>CM048747.1:525767037-526968704 GCA_026315105.1 Locusta migratoria
CAGCCAAAAAAGGTCATAAAGTCATATGCAGTTCCTACATTGCACCTTTTTAGAGTCACTTCTGTTGCTACTTCTATCAAATAAAGAAATGGAAGAAGATTGTGAAACACGTTAAGGTGAACTTAACAAGCTTGTTTCACAGTCAGCAAGGAAAGAAGAGCTCATAAACGGCGACAAAGTTGTATAGAGGACGAAATGAAGAGACTTGATAAAGAATTATCTCTAATAAAAGAAAAAAATCTGAGTTTAATAGCTAATCACAATACAGTGAGGACGAGAAAGCATGCTTTAAACAATACCAAAATCTTTATAATCGACTAGACTGACGACTAAAGAGCACCAAGTTTTGCAAAAAAAAGTCCTTACAAATACACAAATAAGATGACTCGTCAAGCGCAAAAAGAGTGCAATGTTTGAGGAAAAAAGATTCAAACAAAGCCTTTCTTCACAATTTATGCGTGTCTGAATATGATATAACTCTGTACTACATTGTCGATTGTGATGCTCAAAATACTTCATTAAACTGAGAGCTTTAGTGTTTATTAAGATTACATTGAATTGCATAATATTTGAAACGGATAAATTATCTAGAACACACTTTTGGAGTTACTGGATACGTATGTCAAGGGGAATTTGTGATTACTAGAAACACAGTATACGGAGTTCAGCCCCATCTCAGTAGTAATTTTGAATCCTTGTGCAGATATGCTTCTATCGAACCAATAACTCATTACATTGTCTTTCAGTTTTCGAAAATTATGTAAGTTGAAGCGGAATAGTGCCATAAACGAACGCGGAGAAACGTGTCGCGCTGCTGTCGTTTCTCAATATTGACGTCACACGGAGGCAACTGATCGCTCCCGAACGCTTTGGGCCAACCTTGAGTTACGTCAATATATGCGGCATCATGCGACGCATCAATAACGAGAATTTATTCATTCACTGTTTGACAGTGAGAACACTTAACGACTATAAACAAACTTTACACACAAATTCAAACGTTTAAGAATCTTGCTCTCGGTTAGTACTTTTCCGCTGTAAAATATTGCGTTTCACATGATGTTACAGTTTATTGTTTCTATCTCGCGGGACATTTCACAAACAGTAAGCATATAAATCGCTGAATGTAATTTCGAAATTATATCATGGTACGATACATTGTTTAGCAGACATAAGGGAATAAACTATAATTTTCATGAAAAACTGTGCATTAAGGATGAGTTTTTAATTTATTACGTCTTTACTACTAACTTCCTTCGCAAGACATTAAGCAGACTGTATCTTAATAATCTGTTGTTCATACCTGGAGGATTATATTATTTTACAACTCATTTACTTGTTATCTGCTGGGCCCACAGTGTTAGTGACGTCGTACATCGACATTTTAATAATGAGAATTACATAGTTTCAACACTGTATAATCAATGTTCGTATTAGTTACACTATAAACTTATTTCGACTTAAAAGTCATCTTCAGGTGTTACGCCACATTCTGTTAAGCTGTACATTTTGGTCTTATTGTGACGTAATGTGTTTCAATAAGTGTGTTTGCCTCTGTAACTTATAAAATAATAGGTGACGGGAAATTTTAATGCGGTAGGTCAACACAAGAAATGTAACACTTTCTGCGGAGCTATGAACATAGTTTATTGTATCATTTTCCAAAGAGTTACACCACAAAGATATAATTTTTTAAATGGAACAATAGTTTTTTCTATCGTGTATTGGATTCGTTTAAACCAGCTGCGTCCAAATCAATTTAAACTACATTCCTATCACTGTTAGTTTGGGAGCTACAACCCTTCAAAGTTCCGGGGGCGGAGGCTGCGATAGCGTAGCTGACTGGCCGAGTGGCTATTCCCTGGGGCACGGTGCACTGTCCCATGACCACCAGACAGTTAGCTACGCTGTCGTATCCTCCGCCCCCTAAACTATGAAGGGTTGTAGCTCCAAAACTGACAGTGATAGGAATGTAGTTCAAACTGATTTGGACGCAGCTGGTTTCAACGAATCCAATGCACGATAGAAAAAAACTATTGTTCCATTTAAAAAAATTATATCTTTGTGGTGTAACTCTTTGGAAAATGATACAATAAACTATGTCCATAGCTCCGCATAAAGTGTAACATTTCTTGTGTTGACCTACCGCATTAAAATTTCTCGTTACCTATTATTTTATAAGTTACAGAGGCAAACACACTTAGTGAAACACCATATATATATATATATATAAACATCTCACATGACACCACAATATTATAAGTTACGTGAATATATAAAGAAATCACGTCACAATAAGATCAAAATGTACATTTAACAGAATGTGGCGTCACATGAAGATGCCTTTTCAGTCGAAATAAGCTTATAGTATAACGAATACGAACAGTGAATATACAGTGTTGACATTATATAATTCTTATTACAACTCATTGTTCAGGTTATATTGAGCTGCGTGGAAACGAAACTACAGGCTGAAATAGATACATATACATGGGCAGAGTGTAGGGCAGAAGGCAATGAACAGAGTCGGAAGTAGGGGTGGACTAACATAAGAATGGCATACATTATTTACTGCTTCTGAATTTTGCCGCAAAGTATTACCGCGTCAATGAGAGGTAGAGTGATACTCGAGGCAGCAAACTGCTGGAAGGCTTCGAGGTTGTTACCTGCAGGTCATTAGGGCAGTTCGGGAGGAAGGGGTCGTGTTACCCGCAGGCCTACTCAGTTTCGGGAGGAAACGGCCCTGCGACAGATTTTGCGCAAACTTCCACTGCTGGGAAGCGAGCAATCAAAACCGAATCCTGGTTTCTGCCGCAAAACGTTACAACCTAGGTTAGGATCTTTAGGTGCACACCTTTCACGTACATTTTCCCATTTTCGGACATTTATCCCTTTTTCTCACAATCATACCCATTATCTGTTTTCCCTCTTTTTTCTCTTACGCTTAGTTCCAATGTATTCCACGAAATTTCTAATAGTCACAATTTAACTTGCTCTTAGTAAGACTACCTCCAATGGTACGAACCCTTTAACTAACTTCGTCTTGGGGGATACTTATTCCTGCTATTTTTGGCTCCTTGTTGTCCATACACGTATACATTTATTTCTAAAACAGAACTTTCTATTTCAAAGGCAGGGAATATTTAACTAGGGTGGAATCTACTAAATAACGGACTACAACATGACGTTTGCATTTTTACTACAATTGTTAATTGCCCATTGCATGATTATGTATGGTAAGGAAGACTAAATTCGTTAGACTCCGTCTGGTATGATTAACCCGAGCGCGCAACATTGCTAACAATGTAGCTATATGAACATTTAATCATTTGGATAATTTGCCTAAAATGCTATTAAAGTTCATTTTTCGGTCCAAAAAAACCAAGTCAGAATGCGATGCGTTCCGGTAACCGTTTCACAAATTAATGTCTAAATACGTTCGAAATATTTCTCTGCACTTGCAACACACGTCTGCCATCAAGACTGAACTGCCGTCGACTGCCACATGTAATATATGTGGAGTCTTTTCGGTAATACGTCCCCCTAACGAGGTTCAGTGGGTCTCCCAGTAGTGTACAAAACTTTTTAAATAATGTTTGCAATGTTGATATGACGACATCGTTAGATTCGTGCTAAGATTCTAATGCAAAAAGATACTTTAATTTAGTTTCTAACATTAATAATACCCCTAAAATCTTAGGTTTAACCAAATGAGTATCTTCATCATGACAGATAAATAAGTCTTTCGGTCGTCACACGATGAATATTTAAGTAATGACTTACGTAAGTGTTTTGCAGGTAGATTTTTCAGTCCTCTTTCCAATGCACTGATCCGAATTACTATGCTCATAAATTTAAACAAATTACGGTCGGTGAAGAAAATAATTTAGTTTACACAAAGAGAATGTGTGTTTACGACACCTGCAACTTATCACAGACTCGCTGTTTGTGTATCTATCTGCTTTGTATTAACTGTTATTAACAAATCACTATTGTTCCTCCTTAAAAGTACATTATTATGCGCAATATAAATGTTGCAGATAATACGGTTATACCAAACTTTGCTTCTCGATGAGACCTTTCAGTTGAGCCCTCGATTATTACTGTAGTCCAATTAGTTTAGCCTCTGGATTTTTCCTAGTGAATAAATATTAGTTTTCTGAATAACTTTTAATATAAAGTCATTATATAAATACGCTAACACGAAAATTGTGGTACGGATTACTAATTTAATCGTAGAAGAAGGCCAATAAAAGTTACATAATTCGAAAGATTGTTTGTCGCAGATTTCACGAATATAAATATTATGTGTGCAATTAGCCATTAAAAGTGGTAAAAGGAAGTAGAAATTTTCTTATCTAGAGCTTGGATCAAGTTCTGCATTCTCCAAAAATCAGCTCACTGATTAACTATTCGCCTCGATCAAAGATGCTGTAATGCAGCTCATCTGCAGTATTAAAATAACGTATTAAAATAAGTTAATATCGAAACACGGAGTGCTCCCAACTCACTTTCTTGTGCCGTTCAAATACTTCATTTTCGCAGTGATTAAGAGTGGTTAATGGAAATGGATGTTTTCATATGAATGCCGATTAAATAATGATGCACCGGGAGAGGCATGTAGCGGTGCACGGGTGGAATTACGAAGTCGAAATGTTGTCAGCTCTGGAATTCTGAATATCGCAGTTTCGAAATAAGATTATTTGTTGGCGTTGTATAAATATACGAACACCGAAATTGTAGTTCCATTTCAAATATTAGGCTAATGAATGTTATATAATTCAAAAATTGGCATGAGAAGTATATACAAATGGGCGAAGATTTTCTATCGTGTTGTTGATGCCAACATCATAACGCGAGGCCGCCGACATGATACGTCAAATTTTACCCCCAGGGACCATTGTAAACACAATTGGTTGATTTTCGACCGCAGGCAATACTAGTTAATATAAATTATGTCAACACATCATCTGAATCGTGTTGTTCTCGTCTTTCACTTGCTACTACGTGCTAATCTGTAACTCTAGTAGTGTCAGAGTAGTATCTAAAATTAAAGACAATGCAGTTTTTCGGCGGGAAAAACGGCAGTTGGACTTGACGTCACGTCCGCTTGCGTGCTGTCCACGTGCTCCCGGCCCGCCGAAGGGAACACGGCAAGGCTCACTACCTCGCAGCGGCCGACTACCTGCTCACTCGTCGCAACCCTCGACGCTCTCCGTTGTCAAACCTGCGCGATTTGCAATCCACTGTGAGTGAGTCTATTCCACCAGAAGTCTGCTATTCGGGAATGTGAGTCTGTCCAACAGCACCTAGGGACAAGGCCTTACAACAGGCCGTGCCTACGTCACACTTAGAGGCCGCGGCCGCCATCTGACTGGCCGGCCGCTGCGCGGCGGTGGGCGTGCCCCAGCCAACAGCCACTGAGGTGGCGGCCGCGGCCTCTAAGTGTGACGTAGCCACGGCCTGTTGTAAGGCCTTGTCTCTAGGCGCTGTTAGTCTATCTCGTTGAGAAACGCCGTGTAGTGGTAGTTAAGGCTGCGTTCTCTTCGAGGCTAGGAGAAGTAAAAAAATAAAATAAAATAAAATAAATGTTTGTCAAGCTTAAGGGATTCAAGTGCGGGGTCATTAGTTCCTAAACTTACAAACAACTTATGAACTTCCTTATACTAAAGACGGCACAAACATCCATACCCGAGGGAGGATTCGAACCCCCTACGGGGAGCGCCCTCGCGCATCGAAGCATAACAGCTCAAAGCGCTTTTTTTTTCTTCTTCTTTTCCTATGGGTAGTTCTGCTAGCTGCGGACGCTGTTGGAAGGGTTTTCGGCTCAGCTTTTTTATTACAAACAGCCATCTGACCGGGCGCGCTGAGCCACGGCGCCCGGCATCTTTGCCACTCCGCCGCGGCTAGTAGGAGTCCCTGAGACTGCAGTTCCAGCATGAATGAGCAGAGTCTGGAAATCGTGGCTGTTTGAAATTGGATTGTGGACAACAAGCGAGCGAGAGGGCGCAAGAGTGTAGTCTGACAGTAACATTGAGTTGGCAAGTGAACTGTTAGCTCTTTGTGACATTAATAAACGGTGTACTACCAGGTTTTACCATTCCAAAGGTGTCGAGTACCCGGTATATTGTTCTGCCTCACAGACACATATGGAATTGTCAGGCGATGAATAATTTTCGATTTACAAATTCTCGTAAATGAAATACGCCGGTGCCATCGCAACAAACAATGCGTTTCCAGGTCTAAGCATCAAATCAATTAGACTCTTCAAGCAAACAAATCGTGACAACATTTATTACAAAATTCTTTTTAATTTGTGTGCAGCTCTTACACAAGCAGGAATTTCACTCACTGAGGTGAACCATAATCTGACCTCGCGCAAGATCAGTTTGGATTTAGAAGAAATGTTGGAACACTTGAGGCAATGCATTACGACTTTTCTTAGAAGATAGGTAAAAGAAAGGCAAAGCACAAATTATAGCATTTGTAGATTTGAAGAAAAATTTTGACGGACTAAAACACACTCTTTTAAATTCTGAGAATCGTAGGGGTAAAATACAGGGAATGAAAAGTTACATATGACTTGTACAACGATCAGACAGGAGTTATAAGAATATGAAGACACAAAACTGACATACTGGTTCTGAATGGAATAACACTGGGTTCTAACATTTTTCACAATCAGTATATTGAGCAAGCTGTGAAACAATGCTAGATACATTTGGAGAAGGAATTAAAGTCCAGGGAGAACCAATAAAAGCTTTACAGTTTGTAGATGACATTCAAATTCTGTCAGACAGCAGAGGATCTTTTTCCTTTTTTCTTTTTTTTTTATGGGACCTAACTACGGGGTCACCAGTCCCTAAACTTACAAACTACTTATGAACTAACTAAGACTAAGGACGGCACAAATATCCATGCCCGAGGGGGGATTCGAACCCACGACCGTAGTGGCCGAGCTGACCGTGACTGGAGCGCCTCAGTCCCCTCGGCCACCGCGGCCGGCGCAGAGGATCTGGAAGTGCAGTTAAACGGAATGGGCAAAGTCTTGAAAGCAGGTTATAAGATGAGCATGCACAGGAGTAAAACAAGTGTGATGCAATGAAATCATGCTAATTAGGTAATGAGGCAATAAAGGTAGCAGAGGAGTTTTGTTATCTGGATAGCAAAATAACTTAATACGGCCAAAGTAGAGAAGATATAAAATGCAGAATGGCTATGGGAAGAAAGTATTTCTGAAGAAAGTAATTTGAATGTTAAAAAGTCAATTCGCAAAGCATTTGTAGCGTTGTACGGAAGTGAAGCGTGGACGATAAGGTTACCAGACGAAATGATGATAGAAGCTTTTAAAATATGATATTATAGATGAATGTTGAAGATAAGGTGGGTATATCACCTAACTAATAACAAACTACTCAATAGAATTGGGAAGAAAAGAAATTGTTATCATATCTTGACTAAGACAAGAGATTGATTGGTGGGATACAATCTGAATCATCAGAGAATCGTGAAATTAACATTGGAGTGAAGTATGTGGGATACAAATCGCAGAGGGAGACCAATAGATGAATACAGTAAGCAATTTCAAAAGGATATAGGTTGCTGCTCGTACTGAGAGATGAGAAGTCTTCCACATGAGAGGGTATCATGGATAGCTGCATCAAACCAGTCTGCGGACTGAAGACCATAACAACAATAAGGTGAACCAGCCAGCCCTCAAGAGATTTCTTTAAAAATATGCAAAGATATAAATACCTTGTGGGCGTACTTAAGAAAAAAAAACTACATGGACCCTGTTTACCAAGAAATGATACAAAGAATCAAGGAGAAAGTGTCTGACTGCAAGGTGGAAATCATTATAGATGAAACCATGTTTTTCGAAAATTTATTTCGTTATCATGAGAGAAAGTGAAACTCATGTGGTTAAAAAGTTAATGACAGTACGATAATGCAGGCAATTATGGACTTCTGTCAAAGGCACTGCCCTACCACTATCGAGATTGGAGAACGTCTTCTTGTGGTTAGGGACCGCATGGTTTCTCCTGTTAACTAATGAAAACCTTCATTTCCTAAGTTGGAGCATGTGATACGCTTAAGTCATGATCTTTACAGCGCTTCAGATTCCATTAGGAACTAATACTACAATTGCAAATCAGTTCATATCTGCCCTGAAAGGGACTCTAGATTGAAAGGAGGATCATGACGCCATACATTTACTATGAAGTTTTGCCTCAGGCCTGGATATGAACTTTGTTTACAATGTATTCTGTCAATCTCTTCGAAAACCTCACTTTTTTATAACATTATGCTAATTGATGTTTGTAATGTTGCAGATACTGATGATGATATACTGAAACGTTTAAATAAACGTACAGCCGTACCTATATGTTTTGACAGTCTCCTTAACAGAACTGTTTAATAATTGTAATATTCCTGATAATACATTATTCTCGGACCGTGAGCAGGTGGACAACACCTCTGCAAAATAACGTTATTAATTTAACGTTTTAATATGTGCCACACTCGAGATTACTCATATGTCCGCTCGTTTCATAGCGTATCTTTGTCCGAGATCATGATCTGCTGTGATAAATCAACAAGTTTTGACCACCTGCACACAATTCTAGAATTCATAGGGGCGCTGTTCGTGATCTGTGAGGCCCGACTTCCGGCAAGTGATTGTGCAAATACTACGATTCAAGTTATGAAAAAGTTATATAAAGCGACTGCCAGGAAAATGGTTTCAGCTGTAGGTGCTAATGATAGGCCACGAACAGCAGAAACAGTGATTGCTGCAGAAGCTGATACATCGCTGGACAGGATAAAGGAAGCAATGAAGAGAAAGCGAACGGAGGATAACAAAGCAGGTCACACCCGGAATATGGAACTGAAATATTCTTAACCTGCCATAATCGTAATTTAATACGAGGGGTGTTCAAATGAAAATATACGAAACGAAACTGTGGGTACAACTGAAGTGTTTATACAAATCAACCACCAGAGACCTGAGCACATCTATCCCACTGTTTAACGAGCCGAAGTATTCCCTGTCTCCAGAATTTCTGTGGCTGTGACAACAGCCAGTTCTCTGCCGTGTTCTTCAGTTAGTCGCTGTGTTGTAGCGCTTCCCTTTGAGATGTTTTCTTAGCGGACCAAAGAGACTGAAGTCACAAGGCGACATGTCCGATCAGTAGGGTGGATGCTCAAGTTGTTCCAACTTGAACTTGGCCGGTGCACTTTGTATGATCCTGGAGACGTCTGAACGCGCTTCATAATGGAGCAGAATCATGCTCTCCGTGAGCAGCCCAGGCTGTTTGCTCTTGGTGGACTTCTGTACGCTAAGGAGAATCTCATTGGTACGTTTCACTGTTAATGGTATTTCCGTGCTCGAGAAATTCATTGAGTATCGAACCTCGGACGCCGAAAAAGATGTTGAGCATCACCTCGCTTGCTGAAGACAGTCTTGAATTTTCTAGGGAGCGGTGACGAAGCATGCTTCGCCTCCCTAGATGTCACACTACGGTATCCCAAAGCGGCATATCCAAATTTCAACCGGTTTGGTTGTCAAGAAGTTTCGTACTTTTTCACTTGAACATGCCTCATATGTTCGTCAGTATTGATTTCCGGTATACCAAAAACTTAAATCTTCATCTTCCTATATGACAGGTATTAAACTCAACGAAATTGCACAGTTAATTGGAATAATTTCTTTTCTTCTCTTGTCTAATATTTTCTAAGAAATATATAATACTAGCTGAAAACCCGGCGTTGCCCGGGTATTTATTTATTCTTGCCTTGAGTTAGTACTTCTAATCCTTCTCTCTCTGTCCATCTCCCTTTTTTTAATATCATTATCAGAGTATATATAAGAAATAATGACGTTTTCCTTTTCCGAGGCAAGTTGTCTGAATGTGATCTATTAAAAGTAGATGCACTGTTGTAATATATTTAAAGTAACGCAATGCACATTTATCTGCAAAGTTTAAATAACAATTAATGTAATTAATTTCACTCATTTTTGAGGAAATGTCGCTGATAAAGTGGAACTGAAAAATATTCCTTTCAGATTGCAGAAGTATATGCACTTGCCGTTTATCAGAAAAATAAGTAGTGTAGATCAAATCACACGTAAAAATGCACTCGTTTCTAAGAATCCAATCTCGAAATTCAACAATAATGATTGTAATAATATCACAGATCGATCACTTGATGTAATGAGCGAAACGTCAAATTGACTTTTTTGAAGAGATGTATTAAAAGAAATTTCTTTTTTACTGCTTTATTTATTTATTTTTATATTTCCTTATTCGTATGCTTATCCTTACATAGAAGAGCTGAAGACATTGTAGCTCGTATAGACCGAAGATATGGTCTGTGACATCACGTTTCGCTTATGTAACCTCTTTGCTATAGAGTCGCAAACGTCAACGCTGGCCTTCAGTAAGAATTTTTTATAATTCGACGACTTTCAACCACCATATCTTCCACCCCTTATAGCCATCGGCATGGAACAATTACACAAGGACCATTCGTTTGCGTTCTGTAGTTTTCGCTGCAGAGCGAAATATTAACACACACACGTAAAATTTTATATACACCGATAACTTTCCATCCATGTATACTCCACCCTTTTGTCATTATCAACCCTCAAGCAACAATGCAACCAATAAAACCATTTTCAAAGAGTAAATATAATTTTCAAAGAGTAATTATTGTTCCGCATTTCGCGTTATATTCTTCAAATTACTAAATACCTATTAGATCCTTATAAAACCGTGCCTAAAATCTTCCTCAGGTATAAATTAGTAACTATACAAGTATTTAAGTCTCTGCGTCTTGTCGTTCGGACGTGATAAGTGTTCATCGAACAGGCATTCACATTAATATATAGATAAATAGCAATCCGATCGCAATAAATCCGCGCCTAAAGCCTTCGCTGGGTAAACATTAGTAACTGTACCAATTTTCAGCTCTTTATGTCTTGTGGTTCAGACGTGATAAACGTACACCGAACAGACATTCACATTTATAGATATAGATGAAGATGATGATGATGATGATGATGTCTGTGATATCTGAGCTAGATTTTTAAATATGTTTCTTGTACCAAATTAGAAGCATAAGATACGTACCTGGAAACTGACTGTGGACTGTCTTTTTCCAGTTAGTGACACATTATAGACAAAATGTGTTCTGTAGTTTATACTACTATACATATTGTTGTCAACACCATAATATCATCGTTATCTCGTTGGTTTCCTCTTAAATATTTTCAATAATAACCCTAACTGTATCCACGATTTTTGAGCTACCTCTAATTGTCATTTCAGTAATGATAATGCTAAAAACGCAGTCCGTTGCGTCACCAACTAAAAGTACAAGGCCGCGTATTTTACCATACGCCCACTTCACTGGCTGTATTACATTTTTGTTTTATTTCTCTAATTTTGACTGACTTTTAGAGGAAGAATAATTAAAATATTTTTAAAAATGGAAAACATGTATTATAATAAAGAGCTGTAGCTTGATATGTTAATTTGCATGTAAGCAAAGACCAACCAGCGTTTCGTTTCAGTTGGAATCCGACGGAAACATAATTTACGGCCGAAATTTTAACCGAATATGCGGCTTCTCTTCTAGTTTCAGCCGCAACGAAACGCCGGTAATTAAATTAAAATGTAGGTAAATTTATGTAATACCACAAATCACTGTTTTCTTCTCATTATGCAAGATTAATTCCCTTTTCTTGGGGCGCGTCTTCCATAGTAAGTACTGTGATGCCAGGTAATTTTCCGGGTTGCTACTGCAAATTTAAGCGATGCTGCAGACTTTCAGAAGCAGACGATCCGCTTCAACTATCTTTGTATGATTAAAATTGTTACGGTGGAAATGCATGGTCGGTAAAAACTTCCAATAATTAACTTCATTTCACCTAAAAGTGTTATAGTCATCTAGATGACATCATAGGCAGAATCAAAGTCGTTCTTAATAGAGACAATGTTTTTATCGAGTGCAATGAACAGTCCTCCGTCTATGGTGTCTAATCTATCTTTCTAATATTTTGTATTCTGTTTAGAATCAGAGCAACATCTCGCATTATTTACCTTCTATACTTCAAATGGTCAGTGTCAAACACTATAGAAGTTTTAGTACCAAAGTGTATTATAAGTAAATACACATTACGCACGTGGTGTGTAATTAATCCGATTTAATATGACCACGTATTGAAATTATCCGGTTGTGAAATGTTGCACGTGTCTACCACACTTGGAACGCGATGTCAATAGAGGCTTAATTAATTCGGTCTCATTTCATCACAATGAAATATGTAAATCACGAAGAGCACTGTCCGCTCTGTAACAGCACACATGAACGACAGATGGTATGCTTTCCGCAAAAAAGCTAGCAGCATTACAAGAATACCAACATCAGATTGATTACCGAATCAACCACAACTGCATAAAACAAGCTGCACCGAACAGGACCTCAGGAGTGTGTTCTCTTTATAAAGTTTACTAAGTTAACTGTTCAAGGTTTACTTGTGTAACATTGAGATAAGCATTATATTCGTTTTGCACCGTGGAATTAGCATTTTTATCTGCTTTGTGTGTATTTATTTGCAAATTTACTTTGGTCTGCGTGGACTATGGATTCCAAATCAGACAGTATGGGGAGATGCCAAATTTAGTTACTTCACGTAGCTCGCAATGCATTTTCTGTTACTAAATTACAAAACCCTGTTAGATGTAATAGCGTTATGAAATAGTAACCAAACAGAGTGCGCAAAAATATACCTGCTGGATTACTGTTTGAAATTTTAAATACAAGATACTTGAAACTATGATTTTCTTATGAGCTAAGACTGAAAAACAGTGCAAAAGACAATGGTTTCCAAGGGCAGTACAGTGTTTTCATAAGGACTTGCAGAGTAACAAATCAAAGTTCTAATCAAAGTCAGCTGTGTTTTAATACAGGTGAAACTCTACAGAAAACTGAGGGAGATAGCGCCATACTGCACATGAAAAAGCAAGAGTAAAGTACCTCAAAAATATGTTTTGGCATAAGATAAATATTTCGCGCCAGCTAGGTGTTATAAACTCTTGGACAATATTTGAAAATGTGGAAATAATATGTGCACTGATCAACCAGAAAATTATGAACATTTAATGACTACAGATATAAACTCATCGAGGCGAGAGGAGAGATACATTACGATCAATTACTACGAGATACATCGTGCATGTAGTAGCAGTAAGTGTGAGGTCCGTGTGTAGAGTGGGTAAGGCCAGCGATGTACTCTGTTCAAAGCAACTATGGGATCAGGAGAGGTATCATACACAATATGCATATGGTAAAGTATTTTATTCACGTATTCGTTACTGTTGTAATAAGTGTATGATACAGTACGGTATTTTGCTGTCTCGATTTTTTACATTGTCATATATTGATTTTACTGTTGGAATTGTTGAGAGGCCACAGAGCCACAGAGACGCACTCCAGGCTGAGAAATAGAGACCATTGCAGATAATAGGCTAAAACAGACACGTATATCTTACGAGATGTAGGCACTAAAGAAATCTCCTAGCGAACTGCTGATGCCCTCAGCCACCGTCCCAGGGTGCAGGTT
The DNA here is from genome assembly GCA_026315105.1 of Locusta migratoria. Lineage (NCBI taxonomy): Eukaryota > Metazoa > Arthropoda > Insecta > Orthoptera > Acrididae > Locusta > Locusta migratoria. The sequence continues at coordinate 525,780,665 of CM048747.1, forward strand.
ACCTTTCGGAGAAGATGGTCCTAACTTCATGTAGCGTGTAGACGCTGTTGTAAGACGTTACATTAGTACTTGGTGGCCAACAGGCTCGTTTTAATGTACGTAGCAAAGTTGATACCAGTCACTTGGGAACAGCAACGTCAGTGGTTCCACGAGGCTAGAGTGAGAGGGTAAAGAAGAAAAACTGCAAGTTAGCAGCTCCCCTGAGGCGTGGCCTAAGGCGGAGCCTAAGATGTGGCCAACTGACGTAAAACATTTTTGTTGTTGCACATATTGGGTAGCGTCGTGACGTTTTACTGTCAGCTGAACAATATTGCTACCAAGTATGGATTTTGTTAGTGCCCAAACAAGCCACCTCCCCACCCGGGCAATGGCAGAAAGGACAGGGCTGAAACGTGGTTCGCTAGAGGACTCAGAGAGAGGGCAAACCACAATTTAGATTGGTTGAACCAAGCAGCGGCCAATAGGAAAATGTTAACTGTCGGAAAGTGGGGAAAAGAGGTGCGCCCACACCGGCCGTTAAACCCCCCGGTTTTTGGATCAAGAGGAGAGTTCTCAGTCAGAAGAGTCGGGTGCCAGCCCGTGACTATCGCCTATCGCCGTCGGCCTCGGGGTGCTCCAAGACAGACTGTTTCTCGCGGGGAGTGCGTCTGTCTAGGGGATGCTGCTAGGGAACGTAATTACTGGCTTCTGTTGTGGCAAACTATTTATACTTCTTGTTTTTTAAAAATAACTAACCCCAGTGTAGTAGACTTAGAATGGGATGCAATAAATTCAATGGAAGGTACCTAGGAGTTCCATGAAGTTTCCTAAGCAAGTATCCTCTCGAGTCCTGAAATCCACATCTCTAGTAGATGCCTGTACTGTCTCTCTGCAATCACTCCTTTCCGCTCGGGATATGCAGACTGACCTTGCTACCTCTTCCCTCTTTCCTATGTAGGACACGACATGACGCTTCATCATGGTGCTACCATAACAGTAAAAATAATCATTCTCATGTGTAATCACGTCGGACGGGCAGTACAGTTGCACACCTACTTGGCACGGGCAGTATAAGATTATGAATCCGCTCTTGAGGGATATTTGGCAATTTTTCCATGAGTGCAATATCCAGCCCTTCAACCGTTGTGGGAGGTTCTGGTCTACCTCCAATTCGTCTGCGAAGCCCATCCCAGACTTGCTAAATCGAGTTTATGTCCAGGGAACAAGCTGGCCACTCCAATCATTCAACTCACTTAGCTTGAAGCATGTTGTCCACCAGTGCAGCTCTGTGGGGACGAGTGTTATCGTCCACCAGAAGGAACCCATCTCCTGTGGCACCAACGTAGGGCATAACAAAATATCGAAGGATTTCGTCTCTATACCTCTGAGCAGGCAAAGCGCCATTCTCAATGACTTACAGTTCTGTACGACCACCCAGAGGGGCCTCGAATGGACTGCGCAGTCAGAGGTAAATTCGTCGTACTGCGCATGACGTCACCGCCGAAGCTCGCGGCGGCAGTTGTAGCGGTAGTCCTGCAATAGCTTGTTGTTTACAGTGTATGTTTTGTTTCATTTATTCGTGTGTTTTACGACAGAAAATTCAATTAACATGTTAATGATTCGTTTGCATTTTAAATTCTCCCAGAATCAATGACAAAAAAACATTAGCAAGTGCCTATGGAACAAACGAGCAGCTCCAAAAAAGAATTCTCAGCATAAGCTATTTGTGCTGCGAAACAATACAGATAGGAAACCGAAGGAAGTTGTTACCGTTTCAATACTCTTATAGTCAATTAATTCTTTATTTGTCCTTCATTCTGACCTTTTGTCAGTAGGCATTAAGTGTATATTAACCCACGAGAACATGCACGTTTAAAAGTTACGCGATCGATCGCACTTATGGCATTTTTCTAACAGTCAAAGAACAGTTTGTAATGTACTTAATATGTCTAAGTAAGTGTTTCTATTTGCGTTTATAAGAAAACACAAATATTTGACTATTTAAAATTGGTAAAATGCCGATTGTTTTAAAATTGCTGTGAGCAAAATCCTCACGCGCAAATCCCCGGGGTTAACAGCACGGCTGAACCAGGACTGTCTTGAAAACTTGTTTTCACAGATTAGAGATATTGGCCATATCTATCAGCATCCTCGCCCAAAAGAAGTTTATTGCTACTGGGAAAGAATGCTTAAGACATTGCACTGTCTAATACTTCTTCTGTAAGACAGGAAGAAGATTCACAACAACTTCTGTCATCTAGTCCGCTGTGTGGAATTTTGCCGGATATGTCTGAAGCGTTGACCATGTCAGATAGGGAAGCAGAGAGCCATGACATAACTTTTAGTTGTGAGGCTGCTGCACCGTCTGCTGTGGCACATATTGAATGCCCGACTGAAAGATTCAAATATCTGACAGGCTACATTGCACGCCGTGCTGCGAAATATGAGATCTCACTGGGGGTGTCGTCGAATGAACTACTTTGTTCTCCTCCAAAACACCTCGCAGAATACGGGTGGATAGAATTTCTATCCGAGGAGGTTTGTTAGTGCCGTCTGACCAGTGGATGCGGCAGATCTCAGAGTTTGAGCTGCTGTTCAATGAGACTGACGGAAGTGACACACTTAAAAATATTTCTAAGAGATTAGCCGACGTAATTTCACAGAAATATCTTCATGTGTCGCCGGGGTCGTTAAAATATTCCTACGGACCGAATTTTTATTCGAGTGCGCTACGTCAACATGAAACTGAAGAGAGAGAAATGTTCAAATGTTTGTATAGTTTATGGGACTTAACTTCAGGGTCATCAGTCACTAAACTTATAAACTACTTACGAACTAGGACGGCACAAATATCCATGCCCGAGGGGGGATTCGAACCCCCGACCGTAGTGGCCGTGCAGACCGTGACTGGAGCGCCTCAGTCCCCTCGGCCACCGCGGCCGGCGAAGAGAGAGAAAGCAGAGGCATCACAGAGGCGAAAATGACGTCAGTGGCATTCTTCGACTGTCGGAAGGATTTAACGAGGTATGTAACTGCAGCAAGCAATGCGTAAACAGTTAACTTTTGTGTGTTTAGTGGTGTTCTATGTGACGGCGCAGCGCCGCTTCGCGCCCCTCGCTAGCAGTGCTGCTTCGCCGCTGACGTCATTTCAACGGCCAATAGTAGGTCGTTTCGCTTCGGACCCAACCTTTTATAAAATAACCTTGCGACCACCAATACTAACGCTTTCAACAACAATGATCCAACACGACGACATTTTCACGTTCCCTGCACATAAGCAGGTTTCTCCTGATGAAGGAAAGACGATTCCCCGTCTGAACACAAAACCATGACTCATCTGTGAAGAGAACACGGAGCCATTCTTTCCGACTCCAATCCTGATGTTCCTGTGAGCAGTTGCTACGGGGTAAACATACACCATCGGCTCGTACGTAGAGACCACACTTCCGAAGGTGATTTCGTACTTTGCGTCGATATTTCGCGTCCTGTTGCTGCCTGGAGGGTGAGCTGCATTCAGCCTCCTGCCCCAACGAGCTACCAGTGCTTCATCGTTTTTATCCCGAGTCTCGTCGCTACTGTTACCCGTGCCAGAAGTGGATATACCTGCTATAAGGCAGGCGGTCAGTGTGTAATCTTTAAACGTGCGGGTGCGTATGTTTGTATAAACAAGCATAGACTACTTGTCAGAAATGTGCACTGAAGCTTTAAAAAATGCAGTATGTATATTTCTAACAACCCGCAGTACCCGGCATTTCTTGGGTATGTATTTACCAGTTGAAAAATATTCATGTCGGAGCTCAATTTAGGATATACGTTCCTGTTTAAACAACACAAGACAAAAAAGTGGGGAATCAGTTGCTTGAGTCTTCATTCTACCTTCGTCACGAAAAAATTTTATGTGAACATATTCGCACTTTCTTGTGGTTAAAGAGAATGGCAGAGTGCCGGAGGAGGAAAGAAGAGGCGCTCTGGAAAGAAGAGAAAGAGATATCACATAGTGATGAGGAAAGAGAGGCAGTGACAGTAAAGAAATTCTTTCTCGAAATTAGACTGAAAACCCAAAGAGATTTTGGTCATTTGTTAAATATACTAGGGGAAAAACACAAACAATACCCTCAGTACGAGATAATAATGGTGATCCTGCCGATGGTAACCCTACATAAGCTTTACGGAACTCTTTCACCAAAGAAGACGAAACCAACATTCCAGATTTCGAATTACAAACAGGCCAGTTGAAGTTGATATCCTAGGAGTAGTGAACCAACTTAAATCACTTAACAAAAACAAGGACTATTTCATTGACGTCAATTTGCAGCAGGGTTCTGGTACATATCCTGTATTACAATATTATGAAATATCTCCAACAGAATGATCTATTGACCCAACGCCAACAGGAATTTAAAAAATATCGTTCATTCGAAACACAACTACCTCTTTATTCACACGAAGTGATGAGGGCTATCGACAAGGAATCACAAATTGTTTCCGTTTTTCTTGATTTTCATAAAACTTTTGACACCGTACCTCACAAACTGCTTTTAATCAAATTGCGTGGTTATGGTATATCGCCCCAATTTTGCGACTGGACAGAGGATTTCCAGTCAGAGAGGACACAGTTTGTAGTTATCGATGGCAAGGCATAGACTAACACAGAGGTGATATCGGGCGTTCCACAGGGTAGTGTCATTGGTCCTCTGCAATTCCTTATTTATATAAACAATTTGGGATAAAATCTAAGCAGCTGTCGTAGGTTGCTAGCAGGTGACGCCGTCATTTACCGTCTATAAAGATCTGAACATCAAACTAACTGCACAACGATCTAAATAAGATATCACGACGGTGTAGAAATTGGCAATTGACTCTAAATAATGAGAAGTGTGACGTCGTCCACATGAATACGAAAAGAAATCCATTAAACTTTTTTTACAAGCTAAATCAATCAAAAGTGAAGGCCGTAAACTCTACTAAATACCTAGGAATTACTATTACTTCAGACTTAAACGGGAAAGATCACGTAGATAATGTCGTGGGAAAGGCGAACCAGAGACTGCAGTTTATTGGCAGAACATTTAAAAGATGCAAAAAAACTACTAAAGAAACTGAATACATTACACTTGTCCGTCATTTTTGGAGCACTGCTGTCCAGTGTGGGGTCCGTATCAGGTGGGTTAGACAGAGAACATCAAACGAGTCCAAAGAAGGGCAGCTCGTTTTGTATTGTCACTGTACAGGGGAGACAGCGTTACGGAAATGATACAGGATCTGGGATGAGAATCATTGCAACAACGGCGCTCATCGCTGCGGCGTGTCCTACTTACGAAATTCCACTCGCCTACATTCTCGTCCGAATGCGAAATATATTGTTGTCTCTCACTTAACATAGGTAGAAATGATCATCAGAATAACATACGAGATATCAGAGTTCTAAAGATTCAAGTGTTCTTAATTCTCACGCGCTATACGAGAATGGAATGGGAGACAAATAGCGTAAAAGTGGTTCGATGAACCCTCTGCCAGGCACTTAAATGTGATTTGCAGAGTATCCCATGTAGATGTAGATATAGAAACAGTAACAATGAGAGCAACAGAGAGTGGAGGCAGTGATAGCTGAATGTAGACTGGGGATTTCGATCCTCCAAATCGGCGAGCCAGTGCAAATTATCCGCCAGGATATTTATAAAGAGGAGATAATCATGATTGAAGAAACGGAGAGCGGGCTGTGAGAAGTGAAGAGGAAACAGCAATGTAAGAGAAAAAGAATGGGATGTAGACAATGGCAAAAGAATGCAGCAAATCTAGAGAAAAGGATGAAGGCAGTGGCAGTGAGATACACAGGCAGAAGAAAGTGCTAATGGGAGGAACACATATCAAGCCAGCGGCAGTGAAAGGCAGGTGTGGTGTTAACTTCTTTGCGATGAGAGACTGGTTAGTAGGATTTAGGGTGTTCTGTGTTCGAAGAGCGCGAATGTGTTCGCATGCCAAAATTTTTCGCAAGGAAGGAAGAGTAAGAACTGAAGCTGCTGGTTAACAAGTTTCCTTCAGTGTTGTTTAAACAGGAATGTATTTCCCTCTTTTGTGAATGAACAGGAGTATTTTTCAGCTGTTTATCCATTTGTTTTGAGTCACTTGACATGTGTGGCTTTTCGCCGCCCACCACTAACTCCTCTCCTGTGCCAACCTATATTTTTCACTTAGTTTTCACGCAGTTATTCCTTAGTTTCACACAATGCTATCGCTTTCCATCTACATTTTGTAAAATATAAGGAAAATATCGGCGAAACGTGCTGCAAACAGAGTTTATAACAAAGACGTAATAAACCAAAACTCGACACGTGATGCGTTATTTTTTATTATGTATGTATATATTTATTGGCATTTTGGCATGTATGTCATTATTTGTCGTATGTTATGAACAATGTGTCGGACCATGATATAACTTAGAGGGTAAATTCAGCGGTACATGTCTGCAAAATGTGTGGTGAATATCCACATCTACACAAATACTCTGCAAGTCACACTGAAGTGCATGGAAGAGGATTCATCGAACGGCTTTTATGATACTTCTCTACAACGACGTGGGAAAAAGCAACACCTAAACCTTTCTGCTGTCGATTTGATTTGCCTGATTTCATTATGACGATCATGTTTCCCTATGTAAGTGGGTGCTAAGAAAATATGTTCGCATTCGGTAGAGAAAGATGATGAAAAAGTTTTCGCAAATATATCTCGCCGCAACGAACAACGCCTATCTTTTAATGATTCCACCCCAACTCGTGCATGGTTTCCGTGACACTCTTGTCCCTAAATCGCGATAATAAAAACCGAGAAGCCGTCCTCAGAACTTTCTCTAAACCGCCCGTCAGTTCCAGCTAGTGTGGATCCTGCATACACAGCAATACTCCAAAATAGGACGCACAAGTGTAGTGTAGGCAGTTTCTTTAGTAGAACTGTTGCAGCTTCTAAGTGTTCTGCCAAATGAAACGTAGTCTTTGGTTCACTTTCCCTGCTATATTTCTTATTTCCTTCCCAATTTAAGTTGCTCGTAATGGTTATTCCTACGTATTGAATTTAATTGACGGCCTGTAAATTTGATTAATTTATCGTGTTAATTAACGGTTTTCTTTTACTAGAACTTCATACTTATTATTGTTAAGGGTCAACTGCCAATTTTCGCATCATTCGGATATTTATATAATAAACAAAAAATGACAGCATAATCCGCAAACAGTCTAAGACAGCGACTCGGACTGTCTCCTGAATCGTTTATAAAAATAACGGGGGAGGGGGCCTAAAACACATCCCTGGGGAACGCTAGATATCAATTCTGTTCCACTCTATGACTTTCCGTCAGTTACAATGAAGTTAGTAGTAATGCCACGATGGCTTAGCGCATTCTGTGAGAGGACTGTTCAGTCTCGCTGTGTAACAAATAAAAACAAAGTAAGCGGGATCTAAACGATGAACAACGAACCAAACCTGACACACGCCCGCAAAGGGGCGAAATACCCGTAGGTAAAGGACGGGAGTGGGGGGGGGGGGGGGGCGGGGGGGGGGCGTGGAGGGGAATTCCATAAAGCGACTGCATGGGAAAGAGAAGACCAGAGTTCGAATCCCGGCAGTGGCAGGATTTTAATTTCATGCCTTGTCTAATAATCATTATTCTCTAAGTAAATTAAAAACTTACTCGTGTTGAGACGGTAATTCGAGAACCTTATTGTTTAAAGCCTCCAATAACGTAAACTGTCTGCCATATTGTGACACAAATTTTGATCATTGTTTCAGGTAGTATATGTGTAAGCAGTCCGTTAAAATACACACAATCACTGTTTTAATACTTCAAACGCTCTATCTTAGTGTCGCTAAAACTAAGAATAGGCTTGACCGACTTGAATTCGTTTTGCTCGCTTTAATATAGGTGTGGTTTAGAAAGAGAGAGAGAAAAAAAAGGTAAAACTGAAACGCAGACCTCATAATTGAAAAAATTCGAAATTGGTAATTTACTATGGCCTCTTCGGTCTAGATTCGTCTTTCACACGCTACCATAGTATTCATCCAATTGCGATAACACTTTTCACTCGAAATTCAAAAGGAAAGAAATGGCACTGTTTACAAATACTAACCTGCACGGTACATTACAATAGATTGCAACTATTTTATCTCGATATTGATGCAATTTTGGCCACCTGACTTCCAAACAAGAGCAAATTACTGTCTACATTAGATTTCGTATGGTACATGGTGGAGGGTACCTTACTTCAGTCTTTGACACCGTTTGACTGGTTACCAGGGCAGGTATAAGTGTGTGTGTGTGTGGGGGGGGGGATGAGTGGAGGGAGGGGAGAAGAGGAGATTGACAGAGAAAAGGGTAGGTACTAGGTAGGGAGGAATGGAAAACTTGTCTAGTGTTTTTTTTTTTTTTTTTTTTTTTTTTTTTTTTTTTTTTTTTTTTTTTTTTTTTCTTGTTTGGGGGGAACGTTTCGCAAAGGTTTGAAATTGTGAGTAAAGTACACTGCAATTCATTAGTTCTCTCACATTAGCGAGTTTCAAAGAAATGGCTACAATGTGCCAGACCATCGCTTTACTACTATTACACCAGTCCCCTCACACAGAATTATTTTCTCGAAAATACCTGGTATTATACCAAAAAATCTTTGGAGAATGGTTCTAGCATTGTCTCGAAAATTTCCGTATTGGAAAATTTTGTGAATAGTTGATGAAAGAATGAAGCGTTGTTGAAAAAGATTGTAGACATGAGAAGCAGTCTTTTCTGGTATAATGGTATACCTTGAAAATGAAAGGCTTTCACGTGCCGAAATACCGACTGTTGTTGAAGTCGTTGCCCAACTATATTCCCGTAAATAATTTGAATAAGTCCAATTTTTAGAGCAGAAATAGTCACTGAAGGGATTAGTAAATACGAAATACCTTCCGCACTACCACATCTGGCTCATGTTATCAGTTGTCAGCCATCATAAGAAATCGAAAGCTTTCAGACAAATAACATATGGAGGATACGAGGGGAATGGCGCCACCTTAAGGGAAACCAGTTATTTTTACCTTATTAAAAGTGCGTCTTTTTCGTACAGACTAATACTAAACCTTCGCCAGTTAATACTAGTTTATCTTAAATTTTCAGCCATGTATCTTTTTAAGTTTTATTGTTAATGTAGTGCCGTAAAGTTGGCGCCACTCATCGAGAAGTGGGAACGAAAGAGCAAGAAGGCGGTGGAGAGCCACTAGCCAATCACACAGCGGCAACACTCCCTCCATGCGGATAGCAAGTCGAGAGCGCCACCTGTGAAGAGGGTAGAAGAAGCGCCGCTCACTTCTGGAGTGCCCACTTCACTTCACTTCACTTCTTGACGCCTTCCAAACCGGGACGGAGGACGCGCTCATCAACGACGAGAGGAAAAGAAGACGACGCAGCAGTCGACAAGCAATAGGACGCGAGACAGCATCCTCAGGCTTAGATAGCACCGACAGTCTCTGTTAGTCAGGAGGTCGCACCGACCGACCTAGACATTTCGTATTGTACAAAATAGTCAGGCTTGTATGACAACGCACAGAATAAAGTTATAGTTATGTAATTGTATATTTTTTCATATTAATAAATTTGGTGTTAAATTAACTTTGTCTACGGTTGATTTCAGCTTCCCGTGCAAACTTTCCTACGATGAATAAAGTTGTAGCCACAGAAAGCTACAGCAGTTAAAAAAGATATTGTGAAACTACACTCCTGGTCATTAAAATCGCTACACCACGAAGAAGACATGCTACAGGCGCAAAATTTAATCGACAGGAGGAAGATGCTGTGATATGCAAATGATGGTTTTCAAGGCATTCACACAAGGCTGGCGCCGGTGGCGACACCTACAACGTTCTGACGTGAGGAAAGTTTCCAACCTATATCTCATACCCAAACAGCACTTGATCGGCATTGCCTGGTGAAACGTTGTTGTAATGCCTCGTGTAAAGAGGAGAAATTCATACCATCACATTTTTTACTTTGATAAAGGTCGGGTTGTAGCCTAACGCGATTGCGGTTTATCGTATCGCGACATTGCTGGTCGCGTTGGTCGCGATCCAATAATTGTTAACAGAATATGGAATCTGTGGGTTCAGGAGGGCAATACGGAACGACGTGTTGGATCCCAACGGCTTCGTATCACTAGCAGTCGAGATGACAGGCATCTTATTCGCATGGCTGTAACCGATCGTGCAGCCGCGTCTCGATCCTTGACTCAACAGACGGGGATGTTTGCAAGACAGCAACCATCTGCACCAACAGTTCGACGACGTTTGCTGCAGTATGGACTATAAGCTCGGAGACCATGGCTACGGTTACCCTTGACGCTGCATCACAGATAGGAGCGTCTGTGATGGTGTAAGCTACGACGAACCTGGTTGCACCAATGGCAAAACGTCATTTTTTCCGATGAATCCAGGTTTTGTTTACAGCATCATGATGGTCGCATCCGTGTTTGGCGACATCTCGGTGAACGTACACTGGAAGCGTGTATTCGTCATCGCCATACTGGCGTATCACCCGGTGTGGTGGTATGGGGTACCATTGGTTACACGTCTCGGTCACGTCTTGTTCGGCCTCTGGGAAGACAAATTACCGTAGTGAAGTTGCAGTGCTGACGAATGTGAGCAAGCTGACAGGCGACGGTTATTAACAAAGTCCACTGTCGCCTGTTAGGATAGAAATTCGTCATTTTCTTTGTAATACTACTTTGTCGAAATCACACTTTACGGAGATTACAACGTGATATTAATTTACAGTAGTGGGACGAAGGTAAGATTGCTTCTTGTAAACAGAGGATGGGAACATATTAAAAATATGTTTGTCTGTGTCACGTACAGGTTCGTCGCCCTACTGTAGTAATAAAGTTAGTTGATCACTGAAGGTGATAGGAGTAGTAAACGTAAGACACGGTGGCGTTCGTCAGACGATAAGCAAGCCTCGTGCAGTACTTTAAACAGTCTATGGAGCATGTTTCTGGCTGGAATTCAACAAAACTTGTTCATTGTTACTGATGGTTAGCCGGTGGTTTCTTGAGCAATTTTTTCCCTTCAATTGGCAAGATTTACTGTGATGAAACTAGTGCGCGACGCTTACCTAGACCTCACGAATGCCACCAATGAGACATTCGAGACAGTGTGTCCCGACAACAGCTAAGAAGCCAAAACTCAAATAAGCATTGATTACAACTTATAGACACCCTCGTACCTCTCTTTGTTGGCAAAGTTTTCAGCCATATTCATTACACAAATTATTGTCATTTTTTAAATTTTAGTACGAGTGAAAAAAAAATCTATTCTGGGGGGGGGGGGTTGAACCCCCTCATCTCCCCACGTATCTGTGCCCCGGTCGACGGTGACGCACGGCTGGTATAATCGCGTTCAGCCTAAACGGAACACTGGCGTATACTCTTTGTGTTGTGCATGCAACATATGGGAAGAATGCACGCGGTAAAACTACATTCCCTGTTAACACATTCTACAGATGAAATAAATCGCAAATTGCGATCTGTTATCGCTTCTCTGTACTAGGTTTAGATGGAATACCAAAGTGCGGCGAATGGAAATTTGTGCCCGGCCGTCATTCGAACCCGGGATCTCCTGCTTACTAAGCAGACGCCTTGACCACTCCGCCACCGAGGACACAGTGACAAGCCCGACTGCAGAGGACTCTTCCCTGCACTTCTCCCGCCACACCCAAATCTCCATTCGCCACATTATCTCTTTATTACTACTACAGCCTATTTGTTCTGTAATGCTCCCAGCCACAATACTGTATTCCCGCATCAGGGAGAACATACCATGTGGTATAGAGACACAATTAATTGTATATAATTATATATTTTTGACGACGTTACAGCGTTCATTTTTAATGACATAAATCGCAATTTGCGATCACTTATGGCTTCACTGTACTAGGTTAAGATGTAATACCAATGTGCGGCGAATGAAAATTTCTGCCTGGTCGGGATTGTATCAAGACACAATTAATTGTCGTCAGGAGCTCATCCTCGGCTTGTATACAATTATATATATTTTTGACGGAGTTACAGCATTGATTTTAATGAAATAAATCGCAATTTGCTATCTGTTATGGCTACACTGTACTAGGTTAACATGGAATACCAAAGCCCTGGTCGCTGTGTCCTCGGTGGTGGACTGGTCAACGCGTCAGCCTATTAAGCAGGAGATCACGGGTTCGAATCCCGGCCGGGCACAAATCTTCATTCGCCGCACTTTGATATTCCATCTAAACCTAGTACAGTGAAGCCATAACAGATCGCAAATTGCGATTTACTTCATTAAAATGAACGCTGTAACGTCGTCAAAAATATATATATAACATTCTATAGAATTCGAATATTGTAGGCTTCTATTACCAGATGGTTTCTAGTCTCAGGGATTTATTGCTTTACTAGCTAAAACCCGCGGCTCCGCTCGCGTGTTGGTTGATTATGATAGATAAGCTATCTTTCAGTAATGTGCTATGAGAATGGTTCAAAAATGTTTGTATAGTCTATGGGACTTAACTACGGGGTCATCAGTCCCTAAACTTACAAACTACTTTATGAGAATGGTTTTGAAGGATGAAATGAAAGACAATACCTTCTTTACAAACATTTTTAACATTTTTAAACATTTTTAATCAACATTCAAATAAAAAAAAATTATGTGAAGTGCTTAATGATTTACGGTATATAATATACACATTATTCCTTATAGCCTGTGTTCCAATATCTCAACACTTATGGTGAGAGTAATGTCCAAATTCATTTTAATTTCATTTTAGGGCATTCTGGTAAACTACGTTATTTGTAGTATTGTTTGGAGCGTAAATGTAGAAATTTTTTGTTTTGCCCACCCTTGAGCAAGCGACGTATAATTAACCATGTGAAAAACATGAGGGCTGTAAATGGATTCCTGCGACGTTTAATGACCGTAGTAATATCACAGATCGATCAGTTGATGTAATGCGCGAAAAGTCAAATCGATTTTTTAAAGAGATGTATTAAAACAAATTTCTTTTTCACTGCTTTATTTATTTATTCCTATATTTCCTAATTCGTATGCTTATCCTTACAGAGAAAGAGCTGAAGACATTGTAGCACGCATAGACCTAAGATATGGTCTGTGGCATCACGTTTCGCTGTATGTAACCTCCTTGCTACAGAGTCGCAAACGTCATCGCTGGCCTTCAGTCCGATTTTATATATGTGTATATAATTTGACGACTTACAACCACTATATCTTCCACCCCCTTATAGCTATCGGCATGGAACTGCTATGGTGTACAACGGAAGACTTCGGACAACAATCACACACAGACTATTCGCTGCAGAGCGAAATATTAACACACACACGGACGTAGAATGTTATATAACCTTTTATCATTATCAACCCTCAAGCAACAATGCAACCAATAAAACCATTTTCAAAGAGTACATATAATTTTCAAAGAGTAATTATTGTTATTATTGTTCTACATTTCGCGTTATATTCTTCAAATTTCTAAATATCTATCAGATCGCTATAAAACCGTGTCTAAAACCTTCCTCAGGTATAAATCAGTAACTGTAGAAATATTTAAGTATCTGCGTCTTGTCGTTCGGACGTGATAACCGTACACCGAACAGACATTCACATTAATATATATATATATATATATATATATATATATATATATATATATATATATATATATATACACGATCGCCATAAAACCGTGCCTATAGCCTATAGCACATTCACATTAATATTTATATATATGTTGTTGTTGTGGTCTTCAGTCCGGAGACTGGTTTGATGCAGCTCTCCACAATACCCTATCCTGAGCCAGCCTCTCCATCTCCACATAAGAACGGCAACCTACATCTGTCTGAATCTGCTTACTGTATCCACCTCTTGGTCTTCCTCTGCGGTTTTTACCCCACACACTTCCCTCCAAAGCTAAATTCACAATTCCTTGATGTCTAAGAATGTGTCCTACCAATCTATCCCTTCTTTTAGTAAAGGTATGCCAGAGATTTCTTTTCTCCCCAATTCTGTTCAGTACCTCCTCATTAGTTACGCGATCCACCCACCTAGTCTTCAGCATTCTTCTGTAGCACCATATTTCAAAAGCCTCAATCCTCTTCCTGTCCGCATTGTTTATCGTCCATCTCTCACTCCCATACAAGGCAACACTCCATACAAATGCCTTCAGAAGGGACTTCCTTGGGCTTAAATCAATATTCGATGTTAACAAATTTCTCTTTTTCAAGAACGCTTTTCTACCCATTGCCATTCTGCATTTTATATCCTCTGTACTGCGACCATCATTTGTTATTTTACTGCCCAAGTAACAAAACTCATCTACCTCCTTTACTGCTTCGTTACCCAATCTAATTCTTTCAGCATCACCTGATTTTCTTACACTGCACTCCATTACCCTAATTTTGCTCTTGTTAATCTTCATCTTATATGCACCTTTCAGCACACTGTCCATTCCTTTCAACTGCTCTTCCAGGTCCTTTGGTGTATCTGAATATATATATATATACCCGATCGCCATAAAACCGTACCTATAGCCTTCCACGGGTAGACATTAGTAACTGTACAAATTTTTAGCTTTTTATGTCTTGTGGTTCAGACGTGATAAACGTACACCGAACAGACATTCACATTTATAGATATAGATAATAAGTAAAATCTTTGCCCGCGGTCACGGATTTCAGTGGCTGTAGCTGAATATTTCTGTTGAGTTAAATGAGACTGGATAAAACGTGGAAGGCGCGAGGCCGCGGCGGTAGCCCACGCTTTGCGCAGCCTGTGCTTGCCCTCCACCCCGAAGCGGCGAGTAGCGGCAGCTGTTCAAGAACTGAAGGCCGCCATTTGCAGGGTCGAACACTGACCTCCGAGCAAACGAAGCTGCGCGGCGCGCTCACTGATGGGAGTGACCTTCAGTCAGGGCATGCCCTCGGCTGCAAAGCGACAGCCAATTAGTTTGCACAAACAGTATCAGTACCGGCCTTTGATGTAAAGGTTATGAGAAACGGTAAAAGGCATCTTAAGAACAGAATATAAAGACTTTACAGAAAAATTCGAACTCAGAGGTGGGTTATGTCTTGAATGAAAGTAGATTTCTAGTAATCGGTTTTACTTCTTTGTTGAGAGGCGGATGTATTCACCAAGCTAAGATTCGTGTCTCACACGAAGAAGCGAAAATGCGCCTAGTTAAAGATAATTCCAAGAAACTTACAAACTAGCAGATACTAATGTTATTTTATCAATTCTTTTCCCACCTTCGGTTTCAGTATCATATTTCCATGCCTTTTACGAGGCGCGTCCAGAAAGTAAGTTCCGTTTGGTAATAAAATGAAATTGTACACAGATACAGAAGAAATTTTTGTTGCACAATATTCTACAACTCTGAAACTACTTTTCCACATAACTGCCGAAATTTTGTAGGCACTTGTCATAGCGTGCCACAAGTTTTTGCATGCATCTTTCACAGAAGGTTGCCGCCTGTGTATTCAACCATGTGGTAAAAGCTCTTTAGCCGACCGCGGTGGCCGAGGGGACTGAGGCGCTCCAGTCACGGTCTGCACGGCCACTACGGTCGAGGGTTCGAATCCCCCTCGGGCATGGATTTTTGTGCCGTCCTCAGCCTTAGTTAGTTCATAAGTAGTTTGTAAGTTTAGGGACTGATGACCCCGTCCCATAGACTATACAAACAATTTAACATTTTTAAAAGCTCTTTATCATCGTTGAAGTGTTGACCACGAAGGACAGATTTTAAGTGTAAGAAGAGATGAAAGTCGCTAGGAGAGAGGTCCGAGCTGTATGGAGGATGATCAAACAGGCCCCATTGAAATATCCGTAAGAATTGTTTGGTTACATTCAGTGTGTGAGGTAAGGCATTATCGTGAAAAAAAAAAAAAAAAAAAAAAAAAAAAAAAAAAAAAAAAAAAAAAAAAAAATCTTTCGAAAGTAATCCTCTTCTTGCACCAAAAATCTGCCCTTGGTGGATAACACTTCAACGATGATGACGAGCTGAAAGAACATGTTACCACATGGTTGAATACGCAGGTGGCAACATCCTATGAAAAAGGCACACAAAACCTTGTGCCATGCTATGAAAATTGCCTACAAAATTTCGGAAGCTATGTATAAGAGTAGTTTAACAGTTGTAGATTTCTCTACAATCAATATTTTTTCTGTATCTGTTCCCGTTCGTTTTATATAGTCAAACGGAACTTACTTTCTGGACGCGCCTCGTATTTCAGTCTATATTTTTTGGGACAATTTTATCTGCCTTACTTTACATAGCTTAATTTTATCGCATTTTTACTTCATCTAGTTTGAACTTGGTTAATTGCAACTTCAGCTAACGACTTGATCCTCACACTTTCTTCCACCATCAGGGATCCTGAATCCTTATGGACGTCATTTGCATCTGTTGTTCAAATGTTCAAATCTTTGTGAAGCTTAAGGGACTTAACTACAGGGTCATCAGTCCCTAAACTTACAAACTACTTATGAACTATGTACGAGGCGCTTCCAGAAAGTAAGTGCCGTTTAGTAATAAAATGAAATTGTACACAGATACAGAAGAAATTTTAATTGCACAAAATTTTACAACACTTAAACTACTTTTCCACATAACTGCCGAAATTGTGTAGGCAATTGTCATAGCGTGGCACCAGGTTTTGTATAGAAATCTGCCGCCTGTGTCTTCAACCAGTTGGAAACAGTTTCTTTCAGCTCGTCGTCAGTAGCGAGAGCACTAATTGTACTTGTAAACCTACGGTTTTCCTGGATCTTGTCGTCAATCACGTGAACCAGTTCTTCTGTAACCAAAGGTGGACGCCCACTTCGTTGTTCAGTGTGCACATCACTACGCCCGCCCGTCGGACTCATCTGCTCACCATCGAATCACTCATCGCATTCCGTCCGTAAACATCGCAAATTTGCCGATAAATTTCACTTGGTTTCACTTTCCTTGCATTCAAAAACCGAATCACCGACCTGATTTCACAGGCGTCGGGATTTTCAATCAACGCCGACATTTCAAACAAGCACAACAAAGAGTACGTAACTGACAGCGATCTCCAAATGGCGCACGTTCTTCTCCTTGATACACATCGTCTACAGCGCATGTGCGGAACTGCAATCGCAGCGCTGCAGCGGAGATAAATTGAAACGGAACTTACTTTATGGACGCGCCTCGTATTTCACTGTACTGTTTTTAAAGAAATGCCTTTTGCTACTTTCAAGTGGAACCAGAAAAATACGAAGTTTTTCAGAAAACAGAGGAACCTTTCGATCTGGTTGCCGGAAAGAGACTGATATGGAATAGCAAGTGTTGTAAGTACACCATTTATAGCAAACAACGAACTGTTTTGAATCAGAGACGAAATGTTTTGTACATATGTAAAAAACCTAACCCTTATGTGTAAACAGAAACATGTAAATATTTCAGGGCACCCACTGATGATGCCTTGTGATAAAGTCGAAACGCGTTTGGGTGAATTATAAAAATAAAACCCTTCATTTGCAGTAGCAAAAGGCGTTTTCTTTAAAAACAGTACAGTGAAATACATAGATACTGCTCATATGGCCACTACAAGCTTACACTGAAGACGGCCGAAACATCCATGTCCGAGAGGGGATTCGAACACCCGACGGGGAACGGTCTCGCGCATCGTAGCATAGCGGCTCAATGCTCTCGGCCGCTCCGCCGCGGAAAAAGAGAATTATTAGGAGAAGTATACATAATACACTGCAAATATAAAGAGTCAAGTACATACCCAGGCCAGAGATGAAACTAAATATTAAACAATAGACGTCATGGTCGTGCTTGGACTCTGCTAAAACAATAGCCTACGCGCTCGGCCGCTCTGGCGCGGCTTGTATCTGTTGCTACTAGGTGTATGCATTGTTTTTATCAGATAATTGACATCAGAACGAAATAAAATGAAAAGAAAAGAATGTGAAATGATCGACAATCGAACATGAGATAGCTACCTTATGTATCCATACCATGACCTTCACACCATACCACTAACGTCGGAATTAAATGACTCATTAGCTATTACACTGAGCCCCAGTTGAAGATATTAAGTGAATGTACATCCTTACAGTAATATAAAGTTGGTTTCTTACCGAAATGGAGTTGTTCTAGCTCATGTTCTAGAGTATGTAGAGGGACATTTATATCTTTTCCGATGTTGTTTGTTGTTGTTGTCTTCAGTCCAGAGACTGGTTTGATGCAGCTCTCCACCCTACTCTATCCTGAGCAAGCCTTTTCATCTCCTCATAAGAACGACAACCCACATCCATTTGAATCTGCTTACTATACGCGTCTCTTGGTCTCCCTCTGCGATTTTTACCCCACACAATTCCCTCCAACGCTAAATTCACAATTCCTTGATGTCTAAGAATGTGTCCTACCAATCTATCCCTTCTTTTAGTCAAGGTATGCCAGAAATTTCTTTTCTCCCCAATTCTGTTCAGTACCTCCTCATTAGTTACGCGATCCACCCACCTAATCTTCAGCATTCTTCTGTAGCACCACATTTCAAAAGCCTCTATCCTCTTTCTGTCCAAACTGCTTATCGTCCATGTTTCACTCCCATATAAGGCAACACTCCATATAAATGCCTTCAGAAAGGACTTCCTTAGGCTTAAATCAATATTCGATGTTAACAAATTTCTCTTTTTCAAAAACGCCTTTCTACCCATTGCCATTCTGCATTTTATATCATCTGTACTGCGACCATCATTTGTTATTTTACTGCCCAAGTAACAAAACTCATCTACCTCCTTCATTATTTCGTTACCTAATCTAATTCCTTCAGCATCACCTGATTTATTTACACTGCACTCCATTACCCTAGTTTTACTCCTGTTAATGTTCATCTTATATGCACCTTTCAGCACACTGTCCATTCCGTTCAATTGCTCTTCCAGGTCCTTTGCTGTATCTGACAGAATTACTATGTCGTCGGCAAAACGTAATGTTTTTAATTCTTCACCCTGAACTTTAATTCCTTCTCCAAATTTCTCCTTGCTTTCCTTTATAGCTTGCTCAATGTACAAATTGAACAACATTGGGGAAAGGCTACAACCCTGTCTTACTCCCTTTCCAACCACTGCATCCCTTGCATGCCCTTCAACTCTGACAACCGCTGTCTGGTTTTTGTACAAGTTGTAAATAACCTTACGCTCCCTATATTTTACTCCTGCTTGCTTCAGAACTCAAAAGAGTTTATTCCAATCAACATTGTCAAAAGCCTTCTCCAAATCTACAAAAGCTAGAAATGTTGGTTTGCCTTTTCTTAATCTATCTTCTAGGATAAGCCGTAAAGTGAGTATGGCCTCCCGTGTTCCTACATTTCTCTTGAACCCAAACTGATCTTCCCCGAGGTCGGCTTCTACCAGCTTTTCCATCCTTCTGTATATAATTCGTGTTAATATTTTGCAACCATGACTTATTAAACTGATGGTTCTGTAGTTTTCACACCTGTTTGCACCCGCTTTCTTTGGAATGGGGATTATAACATTTTTCTTAAAGTCTGAGGATACTTCACCTGTCTCATACATCTTACGCACAATGTGAAACAATTTTGTCATGGCTGGTTCTCCCAGAGACTTCAGTAGCTCTGACGGGATATCATCTACTCCAGGGGCCTTGTTTCGACTTAGATCTTTCAGTGCTCTGTCAAATTCATCTCTCAGTATAGTATCTCCTATTTCATCATCATCTACATCCTCTTCCCTTCCTACAATATTGTCTCGAAGTTCATTTCCTTTGTAGAGCCTCTCTATATACTCTTTCCACCTTTCAGCTTTCCCTTCTTTGCTGAGAACTGGTTTTCCATCAGTGTCCTTGATATTCATAGAGCTGTTTTTCTTATCGCCAAATGTTTCTTTTATTTGCGGTAGGCTGTATCTATTTTTCCCCTATTTATACATTCTTCTACATCCTTGCATTTGCCTTCTAGCCATTCCTGCTTAGCCATTTTGCACTTTCTGTCAATCTCATTTCTTAGTCGTCCATTTTGCCTGCTTCATTTACTGCATTTTTATACTTTCTTCTTTCATCGATTAAATTTAGTATCTCCTGTGATATCCAAGGATTCTTTGTAGGTCTTGCCTTCCTACCTATTTTGTCCTCTGCTGCCTTCACTATTTCATCTCTCAATTTTACCCATTCCTCCTCAACTGTTTTATTTTCCCCTGTTTCTGTCAATTGTTGCCTGAAGCTCCCTCTGAAATTCTTAAGAACTTCAGGTTCCTTCAATTTATCTAGGTCCCATCTCCTTATTTTCCTACCTTTCTGTAGTTTCTTCAGTTTCAGCCTACAGTTCATAACCAACAAGTTGTGGTCAGAGTCTATGTCTGCTCCTGGGTATGACCTACACTTCAAAACCTGGTTCCGAAATCTATGTCTTACCATTATAAAATCTATCTGGTATCTCCCGGTGTCTCCTGGTCTCTTCCACGTATACAGCCTTCTTTTGTGATTCTTAAACCAGGTGTTTGTTATAACTAAATTATGTTCCGTGCAAAATTCTACCAAGCGACTTCCTCTTTCATTCCTTTTTCCCAGACCATATTCACCCACTATCTTCCCTTCCCTTCCTTGCCCTACTACCGAATTCCAGTCTCCCATAACAATTAAGTTTTCCTCTCCCTTAATTGTCTGAATAATTTCCTTTAGCTCCTCATATATTTCTTCGATTTCCTCATCATCGGCAGAGCTAGTTGGCATATAAACCTGTACTACTGTTGTCGGTGTTGGCTTCGTATCTATCTTGACTACGATAATGCGATCACTGTGTTGGTCATAGTAGTTTACCCGCATTCCTATTTTCTTATTCATTATCAATCCTACTCCTGTGATACCCCCAACTGATTTTGTATTTATAATCCTGTATTCACCTGACCAGAAATCCTGTTCATCCTGCCACCGAACTTCACTAATCCCCACTATATCTATCCTCAACCTATCCATCTCCCTTTTTTAAATTTTCTAATTTTCCTACTCGATTAAGGGATCTAACATTCCACGCTCCGACCCGTAGAATGCTAGTATTGTCTTTCCTGATGACAACATCCTCCTGAGTAGTCCCCGCCCGGAGATCCGAATGGGGGACTATTTTACCTCCGGAATATTTTACCCGAGAGGATGCCATCATCATATGTTCATACAGTAGAGCTGCATGTCCTCGGGAAAAATAACGGCTGTAGTTTCCCCTTGCTTTCAGCCGTTCGCAGTAGCTGTGTGGCAAAGCCACATTAGCTGATGTTACAAGGCCAGCTCAGTCAATCATCCAGACTGTTTCCCCTGTAACTACTGAAAAGGCTGCTGCCCCTCTTCAGGAACCACACGTTTGTCTGGCCTCTCCACAGATACCCCTCCGCTGTGGTTGCACCTACGGTACGGCTATCTGTATCGTTGAGGCACGCAAGCCACCCCACCTCGGCAATCTCTGTGGTTCATGGGAGTGGATCTTTTCCGATATGCTCGCTAAAACTTAGTGCGAATACATATAATTGTGGAAGTATTTAGTTTTGATAGCTTAAAATAGATATGTTATTTGTAAACTACCGGAGATCTTCCAACCGCGTTCTAGAAACTTCATACAGCTGGAGGTATGCCGATCAGCTGATCGCTAGCAGACAGCTGGTAGACGTCAACTGAGGGTCCGGAGATGACGCCAACGTGGCGGCAGTCGCGCAACATAACAAGCCATCGCAGTAGTCTTGTGTACTTCGCGAACGAACTAGTTCGGAAGAGCGATCCCACAGGTGAACTACACGAACTAGTTCGCAGATCCCTCGCCTCTTAGTTCGTCCGCTCCTTTTCCGAAGACTGGTGGGGAACCGCGAAAGAACGCGAGGGCGCGCAGAATCGCGTGATTCCCTTCGGCCAGTTACCGTCATTTCGAGCTGAGATGCAGCTCAGCTGTAGTTTCATAGTTCACTGCCACAAATTTTCTTTTCTAAGGTGTTCTGCCAAAAAGAGCGGGCGAACTAAAAACAGCGACCTACTTCGCGAACTAAAATATGCACGATCGGTCGCGAACTAAAATATGCACGATCGGTCGCGAAGTAAAATATGAGCAATCAGTCGCGAACTAAAATATGTGCAATCAGTCGCGAACTAAAATATGTGCAAACGGTCGCGGACTAAAACATGAGTTACCGGTCGCGAACTAAAACATGAGTTACCGGTCACGAACTATTATGCCAAGCGTATCTCGCTTCTTAGTTCGTTGGATTCTTTTTCGAAGACCGACGGGCAATAGCAAGAGGGCGCGCAGCAGAATTAAAAATCACATGTTTACCTTCTGCTGATGAGAGCCATTTCGAGGTGAGCGTCTGCCTGCTAGATTACGTAGTTCATTGCTACAAAATTTCAGTTTTGAAGTATTTTGCACTCTGCAACATCTGACTAATAAATTCCATAATGCCAAGATATAGAGATAACTTTAAACTTAAACGCGATAAATTATCCACAAACTGTTTCTTTTGGTTTTCGTGATATCTTTAGCGGCTCAAGCAGCAAGCGCATGAAGCAGCTAGGTGGGGGAACTTCCCCCTCCACCTGCACGCGCAGACCACGCCGCTCAGCCGCCACTGTGAGCGGACGAACTAAAAGAACGAACTAGTTCGCGGCAGAGCCACGAACTAGTTCGCGGCAGAGCCGCGAACTAAAGTGAGCGCTCCCAATCGCGAACTATTATGCGCAAGTCTACATGGACAACTGGCCCTTACAGATTCGCTGGTCATCGGCAACTTGCATTACTAGGAGGGAAAAGAAATTACACACTTGTTCACGACGCATGTCCAAATTCATTGTTTTATCAGCTGCATTATAGCTACGCAAAGGTTAAGACGTAGTTATGTTCCTGGTACGGAGACATTATTTAATACCACGGGCTTAAAATTACGATTCAGGCTGCAATAAGACCGAAAGTTTTGGTGCGCTTGAGAAGGAAGTATGCCTTGGTTTTCATTAAGTATAGAACGGAAACTGATCTGTAACTATATACATGACAGTGAAGAACAGGGGTCAGAATCTCTTAGATAGAATAATACCAAGGGTATTACCTTTAATAATAAACCTCGTGGCCATGTTTCAATGATCTGCCTGATCTTTTATTTAATCATTTTCAACATAATGCGATTGGTTTACTTAACTATTCTGTTAATGGTTGTTATCAGTCTTACTGATACCAAGGCTAAGCTTAAACTTGGTGTGTACCTCTTCCATAATAAAATTGCAATAAATTATTTTTCTTCGAGAAAATAATAAAAAGGGAATGAGTATTGTAGGTGAAGTTCTGCTGGGTGCTGCTAGGTGTGATCCGATGACTAAACTAATTTTAAATTGATCCTGTGGGAGTCTGATAAGCGGTTAGAATAGTGCGCAAATTATAAAGGTTGTTTAGTATCGGTAGATTACGTCAGAAAATGATGTGTCAATTATCTATCATTAATACGTACTAAATAATATTGATTACATCGAGAGGATATGTTTACCGTAATCAATTTGGACAAAGCGAGGTAACAAGGGGTAATTCGAGTATCCAACATAAAGTTCTCGAGTGACTGTTGGGGAAAGATTGTTCTAAGTGTAGCCTGAAGAGGCTGAGCTTGTCGTATGGTTAAGGTTAAAAGTGGTCGTGGTGCCGTAGTGGTTTATTTTGTATTTATTTTTCTTTCATGGTAAGAGGATAGTTTTAGATCACGTAGGCGTCGAGTCTCACGAAAACATCATCAGTTACGACCCCAGGCTTCAAGAACATATGAAATTAATCGATGTCCAAAATTTTGCCTTTTTTAAAAGAATATATAATAAATGGTCTCATATGACGAAAGAAAAAAAGTCTTTGGGGACTATGTCATTTAGTAGTTCGTAAAATATAAAAATATTTTGTATTAATGTTACATTGATTTCAAACGAAAGGTGGCGAGAAACTCGTGTAATAGAGGAAGAGATATATATGGGAAGTAATGATAATAAAACCCTTCATTACAGGTTCTAACAGAATTATCTTAAGTATGCCTTTGAATTTCAAACAGAAGAATTTGTAGTTAATTTTCAGAGGATTTTGATTTCAAGAAAAGGACACGAGATCTGATGACTTTTATTAATCTCAGTTACCTGAATACTAAACTAGTGATAGTAATTGTGTGGTATACAAACAGGAAATCTTTTCAAATAATAGTCAGACGTTATATTTTAAACTTTCTCTTCTTACTATCACTAGCAAAAAATAATTGTGGCGTACGGTTGCCAGAGTGTGATATGTCAGGCCTTACGAAATTTTACTCATAGTACCTATTAGAAGAGTCTAAAATAAGAGACACGAAACTCCCAGTGATTTTTTGCAACATCGCGACTGCAGCGCTGCCAAACGGCTGGGTCGTAAAAACATACCGCGAAACGATTGAATAATGAATGTGTATTGGGAGTGAAGCGGCACAATCAAAATACTTGGTATTTAGGTGCTTTTGCGACGCTATAAATTGTATCAAAATGTAATTTGGGAATCTATCATTAGCAAAGGATACTCAGAAGTAATAGAATAATGTTACAAATAACATGGAAGTAAATATTTAACAATTCACTCACTTCCAGACATCTTGCACGTAAATCAGAATCTGAAATACTAGACCATCATTTTATAATATTACTGCTGCATAAAAGTAATGTCTGATGCTTCCAATAACAGTTAATCGACTATTTCATCAGAGGCTGCTTAGTTTCGTACCTCAGTTTCACAAAAATTGCAGGCCTGTATAACAATATATTTCGGTGGTTGCCTACTAGTTTGATAAAGTGAATGTGTACCTACAAATAAATAATATGTCCATTTATAAAATTTTAATATTTGCAAGTCACATTCTTGAAGACATTCAGTTTGATACCTACCAAGTAGCTAAAAAAATTATGATAGCTACACAAAATGCATAGAAGCAAGGACAAGGTGAAAATATGGTTTATTCGACGATGTAGAATCTAGTCCCCTACAATGTAAAAGTCGTGTGTACTTTTGAAAATATTAAAATGTTCGAAAACCGCTAACTCAAAACTTATGCAACATGTCAGTAGCTACGTACCGAGCACGCGAACATATTCAGTTACTTTGAAACTTGAGCGCATCAGGTTGCGATTTATTTCTGCTTTCAAAATGTTTTTGGACGATATGATTACGACTCAGGTGTTGTGAACTATATGAATTACAGTACACTGACAATTCGTTATTATAGACTGCTATTAACAGAAGCACTGATATTACTTTAATGATGTTTTCATATTTGTATTCGAAAGTTCACAGCAAGGTTCACTCACTAGGAAATATGAAAGTAACAGCATTAAAAACAGAAACTTCTCAGTTTGTATCACGCCAATTCTCTGTTATTCCCTACTGGCCACTTGGAGCGCTAGTATCGTTTCAGTTGCAATTTTTTCCTAGAGAGTTTCGCGACTGTCGTTGATAGACTGTGCTATTAGCACCAAAATGTATAATCAGTCCAAAGATCACAAATTTGTCAAGAGTAAAGTAGCTGTGTATGGGAATAGTTCCTTAGACGCTAGTTTAGGAGAGGTATTGCCATCTTTGAACAGCTACGTCCGTGACCTGATATAAAATTTCAATGCTTGACGGACATAGCCTCTCGAGTTATAAACACGTTAGCGTGGGAAAGGCATTGGCAATCCTTGAACAGCTACATCCAGGACCTCATAAAATTTTAACTCATGACTTACATTATCTCTCAGGTGTGGCGTGAGTATTATGTAACCATATCAGGAGGACTTTTATCTACTGTTCTTTTACAAAGGTTACTTGCCATTTCCCAATAGTTATAACTAGATTTGAAAGGTGTTATAGTGGATGCTAGGAGACTTATACATCTTCTTTTACAATAGATACACTAGGACGACAGCCGACCGCTGAAAGTGCTAAAAGTGCTCTCAGTATGGGAGTGATATGCTAGCGCAAATAAGTGATCTAGTTACTTTTAGGGCCGGTTCGTCCATCTCTCGTTAATCTTGTCGTTAGTAAACGAGAAGATGCCTTTAATGTCTAGTTAAATGTGCTCGTTAAGTGCATTGCGTTTGTCATTGACAGATACACCTCTCATTTGCTAACCTGGAGAAAACGAGATGGTACGATATATTTCGACTAGGTTGGCAATAGAAACAAATGAAAGTGCCGTCTGAATAAACAGCTGTTTCCCTTATTTAACTATCAGGGAAGAGGTTAGCAGATAGTTGTTAATTGGCGCTATGGAAAACAAACGCGAAAGAACCTCGAATTTTATAAGAAGTTAGTGCAAATGTGTTGTCCTCAATAGAGAGATATTAGGGTGGGCTGTAAAAAAAAAAAAAAAAAAAAAAAAAAAAAAAAAAAAAAACGGACGCGCCATGATCGCGTGTGGCAAATGAATTCAGTGCTTTCCACGGGAAATGTAGGACAGTAAAAATGCTTAGGGCTTAGTACGATAACATGCCAAGTGCGTAGTATCTTAGTGCAACCTTGCACATAGGCAAAAGTATACTTTTCCTGTAGATTGGAGGAAGGAATCACATTTTAGGCCTCACACTAGGCGCAACAAACATAAGTAAATACTGGGTAAAATTTTACGACGCTTCTCGCTGGGCTCCAGTGCTTATGTTGGCAACAGATAAACAATGAAATGTAGAATTGTGTTAATATTTTTCACGAGCTACAGAATAAATGTTATTGCTGCTCGTTTCACTCGCAGCATAATTCATAGTGTACCTGCTCTATGGTTGACAGGTTCTCGTATATACCCTTGTCCGTTCAGAAGAAAAATAATTTTCGTTTTAATTGAAGTTGTCACGAGAAAACACATATTGATCGTCTGAGTTGCCGCGTGGTACAATTTAACCAAATATTGAATTAATAAGCTTGCAGGCATAAATAATGTATTCTGTTTTCTATTCTGACAGATAACATACAAAATACGTAACCTATCTGTTGGACTCTTGAGATTGTCGTGGAGTTTTTCATGGAGCGTTTCCAAGACGAAATAGCGTAACAAATTCTGCGTCATCTCAGCATTCGAAATGATTTGGGCGAACACAAATACGTCTAGGTTGTATTATAGGATCAATGACCAATAGATCGTCTAAAATATTGACATCGTCTTCATTGTCAACCAAATCTATAATTCCAACTATTTTCATCATACCGATTCTCACTGAACTAATTTATTCCTTACCCATAAGTTTCTATTTTGATATCCCAACAACAATTTTCATCTGCTAGCTACTGACATAAATGAGGCGAGAAATATGACGATAAAATTTTTCAAGGAATCTGCATTCCACACTAGTTTTTCATACATGTAGTACTCCTGTTATTTTGTTGGATAAATCGGTCTTATCACGTGAATATATTGCGGTATTTTAGCGCTTTGGAATTTTTCTATTTTCATACATATTCTCACTTAACTGACAGTTAGCTATGTTGTTGTGGTCTTCAGTCCGGAGACTGGTTTGATGCAGCTCTCCACAATACCTTATCCTGAGCAAGCCTCTTCATCTCCACATAAGAACGGCAACCTACATCTGTCTGAATCTGCTTACTGTATCCATCTCTTGGTCTTCCTCTTCGATTTTTACCACACACACTTCCCTCCAATGCTAAATTTACGATTCCCCGATGTCTAAGAATATGTCCTACCAAGCGATCCCTTCTTTTAGTCAAGGTATGCCAAAAATTTCTTTTCTCCCCAATTCTGTTCAGTACCTCCTCATTAGTTAAGCGATCCACCCATCTAATCTTCAGCATTCTTCTGTAGCACCATATTTCAAAAGCCTCAAGCCTCTTCCTGTCCACACTGTTTATCGTCCACTGCCATACAAGGCAACACTCCATACAAATTCCTTCAGAAAGGACTTCCATAGACTTAAATCAATATTCGATGTTAACAAATTTCTCTTTTTCAAGAACGCTTTTCTATCCATTGCCACTCTGCATTTTATATCCTCTGTACTGCGACCATCATTTGTTAATTTACTGCTCAAGTAACAAAACTCACCTACCTCCTTTAGTGCTTCGTTTCCCAATCTAATTCCTTTAGCATCACCTGATTTTCTTACACTGCACTCCATTACCCTAGTTTTGCTCTTGTTAATGTTCATCTTATATGCACCTTTCAGCACACTGTCCATTCCGTTCAATTACTCTGTCAGGTCCTTTGCTGTATCTGACAGAATTACTATGTCGTCGGCAAAACGCAATGTTTTTAATTCTTCCCCCTGAACTTTAATTCCTTCACCAAATTTCTCCTTGCTTTTCTTTATAGATTGCTCAATGTACAAATTGAATAACAATGGAGAAAGACTACAACCCTGTCTTACTCCCATTCCAACCACTGCATCCATTTCATGTCCTTCAACTCTGACAACCACTGTCTGGTTTTTGTACAAGTTGTAAATCACCTTACGCTCCCTGTATTTTACTCCTACTTGCTTCAGAACATGAAACAGTTTATCCCAATTAACATTGTCAAAAGCCTTCTCCAAATCTACAAAAGCTAGAAATGTAGGTTTGCCTTTTCTTAATCTATCTTCTAGTATAAGCCGTAAAGTGACTATTGCCTCCCGTGTTCCTACATTTCTCCTGTCCCAAACTGATCTTCCCCGAGGTCGGCTTCTACCAGTTTTTCTATCCTTCTGTATATAATTCGTGTTAATATTTTGCAACCATGACTTATTAAACTGACGGTTCTGTAGTTTTCACACCTGTCTGCACCTGCTTTCTTTGGAATGGGGATTATAACATTTTTCTGAAAGTCTGAGGGTACTTCGCCTGTCTCATAAATCTTACACACCATGTGAAACAGGTTTGTCATGGCTGGCTCTCCCAGAGGCTTCAGTAGCTCTGAGGGAATATCATCTACTCCAGGGGCCTTGTTTCGACTTAGGTCTTTCAGGGCTCTGTCAAATTCTTCTCTCAGTACAGTATCTCCTATTTCATCTTCATTTACATCCACTTCCCTTCCTACAATATTGCCTCGAAGTTCATTTCCTTCGTAGAGCCTCTCTATGTACTCTTTCCACCTTTCAGCTTTCCCTTCTTTGCTGAGAACTGGTTTTCCATCAGTGTCCTTGATATTCATAGAGCTGTTTTTCTTATCGCCAAATGTTTCTTTTATTTGCGGTAGGCTGTATCTATTTTTCCCCTATTTATACATTCTTCTACATCCTTGCATTTGCCTTCTAGCCATTCCTGCTTAGCCATTTTGCACTTTCTGTCAATCTCATTTCTTAGTCGTCTGTAATCCATTTTGCCTGTTTCATTTACTGCATTTTTATACTTTCTTCTTTCATCGATTAAATTTAGTATCTCCTGTGATATCCAAGGATTCTTTGTAGGTCTTGCCTTCCTACCTATTTTGTCCTCTGCTGCCTTCACTATTTCATCTCTCAATTTTACCCATTCCTCCTCAACTGTTTTATTTTCCCCTGTTTCTGTCAATTGTTGCCTGAAGCTCCCTCTGAAATTCTTAAGAACTTCAGGTTCCTTCAATTTATCTAGGTCCCATCTCCTTATTTTCCTACCTTTCTGTAGTTTCTTCAGTTTCAGCCTACAGTTCATAACCAACAAGTTGTGGTCAGAGTCTATGTCTGCTCCTGGGTATGACCTACACTTCAAAACCTGGTTCCGAAATCTATGTCTTACCATTATAAAATCTATCTGGTATCTCCCGGTGTCTCCTGGTCTCTTCCACGTATACAACCTTCTTTTGTGATTCTTGAACCTGGTGTTTGTTATAAGTAAATTATGTTCTGTGCAAAATTCTACCAGGCGGCTTCCTCTTTCATTCCTCTTGCCCAGACGATATTCACCTACTATCTTCCCTTCCCTTCCTTGTCCTACTACTGAATTCCAGTCTCCCATAACAATTAAGTTTTCCTCTCCCTTAATTGTCTGAATAATTTCCTTTAGCTCCTCATATATTTCTTCGATTTCCTCATCATCGGCAGAGCTAGTTGGCATACAAACCTATTGTCGGTGTTGGCTTCGTATCTATCTTAACAATGATAGTGCGATCACTGTGCTGGTCATAGTAGTTTACTCGTATTCCTATTTTCTTATTCATTATCAATCCTACTCCTGTGATACCGCCAATGGATTTTGTATTTATAATCCTGTATTCACCTGACCAGAAATCCTGTTCATCCTGCCACCGAACTTCACTAATCCTCACTATATCTAACTTCAACCTATCCATTTCCCTTTTTAAATTTTCTAATTTTCCTACTCGATTAAGGGATCTAACATTCCACGCTCCGACCCGTAGAATGCCAGTATTGTCTTTCCTGATGATCACATCCTCCTGAGTAGTCCCCGCCCGGAGATGCGAATGGGGGACTATTTTACCTCCGGAATATTTTACCCGAGAGGATGCCATCATCATATGTTCATACAGTAGAGCTGCATGTCCTCGGAAAAGGTAACGGCTGTAGTTTCCCCTTGCTTTCAGCCGTTCGCAGTAGCTGTGTGGCAAAGCTACATTAGCTGATGTTAGAAGGCCAGCTCAGTCAATCATCCAGACTGTTGCCCCTGTAACTACTGAAAAGGCTGCTGCCACTCTTCAGGAACCACACGTTTGTCTGGCCTCTCCACAGATACCCCTCTGCTGTGGTTGCACCTACGGTACGGCTATCTGTATCGTTGAGGCACACAAGCCACCCCACCTCGGCAATGTCTGTGGTACATGGGAGTGGATTAGCTATGTAACGAGTTGAATTCTACTCGTTAACTTAACTGCCAGTTTGAGGTCTTTTAACGTCTGGTTAACTCATAACGAAACATTTACAAACGCATTTCTCCGCTAACCACAATTTAAAATCTTAACCGGAACTTAACGAGACATTGACTAACTGGCCCTTAGTAACATAATTTTATAATACCGGCGTAACCGGTGTTTAACGCTGGTATTCTGCCGAGACACATTAAACGCGGTTTACCCTGAACGGTGGTAACGGTACCCGAGATCCTCGCTGTCTGAAGGAGGCTGCTGCACTCGGCGGCGACAGCGGTGCGCCGGCCGCCTCCAGGTCTCCTCGGCCCTGATTGGCTGCATCGAATGCGACGGCTCATTTCCGGGCTGACGCTCCTGGAGCTGGAGCTGGAAGTCGAGACAAAGGCATCCGTCAGCTGTGCCACCCCCCCCCCCCCCCCCTCACCTGCGTTGCTGGAGCCTCCGGGGCCGTCAATTCCTGGAACGAGTTTTGCCGCTGATTGATTCTTCCGTTCCCCTTCCGCCTGCACCGCTTCCTTGCAATATCTTTACTCTTTCGTGCCGTGGCGGCAACTTTTTGACAAGACAGGAAATAGGTTACTCGCCTCGAAGACCATTAGCAGAGTTTCTGCAATGTCTGCTGTCTTAGAACGCGATAGCGTCTTCTTGAAACTTTTCTGCTAGTGTCTTTCCTTATGTAGCATCTTGTTTCCTGGGGGGTAGGAATAAGTAATGTTCTGTCTGTAGTTATCGTGTATTAGTCTGAATGTATAACACCCATTCTTTAGAATACATGCAAATGACATCTCTGACAACGCGCCGCACAGTCGTCTGAAATGCCCGAAAGTCTAAAAACATAAGGGTTGTGGTGTCGCACAAGTCCAAAGTGCGCGCCACCTACTTTCGCCGCGCGCCGCCATCACGCACGGCGCGGCGTTCTTACGACCTCAGCCACGAGCGCCCTCTGCTACAACTCCGCTCGTGGCCACCACTGAACGACATCGTTCACTTGGGACTGAGATAGGAACCAGCTAACACTTCGGAATCAGATAGGCACCTGTGAAGACTTGGCTATCGAACAGGCACTAGGCAGGCCTCTAACTCAACTATGTATCAGCATTCTGCAGTACTAATCTATGTAAAAGTTAAGTACTGTATACATTCTGTGCAATATATACCTCGTTCTAATTTACTCTAGTGTTTCTGGTTTCTGCTGTCCCACTGGCTGCTCACCTCCGTACCTGCACAAGCGTGCTACCTTTATTCCTGTGTCGGTCTTCCTACTCGGCCACCGACACCTACGACGGAAACGAGACACAAAAGCGGCGACGAGTCTGGGACACAAAAAGGGTATCATTGGAAATTGGTATAACATTTTTTGGAGTCCCTCTGTTTGAAGTTGAAGAGGTCGTTTGAGAAACACCTCATATCCATAAAAGTAAACACTCGGGAAATAAAAATAAATAAATAAATAAAACAGCTGGTGCATACTTTAACATCATATATATTTTACAGTTATGGTATGTCTCTACAGGGGTTAGGTAGCTAATTCTTCGGAAAGAAAATTTTTTTATTCTTGATTTGATATTTGAAAAAATTATAAACGTTGTTGAAGATGTGTTGTTTCTCAAATGACTGACTAAACTATATGTTATCAGGTATGACATAAAAGGTAAAACAGTTCAAACTATTAATACAAATCAGTATTTTATTTTTCGACTAACATTTACACATTTTCCAAACAATGTTTCTTAAAACAGTTGACTGTCATCCATATCGGTAGTTGGCCAGTGATAAATTTTTTAATAAAATTCACCAACAACATCTGTAGGTATATAGGCTTCGACTTTCTTCAGGTTACTGTTTCTGTTGATATTGATAGGTACACATTTCTGTGGGTAGTAACTGAAAGATCTGATAAACCAGTTCCCGTTTTTTTTTCTTTTTTTTTAATTTAATCAGTAGTTGTTAGTTTTGCCACAAGTCGAGATAGAAAATGCAGTTCGTTAAAGTGCGGCATGAAATAACACGCAAATGATAATTTTAATATTAATATTTTCAAATTTAAATGTTTGTTAAGCTTATGGGACTTAACTACGGGGTCATCAGTCCCTAAACTTACAAACTACTTATAAACCACCTTATACTAAGAACGGCACAAATATCCATGCCCGAGGGGGGAGTCCAACCCCCGACCGTAGTGGCCGTGCAGACCGTGACTGGAGCGCCTCAGTCACCTCGGCCACCGCGGCCGGCTTAGTATTTTCTCTGACACTCACAGCATACAATTTATTCTGCATTGCATTAATACTAATCAAAAGTAAAAAATTAAAGTTATTAAAATATTTTCCATAAGGCCTTACTGATGGAAGTGTTCGAAAGAAAGAAGAAGGAAAGAAGAAAAATGTATATAGA
Source organism: Locusta migratoria (assembly GCA_026315105.1). Classification (NCBI taxonomy): domain Eukaryota; kingdom Metazoa; phylum Arthropoda; class Insecta; order Orthoptera; family Acrididae; genus Locusta; species Locusta migratoria. Next base: position 525,813,863 of record CM048747.1, read on the forward strand.
GATTAGGTTATTGTGCTTTGCTTCACACCAATAAGGCCCAATATGTTCACGGTTACGGCGCATGATTTGTTTACGCACCTTCAGAGAGTAGAAAGTGAGAGAAAAACATTTCGGGCTGTGCGGGAATGGCCGTGCGCTCTAAGGCGACTTGCTGCGGATTGCGTAGCTGCTCCCAGTCGGAGGTTGGAATTCTCCCTCGAGCATGCGCGTGTGTGTGTGCGTGTGTGTGTGTGTGTGAGTGTGTGTGTGTGTGTTGTCCTTGGCATAAGTTAATTTAAGTATTTTGTAAGAATAGAGACTGATGACCACTGTACTATGGTTCCTATCTTTACAAACATGTGAACAACTGAATGACGTTTTGATGGCGCGAGAGAGACGTCGAATTTAGTGCTGTATTGACGCCGAATCGCTTCCCTAGCATCAGACTCTTGATGTCCTCATCTTTCAATAACTTACACGTGTGTAACAGGATGACGTATACGGGTTAAGTACTAGTGCTAATAGAAATCAGTAATTCCCTTTCTATATTTAAGACTGCAATAAATTTCATGTCTGATCCTGCTGGTTGGATGAATTTACGTAGTGGCGGTTTCTAGTGGTCGTGGAAATAAAGGAAGATCGATTTTCAGGCGCGTATTGCAATCAACAGTCTGGATGAGTATTAGTTGGCGCTGAACTGAGCGGAAATGTCAGCAGGACAAAGCACTTCTGCAATCTGACCTACGCCCGTGGGGCACATTTGCCGAAGTAGTGCTTATGTCGTTTTTTATCTAGGAACCACCCCAACAGATTACGCCGCAACTTTGACATCTATTCAGTATGCCAGCAGGAAATTAGGCAGTAGATCACTTCTGATAACCGCCAGGCTCTAATTGGAGAAGTTTGCAACCGTCCATTACGCGCTTCTCATACGTATTACTGGGTAGCCCAGTAATACGTACGTCTGAACAGGAAGAGTGCCGAGTATCGATTTTTGGAAGCTTGGTGCTCTATTTTTATCTGAACTAGCATGGTGAGGCAATAGTTTTTAGCTTAGCTCAGACCAGTTGCTAGGGTCAGTATTTATGTTCAAGAGGCATCGCTATATTGCTGTTAACGATGCGTGTTCATTACTCATTATTACTGGAAGACATGTTTTCTTATTCTGTACATCTACAACGGTGCAAAAATTAATTATATTGCTACATTCTTTTATTGCCTGTATACGAGGGTTGGAACTTAAATAGTGGCAACTATTTATTCATAACCGATACAAAAGCGTTACACGTTTGCACCATTACTGTCCTTCAAAGTAGTCACCAGCATTGTGTAGTACCCGTTGCCAGCGATGTGGAAGGCGTAGTAAAGAACATAGCCTGTTCTGTTCATGGCGGGAATGGAACGGTCTACTGCCTGTCAAAACTTTGGAACAGTTCTGAAGCGAATGCCCCCAAGTGGTTCCTTCCTCTTCGGAATCAAATTGAAGTCACATGCTTTGCGAAAGAAGCGGCAACTCTTTGTGCGCAACCCACACATCATTTTGTACGACAGTGTGCTCGCGCATACGGCGCCAGCTGACTGCTCTGTGAAGTACTGTACCATCTACCATACTCTCCGGTCTTAAAACCTTCTGAATTTGATTCCGAAGATGAAGGAACCACTTCATGGCATTCGCTTCGAAATTGTTTCAGAGATTCGACAGGCAGTAGGCCGCTCCATTCGCAGCATAAACAGAATAGGCTCTGCTATCGGTATCCTACGCCTTCCACATCGCTGGCAACTGGTTCTACACAACATTGGTGACTACTTTGAAGGACGGTACCAGGTGCAAACATGTAACGCTTTTGTATGGGTTCTGAATAAATAGTTCCCACTATTTAATTTCCAACCCTCATATTAATGTAGATTGCCCACTTTTCGTTGATGCAATTACCATTCCGACCAATGGCTTCCCAAAATGAGCCACAAAATAAGGGGATGGTGTCCCACAACAAAACCAGCATTGAGAATTGCCGCCATGTGGTAAACACTGCTACACCACTCGGATTTGAGCCCCTGGATGTGTTGTTCGGGGAATAGCAGTGCATGCTTCTTCCACATGATACGAAAGCTAATCTGGTGTAATATCTGGCTCACAAATCTTCTTAAAAATGTTCAAATGTTTGTAAATCTATCGGACCAAACTCCGTGGTCATCAGTCCGTAGCTTACAAACTACTTAAACTAAGGTAAACTAACCCAAGGACAGCGGACAACACACACACCCATGCCCCAGGGAGGACTCGAATCTCCAAAGGCAAGGAACCGCGCTCTCCGCAGCGAGGCGCCTTACACCGCTCGGCTACTCCACCGCGGCAAATCCTCTTAATTGAACTGTTGTAGCTGTACGATCTTCCACTTATTCCCTTACAATGCGACGATTTGGGCAGAACCTCGTCTACAAAAATGTTTGTAAATCTTCATCAGTCCCTAAACTTACAAAATACTTATGAACTACTTACGAACTAGGACGGCACAAATATCCATGCCCGAGGGGGGATTCGAACTCCCGACCGTAGTGGCCGTGCAGACCGTGACTGAAGCGCCTCAGTCCCCTCGGCCACCGCGGCTGGCCCTCGTCTACAGTTATGAGAATGTTCAAGTGATCATTGTAACCAGTATTGTTCCACAACTGACACACCAAGTCCACCTGGTATGGTTGTTCTCTGAACGGACCACGCTGCGAATCAGAAGGGCCCACTCTGACACCTATAAACCGTGCACCTTCGTGACATGCCGCCCGCTAACGTCACCAACGTCACGATAATATACTGAACCTAATGGCCGTAAACATGCCCTTTTAAAGGGAACAGTTTCTATGCCATCTATGTCAATGTGACATCTTTTGGCAGACAACATTGAAACCAGTATCAAATGTTCAAATGTTTGTAGAGCTGAAAGGACTGCGGAGTCATCAGTCCCTAAACTTACAAACTAGTTATGAAGTAGCTAATACTAAATACGGCACAAACAGCCATGCCCGAGGGGGCATTCGAACCCCCCGACGGAGAACGGCCTCACGCATCGTAGCGTAGCGCTTCAAAGCGCTCCGCCGCGGCGAAACCAGTACATCAATTATCCACCAGGAGGCATCTGCAGTCATCACACAGAGGTCAACATTTTCCCTTGGACACCCATTTACCCGAGAACGCTTCGACGGATTGGACTAATCTTTTTAAATTTTTACCAAGCGAGGTGGCGCAGTGGTAACACACTGGACTCGTATTCGAAAGGAGGGACGGTGGTACAAATCCACCTCCAGCCATCCAGATTTAGGTTTTCCGCGATTTCCCTAAATCACTCCAGGAAAATGCCGGGATGGTTCCTTTGTTCCTTTCAAAGGGCACGGCCTATTTCCTTTCACATCCTTACTCAAACACTCCGAGCTTAAGCTCCGTCTCTAATGACCACGCTGTCGACGGGACGTTAAACTCCCAACTTCCTGCCACCTTTTTAATTTTTTATTTTATTTTATTTTACTTTATTATTATTATTTTCTTTAATTTTTTTATTTTTTTATTTTTTTAATTCTCAGGACAAAGTTTTCACTAATTAAAATTTTTGGGAATCCACCGGAAAATTGGAGAATATTAGAAAAATTGAAAGTGTGTTATTCATTGTGTCGGTGTGTTTATATTGCATGCAGATCGTCAGTTTTGATCCCAGTTTGATATAATTGTGCACACCTGATCTTCAAAGCAAGAGGAATGTCACTGTCTACATCAAATTTCGTATGGTGCATTGCGGATGGTAGCTCTACAAACAAAATCCATAGTTTGAGGTAAGATGACAGCCACTGTGGTACAGCAGTAAAATAACTGCTCTTCAGACGCGAGGTCTGGCGATCCAAACAACCTACACTCAAAATGCTTACACCACATTCCCTCTGACGAAGAGAAAGTCTGACATGTGGTTCGGCGACTTCGATCAAATTTTGCATGAACATTATATATATTATCTTAATCTTAATATACATAAAAACTGAGGTGTTTATCTCAATAATTCACTCTGCAGCCAAAACTACTCATCACAAACGAATAGTGTTTGTATGTGCTTGTAGGTATCAGTCTCCCATTTTACACTACGGTGGTAGTGTGTTGATAACGATAACGGGGTGGAAGTAACCGACTTATATAAAATTCTACGTGTGGGTGTCAATATTTTGCTCTTCAGCAAAAACTACGCACTGGAGACGAACGATCTCTCTGTGTTGTAGTACAATGTCGCCCCTTGTAAATCATAGCAGTTCCGTGTCGATAGCTATAATAGGGTGGAAGATATAGTGGTTGAAAGTCGTCAGCTTATATAAAATTCGGACTAAAGACTAACGATGACTTTTGACACTTTAATATCAAAGAGGTTATATACAGCGAAACGTGATGCCAAGGAGGTTAGTATAAAGGGAGATAGCATTATCTATGCTGAGCACATATGTCAATTGAAGTCTGTCCTCCATCTTGGTCATTTTTGGAATGCTATTTCTATGCGTTAATTGGACCCTGTTACTGTTAGGGCATTGAACTGACAGTCACTGCAAAATATGTACTTTCAAACAAAAAACTTTATTGAATAAATAGTAATACATAATCATCATTACATATTTGAAAACATAATTTTAACGGCTAATGTGCACTCTTTTAACACGTTGTGCATACGGCAAAACCGACTGACGTTTTATTCCTGTTTTAAGTGACATAAAACATTAGCTTTACAATACGAACACTTCTCCAAAACTTAGCAATATGGAGGAGACAGGCATTACTTTTTCAGCGTAAGGGCGTCTCCCTGTATTGTAACCTCCTTGCTTGATGCACATTCTTCAGTAGTTTTTCTGCAAAAAAACCTACCAATGAAGAAAAGTAAGTGTATTGCAGTTTTAAGAGTAAAACTACCAACAAAGATGCCAAAGCGTACGAAAAGATATTTCGCGTTCTCGATATGTTTCTAAAACACATAAAGCGGCGCTGAAAAGTCAATCTACATACGATGGAAATTCAAATTTGTAGACGTTGTTTATCTTACACTGTAGGCATCAGCGATTTTTCGATATTCCCATACATAATAGGGTGAAACAGGGAAAAAACTTTTTTTTTTAATACGTTGCTATTTAGGCAATTTTGAAGAAAGAAATACAAAAATTCAGATTGAGATTTTCGATTGGAATTTTAAAAACACGTGTTTCGATATTTTTGGAAATTTAACCACTGAGCGGGTGAAATAAAGGAAAATCTTTTAAGGGTGCTATTAAGACTATTTTGATCTTAGAAATGCGAAAATTTGGATTTGGAATCATGTTTAGAATGTAAAAAAAAAAAAAAAAAAAAAAAAAATGGTTTCGGGATGTTATGAATTCTGCTATCAGTGGTGCCATAGGGGACGGCAAGCTGTATCAAAATACTTTATTAGGAAAGTATTTTTAAAGCTATACGTATGAAAATTTATATTTAGAAGTAGGAACAACCAATGCGAAGCAGCGGAAATTAAGTTAGTTGATTATAAAGAGATAAGTGTTTCGGATTTTTCCTAGAAACTCAGTATTTTTGAAACAATAAAGGTCAAAGTTGACAATGAAAAATCGCGTTTTCAATTCGATACATCGAAAGATCGTCTGAAGATTAGAATTTATTACTAACGTATATGGGGTCAAAGTTAATGAAGTTTGAGTAATAAACGTATTTAAAGCAATTTGATTCTGTTTCTAATATCAGATTTGTAGCATACTCGTCTTGCAGTGGTTCTAGAGTCAAAGCAAAACTGCCATTCATCTAATTTAGATATTGATAACATTACCGTCCTTTGACCTCATGTACACAATTTTATTGTTCCAGCCCCATTAAATGAAACACTGCTCTGTAGCATACTATGGTAACCACTGGAAATCTCCTGAGAAGCATGAGAATACCCCCAGCCTGTGCAATGCAAAATGCACCGGTGGGCTTCAGAAGTACACTTTGCTGAAGTCGTTAAAGTATTTTCCTGCAGCTCTCCATCTGAATGCGATGCGCCCATAAACTGGCAGCGAATCCCAAAATAGCAATGAAGATAGTTTCATTGCTAGACCAGACGGTGTGCAATGCTAATTTATAGTTAGCAGGGTCAGCCAGCGTGGGCAATTTTATATTTTATTCTAGGTACCTCATAAGTAATACATTTTACTTGTTCCAGAAAGTTCTTTTTCTCCTCTAGAAGAATGGTTAGCCACTTGTAGAGAGTGCTGCGTTGTATAGGGATTTTGCCGACACTAGGCAAAGGATTTCTGGGGAGAAAATATCTTCTCTTCAGATGGATGTATGTGCTTTATGAGCAACTATAATAAGTGTGTTGCAATTGCACCTTAGTTGCATCTTCACAAGCATGTCATTCGTATTTTTCTGAAGCATTTCCATGGAGTCTGAAGCCATCATATGAAGCATATGAAACAACCTCTCGAACAGTAACTATCTCATGTAGTTGCTGATCAGTGCCATTACCAGGACGTCAAACATATACAACAGCTCCTCCAACAATATATATATGCCACGATAACAAAATAATGGCCCACACATATTGAATGTTGGAACTCGTGGTAACATTTTTGATTAGCATGCTCTGCCCAGAAAACCACTGAACTCTACATCCGCTACAATCACAAAGCTCTCCTACATACATTGGAATATCGACGTTTTGCAGACGTGTAAACATGCCAAGCCACAGAGATTGCTGAAATGCGCCGTTGATGTCAATAGTGAGCGCAATTGCACACTTTGAACTCGAATATCCTACAATTTGATTGACTTTATTAACTGAATCAAAGTTGTCAATTGTGCAGATCCTTATCTTCCTGTGCACTTGCAAATGCCCACAAAGTAAACGTTTCTGAACTCGTTTAATAAGGTCTACAGTTATTCAGTGATGTTGAATATTCATCCTTCCCATTTATAATCACTGCTTACCTATTTAAAAAAAAATCCTGGATCCTACCTATTTGTAATGCCTTTTTTAATAATGTTGTCAAATAAGACACTCTAGGGAGGTTTGGGCAAGTTTGTGGCCCTTACTCTTACGGGAATTAGTTTCGAAACTACGGGTTTGAGTACTGTGGGCGGGGTGAAGCTGGGAATTTTTATGTGACGGGAGGCGTGCTTAGGTAGTCCTTGCAGGTGCGGTGTTCACTGTGTCCCCAGTGGTGTAGTGGTCAGTAACTGCCTAGAAAGCAGGAGACCCGGGTTCTAATCCCATTCGCAGTTGATGTCATATATTCTGTGAATACGAAATAAGACACCGTTTATGGACGTACCATCCACAAGGTAGCAGGATGAACACTATGTGGACCAAGTGCCTTTCCACTTTAAAGCTTAGTCATTGGGGCAGAAACCTGTTTTAAGCGAGCGGTAGCTCCATCACGTCAGGGACGGCGGAAGGGGAAAATATCACCCGGACAAAGAATCCATTTGGCGCCCCCTACAACCCATTGGTATTATTGACTTTAAATTTGCTATGCTACCTTAGATAGCTGCTTTTGAAGGATAACTCCTTGAACTCGATAACTATAACTATAAGAATCAGTTATCAAACTGAGTAAGATCTTAACTTGTCAGTTAAATACACATAATAAGTTTTGGTTAACGATGTACGAAACGATTTTTTACACATGAGCATGCACAATATTCTACGTCACTGATTAGAAATTTACGGAACGATTCAAGAAACAACGATTTATATAAAATTATGATTGATGATGTGATACAGCATTTATTTACACATATATAAACAACCTTGTTAACTGCGAAAGAGAACACATATATGAAGAAAAGAATATACAAATATATTTTGTAACATCGTTGTACAAAGATTTCGTAATACAAATAATACAACCAGTAATATAATTTTATATCTTTATACAGTTTTAATGCAAATTGTTCTTTGAGTTGTGTACAAAGCTAAGTTAACTTTTCGTGCCTTTTTCTCTGCAAAGTCTTTAATTAAAGTTGGTTAATACACATCTAACTAGTAAAGGTCTTATCGCTTTGGTACATGTATCAAGCATTAGTGTTGGTATAGAACGTAATTATTGCTACTTATATCAATGGGGAAAAAACTTTCTTTGAGCCTGAAGTTCGCCGCCTATCTGAGAGGCTGCCTCCCTACCCACCCCAGCCTGCTAAGACGCTACGTGTGTTAACACCTCTTCTCTATTAAACGTAATACAACGAAAATACCGTACGTAATGTAGGCCTACTTACCTGTACTGTGTTGTTATCTTCTGGAATATTTGTTGATTTCTTGCTGGTTTCCTCATTCTCTGGTTCTACGTCTTCATTTCCATTACTGTCTGTTTCAGGAGTACAAAAGAATTTCTTTAATGCTGCTGCCTGTTTCTCATTTTCAGCCGCTAATTGTGCTCTTCTATTTCTGTATACATTCACAGAAGGCTTCTTTTTTTCGACATGTTGATAAAAAACACATTAACGCAATGATTCTTCTATTAAGAGTCGAAATTGAGGAGATAAAAGAAGAACACGCACACCATGAAGCCTACACTACGTATACATGACTTCTGATTAATACTTTTATTATTATTATTATTATTATTATTATTATTTTTTTTAGACATTTGACAGTACAGACAGGAATAATTTCTTTTTGGTTGCCGATAACGCAATATTGTTTGTGTGTATTGTTAGAACGGCCGACATAGCTTTGTCGCAAGGAGTGCAGTTGTCGGCACTGCGGCTATTGTAATTGTCAGAGCGTGTTATTGTTGCTCAAAACTCTCAACAATAGCCTTTAGATTTGTCAGCGGAGATTTTTGTATAGACAAATAAGGTGAAGGGATGAATGGATTTCCTTTATAGGAGATTCAAGAAGAAACCGTGATTGTTATAAAGAGTGAGGCCTATGCCATGAGGTAGTAACCAATGTTGCTACACAATTTATGAAAAAGTTAATTTTTAGTTCACTGTTTACAATAATATAAATTTAGAAAGAAATTTGGCGCCCCCCAAACTCCCCTAAAATTTGGCGCCCCGGGCGGTCGCCCGGCTCGCCCGGCCCTTCCGCCGGTACTGCACACGTAATTGTTTGATTCATTATTTAGTTCACTTCTAAGTTATTCGACTCCTTTAGTAAATGTATTTGTGTTACCATCAGCAAGTAGGATATTCAGCAGATATTTTTCTGACTCCCCCCATCGTGCCATCATAAATCCATCCTCTCCTGTATTCTCTGGGTTTTGTACATATCTCGACTGACTTTTGTTCATGGGGTCGAAGAGTGTGCTCTGATTGTCCTAAAGCTCGTTGTTAAGTTGTTCTTTTTAATGTTACCCTTTGCCTCAACCTGGAAAGTTCATCACTCATTGGAATTGTCGTAAACTCTGCTCATAGGGACGTGTGAAATTCAGTTAGTAGGTGTACTTCCATTGCTGGAGAGCTCTGTTTAGCCGGTGCCCAGCCCTGCAGTGGAAGCATCTGCGGTGCTCCCCCCTCCCCCACAGCCGCAGCCGGTATTTATTTATCGGCAGGCAGCGCGCCTCGCCCACACACTCGGCAGTAATCCCGGCGCAGCTGTGCCCGGCTTGGCGCACACCTGGGACCAGCCAGTCAGCCAGGCAGCCAGACAGCCAGCCGGGCGGCAATTTTTCCGGATTGTTGCGACAGCCGGCGCCGCCACTGCACACACAGCAGCGGCGCTGATGGATGCCGCGCAGGGTTAAACGGGAGGACTTCTTCCACATCCGCCTGCCCTAACCTGACTGCTACCAATCTGTATCATTTTATATTACGGGACACTTCGTATAGCGGTATTTTTATCGGTGCACTTGCATAACAATATTTTTCTCAGTCTGTTGTAAAGTGCCTGAAGTTCTGACATTATATTATTCTTGATGTATTAAGTATCTCAGTGATGGTATCTGAGCATCTATAGCTCTATATCTGGCAGGACTAATATGTTGTTTGAAACAATAAATATAACAATACTGATAGAGCTGAAGCATTGAATTAAAATTTGTAGTGCGGCCGGGAATCGAAACCGGACCTCCATGCTTACTAGGCAGACGTCTTAACCGTTAGACTACCACACCACTAACGATTAAGGCGCCTCGGAATAGTCTATGTACGATTTCCCTCCACAACACAAACTTTAATTCAGCTTCTTTGTTCCAAAGATAATTGCCACTACTGCCAAGGCTCTCCATGCAGCGGAATAGCACCTCAGCAATGGACATGGTGGAACAATCCTGTTATGGTGATATAAATATCAATTAAATACAATGAAAGAATCCCTGAGACGGATTTTCGTCTCAAATATGTCAAAGACATTACTGATAGAGCTGAAGCATTGAATTAAAATTTGTGGTGCGGCCGGGAATCGAACCCGGACCTCCATGCTTACTAGGCAGACGTCTTAACCGTTAGACTACCACACCACTAACGATTAAGGCGCCTCGGAATAGTCTATGTACGATTTCCCTCCACAACACAAACTTTAATTCAGCTTCTTTGTTCCAAAGATAATTGCCACTACTGCCAAGGCTCTCCATGCAGCGGAATGGCACCTCAGCAATGGACATGGTGGAACAATCCTGTTATGGTGATATAAATATCAATTAAATACAATTTAATCGTACATAGACTATTCCGAGGCGCCTTAATCGTTAGTGGTGTGGTAGTCTAACGGTTAAGACGTCTGCCTAGTAAGCATGGAGGTCCGGGTTCGATTCCCGGCCGCACCACAAATTTTAATTCAATGCTTCAGCTCTATCAGTAATGTCTTTGACATATTTGAGACGAAAATCCGTCTCAGGGATTCTTTCATTGTATTTAATCAATAAATATAACGTGAACGAAGTACCTCATATTTTGCCAAGAATGCGAAAGTAACTTATAATAAAGTGATGTAGAGAAACGTCAATACATGTTTCGTTTTCTACAATACTTAATACCTCAACAACTCACTGTACTGTACATAAACCCTTTTTTAAAATTTCAATTGGTTATCATACTTGTACGTGTCCTTATCTGAAGAAATTTATCGTTTTCGGTGAAGTCGATCAACAAGGACAACTTCCTTATCATATATAATACACTTTGGAATGATGACATTAGCGGAAGTTTTTGGGTGTTGTGTTTCGACACACTTTCAAGAACAACCCTCACAAATCGGTGGTGTGTAAATTGGTGTATAGAATACTTTGAGATATTTTGAGCACCTTCACAGTCATTTCCGGAAAAACAAATACGAGAAATAACCATGATTTGAAGAAGATACGAGCTTATGGAATAGGTTCACAGATTTGTGACTGGCTGGAAGACTTCCTAAGTAATAGAACGCAGTACGTTGTTCTCGACGACGAGTGCTCATCAGAGACGAGTGTATCGTCAGGCGTGCCCCAGGGGAGTGTGATAGGACCGCTATTATTTTCTATCTATATAAATGATCTGATGGACAGAGTAAGTTGTAATTTGCGGCTGTTTGCTGATGATGCTGTGGTGTATGGGAGGGTGTCGTCTGTAACTGACTGTAATAGCATACAGGTTGACTTAGACAAAATTTCTAGTTGGTGCGAAGAATGGCAGCAAGCTCTCAATGTAGAAAAATGTAAGGTGATGCGCATGAGTAGAAAAAACAATCCTATAATGTTCGAATACAGCATCAGTAGTGAGCTTCTTGATGCGGTCGCGTCGTTCAAATATCTAGGCGTAACATTGCAGAGCGATATGAAATGGAACGAGCATGTAAGGACAGTTGTGAGTAAGGCAGACAGCCGACTTCGGTTTATTGGGAGAATTTTGGGAAGATGTACTTCACCTGTAAAGGAGACCGCGTATAAAACGCTTGTACGACCACGTCTTGAGTATTGCTCAAGTATTTGGGACCCGCAGCAGATCGGTTTGAAGGAAGACATAGAGGCGGTTCAGAGGCGAGCAGCTAGATTTGTTACCGGTAGGTTCGACCAATGCGCGAGTGTCTCGGAAATGCTCCGGCAACTCAATTGGGGATCGCTGGAAGAAAGACGACGTTCTTTTCGTGAATTTCGGTTAAGTAAATTTAGAGGGCCGGAATTTGAAGCCGAGTGTAGTACGATCTTGCTGCCGCCTACTTACATTTCGCGTAAAGATCACAAAGACAAGATAAGAGAAATTAGGGCTCGTACTGAGGCATATAGGCATTCTTTTTTTCCTCGTTCAATTTGGGAGTGGAATAGGAAAGGAAATGCCTAGTAGTGGTACGGTGTACCCTCCGCCACGCACCTTATGGTGAATTGCGGAGTATGTATGTAGATGCAGATGAAGTAGCTGTAATAATATTAATGCCCACAAACTTTCTCTGTGAAGAGGAAAGGAAAAAATACATGTCTTTGAAAGTATATCAAATAAGTATGCAGACTGTTTCTTGACTGAAGTGGAACTTGTTTAACCAGGTGTAGATTTCAGTTTTTATAAATCCGAATGAATAATTTACTAAGAACACATCAACCTTAAGAAATGAGTCAGCTGTCTTACACTAGTGTTATTTTGAAACTTAGAGCTGTTTGACTTCAGAAGTCGAAAAGAGGGCTTGGGTAGCCATGATTGAGGCGGACTCCACCTGATGGTGACCAAACTCCAGCATCGCAGGGCCAGGCTTAGGTAAATGTTGGTGTTAGTCTAACATTAGTGGAGCGATCAGTGCTCAGTCAGGACACCAAAGGCGGCACAACAGCTGTGCTGTCGCAAGAACTGCCGCAAGGAGCAGTGGGAACAGTTACTCAGTTTTGTGTCGTGCATTGTGTTACACTAGGAGCTGCATCGGCGGACTCCACATTTTTTATGAATGTGTATATTTAGTTGGAACGGCATTTTGGAGCAAGTGCTGTAGTTCTTCGGTTTACGTTTGTCTCGGTAAATAATTAAGCCTATTATTTGTGCGGGAATATTATCAACTGCTCTCTTTTATAGAGCGTGAAAATCAATGTTATGAGCAGCCAAAAAACGATGGATATAGTGCACTAAATATACAGGCAGCCAGTCCACACTTCGACTCGTCGAATGTGAGATAGAATGTTCGTAGTCTCTATTAGAGGACTTGTAAGCTACAAAGAAAATGAATTGCTACAGTTTTATCTGTATTTTGCTTCTCTAAAGCACACGCACGTTAAAAATTTGAGTCAAGTTTTCCTACTTAAACGGTTTCGGGTGGCGCGGGAAGTAGCAGTAGTAAACAGGCGCTGCTGGAAGAAAGTTTTGCGAGATCACATTAAGTTGATAAATACGTGTTGTATTGTAATATTAGTAATCGAGTTTAAGCATGGTTCAGATAATAAAAATCCTAAATTAAAATTTAAGCTGTGCGAGTGTGTGGAAATGGTAGAAAAGTAGTGTAGCAGATTCTAGTCATAATAAATAATCATCTTTGTTAAAACAGTGTATCATTTCAAAACCCCTTTTTCATTTATATCTACTCCTGGCCATTAAAATTGCTACACTACGATGACGTGCTACAGACGCGACATTTAACCGACAGGAAGAACATTCAGTGATATGCAAATTATTGGCTTTTCAGAGCAGTCACACAAGGTTGACGCCGGTGGCGACACCTACAACGTCCTGACATGACCCAACAGATTTCTCATACACAAACCAGTTAACCGGCGTTGACTGGTGAAACATTGATGTGATGCCTCGTGTAAGGAGACTTTGATAAAGGTCGGATTGTAGCATATCGCGATTGCTCTCTATCGTATCGCGACATTGCTGCTCGCGTTGCTCGCGATCAAATGACTGTTAGCAGAATATGGAATCGGTGGGTTCAGGCGGGCAATAAGGATTCCAACGGCCTCGTATCAATAGTAGTCGAGATGACAGGCAACCTATCCGCATGGCTTCTTCTTTGATTTCCTCTTCATAGAAACCATCCTGCCTCTGTTAGTACATGCTTTCATACCAGTTACATAAACGTTATTAATAATGTGACTTGTATCCATTCATTTTTCACTCCCATAGAACGAAGTTGGTCAGGAGATTGAAAGCTGAAGTGATAACAGTCTTGGTACTAACTTCCTTCTTGAAGAAAAGAGTCGGTCCTAGAAGAGCGCTCACTTAGTTAGCTTTGCTTTCCTACAATTTCACCTCCATGAACCACAGACGTTGCGTAAGTGGGCTGGCTTTCGTGCCTCAGCGGTACAGGTAGCCTTACCGTAAGTGTAATAACAGCGGAGGGGTATCTGTGGAGAGGCCAGACAAACGTGTGGTTCCTGAATAGGGACAGCAGCCTTCTCAGTGGTTACAGGGGCAACAGTCTGCATGATTGACTGAGCTAGCCTTGTAAAATCAGCTAATGTGGCTTTGAATAACAATTGCTGTGAACTGCTGAAAGCAAGAGTACATACAACAGAGGCATCGACGTAGGTCGGTGAGGCCTACTACGAAGTCGGCGTTCCAAAATATCACGTCATGTGAGTAAAGAGCTTACTGTGTTTCGCAAGAACGATACTTTCTGAATTCGTGTAGACTGTGAGTCACTAAGTCGTTATCTACGAAGTAGCTCATAATATTTGAGGGAAGACCTTGAATGATCCAGGCCAGTAATTTTGAGGATCACTCCTAATGCCTTTCTTGAATATTGCAGTTATCTGTACAATTTTCAGTCTTTGGCTACGGAAATTTCGCTGAGCGAGCAGTTTTATTAAGATATCAGTTGGAAAACCAGTATTAAGCAAACAAGGGAAAACTGAAAGAAAATGTAGAGGCGGGGGGTCTACAATGGAAATGAACTCGAGAAAATACTTTGGGAAAGTAGAATAGATGAAGACGAGAAAGGGGGTACTATACTGAGAGAAGAATTTGACCACGAATAGACATAAGTTTATACAAGGCCCCTGGAGCAGAAGACAGTCAGTCAGAGGTACTAGTCTCTGGGAGAGACAGCCATGACAAAGCTATTTAAACTAGTGTGAAGGATGAAGGAGACAGGAAAAAAATAACCTCAGACTTCAAGAAAAATGTAATAATATCGATTCCAGAGAAACCAGGCGCAGACACGTGTGAAAATTACTGAACCACCAGTGTAATATGTCATTGTTGCAAAATTTTAACTCGAATTATTTACACAAGAATGGAAAATCTGGTAAAAGCAGACATTTGGGAAGATGTTTGGATTTAGGAGAAAGTAGGAACACGGGAGACAATACTTTATTTACTACTTATCTTAGATTGAGGAAAGACAAACCTACATTTCTAGCTTTTGTAGATTTTGACAAGCTTTCGACACTGTTGTTTGGAAGACAATCATTCAAATTCTGATGGCAGAAGGGTAAAATATAGGTAACAATGTGTCAAAAGGAGCGCATAAGATGAATATTAGCAAGAGTACATCAAGGGTAATGGAATACAACCTAAGAAAATCAGGCGATGCTGAAGGAATTACATTACGTAACGCAATATTAAACGTGGTAGCCGATTTTTATTACTTGCGCAGTAAACAAATGATGGCCGCAGTACATAGGATATTAAGTGCAGAATCGTAATAGGAAGACATGTGTTTTTGAAAATGAGAACTTTGTTAACATCGAATATTAAGTGTAAGAGACTATTTTCTGAAGGCATTTGTCGGTAGTATAGTCTTTTATGGGAATGAAATATGGACGATAAATCGTTCAGACAGGAAGAGAATGGGGGGTTTTTCAATGCGATGTTACAGATGTATGCTGAAAACTAGGTGGTTAGATCGAGCACCTAAGGAGGAGGTACTGAACAGATTTGGGGAGAAGAGGAATTTCTGGTATACCTGGACTAAAAGAAGGGATCCGTTGATAAGACATATTCTTAGACAAGGAATAGTGAGTTTAGCATTGGGAATTGTATGGGGTAAAAATCGCAGAGGGAGACCAAGAGACGAATACAGTGATTCAAACGGTTGTGTTTTGCCATTCTTATGAGAAGGTGAAGAGATTTTCTCAGGATAGAGTAGGGTGGAGAGCTGCATCAAACCAGTCTTTTTACTGAAGACCACAACAGTATCTTGATTCCCGTTCTTTCACTGAGTTGTCATCCTGTGAGGAAATCCTTCATAAGTATCTAAACTGTACACCTATCCTATGTGGCACTCAGTCTGTTTAAATCTTTTACCCATGGACAGCAGTTTCGTTTTGAAGATTTTGATCTTCATGCCAAAAAATTAGTTCTCTGCTATAGCTCTAATGTATTAGCCTAAAATCATTCAGTTAAATATGTCAACACAACTAAGTCGTCCGCAAATGCGAGACTGCTAATTTTGTTTTCCCCTATTTTAATCTGATCATGCCTGTCAAAAATCAAATGTTTGTAGAAATTATGGGACTTAACTACGGGGTCATCAGTCCCTAAACTTACAAACTACTTATGAACTAGCTAAGACTAAGGACGGCACAAATATCCATGCCCGAGGGGGGATTCGAACCCCCGACCGTAGTAGCCGTGCAGACCGTGACTGGAGCGCCTCAGTCCCCTCGGCCACCGCGGCCGGCCATGCCTGTCTATCGTTTTCAATAGATGAAATATAAATTGTGACTGGTTACAGTCTTGTTTTACAACTGAAATCACTCTGAAAAATGTACTCAAATTACAATCAACTCCTACTGCTGTCTGACAATCTAAGTAAAAACCCTTAATTGCTTGCAGAAGTTTGCGTCTTTTCCGTAATCTTGTAGAATGCACATGAGCTTCCTCCTAGGAAAACGGTCACCAGCCTATTCTGGATCTATAAATCATAGATACAATTCCTTATTTTACTCGTTGCACTTCTCCATTATCTGCCGTAAACTAAAGATCTGATCCTGACACTTATTTTTCATCCACTTCGTCCTACTCTAATACTCGAACGCTCCTTTCAATAATACCTGAGAAGATTCGACTCACAACGCTAATTAAATTGACATCTCTAGATTTATTACAATCCCTTCTGTTTACATGTTGGATAATTGGTGTGATTTCTGCTTTCGTCCTGTCAGACAGAAGGTGTCCCGTCTCCCACATCATTTCAAGTATGCTGTGTAAGCATCTGAGACCTGGTATTCCATTGTATTTTATCAGTTTCGCGTTAATTTCATTTACCCCAAGCGCTTTATTGCATTGCAATCTATTGACCATTCTCTCCACTTCCCGAAATGTCATCCTATTCTTATAATTCCAATCCCATTCTACATGCTCCAAGCAATTGGTTGCAATTGTAATTTGTGTGCGATACAGTACGGTATTTTGCTGTGTCACTTCATAAGGTGAGGTTTACATGGCGTTTATTTACAGCGAGGCACCATGGGGCTACCATAACAGTGAAAAAGTCATTCACGTTGCCCTCTATTAGGTTTAGGATTAGATTAGATTAGATTAGATTAGATTAATACTTGTTCCTTAGATCGTGTATACGACATTTCGTAATGTTGTGGAACGTGTCAGTTTAGTAAATTTTGTCTATACTTGACAATCTATATTTTAAGAATTTTTTTGTAAATTTTTATTTATTTATTTATTTTTATTTTTTATTTTTTTATATATATTTTTTATGTTTTATCTAAAAATTCATCTACATTGTAGAAGGAGTTGACATTAAGAAATTCCTTTAATTTCTTTTTAAATACTAGTTGGCTATCTGTCAGACTTTTGATGCTACTTGGTAAGTGACCAAAGACTTCTGTGGCAGCATAATTCACCCCTTTTTGAGCCAAAGTTAGATTTAACCTTGAATAGTGAATATCATCCTTTCTCCTAGTGTCATAGCTATGCACACTGCTATTACTTTTGAATTGAGTCGGATTGTTAATGTGGTGTCGCACAAGTACAAAGTGTGCGCCACCTACTTTCGCCACGCGCCGCCATGCACGCACGGCGCGGCGTTCTCACGACGACAGCCACGAGCGCCCTCTGCTGCAACCCCGCTCGTGGCCACCACGGAAAGACACCGGTCTCTTCGGTCGGAGATAGCAACCAGTTAGGACCTTCGTAATCAGATAGGCACCAGTGAAGACTTTGCTATCGTACAGGCACTAGGCAGGCCTCTAACAACTATGTATCAACATTCTGCAGTACTATGTAAAAGTTAAGTATTGTTACATTCTGTGCAATATATATCTCTTTCTAATTTACTCTAGTGTTTATAGTTTCTGGCTGCTCCCCTCTGTACCTGCACCAGCGTGCTATCTATATTCCTGTGTCGGTCTCATCCACCCGGCCATCGACACCTACGACGAGGCTGGGACACAAAAGCGACGACGAAGTTGGGACACAAAAGTGGCGACGAGGAGTGATAGAACCTTGGACCAGCCCGCTTGCAGCAGCCAGACAGCAGCAGTCGGAGGACGCAAAAATTGCTCCCGCCCACCCACCCTTATTTTAAGAATTTTGGGGGAACATATTTTGTTACGTGTTTTGTGGACTTTTTTTTGTTGCAGAGCGTCCTCTTTCATATTGCATTTGTGTTTTGTTATAATTTACTTGTATGCGCGGCGCCTAATCGGTCAGCATGGCCACTACCCCGAACCCAAACTTAATGGAAATTATTCAGTTACAGACGGCGCAAATCACTCAACTACTGCAGGCCGTGTCGCAGTTGACGACACAGGCTGCTCACGAACAACAACAGTCGTCACATCAGCAGCCCACACCTGCCGCTGCACAGCTTCCTACATTTCGCCAGTACAACGAACGTGAGGAAGAATGGAGCGACTACTTCGCACAGTTTCAAGAACTCGTCGCGGCTCATCAAATTACAGGTCAGAGAGTGAAGAACCTTTTCTTATCGATTGTGGGCCCCCAGACCTTCCTACTATTGCAAAAACTTTTCCCTCTCGCATCTCCTCGTGATGTAGACTTTGAACAAATTGTAGATGCACTGAATGCTCATTATGAGAGAAAAGTTCTTGTAGCCGCTGCACGATACCGATTTTTCAGACTTAAAAAAAAATTACCACAGCAGTCACACCAAGAGTGGATTACGGAATTGAAGGGCTTAACCCGCCAATGTAAATTTACTTGCTCTTGTGGACTTTCGTATAGTGACGTGATGTTGAGGGATGCGATTACGCAGAATATTCAGGACCCCAGAATTAGAGCAGCAATTCTGAAACAGTCTGACCCCTCATTAGACCGTGTACTGCAGCTTATAGAAGCGCATGATACTTTTGACTTCGCAGATGTAGAAATGCAAAGCCACAGTGTAAATTCAGTGCACCGCAACGGACGCTTTCCTAGCCGTAGTTCTCAGTATAGCACTAGTGATTCTTATTTTTCTACCGGCTGTGCTGAACAGACAGTGAACAGTAGCCAGAGTAAAAGTGCGACGCAAAGGTCGCCCCATAGTGTTAGACACAGTAATTTGCATAACGGGCGCCAACGCTCATTTCAGAAAAATGTTCGTAAGTCTTGCCCCCAGTGTGTGTCTCGCCACAAGCGTGCTCATTGCCCTAGTCGCAACGCAACCTGTTATCAATGTGGCAAATCGGCACATGTGCAGTCCGTGTGTATGCAAATTAAAAACTCAAATAACAGTAACGTTAGAAACGGTGCTTCGCAAAGTGCGAGAACAGTTCATTCTGTAAATGTTATACGGGCTGTGGAATTGAACAGTGCTTTCCTTGGATCTCAATTGCAAGAAAGTAGTTCTGCGCCTATGGCAAAACTATGTAGTGAGCCACCTAGCAAGCGCCGACGAGCGCGTAAAACAGTGCAACGGAAAAGGGTTCGGGACAAGCAAAATGACTATGAACAGTGCATTCCTGTAGTGAAAATAGTGCCTGCTGCAACTGCTCCTTGTAATAGTGCCCAGTACTGTGTAGCTAGTGACAGTAGACTTGTTGTAGATACTGAAAGTAATTTTAGTGCAGTAGCTTCGCAGGCTTGCGCGGACACCGATCCGGCGGTAGTGTCATCTAGTGACAGTGTTGTTAATCCGCTGCGTGCCGAGTCTGCGCCGCTTCCTTCACTACGCGGCCCGCGCAAGCGCAGTAAACAAACCGTAGCAGACGTTGCCCACATTCGCGCACCTGTCGAGCGCCGCAAGCAAAAACTTTTTGTGAATCTTTCCATTGACAATAAGACTGTGCAATTTCAGCTTGATACTGGTTCCGCTGTCACATTAATAAATAAAGATACTTATGAACTTCTTGGTTCGCCAAAATTGTCGCCGTCACAGCAAGTGTTAACAGCTTATACAGGTCAAAATATTCCCGTGCTAGGAACGTGTAGCCTGCCCGCCTCTTTTCGAGGTGTCACAAAAACAGTTGCTTTTGAAGTTCTTCAGGCCAAATCAACACAGAACATTTTTGGACTAGATGCTTTTGACTTTTTTGGTTTATCAATTCAAAGAGAGGTGCTTCAAATTTCGTCAATAGTGCCTCAGGATAAAATCAATGCATTGTGTGACAAATATAGTGACTTGTTTTCGCCGGAACTAGGTTGTGCAAAAGACTTCGCGGCACATGTAACTTTAAAAGAATCTGCAGTTCCAAAATTTCGTAAAGCTAGACCAGTGCCTATCGCAATGCGTGAGACAGTTGCCGAAGAACTTAAACGTTGGCAAGATAGTGGGGTGATTTCTCCTGTTTCTGCGAGTCAGTGGGCCTCGCCTATAGTAATTATACCCAAGCCGTCAGGAAAACTTCGTCTCTGTGTGGACTTCAAATCAACAGTGAACAGTCAAACAATTGTAGACACTTATCCCCTGCCCAGACCTGACGAACTAATGGACAAATTAGGACAGTCTCGTTTCTTTTCTAAGATTGATTTAGCAGAGGCATACTTACAGATTCCACTTGATGACGAGTCAAAAAAGTTTTTCGTCATTAATACTCACATGGGCCTTTTTCAATTTCAACGCCTACCCTTTGGCAGTTCTTCCGTCCCCGCTATTTTTCAGCGCTTTTTGGAACAGCTGACAGTTTCTGTACCGTGTTGTTCGAACTATTTAGATGATATTGTGGTATCCGGACGTACAGTTGAAGAACATTTAGCAAACCTGGAGTGCCTTTTCAAAGTTTTGACTGCAGCAGGTCTACGTTGCAATAAAGCAAAGTGTTCGTTTTTTCAAACTGAAATAGAGTACCTAGGCCATGTGATTAATGCCCAAGGAATTCATTCCTTACAGTCACATCTTAGAGCAATCAAAGACTTGCCTCCTCCTAAGAATGTGCACGAATTGCAAGCAGTAATGGGAAAGCTTAACTATTATTTCAGGTTTATTCCCAATGCCTCTCAGATTGCAGCTCCACTGCATCACTTACGTAGGAAGAATGTTCCTTTTGTATGGTCTAAAGATTGTCAGGTTGCCTTTGACAAACTAAAGTCTGCACTACTCAGTGATGCATGTTTGATTCCCTTTGACCCACAGAAGCCTGTAGTGTTAGCAGTTGACGCCTCGTCGTACGGTCTGGGTGCCGTTCTGTCGCATCGTATTGGATGTCACGATCGTGCTATTGCCTTTGCATCCAAGCTACTGACGCCGACGCAACAGAATTACAGTCAGATAGAAAAGGAGGCCTTAGCAATCATTTACGGCGTCACAAAGTTTCATCATTATCTCTATGGCAGAAAATTCTATTTGTTGACAGACCACGAGCCTCTCACGTCGTTGTTCTCACCCACAAAGCCAATTCCGCCACGTACGGCACAAAAGCTTCAGAGATGGTCCTTGATATTGTCTAATTATCAGTATGAGATTTTGTACCGACCTACCACTAAACATGCTAATGCGGACACACTTTCCCGACTTCCGGTTGGCCAGGATGTGTCGTTTGATTCTTCAGAAATGGCATGTTGTCAGATAAACTCCAGAGATGCTTCCGCTGTCGCAGATTTCCCTTTGAACTCTCGTCGGGTTGCACAGGAAACAGCTGCGGATGAAGACTTAAGTGTGGCAGCACGTTTTGTTCGCTTTGGTTGGCCTGCCAGAGCCAAAGACATTGATCGGCCTCTGGTTCGACGTTATTTTGCACAACGTCATGCATTATCATTAAGTCAGGGTGTACTGTTGTTGCATACCGACAACGACCAAGCAAGAGTGATTGTTCCTCGTTCCCTGCAACGAGAAGTGTTACGCCTCCTGCATCAAGGACATTGGGGTATTGTTAGGACAAAGCAATTGGCCAGACGTCATTGTACCTGAGTTGGTATGGACGCTCAGATAGAGCACATGACGTCTCAGTGTACTGTTTGTGCGGAGCATCAGGCGGCTCCTCCGCAACGTTTCTCAGATTGGCCACGCCCCAAGGGACCATGGCAACGTTTACATATTGACTTTGCCGGACCTTTCTGGAATACGCGCTGGTTAATCGTTGTAGACGCTTTCAGCAAGTTTCCTTTTGTGATTGCCATGAACTCCACGACGGCGTCTAGTACAATCAGTGCCTTAACATCAGTGTTTTGCATCGAAGGTTTGCCTGAAACAATTGTCAGTGACAATGGACCTCAGTTTGTTAGTGCGGAATTTCAACAGTTTTGTCGTGTGAATGGCATTCAGCATATCACCACCGCACCTTTTCACCCTCAGTCCAATGGTGAAGCAGAACGTTTCGTTCGAACATTCAAGTCTCACATGGAGAAGATGAAAGGACAGCACTCCAGGCAGCAAGCTCTTCAAATTTTCCTGTCTACGTATCGGTGCATGCCACGTGACGGCCCGTCTCCTGCCGAGCTGCTACACGGCCGCCGTCACCGCACTCTCCTTCAGCTGCTGCAGCCTCCCACGCACCGAGTCGGTTCGTATGGCGCTACGCGTTTTCAGGTTTCTACGCCGGTGCTGTACAGGGTGTTTGCTGGCAACAAGAAGAAATGGTTACCGGGCACCATTCAGCGCGTGCTCGGTCGCAATATGTATGTTGTACGTTCTTCCACAGGGTCGGAGCTGCGGCGCCACGCAAACCAATTGCGCTTGCACAGGCCGCGCGATCCTGTCTCCGGTTTCTTGATTCCAGACCCAGTTCACCGCCAGGGAGCACAACCACATCGTTCGTCAACGGGTCCAGCGTCCCCGGACTACGAGATCGTCCCGATGGAGATCGACGCGACGCCGCCGCTGTCGCCGCCGCAGATGACAGCGTCACCGAGAGGGACTCCGGGACCGTGCGTACCGCCGCCGCCTGGGCCACGCACTTCAGAAGATGACCTGCTCCCTCTGGGCGGGGGGGTGCGCCCTTCCCCAGGTTTCGGTGGGTTCCCTGGAGGATCGCAAGGCGGATGCCGGGGCGCGGACGGCGTCTCGATCCCAGCCTCAGCTACGACGCCCGTCCCACCAGTAACGCCCCCGCCCAGGCCCTCCTCCCAGTGCCGTCGCCGTGGCCCTCAGCCCTACGCCACGACGGCGCGGCGGTTTGGGGGGGAGGGGTGTGGTGTCGCACAAGTACAAAGTGCGCGCCACCTACTTTCGCCGCGCGCCGCCATGCACGCACGGCGCGGCGTTCTCACGACGACAGCCACGAGCGCCCTCTGCTGCAACCCCGCTCGTGGCCACCACGGAAAGACACCGGTCACTTCGGTCGGAGATAGCAACCAGTTAGGACCTTCGTAATCAGATAGGCACCAGTGAAGACTTTGCTATCGTACAGGCACTAGGCAGGCCTCTAACAACTATGTATCAACATTCTGCAGTACTATGTAAAAGTTAAGTATTGTTACATTCTGTGCAATATATATCTCTTTCTAATTTACTCTAGTGTTTTTAGTTTCTGGCTGCTCCCCTCCGTACCTGCACCAGCGTGCTATTTTTGATCCTGTGTCGGTCTCGTTCCACTCGGCCACCGACACCTACGACGAGGCTGGGACACAAAAGCGGCGACGAAGTTGGAACACAAAAGTTAATAACAAATTTCATGAGTGAATATATATATTGTGAAGCTACAGTGAGTATCCCTAGATCCCATGATTGTTACTACGTGATATTGACAATATATATTAATTAAAGATACAAGGCTTACTAGATTTGCTTAGGACACTAAAATACGTGTAAGCTGTTAGTATATGCACTTAAAATTGCGGTATAACACTAAATTTTTACACTCGCGAATTTGGCCTATGAATGTACACAAAACAACTTTTCGCGATTAATGAGACAATGCGCGAAAAAAGAAAAGAACCTTTAATGGTGAGCTTGAAGACGACACTAATAAACGTATTCAGTTAGTTAACTGTGTTAAATGCACTTAAAATTACGGAGAAACGCTAAATATGCACACTCGGAATTTAGGCCTAACAAGGACGTATGTAAACAAACCGTACTTTTAGTGATTACTGGATAAATACGTGAGTAAAAGAAAAACCTTTAATGGTAAGCTTTAAGAGCACTGTAATAAATGTTTTTAGCTACTTATAGTGTTAAACTACGCTTTATTTCTACTTAAATTACTTATCTTTTCCGATCGCACTGACACCGCACGTTTGGCCTTGTTGCTCACATTAAGTGATTTTGTGATTACCTCGGACAGCTAGTACATTTGCACACCTGCGTGGCATGGACAGTATCCAATTATCGATCAACTCTTGTGGGACATTTGGTCATTCTTCGATGAGTGCAATATCCAGCTCTGCAACCGTTGTGTGAGGTGCTGGTCTGGCTGCAATGCGCCTGACGAGAGCATCCCAATCGGGTTAAGTTCGGTGAACAAGCTGGGCACTCCAGATTATGTCATCTCTTGCATATGTTAGCTATGGACGACCATGGCCTTGCTTTATTTTAACTGTTCCTGTTGTCGGAAATCGCGTCAAGGTTCTGGAAATTACACTTTGGGAAACTACAATTGCTGGCGTCAAATCTCACTGTGTCTGTCCCGCTCACAACCTTCCTATCGTTCTCCATGCCATATCTGGTAAGTCACGTTGATGTTGCATAGCTTTATCTGCTCACTGCACTATCCGAACCCAACTACTTGTGTAATTCATTTGGTACACACTAGTCAACACCAACCCCCTCTGCAACCACTTTCTGTTGCCATAATGTTCTTGTCTCCACGCTGTAATCTATAGAAGGGCAGCCGGCCGCGGTGGCCGATGGGACTGAGGCGCTCCAGTCACGGTCTGCACGGCTACTGCGGTCGGGGGTTCGAATCATCCCTCGGGCATGGATATTTGTGCCGTTTTCAGTCTTCATAAGTAGTCTGTAAGTTTAGGGACTGATAACCCCGTAGTTAAGTCCCATAAGTGCTACAAACATTTGAACTTTTTTTTTTTTTTTTTTTTTTTTTTTTTTTTTTTTTTTTTTTTTTTAACAGAAAATTCTTAGAGTGTGCGCAGGTGATCTTGACGCTCTCGCTCAAACTGCCGACAGAGTAGTCGAGATGTATCCGTCGACAAGTGTCGCAACACTGGCTACGGAACCAGAGAAGCACTACAGGTGCAAATAGCTGAGCTACCTAAGCTCGTTGCGGCCCTACAACTACGACGACGACGATCTTCTCGCACCAAGGAGTATACATGCTGGTACCACAGAAAATTTGGAGCTGATGCCTAGCAATGTCGACCACCGTGTGACAAAGGACACGCCACCAGAAATCAGCATGTAGCGATGACACATGACGGAACACTATACTAAGCAGCATGGAACCATTTTAGTTCGTTCTGCCGATGACAGTAAGTTACTACAGAACCTACTTATCTCAACTGATCCTATAACTGTTTTAACCAGTGTACGTACTGAAATATTAAGAAATCTTTTCCGCAGTGCAATCATCATGTGTTCAAAAAGTCTGCTCTGTGCACTTTTAAGATTCGTGTACGATGTGGATTACAGACGACAGTGGTTGTTTGTTTTCCAAGGGTAGAATTTTGTTCTTGAGGGAGCTACGGAGTTGCGACTGAAGTTCGTTAATGCAGCACGGAGACACAGTTGTTCTTTCTGTGGGCGCCTGACGTGTTTTAGCCAGACGGCGTCGTACGGGCTGTAACGGCGAAACCGCGCCAAAGTTTTTGGGGTGGCTCAGCTAGCCGGAGAAGGCGTTAGCTGAGTTTTCACAACAGACAACTTTGCTAGGCTAGGTTTCTCTGAAGATGGTATGCTGCCGCCTCTCCACCACCTATGAAGTTGCTTTGCGAGACAGTGAAAGAGGACTATAAACTCATAAAAGACTGCCTAAAATCCGAGTATGAAAGAAAGCTGTTGAAACCTATAGTGGGTAAAGTGACTTTGAAAATAATTGCGCTGCTTAAAATTCATTAGTGAATACATATCTTGTGGAAGATGGGTATTTCTGTGAAAAGTATCATCAAAGAATGTTGTGAAACTAATTAGAGAGTGTACTTTATGAAGCCTTGACAAAAATACTGGAACTATAACTCTGTACTGAATTAACACTCCACATATTATTGACTCATTGTAGTTCTGTAATGATCTGGTTAGCCACGTTAACGAATTTAATTGACAGTTAAAGAAATCAGCTGAAACTGCTGTCCATACAGCAGACAAATAGACTGTCACGACGTTACACGCCATGAACAAGAACTTGCGAGGTCTAACACGAACAGAAAAAAATAAAATAAATAAATAAATAAAATAAAATAAAGTAAACTGTAGAGGACTGTACCTACCTTGAAAATGACTGTAAAGAAAAATTTAGCTTGTACGCGATAGTTTTATGGCCAGCCCTGATATAAAAACGGCCGCGGCGGAGTCGCCGAGCGCATTGAGGCGTTATGCTCCGATGCGCGAGGCCGTTCCCCGTCGGGCGTTCGAATCCCCTCCTCGGGCATGGATGTTTATGTCGTCTTCAGTATAAGGTATCTCATAAGTAGGTTGTAAGTTAAGGGACTGATGACTCCCAGTTAAGTCCCATAAGCTTAACAAAGATTTGAACATAAAAACGTTTCCCTGTGATCTCACGCAGGAATGGTAGCCTTGTTCCACCTTCTAGCTGAATATGTTTCACGCAGCGCTATGTTTCCAGTTTGCGAACACGAAATGTAATGTGTTGCCATTCTGACTATAAATGCTTTTAAAGGAATGACTGTACTGCTGACAGATAAACGTATGGAAGCGTCACGCTCAAATTTTTGTGAAATTTTGATATGATGTATTAAATGGCCCCTCGAAAACGGAGGCTAAACTGGAAAAATATGCGGTAACTTAGTGAAGCGATTTTAATGATATTTCTGATGATAGTTAAATCTTGATAAAAGACGAAAATCGGAGGGGGAGTGAAAACTAGGGGCCCCCTACCCCGAAAGAGATTTTTTTTTTTTGCTACAAATATAAGTCTTGATTTATTCGGAGATGAAACTATTCAAAAATATAGCTACATTCACATGGTGTTTCATATGCAGTATCAAATTAATGCGACAATATTGCGGTTGTTTACGCGTCAAATATTAGTAAATAAAAAATATCTTTTTCTGAATTACCTTTTCTTTTGAAATTTTAATTGATTCTACTTTGATTAAATCGAAACTAATTTTTGTGGCAAAACTTGGTCTCTTTCGGTGTTGTTGGCCCCTAATTTTGACTCCCTTTCCAATATATCTAGACAGATTTTCGTTTGTTATCAAAAGATAACTTTTATAAGAAAAATCATTAAAATCACTTCACTAATCTCTGTTTTAGTCCCCATTTCGCAGCGACCGTTCCACCACTTAAATATGTTCTAGCGAATCTAAAAAAATCTGTCCCTTAGTTTTTGATCTATTATAACATATCCAAATTTCAGACAAAGCGGAGACTGAGACTTCCGTATGATTACTTATGAGTGCAATTCATTTGTAAGTGTATAAAAATGCTTTAGTTCCCCTCCTGGCGCCTAGCGTGATAATGTTGGCAATATATGCTGAATGCCGGAACTCACGTGACGTTGGCATTAGCCAAGCGCGTGGTAACGCCACAGTTTTGTCACGAAATCTTCGTTTTACCACCGCAATTACTTTTACGGAGCGGACAAGGATACGTACAAGAAACTTTCAACCATAGAGCAGCATTATTGATTTGATTCATGGTATGTATGAAACACTAATGCAACCACTGTATGCGGTTTGGATATCTAATATTAACATATCTGCAAAGATTTGGTTTTGTACCGTGTTGTTGATGGGCTGCGGCGGAGTAGCCGAGCGCGTTGAGGCGCTACGCTACGATGCGGGGGGGGGGGGGGCCGCCACTCCCCGTCGGAGTTTCGAATCCCCTCTCGGGCATGGAAGTTTGTGTCGTCTTATAAGGTAGTTCAAAGTAGTTTGTAAGTTTAGGGATTGATGACCCCGCAGTTAAGTCCCTTAAGCTTGACAAACATTTGAACATTTTGTTGTTGATGTTACCAACATAATCAGGTGAGGCTGCCGGGAGGGGAAGTAAAATTTTATCTACAAATCAGTATTCTTGTCTGCAAAGGGAGCTGGAGTTAAACTAAAATTACCCAAATTAAACTCAATTTGTAATTAGAATGACTAATTTTGAAGTTCTGAACGACTCGTTAAACAATGCTAATATTAACTCAAACTTTTTTCGCAAAGAGAATGACTTAAATTGCGAAACGAAGAATAACAAAAGATATTAAAATAAAGTTGAATCTTTTCACAGATTGACTTAAATTGCGAAACGAAGAATAACAAATGATATTAAAATAAAGTTGAATCTTTTCACAAAGGAAAATTATTGAAATTAATAAACCCATCGTTTATCATTGATAATTTGATGATATGTTACTTACTAACACTGTTTAAAAGGGAATCGTAATGTAAATGTATGTTGGTCGACATCCAAGAGAGAATAATAATTTTAACCTAAGCAAAATTTTAAACTTATAGGGAGTAAGTGAAACCGTTAAAGTTATGAAAAAGCATTCTCTCTTATTACGTGCAGTTGAAAATAAAAATGATAACAATAATTTCTTCAGTTTGTTTCAGCGTCTGTTTGACTTAGCAGCCACACTTCCAGACAGAGAAAAATTTACTTCTCGTAATATGGTAGAGCGGTTCTCAACGAACAAAGCGTTTCTCAAGAAAAGATAAATGCGCGACGCAAACACAGGAAGGGTGTCTTATGATTAAAACAAGAGCAGTGAATTTTATAGACTCCATTCAAACCTGAACTTGGAATCCAATTGCACTGATGAATGTGTTTGAATTGTTTTCTTTCGGCACAAACTGCTTAATCCTAACTTTGAAAATACATCTATCGGATCATCATACCGGTAATACTTCGCAGAAATTCAAGAACTATGTTGATTCGCGTTCGGATAGGTGATTGATGGAAAGCTATTAGTGGGCATGTCTACTCCTTTTTAATTTTTTCATTTAATAGTCGGCCTTCTCAATGGGATCTATCCATCATTTTCATCTCACAGTAACACTTGCACACGACGTCGTCAGTACCTTGTTTGATATATTTCAAGAATTCCCTTCTCCTAGTTTCTCAGTTTGCACCTTCTATACCTGCTTCAGTACCAGGGCTTTATTCTGTGATCCTGCACTCTCCCCGAAAATTCTTCAGGAACCTCTTACTAGCTCTTGGCCTCATCTCGAACCCGCATGAATTCTTAAAAAATCTTTATGTTACTGACTGTATCAAATACGGCTAACAAACTAAATAGACAGAGCAGCTAACAAGAGGGCGAAGTGATAAAGAACGGATGTGTCTGTCAGCACAGATACAGATATTTGTAGTATTAAATACCGATAAACCAGCACACGTATGTGATCTTTAGTATGAACTCGACAAACTTGAAAGATATGCAGTTTTAGTGGCGGAAAGAATTGAAATGCAGAATTTCCAATGGGAACGACTTACTACGCACCCGAGAAAGGAGTTGCCCAAACACAATCTGACAGATGATTACTTGATTATTCACAAGTTCAATTATAAAAAAAAGATGACGAGGGGACAAATGAATTCAAGGATTACTTAAGTAATTTATTACATACGGCACATAAATAATTGGGGAGACAAATTATTTGAAAATACTTGAAATACATACACATCACAAGAAATACAAATTTTAAAATGGACCAAATATCGCCCACCTGTCTATGGTAGAGTTTCATTTATGACGAGCTACTTTCAAGCGGGTTAAAGGGAGGAATTACAACACATGCACTCTCACATGTACACGCCAAGCAAATCAGGTACTCACCAAACGGGAATTTGAAGGCAAAAGTGCCAGAGACCACTTCGATAGCTAGAACGAAGCGTAGTGACTCGCGCGTAATAAAATTAAGACCGACTTCAGTTTGTGGTGATCAGGACCAAAAGCCGACATCAAACGCGTGGTACAAATACGATTTGGCGGAATGCACGGACGTAGAACACAATTTACACAAGAAAAAGCTAAAATCTTTCATTATGGAAACGCGCGAGCCGGTGTTAGCTTAGAAGTACCAGAGGGAAGCGATGTTATGAACATGATGTGATGAGTGATACCGACAAGGGATGTCAAATAGCTTCCCTATTTCTAGGTTTCCGGAAGGCTCTTGACACTGTACCTGACAAGCGTGTTGTAATCAATTTGCGTGCTTATGGAATATCGCCACAGTTGTGCGATTGGATTCCTGTCAGAAAGGACACAGTACGTTGTAATTGACGAGAAGTCATCGAGTAGAACAGAAGTAGTGGCGTTCCCAACGGAAGTGTTATAGGGCCCCTACTGTTCCTTATTTCTATAACGATTTAGGAGACAATCTGAGTAGTTCTCTTATAGTCTGTTTCATCGGTTAGTAAAGTCACCAGAAGATCAGAAGCAACTGAAAAATGATTTAGATAAGATATCTGCACGGCGCAAAAATTGGCAAATGAACCTTAATTATGATTAGTGTGAAATCATCCATATGAACACTAAAGGAAATCCGTTAACCTTCAGTTGCACGGTAAATCAGTCAAATCTACAAACTGTCAATATTCCACTAAAAATCTAGGAATAACAATTACGAACAATTTAAATTGGAAAGAACACATATAAAGTAATGTAGGGACGGCAAACCAAAGGCTACTAAAAGAACTGTCTATACTACACTAGTGCGCCCTATTCTGGAGTAATTCTGAGCATTGTGGGATCCACACCAGGTAGGACTGACGGACGATTTAGAGACCAGAGTAGGGGGTTATAGGGGAGAAAATGTCACGGAAATGCTGCTTAAGTTGGGGTGGAACTCGTTAGAAGAAAGTCGTTATTCGTTGCGGAGAGATCTTTTTGCGAAATTTTTTTCTAACATATTTTGTTAACACCTACCTACTCAGGGAGACATGATCATCATTACAAAATAGAAATCAGATCGAAAACAGAACGATTTAGGTGTTACTTTTGCCCGCGAGCTATTAGGAAATGGAATTGTAGAGAAATATAAAAGCGATTGTATGAACCTCTGCCATGCACTTCAATGCGATTTGCAATATATTTAGATGTGGAACTTTCAAATTACTAGGACGACAGCAAAGTTCACAGTATCTTAATAAAATCAAACTCGGAAATAAATAGATACGGGGTTAAATGGTTCGTTTTGCACAGAGACGGAAAATATATCGAATTGGAAATTTCTCCGAGATATGAACCGCTGAAGAGGAAGTCATAGAATTTTCATAACTATGAAAAATCGATTTACAGAGAAATAGAATCGCGATATAGGCAATGCACCAGTTAATTTTACCCACCGGAAAGACATATATTCAATGGAAAGAATCACAAGAAGCTACAACACACCACAGGGTCGAAAGATTAAAATTTTGGAATGTGAAGAAAATCAATCAACAACAGCTACAAAAAAATCCTGGGACAGGTCACCCAACGATTTGCTCTATACAGGGGAAGCTGATCTATTTAATGAAGGGGGTTATTTAGAAGTGCCACAAATCGGCCACAATAGTCGTGTTGCACATGCTAAGGAGACTACTGATAGTATTATAGCTCGATTACTAGCAGCTTGAGGAGTAAAGAGTGATTCAATAAACAGAAACGCTATGTTTTATGATCGACCACGAGTTCGAAAAGAGAGAAAGGAGTACTACCGAAAGTTCAAGAAGATCACGAAAATACACAAAATGTAATAGTAAAGCAAAAGAACATTTTTAAAAGTGAGAGGGAGTCATCCTATGACATGAAATAGAACGAATATGTAAGGACAGTTGCGAGTAAGGCGAGAATTTTGGGAAGATGTACTTCATCTGTAAAGGAGACCGCGTATAAAACGCTTTTACGACCACGTCTTGAGTTTTGTTCAAGTATTTTGGACCCGCAGCAGATCAGTTTAAAGGGAGACTTAGAGGCGCTTCAGAGGCGAGCAGCTAGGTTTTGTTACTGGTAGGTTCGACCAATGCGCGAGTGTCACGGAAATGCTCCGGAAACTCAAATGGGAATCGCTGGAGGAAAGACGACGTTCTTTTCGGGAATTTCTGTTGAGGAAATTTAGAGGGCCGGAATTTGAAGCTGAGTGTAGTACCATCTTCCTGCCGCCTACTTACATTTCGTATGCCGCGGTAGAGTAGCCGAGCGGTTTAAGGCGCCTCGCTGCGGAGCGCGCGGTTGCTCGCCGTCTGAGGTTCGAGTCCTTCCTGGGGTATGTGTATGTATGTGTGTGTGTGTGTGTGTGTGTGTGTGTGTGTTGTGTCCTTAGGTTAGTTTACCTTAATTTAAGTAATTTGTAAGCTACAGACTGATGGCCACGCAGTTTGGTGCGAGAGATTTACAAACATTTGAACACTTTTTTACATTACACGTAGTGGTCACAAAGACAAGATAACAGAAATTTGCGCTCGTAAGGAGGCATATAGGCATTATGTTTTTCTTCGTTGTAATTGGGAGTGGAATAGAAAAGGAAATGCCTATTAGTGGTACAGTATACTCTCCAAAATTCAAATTTAAATGTTTGTAAAGCTTAAAGGACTTAACTGCGGGGTCATCAGTCCCTAAACTAGCTTATACTAAAGACGTCACAAACATCCCCGACTGGGAACGGCCTCTCGAATCGTCGCATAGGGCCTCGATGCGCTCGGCATCTCCGCCGCGGCAGTGTACCCTTCGCCAAGCACGTTACACTGGATTGCGGAGTATGTATGTAGATGTAGACATTAATAAGGCAAGGAACCGCTAAACGACTATTCAGAGCGTGAAGTAGGTAATTCATCAAAAATTATGGAATACCAGCAAATCAGCATGAATTTAATGAAAATCACAGTAGACGATGTATCTAGGAGATGTAGCATTGTATCTTGTAGAAATCGACTACATACCTATCAGTCATGTGGGGCCACACACATTTAAAATTATAAAAACATAGTCACACAGATGCAAATAATCAATTAAAATTACAGAAGGATAAGCGTACCTCATAATAAAAATCTGAAATAGAGTCCAAATAGTAGAAAAAATCATTAATATTTTGCAATGGCATCTGGTGTTTGTCCGAAGTCCAATAATTAAAATAGTCATGAAATGCAATCATCAAACACGTCTGATAAACTTGTTTCAATCTTATCATCGACAACACATAGTGCCAAAGATTCAGTAATAATTCAATTGTGCCTGTGGGTAACGGAATTAAACTGTTAACATAAGTATTGTGATTTATTTTCGTAAAGATTAGAAATTATATGTGAATTTTGTTGAACGTTGTTACCTGCTATCATTTTATTGTAAAGGACGAATAAACCTCAAAGTTATCAGCTTCAAAGCAATGACGCAATTTCTAATTGTAATACTTGCTTCATGGAGTGTGAATTAACATACGATTTTACCTTCCAGTGAACTAGAATATGACAGCAGCTTAAAGTACCGAATAATTGCACTAAACATTGAAAATGAAATTTTCATTTCCCCTGTAAAGCGTCAAACAGGTCACCTGCAACAAAATACCGGCACACGTGAGTTCTGTGTGTGTGTGTGTGTGTGTGTGTTTTTTTTGTTTTTTTTTAATCGTTTATTTGGCCTTCTGATGAGTGTTAACTCAATGTGGCCATCTACATCGCACTGAGGAAATGTACATATATTTAGATAGACAAAACAGAAGTACACTTGATGCTTAAATATTGTGTACAGTGCTCTTAATAAACTTATTTATGATTTTATACAAACGAATGTCTTTCGTAAACTAAAGGGAAGAAGCTGACTGGGGAAAGGGATATCCCATCTTCACCAAAGTCTGCAGGAAGTTCAAACGTTCGCGGTCAAATTTGGGGCACCTGAACAGTATGTGATTGACATCAGCTTCCGTTTCAGGATCACACTCACATGCCGGCGAATCGTAGATGTTGATCCGATGTAGATGTTTTGGATAAGAGGCGTGATTGAAGCGAAGACGAATAATGGTAGAAATCGCGGATCGGTCCAGATGAGTCCTCAGAAACCACGGCTGCGTAGAAATCTGAGGTTGCAGCACAGCGTAAGAAGCGCCTTTCGTTTCTTGGGAAACGTTCCACATCTGTTGCCACTGTTGTTTTGCGTAGCCCTTGACCGCAGATAGGAAGTCTATGTATGGTAGTTGTAGGTCCAAGACAGTACCTAAGGATGCCGCTTGTTTTGCCAATGCATCAACTTCCTCATTATAGCAGATACCAGCGTGAGAAGGCACCCACAGTAAATTAACTGTCCGTCCCGTATTTGTACAGCGAATATATGCCGAAATCACATCCAGAATATAGCTGTTGGTTTTTTTGTTCCATCTCCGGTGTTGTAGGGTTTGAAGGACACTTTGAGAGTCAGACACAATTAATATTTTCGGGAAGGAAGTGGTAGAAATAAACCTAAGTGCTTCCAGAATTGCCACTGTCTCCGCAGTAAATATAGAGGTATTCGTTGGCAGTTTGAAGGTTCTCCGAATCTGAATCTGAGGGCAGAAAAAGGCACATCCAGTACACTCTTCTTGTGGAATTTTGGACCCATCTGTATATACACAAAGAAAATCAGGCCACTGTTCTGCAACGAGGCGACTGAATGCGTTATTAACAGTGTTACGAGTTCTGTGTGTTGTAGCACTACCCAAGGTTTCTCCGTAACTGCTTTCCTTGTACCTATACTTGACTGTCCAAATTCTGTACATGACTTCTTCAGAGATTTAATACTCTTCGAATATACAGAAATACAATCCACATTTGATCCCATCCTCATTCCATAAATGGCAATTTCAAAATACGTAGTTAATAGTCACGTTAATTTTCTCTGTATATGTAGCCAAGATTAATCATTCGTGCACGTCAGATATTGCGCGGAAGCGATTCGAAATAAATATTTCATCATCACAGGCACTGCCTATTGCAATTTGAGATAATACAACATATAAGTATGTTCCGAATATGCAAAGCACGTTACATAATAAACGAACACAGTGTACTATAGTACATGAACAACCTCCCATAACATCCATTCAACCAGGAATGAATTATTACTTGAATCGCAAATCTGCTTCTCCACACATTGTCTGCTTAAAAATGAATAATTTCTGGGCATATTATTCCGTCCTTTATAAACACAAACCCAGGTTTACTTTTGGTATGACATTTGCAGCTAGTCAAAGGTTCAATTGATTATACTTGTCTTTGGAGCATATAACAACATGAATATTCCATTCAATATTGTCATTGTAGTTTGACATAATTTATTATGGCCGCGGTGGAGTAGCCGAGCGGTCTAAAGTGTCTCGCTACGGAGCGCGCGGTTGCTCGCCGTGGAGGTTCGAGTCCTCCCTGGAGCATGGGTGTGTGTGTTTATCCTTAGGTTAGTTTACCTAGGTTTAAGTAGTTTGTAAGCTACGGACTGATGACCACGCAGTTTGGTCCGATAGATTTACAAACATTTGAACATTTTTTGAATTCATGTTTTTTTCGCTCTAACGTGCACTGTTGTTCTATTAGATACGATCTCGTTTTACCTTCATGTCCTATTACGGAGAACTGAAAACCAAGGAGTGATTCTAAATTATAAATGTACTTCTATAATTGAATTAATTTAATTTGCTGTAAAGGGAACTGCATTAATAGATTTCAATGTTAAATGTATATGTATGAGCACACTTTTACGTATTTCATCAACCCACTAAATCATCCTTCCCCCCTCCCAACAAACAAACAAACACCCACACATAAACACGACCTCAGATCGCATTACCATTTAGCTCCTAATAGTCAATATTTCCTCCCCCCCGCACCCGAATTTTAACCAAAATTCTCTACCCTTCCCCACATCAGTATCTCTGTTGAACATATAGCACATCTCTGTTTTACACTCATTGACTACTACACAATCACTCCTTTCTTTGCTGACTCAACGGATTCTATAAAGCAAGGATTCTTCACCATTTATTCCCAGATGCTTTACGTTTATCTGACCACCGTCAGCCATTTTATAATTAGAGACGTCTGTTTAAACAACTGTCTTATTTCCTCATATTTTACGACGTTGAGCCTCAGACTTATACACACACATCCACGTGCCTCTTCTTATCATACTGGCTCGTCCGGCTCATACTCTCGAAATTATACCATGGACTACTACTGATTCGCGACTCGGGCCTGCATCGGCTCGCGGGTGTGACTGGTCATAAAGTAATCCGTCCTGAATCTTCCTGTCTCTTTCCAGCGTAGTTCTTCTTCTTCTGATTTGTGAACAGTGTTTTAGTCCTTGCCAATTGATATGGATGGCAAAACTCACGAGTCTCTTTACTCTCTCATTTCTTCTCCTATAACAATGCACTATTTCCCTTCCCCTACTATCACAGTTATTAGATTGCCATCTCCCTCTACATACTAAATTACTGATTCCTAACTATTTTCTTACAGTTCTCTTCCTTCACTTTCTGCTTATGACATTACTTTGTATAACTGAGCAGTTGTTGCTGGCTTTCGTTTGATGTGGATTTTGATTAGAACAATCCTACCGCTAAACTGCGCAGAGAATCTCTCTGTGAGTCCTACTTTATCGGATGAATTTTGTTCCTTTTATGCGATTTTGTCTAATGCTTAACAAAGGTCGTTTTAAAAGCTCTCTGAATCAAATAGGCAAAAAACGACTTACCTATCTCTTTTCTTTTTCTTTTTCTTTTTATTTTTCTTCTTCTTTTTCTTTTCTTTCTTTCTCTCTCTCTCTCTCTCTCTTTTTTTTTTTTTTTTTTTTTTTTTTTTTTTTTTTAATTTTCCACGTAGTTTCCCCGTAACTAATGCAGAGTTCTTCGTCTGAAGAGAATCTGCGTCCCCCAAGAATAATTATATCTTTGGAGAAGATATGGAAGTATGATATGGCAGATAAGGTGTGTTTTTCAACAGTTCGAAGTTTGTGTTAAGTTTGTGTGTGTGTGTGTGTGCTTTTTCTTGATGAAAAACTCTTCCTTCATTACCAAACGTGGCGTTTTGTCGTGTATATTAGGCTGTAGTTGGTCCTAAAGATTGGCGTAATACTGCCACGTCATTGTTTGACCATTAGTAAGATAATCTGTCAGCACAATTTATTTCACATAGCAGACAACAGATCACATGAACTATCTGGTCGAATGCATTATATTTGGTGATCGTGAAGTAACATGTTTCCATTAACTATTCCTTTGTCTTTGAAATGTTATAATTCATTAAATTTCTTCTGTGTGCAGAATAAACAATGATGGTTATCCCTAAATGGGCCAAACAAGGTGAATATTCATATTTTCGTGGCATATTTCATAATGAATAAACATGCGGGTTTTCAGCCGTATCCATTTATATTAATTCTGCTAATATTTAGGCTGTAACCATCAACTGAGAGATTTTGAAGAGCAGAAGACTGTCGGCGGAGTGTTCCCGTCCACCTTCTACACTGTGAAGAGTAGCAAACCAACGGTATAGATATATTAAGGTGTGGTGCCCTCCACAGAAATTATATTTAATCGTAATCGGTGGTTAACTCTGACGGCAGACAAGTACGGATCCGTAATGCCATCTTGGGCGAGTATATGTAACAACACTCTTGGCGGACAGTGGCGCTGTCGTTGATTGTGAGAGCCGTATCGCAATTTTTTTTCAAGAATAAAGCCATCATCCCTATAAACTGAATTACTCGCGTGACAAATTTCAATAGCTTCTTTAAAAGCCGAATTCCAGATGGATGACACAGACGATTCTATCTGAACATCAAATATTCACAGAATATATGACGTCAACTGCGATTGGGCAAAGCTGAAAATGTGTACGCAGCCGGGATTCGAACCCGGGTCTCCAGCTTTCTAGGCAGTTGCGCTGACCCCTACACCACTGGGGACACAGTGATCACCGCACCTGCAAGGACTACCTAAGCACGCCGCCCGTCAGATACAACTTCCCAGCTTTACCCTGCCCACAGTACTCAAACTCGTAGTCACATGTACTAATTTCCGTAAAAGTAAGGGCTTCAAACTTTGCCCACCTCTCCCCACTAACGATAGGATCATTGCCCGTCACCGGCATATTTGTATCTGACGGGAGGTGAGCTTAGGTAGCCCTTGCAGATACTGTGATCACTGTGTCTCCAGTGGTGTAGTGGTCAGCGCAACTGCCTAGAAAGCAGGAGACCCGGGTTCGAATCCCGGCTGGGTACACATTTTCAGCTTTGCCCAATCGCAGTTGATGTCATATATTCTGTGAGTATTAAATAATAACAACTGCAGGATCAGATGTAACGTCTGTTCTTTCGGAATAGATGCCACATGTATATATATAATATGCCGGTGACGGGCAATGATCCTATCGTTATTGGGGAGGGGTGGGCAAGTTTGAAGCCCTTACTCTTACGGGAATTAGTTTCAGAACTACGAGTTTGAGTACTGTGGACAGGGCGAAGCTGGGAATTTGTATCTGACGGGAGGCGTGCTTAGGTAGTCCTTGCAGGTGGGATGATCACTGTGTCCCCAGTAGTGTAGGGGTCAGCGCAACTACCTAGAAAGCAGGAGACCGGGTTCGAATCCCGGCTCGGTACACATTTTCAGCTTTGCCCAATCGCAGTTGATGTCATATATTCTGTGAATATGAAAGAATAACAACTGCAGGATCGGAAGTGGCGTCTATTCTTTCGGAACAGACGCCGCATGTATATATAAATATTCAAATATTTGTAAAGTTATGGGACCTGCGTGCAGTCGTCATCGGTCCCTAAACTTACAAACTACATAAACTAAATTATGCTAAGAACACACATACACACACACACACACGCGCGCGCGCGCGAGTGAGGACTTGAGCCTCCGGCGCACATTTGAACATCTGCATAATCTACATTGTGGCCTGTTTGCATACAGTCTTTAGCCACTCCTGATTTATGGGCTTGTAGCAGCAGGGTGTAGCGTCGATGTTTCACACGTCGTTTGTAACGTACCGGGTCGCAGCTCGTTGCCTGTTCAAGTTCTCATACACCGGCGCTCTCGGTAAGGGCTGGATGAAATTTCATGGGGCAAAACTAATCTGTTACAAATAACGTAGGCGACTCGTAGAATTACAGTTCACTGACGCTTTAATAATTGTTCAAATGTTCAAATGATTGTATATTCTATGGGACTTAACTACGGGATCATCAGTCCCTAAATTTACAAACTACTTACGAACTAGGACGACACAAATATCCATGCCCGAGGGGAGATTCGAACCCCCGACCGTAGTGGCCGTGCAGACCGTGACTGGAGCGCCTCAGTCTCCTCGGCCACCGCGGCCGGCCTTTAATAATTCTTTAGTGCTAAATTGTCCCCATTTGTGGCCAGCGTACGCACATTCCACACGTCAATAAGACAAATTTTCACATTTCGTGTGTGGAATACAGAAGTCCGACGTGTATGTTTCAGTCTGCAAAAATATGAAGGATTAATCACTGTAGATACACTTTCAAAACGCCTAAAAAATTCAAATGTTTGTAGAGCTTATGGAACTACGGAGTCATCAGTCCCTAAACCAACAAACTACTTAGGAACTAGCTTATACTAAAGACGCCACACACATCCATGCCAGGGGGGGGGGAATCGAACCCTCGGCCGCAGCGGCCGCTCAGACCGTGACTGGCACTCCGCAGACCGCTCGGCCACTGCAGCCGGCACACGCCTAACATTGAAGAACTTTTACGTAATTGTTCCAATTAGAGTTCAGAGTGACGTGCATTGTGCCTCACATACATCAAGTCACACGACTCGAAAGAATACTCTGAATAGGCGTGGATTGTGCCTCAGGTCAAGTATGTAACTAGACTCATTTACATTGCGCGAAAGTATCCTATTTATATCACCTGAACGATGACTCCGACAATTACGTATTGTTAATTATGAACATTAAATTAAATGGAAAAGTAAAGAATTACATGCAACTGGCTACAGTAAAAGGTAGCGTAAATAATACTGAGTAAATTGATATACAAATCTGTATTAAATTTGCACTTTCAAATATATCTAAATATCATTTTTTCGATTTCCGTCGTCCTTAGTTGCATGTGAAATTGGTGGAGGTGTATTACCGTCTTTAGCAACTAAATGAAAGGCGTTTTGTGTGTGCCATACGCGTTTCGCTTCTTTATTTATGAAGCATCGTCAGTGGCCTGTAATACATGTTATTTTTGTATAATATTGTAGTACAGTCATAATATTATAGGTATTTTTCACAGTATGACAGTTAACAGTCTTGTTACAATTACTAAAATTCGGATCTACTAGGTTAGAAACAACTTCTGTAGCACTAGCTTCTGGAAAGTTAATTTAATTATATAGTATTTGGCCCTACTTACGGTTTTCTGTTTTATTCCATGTGTGTCTTCATGGAGATGTTTGTGAGGTCTTTATTTGGATGTGGTATTTTCGGTCTTGATGAAAACCCTTGCATCACACACACAGTGAAGTGGTGATGCAAGGGTTTTCATCAAGACCGAAAATATCTAAATAGTTTTTCATTCAATTACTTCGTAATAAACGGTAATTATACGAAAACTAGAGAGGGCACAACTTTCCTAACATTACTTGTGAAACATACGATAATAATACCTACTTTAACATATGAGAAAAGAATTTAATTAGTTTTATGAGAGATACTAATTACGTAATATATGACCTGCAATAACACGCCTCTGACATGAACTAATTAATCTTTGCTAATTAAACAAACTTCTGCGTCGTCAAATAATAGAAAATAACTTCAGCTAGACACGTTAGGAAAAGGAATAACAAATGTTTTGGAAAAGAAACTGATAATAGACTAATTACATTCATGCAACCATGGTATCGGGAGTTTCAGTAATGCAAGCAGATAGGAAAAAAAAAATCCAACATGCTTCCTTACACGTTCACGATCTGTGCGCGAATTACTTCCTGTGTACGAACGTCCACATTGACATGGAATTTCGGTTTGTTTCTTACGTCTGGAGCATGTAGCGAGAAACTGGCTTAGCAACAAACTATGCGACTGTTTCCAGAATGAATAGTACGCCGGAGCTGAGAAGTAACAAACCGAGGCGCCTGCGAGGTGGCTCAGCACGTTCGGTGATAGCGCTGGATGCCCGTTCGAATAGAAAAACTGAGATCAACGTGGGACAAACGCGATACCAAGTCTGTGAAACACCGAGCTACGCGAAAACACAAAGGAGGGGAGAAAAGGTTGTGGGGGTTCCTATATGTAGGTAAAATTACTAAGTTTTAGTTTATATCATACGTTATTGGCAGAGGTTTGTGCGCGAGTCGGCGGCAGCTGTATTTTTAGTTAGGAACGGCTAGCAGCTTTCCCACAGACCCGTTGTAGTTCCCACGGCAGCGAAAGCTTCAGAACGCTGTATCCATGCGTTGTCCGTTGCGACCGCCGCGCTTCTATCACGAGGAAGTACGAAGAACGTGGCGTGAATCTAACATCTTTAATTTTTTGTTTTTTATGTAACAATGCTGTGGTGGCAATCACACTTTAGTAGCAGACTAGGGATTAACAGGAGTAGATGCTGATCATTTCATAGGAATTAATAATGTTCAAATAAATAAATGTATTGCAACGCCTTTAACGAACGTTTACGAATACGAATATTGTGGATCTCGGCTTCGCACCGCGGTAGTCAGTCTGCGTCAGTAGTCAATCCGGACCTGTCTTTAGGAACCATGCTCTCAGTATTAGTCATAAAATTATAATTGTTAATGTCAAAGTTACTAAATAGTCTTGTATTATGGTGTGGCTAAAAATAAAGCCCCATAACTGGCATCCCAGTTTTTATTTAGACAAAATACCTACTCGCAACGAGTTATGCTTTCAAGATAGGTTTAGTCACTAGGAGAGGCTTCTTACAACGTGCCACTCGATTCCGATACACTTTGAATATGTCGTAGCCTCGGTCAAAATAGAAGTGACGAATTTTTCATACGCGCTGTTATGGCAGTGATGAAAACCTCTTGATGGAAACGCAGTTATCTTTCTCAGCACATATTGTCCAAACTGCAGGACATATAACAACAATGTTGCAACCTTGCAAATGTACAATCATGCCTTGAATCATTTTGATGCAATTTGTAATCCTCTCCTTTCCTCAAATTTTTTGCAACGGTACTAATTTACTGTGTATTAAATCTAATAACAACAAAATTCAACCATCTTTATATATAAAGCAGTGTTTCCGTATGTGTTGAAATGGAACGAACATGTAAGGACAGTTGTGAGTAAGGCGGAAAGCCGACTTCGGTTTATTGGGAGAATTTTGGGAAGATGTACTTCACCTGTAAAGGAGACCGCGTACAAAACGCTTGTACGACCACGTCTTGAGTATTTCTCACCCGCAGAAGATCAGTTTAAAGGAAGACATAGAGGCATTTCAGAGGCGAGCAGCTAGATTTGTTACTGGTAGGTTCGACCAATGCGCGAGTGTCACGGAAACGCTTTGGCAACTCAGTTGGGGATCGCTGGAGGAAAGACGACGTTCTTTTCGTGAATTTCTGTTGAGTAAATGTATAGGCTGAGTGTAGTACGATCTTGCTGCCGCCAACTTACATTTCGCGTAAATATAACAAAGACAAGATAAGAGAAATTAGGGCTCGTACGGAGGCATATAGGAATTCTTTCTTTCCTCGTTCGATTTGGGAGTGGAATAGAAAAGGAAATGCCTAGTAGTGGTACAGTGTACCCTCCGCCACGCACCTTACGGTGAATTGCGGAGTATGTATGTAGATGTAGATTTAGATGTAGATGTAGATGTGTTTGTGTGTATGTATTGTACACAAATCTAGAGTTTTCTTCCAATGTTTATGAAATTTTGCACTCGTAAGCTTCAATGCATGGGGGCGGTCACCGTAAGTGTTAGGATTGTGTACTACACTTTTTTTTACGAGATATGACGTCACAAACAATGTAATGGGCTAAAAACGGCTGCATCAAACTACAGAGTTGCACCTTTCCTCCTAAACCATGGACCGATTTCAACTAAATTTAGTGCACATGTTTCTTACGGTCAGGTAACAATGCTGTCCGGATAAGAACAACGTATGACTCATGGTTAAGGAGATACAACATCATAAACAATATAGTTGCAAGTAACTGCCACATAATGCGACGACACTTTATACACAGTGTATGAGAATGACATTACTTAACGACTTGCAAAAACTTTAAACACAATTTCAAAGTTTTATTGAACTTTTTTCGCTGACAACCACAGCAAAATTGTGAAAGAAAGGAAGTTTACTACTTTTCCGCTGTTCATGGACTAAAATACGGCATTCGGTATGACGTTACTATTTATAATTTCACAACTACAAATTGTAGCAGCAGGAAATTTTTAGACAGTATACACACATATAGCAGAATGTACCGTCGAAATTATA
This sequence comes from Locusta migratoria, assembly GCA_026315105.1. Classification (NCBI taxonomy): domain Eukaryota; kingdom Metazoa; phylum Arthropoda; class Insecta; order Orthoptera; family Acrididae; genus Locusta; species Locusta migratoria. Next base: position 525,857,511 of record CM048747.1, read on the forward strand.
TCACACTACGACAAGTATTTCATGAGATATGAGCACATAAGCAGTAACGTTCATAAAAAACAGCCCTACCATGCACCAATCTTTAATCTATTACTTGTTTACTACTAACTGTATTCGCAACAAATTTCACAGACATACAGCACTTATACAAATGAATATAGACCTGAAAAATTATACAATTTTATAATATGTAACTCAATAAATGTGAGATCGTGTGAATTTTATATGCCATTTGTATTTTGATTGCTATCTTTCTATGTTTGGATAATGCACTTATAATTCTGTACATTATGCAAAACAGCCTTATTTATTATAAATTCTGCGATAAATATGACATGTTATTAGAAGAAAGGAGATGGACAGAGAGAGAAGGGATCGGAGAAGTAGTAATTCAAGGCAGAAATAAATACCCAGGCAACGTCAGATTTTAGCTATTCTTCTAATATATGTTTGTACGTGTTACATAGAAATCTATAGTTTTGTTTCAATCTTTATGAAATTTTGTACACGTAAGATTCAATCCCTGAGGACGGTCGCCGTAAGTGTAAGAATCCCATAGGATATACAGTTCACGAGATATGACGTCATAAACAATGAGATGCGCGAAAAACTGCTGCTTTTGCGAAAATGTTGCTCATTTTCTCCTAAACCTTCGTACCGATTTCAACCAAAGTTGGTACACACATTCCTTGCCGTGAGGTAACAATTGTTTCATGGTTAGGAATCACATACAGCACATGGTTCAAAAGATATTACGTCATAACCAATAGAAATCGCAAAAAATGCCATATAATGTGGCGGGGACTTTCGAAATATACTTTATGAGAATGACAGTACTTAGCGACTTGAAACATACTTTAAACAGAATTTCAAACGTTTATTAAACTTTTTCTCGCTGCCAACCATAATAAAATGATGAAAGGAAAAAAGTTTCTCGCTTACTACTTTTTCCCTGTTTATGGAGTAAAACTACGGCTCTCGGTATGACGTTACAATTTATAATTTGACCACTGCAAATTGTAGCGCCAGGAAATTTTACAGGCAGTATACACATATATAGTTCAATGTACCTTCTAAATATAATCTTAGTACGACACGTTAGTAGCACGTAAACAGTAACGTTCCGCTCTTCGTGGACTAAAACTACGGCATTCGGTACGATGTTATAATTTCTAATTTTTACACTGAAAATTGTAGCCGCAGGAAAATTTACAGACAGTATACATGGATATAGTTGAGTGTACCTATTAAATTGTAAATTGTATCACAGTACGACACGTAGTTCATGAGATATGAGAACATAAACGGTAACGTTGATGAAAAACCGCCCCATCACGCACCAAGCTTTAATCTATTACTTCTTTATTACTAATTGTATTCGCAACAAATTTTACAGACATACAGCAGTTAAAAAATGAATACATATCTGAAAAATGATACAATTTTACAACATATGACTCAATAAAAACGAGATCGTGTGAATTTTATATGCCATTTGTATTTTGCTTGCTATCTTTCTTTGTTTGGATACAGCATGTATAATTTTGTACATTGTGCAAGACAGCGTTATTTTTAATATATTCTCTGATAAATATAACATGATTTTAGAAAAAAAGGAGATGGACAGATAGAGAAGGGATAGGAGAAGTACTAACTCAAGGCAGGAATAAATAAATAAATACCCGGGCAACGCCGGGTTTTCAGCTATTACCACTCCAAACGCGGTCTGTCCACCGTATGAAGCTTGCCATACATGCCGATAGTGTTTGTAGCAGGTAATAGGAAAATTCAGAAGTATATCGAAATGTTTAAAGATGTTATTGTACAGTTTCAAAGTACAGTAACAGCAATGGGAATTTTGTTTCAACATTTTTGTTATATCTCCTATTGTTTCGAAGATATGTGCTCAGAAAGATAAGAACCGCGTCTTCCTCTGGTGCCTTCGCACCATTTCAAAGGCATTACTAACACGTATGAATACCGGGTGATCAAAAAGTCAGTATAAATTTGAAAAAAGTAATAAATCACAGTCATAGTAATGTAATTAGAGAGGTAAAATTGACACACATGCTTAGAATGACAAGGGGTCTTATTAGAACGACATCTACCATTATCAGGCCTTTTTTCTTCTACGAAGAACTGCGTGATTCTGGTTTTGTAACAGCTACAGTGACGGGTGAGAGGTACACCGATATGTTAAAGAATCGCATCAATTCCAGCCTGGCTGATAAACATCTGCTGGAACGTACGATTTTTATGCAGGATGGCGCTCCATCCCATATTGCTAGACGCGTGAAAGATCTCTTGCGCGCGTAGTTTGGTGATGATCGCGTGCTCAGCCGCCACTTTCGTCACGCTTGGCCTCCCAGGTCCCCCGACCTCAGGCTGTGCGATTATTCGCTTTGGGGTTACCTGAAGTCGCCAGTGTATAGTGATCGACCGGCGCCTCTAGGGATGCTGAAAGACAACATCCTCACGCCAGTGCCTCACCCTAACTGCGGTCATGCTTTACAGTGATGTTTTTTCAACATTATTCCTCGACTACAGGTATTTTTGAGGAATTATGGTGAACATATTGAGCATTGCCTGTAAAGAACATCATCATTGCTTTGTCTTAATTTGTTATGGTAATTATTGCTTTTCTGATCAGATGAAGCGCCATCTGCCGGACATTTATTGAACTTTTTTTTTTTGTTCTAATAAAACCCCATGCCATTCCAAGCATGTGTGTCAATTTTTACCCATCTACAATATTCAGTGATTTATTAAGTTTTCAAATTTATACTGTCTTTTTGATCACCCGGTATGTACTTGTCTCACATTTTGAAATGGACTACACCGTGCTCTGTGTGTGTGTTGGAATCGGCGATTGCCCCTTGGGCGGTGCTACTTGTTTCCTGAGTCCCCTGACTCCAGACATCGCAGAGCCTGAGCACCTGGCGGCTCCAGCAGCCCAGACGGCGGGGCTGTCTCGCTGGACCGCCGGCGCGGCCCACATCATCGGCCCGTTTATGGCTCGTAAAGGCCCGGTCTGCGTGCGTCTGCAGCCCAGTTTTATCTATCGCCTCTCTCTCTGCTTTACGGCCCATTAGTTTCAATAACTCGCCCCCGGAACAAGAATCATACTCAGCCCACTGGTTCCGGGAATTCGCAAAGCACGTGACTCGCCACATTTATGCCAAATGTCCGCGTTTACTAAAAACGAGCTTTTATATATTACTAGCCGTAAACTAACCTTTCTCAGAGCATTTGTGTTGGCCAATTTTCAGTCAGTCGCTCTCTGCTTCCCGTTTCTATGTCCACCTTCTGTTTCCTTTCGTTTCTGTCCATCTGCTAACTCTCCACTCTCTTCATCTCCTCCTATCCATGTCTGTCCATCTTCAAGTTCCCCTTTGTGTCCCAATCACCTCCTTGTTTCTCACTGAATCCATCATTGCTGGTGGAACCAGGACTGCGGCTGGTCAAGAGTATGAAGGAAGTAAATTCAAATGTTTGTATAGCTTATGGGACTTAACTAAGGGGTCATCAGTCCCTAAACGTACAAACTACTTATGAACTAACTAATACGAAGGACGGCACAAATATTCATGCCCGAGGGGGGATTAGAACCCCCGACCGTAGTGGACGTGCAAACCGTGACTGGAACGCCTCAGTCCCGTCGGCCAACGCGGCCGACGAGATACTAACAGCCGTATGATTAATAGAAATATTTATTGTTTCAATACCAGTTTCGACATTGAATTATGTTATCTTCAAGTCCCTACATCGGAGTATGATATCCATTAAATGACTTTCTATACCATCTTTGAAACCACAACCAGTCGTTGTTGTCACGATTGTTTTTGTTGGTTCCTACTGAGAGGTAGAATTCCACGAAACCAGTTTCGACATCCTTACTTAATGGATAGTATACTGCGATATAGGAATCTGAAGATGACATAATGGAATGCCGAAACTGGTAGTAAAAAAAATTTATATTAAACATACCTTTGTTGGTATCCCACTTCCTTCATATCCTTGTCTCTCTGTCGAACTCCTCCTTCATCTCCTCAGTACATTGTCTCTAGAGCCGGTCAAAACGGCCGCCACTCCCGCTCGGTGCCCGCAGCGCTCGCGCGTCGCTCTCGACGGCTGACGGTGGGTAAAGGTTTGGTAGAGGGGGAGCGATGACGTCATACTCGCGAGAGCGAGACGTTTCGGGCAGGACGAGTCCCGATACTCCCGGGTTCTCGTCGCGCCCGCCGGGACGAGCTGAGCTTGGCTGAGCCGCCTCAGCCTAGTCGGCGCACGCCGCCGGCTGCGTGTTCACACAACGCGCCGCACGTACCCGAGACAAAAAATGGGGGAAAATACACTTTTTCGTTTTTCACGTTGTAAAAATTGTTGATGGATACATGATCACGCTACATCGTTTTATGAAATTAGTTTTTCCTTACTAGCTTTGCCTTGCCTGTGGAAAAATAAAAGAGGCTCATTTTCATTCCGCACGAGTTTTTAGTTCTGTAACGCTACTCACACGATTTTGATGAAAGTGTGTGTTTAAAAAATCTGATTTTTGGACACATTATAGTAAAACATCTTAGCTTTCGTATAAGACATTCACCTTTTCGTAATTCCTAACAGTCGTTTTCAAATGACGCTATTTCTGAAGTATATGCACTTGATTTACAAATCGTGTATTGAAAAAGTTAGATAGAGGGCAGGTTACTGTTCTATGATTTTTAGACCATATATTGCAGCGAGTGAAATTGAGCTAAAAGAACAAAAAAGTTTTTGAAATGGTAATCACACTGATATCTACCTCCTTTCACAAGTAATTGCGAGTTATCTGAGCGCCCTCGGGCCGCGATCACAAGTCTACGAACTCCGCCTGTGTTGAGCGTAGCGTGAAGCACTGCAGTGCCGAAAAATCTGAATTGCTGGCTACGTTTGTCGGTCCCTCGCGATGTGTTAAAGATCCATAATCAGAGAACAATAATGAACTAATTTTTCTTGCGTGGCAAGCGATTACAATGGACAACTATCTGCTACGGTTTTACAGCAGATCATACTTGACTTTAAGAGGCATACATCTGTTTTTTTTCCAGCTAATACAATTCATGGAATTTATATTTCGTGTTTGGAACTAGAAGAGAAGAACAAAGTAATGTAAACTGCGACTTTGCTCTTAATGGACTGAAATAAAATTGTGACATTACAGTTAACGGCTTTCTAGTTGCAGATGAACGAGAAAGTCAAAAGATATTTATATTTATTGATGCATCTACTCCTAAGACACAATATATACCTTTTGGATTTTGTAGCTTTCGGAAAATGTGTTCCCACAGGGTGAAAATAATTGTATACAGTGTGTCCGACATAAATGCGGTACTTTCACGCCTGAGATGAAAGTAAGAATGAACTGAGTTGCTTTTAGTAACCTTTCTGAAACGAACAACGTTTCTATGAACATTTTGCCGTATCATTTGAAGACAATTTTCTTTGTCTGCAAGATGGTACTTTCGAATTTTCAACATACGCTGGTTTACTTTAGCCCTAGATACTGCAGGACAGGTCAATAAAGGATGAGAAGCGTCTGTCACTTTTTTTCTATATTTTTTTCCGAGGGAAGGGGAGAGCTTGTCCCTAGCTATAAGGAATCCCAACCCACTGTCAGCAGAAGATCGATTGCTGGCCACTTCAAGAATCCAGCTAACAGTTCATTGATTTTATTATATTATATATTAAAAGAATCTACGAAAACTAAAGTCAGTCGAACAGACTAAACTACCCAGCTGATTTCATTCAGTTTTGTGTAAAACTAAAGGTATTCATCCACTTTTTCTACACTCAAACGAGATTTTCTTCTGTATATTTCTTATGGAGATGTACTGGCTTTAAACTAAAGTCATTCTGTCAGGCTGTTCTATCCGACCCATTTTCTTCATTTTCGCTTTAAACGAAAGGTATTTATTCGCAGATTCGTCATCAAATATCATAATTAACTTAAGTCTCTCCTTCCTTTACTTTCATTCAAACGCAGGATCCTTCTGTCCTTGCATTGAATATTTTAATCGGTTTGTTTTAGGATATCTTCGGTTCTAAATAAAGTACACAGTTTTCTTTGACCTAACAACGCTCAACGGATCAAGATCTTTCATTTGTGCTTTTAAACACTTGGACGGATTGATTCAGAAGAAAGCTATGCGTGAACAATAAACTTTACTTCCATGTCTTCCCAACGTTTTAGTCATTCCACTAACGGTGCGAATTATTCGCACGTGTCCTCTATCTTTCTTATATATTAAAATAATCTATTTTATAATTATAATTGATTTTAAATAAGTGTTTTGATATGAATTTAAGAAAACACAAGCTTATATAATATTCTGTATACTGTTACTATCTATAATAAATATTTTTAAATGATAAATATTTAATTTTACTTATTTCCATTTCACATGAATGGCCACTAATGCTGCAAAGTATTTGCACAGGTCGCCTAGTTTTATTACTATTGTTCTCACACTGTAGTGAACCGTCGAATTTTGTGAACATCAGAAGTAGGTGGTAATGCACTCGTTCCATCCATATAGACTAACATTTAAAAGAGTATTTCCTTCCTTTAACATTCGATATGTTTAATATTCCCAGCGCGAGTCGGCGCCAGCACGAACCGATTGGTGTATGGTGTTGCTTCTGCAGCACAAGTATCACAAATCTCCAGCCTGCTTTCAGCAGAAGCTCCTCTGCATGATTTTTTTCAATTATACTTATGATAATATGTTTATTTTTCTTCTATTACTATTAATTCTTTAATATGAATTTAAAAAAATTAAGAAATGTTTCGTTTTTCACATAAGGAAAAACTCTCCTAAATGTTAGTTGAAATTGATGGGATGGGTCCATACCACATACTTGTAATGTGTTTATAATTCTATGAGTCACAACAGTGTGCAAACAATAGTAATAAAATTACAAAAGCAATTAATAGTTAGTTGGTTCAAAGTAGATAGCAGTGAACAAGTACTGGTCACACCCGTGTTTCCTTCGATCTTCCAGTGACAGTGGGTAACGATCCCTTGTTGCTGGCCACAAGCCCACTAAGGACGAAAAAACAAATCACAACATGAAACAAATGACACCTGCGTCTCATCCTTTACTTATCTGCAGTGTCTGAGCCTAAACTAAATCTGCGCGTTTTCCTTTCATTTAAAGTATAAAAATCGATATGAAAGTACCATAGAGACAGGAAAATTGTGAGAATCAGGAAATGTTAATAGAAAAGCAGTTCCCATCAGACAGCTTCCTAACAAAATAAATAAAAATTCTGAGAACCGTGTAGAGTTCTTTGAAAGTGGAGATGAGCTGAAACATAGTACAGCGTGTTCCACATAAATCTGGCACACTTGACTTATCCCCACGGCTATAAGTTGCAGCATCCCTTATCAGGAGGTAACTAAATGTCTTTAATTTTACTGTTATGTACTCCTACATTAGTGTCGGTGTGAGGGATAGCGCTTTTATGTGAGACACTGTATATAAATTGTTTCACCTTGTGGTAGAACATTTTCTGGGAGTTACAAAAGCGAAAATTAAGAGAAGGTTCAAATATTTGTTAAGCTTAAGGGACTTAACAGTGGGGTCATCAGTTCCTAAACTTACAAACTACTTATGAACTACCTTATACTAAAGACGACACAAATATCCATGCCCGAGGGGAGGATTCGAACTCCCGACCGTAGCGGCCGTGCAGACTGTGACAGGCGCGTCGCAGTCCCCTCGGCCAGTGCGGCCGGCTTAAGAGAAGGCTAAATAGTGTAATCTTAGGTGTAGATGCATCAATAAATGTAAGTATATTTTTGGGTTTCTTCCGTTTATTATCCTCAACTAGAAAGTCATTGAGTAGAATTTCAGAAATTTTATTTCAGTCCATCAACAGCAAATTCGCAGTTTAAATTGTTTCTTCTCTTGTAGTTTGAAACACGAAATATGTATTCCATTAATTGTACAATGTGGACAACAAACTACTTGTATACCTCTTTAGTGAAGTATTACCTTACATAAAACCATAGCAGATCATTGTCCATTGTAATCGGTTGCCACCCAAGAAAAATTAGGGTATAGCTATTTTTTGGCTATGAATTATTAACACATCACGAGGGATCAACATACGTGGCCAGCAAATAATTTTTCCGGCATTGCAGTGCTTTACGCCACGCTCAACACACGCCGAGTTCTTAGGCTTACTTATGAAAGGAGGTAGATATCAGCGTGATGACCATTTCAAAAACTTTTCTGTTCTTTTAGCTCAATTTCACTCGCTATAATGTATGACGTAAAAAGCATAGTACAGTAAGCTGCCTGGTATCGAACTTTTTCAATACACGATTTGTAAATCAAATGCGCATACCTGACAAAAAGCATCATCTGAAAACGATTGTTACGAATTTCGAAAAGGTGAATGTTTTATTGGAAAGCTAAGATGCCGTACTACTCTGAGTCCAAAAATCAGATTTTTTAATCGAATACTTTCATCAAAATCGAGTGAGGAGCTTTACGAAACTGAAAACTCGTGCTGAATGAAATGTAGACTTTTTATTTTTTCACAGGCAAGGCAAAGCTTGCAAGGAAAAAATAAGTTGATAAGACGATGCGATGTGGTCTTATATACCGTCAACATTTCTTAAAACTTGAAAATCGAAAAAGTTGTTTTCCCCCTCTTTTTTCGTCTTGGCACATCCCCGCTCGTCTCGGCCCGTCCGGCAGTGTGGACGCACCGTCGTAGACGTGTGCCGGACGGGTGCAATCTGGCCGCGCGCATGCGCACTGCTGTCGGCTGTTCCACATGCCAGCCGGGAGTACCGAGTCTCCTCGCTCCCGAGACTATATTATCGGCACTGCCGGCTCCCGTGTACGGCGGTCTCGCTAGCCGCTCCATCTGGCGGGAACGAGCGGGAGCCAGGCCGCGTTTGACAGCCTCTAACAACCATGATAATTAGTCCCTAAGCTTACAAACTACTTAAACTAACCTAAGGACAAAACACACACACATAAACACACACACATGGCAAAGGGAGTAATCGAAACTCTGACGGGTAGCAACCGTAGCAAGGCGCCTTATAGCGCTCGGCCATATAAGTTTAACCAGATACTACGGCTATTCACCGTATGCAATATTAAAGGGACGTTGATCTCTTGAAGATTAGGCGTGCAAAACCAAATACAGGTCAGAACAGAATGTAGATTTTTGTAGAATTTCACAGGTAATGTAGAGTCAGCCATACACCGAACAAAACTACGTAGACATTGATCTTCATGTCGCTTCAAATGTGAAGTGTGCAAATCGTCTAGACAAACATACGGACACAATATATATAGCTAGCTGAAAACCCGGCTTTGGCCGGGTGTTTATTTAGCCTACAATGTTAGCCTATGCATTTACTCCATTCGTGCGGTAGTCCATCTCCTTACTCCTCTGTTCATCGCCTTGTTACCCACTCTGTTCTACTCTACCTGCGGTGAATTCCAGCATTCCATTATGCTATCTTCAGGTTCCTACATCGCAATATGCTATCCATTAAGTAGAGATATCAAAACTGGTTTCGTGGCATTCTGTCTTTCAGTAGGAACCAACAAAAACAACAGTGACAAAAGAACTGGTTGTGGTTTCAAAGATGTTGCACATCTCGTAAACCACTGCGGCGTACATATTCCTCGCCTTCACGTAACAATTTCCTTGACATAACCTAAACAAAAGGTTTTATTTTACAACGTCTTTGCTATTAACTCTATTCCAAAACATTTCGCTTGCAGTCTCTAAAGGTTAAAGTCTAGGCCTCTTGAAAATTTGCATTATTGTGCGACGTTTTGTTCAGCAGAATGAGGCCATAAACTGGTAGTGAAAAAATAAATATTTCTATTAAATATACGGCTGTTGGCATCCCACTTCCTTCATATCCTCGTCTCTCTGTCGATATTATTCCATGATTTATTAAGTTTTGAAATTTATATTGACTTTTTGATCACCTGGTACATAGAATTTCATGGTTTAAAAATTCGAATATGTTTACCATCAACAGCTTCAATGCAGAGCGGAAAATTTGCTTTCAGTAAGAATTATGAGCTCTTGAAATAGCACTTGATACGGCCCATACTCACCCCGTTTTGTATTAATTGGATGAATCCAGTGTGTTCCGTTTTTGCTTCTTCTCTTTAGACGGCAATACGCTAAAAAACATGCTAGCTGTAGTTCAAGTTCTATTTCGCTATGACTGTGTTGAGACACTGGCAAGCAATGAAGTGATGGCAGCTACAGTGCCATGCGGAGCCGCGAGCAACGGCAGCCGGGCATTTTTTATGGTTTATTAAACTTTTATATACAAAGATAACAGTTGGAACGATTTTACAGTAGTGTATTTCTGTTTTCTGTTTCACATTTTATTCATTATACAAGATAAACATTTACATATTTCCTTTTTTACTTGTATCACGAATGTCCCCGAAATGGAGAGAGAGACAGAATATACTTTTTTCATGTGCAGTAGTGCATTTCTTAGTTCTTTTGTTATTTTTTTGTTTTAGTTTCACTGTTTGTTTACTTCTGCAATTCTGGTGTTTTTATAATGATATTCATTATATGTGATTTTGCAACTTTGTAGATATTTATGGCCAAATAAGAAAATTTGTGTGATGGGTTAATTCGTCTCCTGATGTGGAACGGCATGCACTGTACCCCGTGCCGTTTTGACGGCAGCTGGACAAGTGTGAAACGGCCCTTACTCTTGGAGTAGCTGGCTAGTGTCATCAGGCCCGTGACTGTGGCAGCGGCAGTGGCCGTGGTATTACCAGGACAGGTCGCTTATACAGCGGTTGTTGGATTCATTGCTGCCAGACCTTTCCATGCTATGTTTTAGTCTATTTCTTTACATTAATTATTGTCTTTAATTCCGTATCAGTAACAGGTAGACGAAAATAACAGCCCTTTGTAGGGCTGTTTCACTTGACATGATGTAAACCAGCGCATTTCGTTTTCTGATACCTGTAAATATTGTATATCGTTAAAAATCGTGGATAATGGCATATGCTTCGTCGTCACCCAACTCTGAGCGAATAAAGTGAAAATGTGAATGTACGGCGTGATAAAAAAGAAAAACAAGGTAGATATGGCTTTATAGTTCGATGAAGTTGATTATTTGAAAGTGAGTACCGGTACGTACGTTTTACGCTTCTTCATCCTCTTACCAAGAAATAGAAACCACTGTACGTATTGCTTCGTACCTCGTCAGCGTATCAAGACGAGAGATTATTTTCACTAACCTGATATCTTCTTTCGCCGATGTTGTTCCCTACGCAGAAGCAGCACTCAGATCCGTAGTTTCTTGATGTGAGGCTGAAATGGTAGTACAATATGGCCACATTTCAGTATGCTACAATTATGTATGTTATATGAAATTTCTAAATACCAGTGGCTTCCTTTTGCTCCCAGACAGAAAGACACAACTGTATGACTCAAATTCACAAAGATTTAACAATTTTATAATACATTTTACGCGGTATACGCACTTGATTCACAGAGGTGTTCACCTCCTACGCACTTAGCTCGACTGACTGGGCCAGAAGTGACATTACCCGCCAGTCGCTACGTTTTGGAGCCAACGGAACATTCTAGAGTGTTACGCCTGTCATACTTCTATTAAACAAACATTTAAATAAGTTTTCTAACTAACAGAAACGTAGCTTAACACAAGATAATTACATAATAGATACAGACATCTATCTAATATATAAAGCAGAGTGTCCGTATGTTTGTTTGTTTGTGTGTACGTGTTGCATACAATTCTACAGTTTTATTCTAATCTTTATGAAATTTTGTTCACGTAAGGTTCAATCCATGCGGACGGTCACCGTAAAGGTAAGAATCACGTACTATACATAGTTCCCGAGATGTGACGTCATAAATAATGAGATGCGCGAAAAACTGCTGTATTAAGCGACAATGCTGCTCATTTTCTCCTCCTAAACTAATGGACTGATTTCAACCAAATTTGGTACACATATTCCTTACGTGATGTAACAATTGTTGTAGGAGTAAGAACTACACACGACTCATTGTTTACGAGATACAGCGTAATAAGCGATATGAGTTGCAAGAGGCTGCCACATAATGCGACGAGAATTTATAAATACACTACATAAGAGTGAGAGTACTTAGCGATTTGCAACAAACTTGAAACATAATTTCAAACCTTTATTAAACTTTTCTCGCTGATAACCATAGCAAAATGATGAAAGGAAAAACGTCTGTCGCTTCCTACTTTTCCGCTGTTAACGGAGTAAAACTACGGCATTCAGAATGACGTTGCAATTTATAATTTGTACACTACAAATTGAAGCCGCGGGAAATTCTACAGGCAGTATATAAATAAAGTTTAATGTACCTATTTAAATTGTAGCACATTCCGAGACGTAGTTCATGAGATATGAGCACATAAACAGTAATGTTCCGCTGTTCATGGACTAAAACTACGGCTTTCGGTATGACGTTACAATTTATAATTTCTACACTACAAATTGTAGCCGCAGGAAATTTTACGGACAGGGTAACGCATATAATTGAGTGTACCTTCTAAATTGAATCACAGTACGACACGTAATTCCTGAGATATGAGGACGTAAAGAGCAACGTTCATGGAAAACCGCCCCTTCCCGCACCAAGTTTAAAGCTATTACTTCTTCACTACTAACTGCATTCCCAAGAGATTTCACAGACATACAGACCTTATACAAATGAATATATACCTGAAAAATAAATAAACAAATACCAGGGCAACGCCGGGTTTTCAGCTAGTTTTTAAATAAAATGTGCTATATTAAATATTAATTAAATAGCTGGTCATATGCATGAGTTCACACTTCTCATTATTAAGGGTCAATTGCCACTTTTTGCGCCATGCTGATATCTTATCTAATCAATTTGCAGATGATTTTGATCTGGTGACTTTACTAAAGGATAAGTGACAGCAGATGTAAGGTATGCTTCAAGTATGGTTGGCATAGTACAGCCAACAAGTAATAGAGGCGCTATTGTGCACCAAAGAACTAACAGACTCCACTTCTGTGAAATAAGTATGGGGTAGTACAGCAAGGAAGCGAACGTCTGTGATAGAATTAAGCAATACCAACAAACATTGAACATAGTGTTACTGATTTAGCTTTGTGTATTAAATACTTAACGATATTTCTTTGCTTCTTGTGGCATATTTCATTTTGTATCAAAAACTTTAAGAAGATACATTGTTTCGGAGGATGACTTTTACTTCCATTTGACATCTATATGAAGATACACCGTTTCGGACAACGACTTTTAATTACGTTTGACGTCTTGGCTAGGACAACTGAATTTATTGACAGAGCGATCCAACAAGGATTTTTACTGACTGAGGTCTGCAACCCTAAAAAACCATTACAGGCACATTCCCTTCTTTACCAACCGTTGCAAAGCACGAGAATATAGGCTACTAGTACATAAAAGAAACTTTTCTCTGCCACTGGTGGGATTTGAACTGGGGACCGCAAACACAGCGATCTGCGTTGCTAACCTCAGCGGCACACGTTACGTCGGAAGACTAGGGGCATTGCTCCCTTTTCTGAAAGAACAGCGTCCCGCTATTAGGTTCCATTTGGAGCCATCTGCAGTGTCCTGGATCTTGTCACGAGTCCTCTGTATAGCAGTTGCAGAGAATCCTTCCATTTTGCCTCCACACCTTCCTTGCTGTGTCGATGTGCGGCGACAGACCCTTCTGTCGTGGCTTCATCAGTATCATTACCGTCCTTAGAGTCCTTGAACAAGAATACATTTTCGCCTATCTGCTCTTCAGGATCGCAGTAAGGTTTCATGCGGAGGAAGTGAACAATGTCTCTTCGTTTCTGTCGTTTCGACGACGGCTCATAATCATCGACTTCGTATGTGACGTCTGACTCGATACTGACCATAGTATCGCTTCAGTAACTTTTCCGATAGCCCAACTTTACGTATAGTGGTAAAAATCCACACCAGATCTCCGGGGCTGTCGGTCGGTCGGTATTGTCGTTATATCGTTGACGGTCCTTCTCCTGGGAGTCCAATGTCTTGATTCTTCCATCCTGCTGATGAGCTGTTTCACATAGTCATCCTGAGTATCGTTCGGTTTGAATGGAAACAGCGTATCTATTGTCGTCTCAGCTTCACGATCATGGAACAGGGAAAACGGCGTAAAGCCTGTGGTGTCTTACCTTGCTGTATTATAAGCAAATCTCACGACTGGTAGTATTGTATCCCAATATTTCTCTTCAACATTAACGTACATTGACTGCATAACTGCTAACTTGTTAAAAGTTCTGTAAGGCCATTTTCTGAGGATGGTAGGAAGTTGTTTTGTGGACAACGTAGCAACGTGAAATTACCGCTGATACTAGTACTGACTGGAATACTTTCCCACGATCAGAAATCATCACACGCGGTGCACCATGCTTCAAAATAATGTCTTCAACAAGGAATTTTGCGATATCTGGAGTTTCTGCTGTCGGCACAGGTTTGGTGGCATCTTAGTGGGTGAGGTAAAGACTATTATCCCTCGGTTATCGGTTGTCGACTTCGGCACCCTACCTAAGAGGTCGATTCTAATCCGGTAGAATGGAGCTGCTGCAGGAAGTAATTGCGGCACTCACACTGTGCTTAACAGATCGATACAGACCTCTCATGTAACACCAGCGTCTGATTCCGTCTAGAGTCTTCACGAATCCCAGATGACCGGATACTGGAGAATTGTGAAAATACTTCAGAATATCTAGCCGGAAATCTGGAACAACCAGTAGCCATTTAGGGCCCATCGTATCGTAGTTGCTCTTATACAATATTCCGTTTATAAGGTGAAACTCTCCTTTGGTCGGGTCTCCTTTGTCCAAGGCCTCTATGGTTCATAACGATACTGGATCTTCCCTCTGTTCGGCTGTAATGTCACCTACTTAAATGAGGGCGGAAAATTCACTCATGCTGTAGTGTTCCACTAATTCATTCCTCGGAAGGCAGTCAGCGTTCTTGTGTTTTTGCGCCTTTTTTAATGCTACTGTAACATCGTACTCATGGAGTCTTTGTGCCCCTCTTGCTAGTCGACCTGGTGGATCTTTCAAGCTAGTCAGCCAACATAAATAATGGTGGTCTGTCACGACGGTGAATGGTTCGCCGAATAAAGGCGGTCGGAACTTGTTGATAGCACAGAAAACTACAAGACTTTCTTTCTCGGTTGTAGAGTAATTCAACTAGGACTTTGAGAGTCCTCTTGATGCAGTGCCTTTCTGTATTTGTATGAGCACTGCACCAATCCCATAACTGTTAGCATCAGTGTGAATTCCGGTTTCCGCATTTTCATCGTATAAGGCTAGAACTGGCGCGGAAGTTAGAGTCTCCTTAAGTGCTCGTAAAGCACTTTCTTTCGTCTCATGCCAGTGAACCTTGGCATTTCCTTGCAGAAGTACTTGCAATGGAGGAGCCTTGTTACAAAAACATTTTATGAAACGCCAGTAATATGGGCACAACCCGAGAAAACTTCTCACATCACGAATGTACTGAGGAGTTGGGAATTCTGTAGTTGCCCTTAGTTTATCTGTATCAGGACGGACATCATCTACATTGACTAGGTGCCCTAGGATTTTATGTCTTTGGCGACGAAGAGGCACTTCTTTGGGTTGAGGCGGAGTCCTGCAGTCTCAACACACTTCGACACAGTTGACAGGCGGCTTAGATGTTCCGCAAATGTTGTTGAGAAAACGTCAATGTCATCTAGGTAACAAAGACACGTCGTCCACAGACGATGTCGAAGCAAGATTTCCATCATGCATTCGAATGTGGCCGGAGCATTACATAGTCTAAACGATATCACTGAATTCATAGAAGCCGTGAGATGTAACAAAAGTAGTCCCTGTGAGCTTCTTCAACCTTGATTTGCCAGTAACCTGTCTGCATGTCCATGGTTGAGAAGTATGTAGCTCATTTCAAGCAGTCTAAGGTGTCGTCAATGCGCCGCAGTGGGTAGACATGTTTCTTTGTGACGCAGAGACACCATGTGCCATCTTTCTTCTTTACGAGGACCACTGGAGACGACCAAGGACTCTCTGAAGTTTTGAATAATGTCATCGCACAACATTTTCTCCAATTTCTCCCGAATTATTCGTCTTTCAGCGGGCGACACCCTATGGGAACGCTGGCTTATTGGCAGATGATTCCCAGTATTTATAAGGTGCATTATCTTGGGGCGTTTCATTTGGCTCTTCTCCTATTTTGCCTTGAATGCACTTGCAAATTGGTGTACTATGCTTAACACCAGTTGACGTTGTTTCCGGGTCAGACAAAGCCCTATATGCAATTACATAGTAGTTTTCTCTAGTGAGTTATCAGTAACAGGAGAGCATGAGAATTCGTCGATGACATACAACTCACCGTTCTGGACTGGTTCAGCCGTTCCAATACGCATTCCTTTAGGAATGAGTTGCGATTGCGCGTGAAAATTAGTTGTCCTAATTTCTCCTAAACCTCCTGTAGTCCTTATGATGGCCGCTGGTATGTAGATTTCCTTCGTCACACTCATTAGCTTTTTGCAATCGACAAGCACTACACCTCAGCTGGTCATCTCAGCTGCTGACTGGAACTTTTCTCATCGTTACCGGCGGTATTTCAAGATCCTCGGCAGTAAACAACCTCCCCGGTAGTATGTGTTACTTGTACTCGTTAGAACAAAATGTTCAAATGTTTGTAAAGCTTATGGGACTTAACTAGGGGGCCATCAGTCCCTAAAGTTACAAACTACTTATGAACTACTTACGAACTAGGACGGCACAAATATCCATGCCCGAGGGGGGATTCAAACCCTCTACCGTAGTCGTTAGAACAGCTTCTTCAGTTTGTAGTGAAATCAAAATAGAACGTCACCAGCTATTGTTTTTTCACGCCGAACAGTTCTTTCAAAAATGTTCAATTGTTTGTGAATCTAAGGGGGCAAAACTCCTGTTGTCATAAATCCCTAGACTTACAAACAACCTAAACTATCTTACGCTAAGGACATCACACACACCCACACGCCCGAGGGACCACTCGAACCTCCGGTGGGTGCAACCGCACAATCCGTAGCATGACGCCTTAGACCGCGCGGCTATTTCTGCCCCCTCAGGGGCTCAGCATTAATTTGCTGGGTACGGGCTTGGCGAACCCGGGGTCCTGAGCTGTGGGCTGTGTCGCGCCAACAGTCCGCTACACCGTAAGCTCTGTGCGTGCTTCAACGACCACCGTTCGGCGCGACGGTGGAACGTTATACGTTTCAGAGCCCGGGGATCTTGGCTTAATCGCCCGGGTCGCGAGGACGGTACAAACCTCTCTAAAAAAACCTCAATCTCAAGGTGTGCTACGTGCCGAGGAGATGCATGGCTGTTGAGGTTGAACAGCCGCTAGCGAGCAACCTCTGAGGAACCTGCCGCACCTCAGTTGTACAAGGCTTACCCAGGCAAGCGGGGCTCTGCCTGGGTGGACCTTTAGTTCCCTAGCTGCTCGTGGGACGGACATGAAACGAGCAAGCAAAAGCGTGGCCGGCCGCGAAAACGGCGTCTCAAAGCGTGGAAGAGTTGCTTATAATGCAGCGACATATGATCCCCGAACGTTCCCTTCCCTGGCCAACCCATGGGAGGAACGGCGGGCTAAAGAAAGGAATGAGGCATACTCACCTAAGTATCTTGTTTGTAGTCGAACAGATGGGGAAACTTTCATGTCGACGAAGCCACTTTTCTTCGTTGAACACCTCGAGGATAAGTTTGGTGAAGTCTCAGGCATGTCAAAGATGAGAAGCGGTTCGGTACTGATCGAAACAGCGTCATTCGCCCAATCAAAAGCATTACTTGCTTGCGATAAGCTGGGTGACGTTCCGGTCAGTATAACACCTCATAAATCGCTTAACATGATCCAGGGTCTGATCTATCACAGGGATTTTCTCTTACAGTCGGATGACGAGCTACGCGCCAATCTAGAGCGACGGGGTGTCCACTTCGTCCGGCGCGTGCATAGGGGTTCGAAGGATAATAGGGTAGCCACCGGTGCTTTCATCTTGGCCTTTGACGGCGATACATTGCCCGAAAAGGTCAAGGTCATGGTCTACCGGTGTGACGTAAAGCCTTACATTCCTCCCCCTATGCGCTGTTTCAAATGCTGGAAATTTGGACATATGTCCTCCAGATGTAGTTCCAGCCCCACATGTAGGGAATGCGGGCGTCCATCACACCCGGACGCTCCGTGTACCCCTCCACCTATCTGTGTCAACTGTGGGCAGCAACATCCACCCTGTTCTACAGACTGTACCATGCTCCGTAAGGAGCGAAAGATAATGGAATACAAGACCCTGGATCGCCTGACATATACAGAAGCACGTAAAAAATATGAACGGCTTCACCCAGTTTCCATGACTACATCTTTCGCTGCAGTTACTTCATCACCACCACTTCTGATCAGACCTACCGTGCAACTACCTTCTGTAGGCCCAAAGGGCCGTCAAAGCTCGTCAGCCTCCATCAAGGTCGGGGACACTCCTCACACTGCCCCCCACCACCACCAGCGGGGGCACCTCCACCCCCACCACCGGGGACACCAGTCCCCACCTCCCAGCCAGAGGAGGAGCAGCAGCCTCCTCTGGCTCCCCTCGCTCAGAAGGGGTCCCTCGGGGCACTCCCTTCTGAGGCTTCTCCTAGTGCTCCAGCAGATCCCAGCCAATGGCTGAAGGATCCAAAACCTGTGGGTGGAAGGGCTTCCCGCTCTTCTTCTACCCCTGGTGTCACTACAGAGAAGCCCTCCCGGCCCTGCAAACCTAAGGGCCAGCGAGAGGGGCGGAAAAAGAAGACAAAAGAGTCTTCGGTGGCTCTCAGGCCACCCGCTACCTCATTTTCTACATCAGACGATGAGGTGCAGATCCTCGTGTCACGTGAGGATCTGTCTCTCACTGAATCCCCAGAACGCCTTGTCCTGGACTCCGTAGGTTCTCAATCGGCTGCAGCAGATGAACCTATGGAATAACGTTTTTTAATATTTTATATTTTATATTTTTCCTTTTTATCATGGCTTTTAACGTCACTAACCACCACATCCTCCAATGGAATTGCGGCGGTTTCTTCCACCATCTGGCTGAGCTGCAACAGCTATTGAGCAACTTCCATGTTATCTGCATAGCGATACAGGAAACGTGGTTTCCTGTGCAGAGGACCCCAGCCCTGCGTGGCTACCGGGGCTATTTCAAAAATCGCCCCTTTTGCGACAGGGTCTCTGGAGGTGTGTGCCTCTATGTCCTTGCCACTGTCCCCTGTGCAGCTGTGCCGCTCACCACGAATCTCGAGGCAATGGCTGTAAGGATCAGAGTCAGGCAGGAACTAACAATCTGTTCCCTCTACCTTCCTCCAGATGAGATTATTTCTCTTGCTGACCTCGATGCCTTGATCGCTCAACTGCCCCCGCCGTTTCTCCTTCTGGGGGATTTTAACGCCCACCACCCTCTGTGGGGTGGGACACAGACCTCGGCTCGTGGTAAGGATGTGGAACTGCTCTTCACTCGGCGAAACCTTTGCCTCCTTAATACGGGCGCTCCGACGCACTTCAGCGTAGCTCACGGGACGTATTCGGCCATCGACCTTTCTATCTGTAGCCCGAGTCTCCTCCCTCGTCTGACTTGGAGCGTCCATGATGATCTCTGTGGGAGCGACCATTTTCCCATCTTTCTGTCGCTCCCAGAGACTCAGGCCGCAAACCGGCTACCTCATTGGTCGCTCCATAGGGCTGACTGGCCGGCATATGCTTCAGCTGCAGTGGTACCGACTACGCTTCCAGCCGGCATTGATGTGGCTGTCCAGCTAGTCACGAAGGCCATAGTTTCTGCTGCTGAGAACACTGTCCCGACCGCGTCTACGTCACTTCGACGTAACTCGGTCCCTTGGTGGACGCAGTAAATCGCTGAGGCCATCCGGGAACGTCGGCGCGCACTTCAGCGGCATCGGCGACACCCTTCTCTAGACCATCTAATCGCCTTTAAGCGGCTCCGCGCACGAGCTCGGCGATTGATTCGCCAGAGTAAAAAGGATTCCTGGGAGAGGTTTGTAGCATCTATCGGCTCTCGCGCCTCCCCTTCTCGGGTCTGGACCCAAGTGCGTCGCCTCTTTGGATATCGCCCACCGGCAGGAATTCCATCGCTCACTATTCAGGGTGCACTCTGCATTGACCCGCAAGCCATAGCTGAGTACATGGCGGATTACTATGCACGTTGCTCAGCAACTGAAACTTACAGTGCAGACTTCTGCACCTTCAAAGAGAGGGTCGAGCGGAAGCAGTTATCATTCCGCACACGCCGCCAGGAACCTTACAATGCCCCATTTAGCGAGTGGGAGTTTGAAACTGCTCTGGCTGAATGCCCCGATACTTCTCCGGGACCTGATCGGATACATAGCCAGTTCATCCGTCACCTTTCGGCTGAGTTTCAACACCGACTCCTCTCCCTGTTTAACCATATCTTGGCAGATGGGGTCTTTCCATCACAGTGGCGGGAAAGCACCGTCATCCCGGTGTTGAAACCTGGAGCAGATCCATTGGTGGCTGACAGTTACCGCCCAATCAGCCTTACCAATGTGCTCTGCAAGCTGCTTGAACGAATGGTGAGTCGGCGGCTGATGTGGCTCCTTGAAGACCGCGAACTTCTTGCCCCACAACAAGGGGGATTCCGTCAAGGCCGTTCCGCCATCGACAACCTTGTCTCGCTGGAATCGGCTATTCGCACTGCCTTCACCAGGCGCGAACATCTCGTTGCGGTCTTTTTTGATCTCCGTAAGGCATACGATACAACCTGGCGCCACCATATTCTGGCTACACTGCATGGTTGGGGTCTGAGGGGCTCCCTTCCAATTTTTATACGGAACTTTTTATCGACCCGCTCTTTTCAAGTTCGTGTAGGCACCTGTCTCAGCTCTCCCCATGTCCAGGAGAATGGTGTCCCACAGGGCTCTGTTCTCAGTGTTCCCCTCTTCCTGATTGCCATCAATGGTCTCGCAGCAGCAGTGGGGTCCTCAGTTTCGTCCTCCCTGTTTGCAGACGATTTTTGTATTTACTTCAGCTCCGCCACCATTGGTGTCGCCGAACGGCGGCTGCAGGGAGCCATTAGGAAGGCACAATCATGGGCCTCGGCCCACGGTTTCCACTTCTCGGGTTCTCACTTTTGTCGTCGTCGGGCACTTCACCTCGATCCAGAGCTGTACCTAGATAACGAACTCCTTCGAGTTGAAGAAACACACCGCTTCCTCGGTATGGTTTTCGATGCCCGGCTGACTTGGCAGCCACATCTCCGTCAGCTGCGACAGAAATGCTGGAAACACCTTAATATCCTTCGCTGTCTCGGCCACACGGCTTGGGGAGCATCACGCCCAACGCTTCTGCAGCTCTATAAGGCTCTGATACAATCGCGCCTGGACTACGGAAGTATCGTATATGACTCTGCAGCACCGTCAGCACTACAGGTATTGGACCCGGTCCTCCATAGTGGTGTCCGTTTGGCGACAGGGGCTTTTCGCACAAGTCCAGTGACAAGTCTGCTAGCTGAAGCAGGGGTTCCGCCCCTGCGCTTCCGCCGGCAGCGCTTACTCTCTGCCTATGCTGCCCATGTACATGCCTTACCCCACCATCCAAACTACAGGCTTCTATTTCCGGATGTTGTGCTTCCTTCCCCACGACGGCGGCCAAGGTCGGGTCTCCCGATCGCGGTCCGTGTTCGTTCCCTTCTCTCTTCACTTTAATCCCTTCCTATTCCTCCTGCTTTCCACTACCCTTCCCGTGTTCCTCCTTGGTCTATACCGCGTCCTCAGTTTCGGCTGGACTTGTCACGTGACTCTAAAGCCTCTGTTGCACCGATGACTCTCCGCCGCCAGTTCCAGGCGGTACTTCGTTCGTTCCATGGCGCGGAAATTGTCTACACCGACGGGTCCCTAGTTGATGGCCGTTGTGGGTATGCCTACACCCACAATGAGCATACTGAACTACACGCCTTACCCTGTGGGAGTACTATCTTCTCTGCGGAGCTGATAGCTATCCATCGAGCACTGGAGCACCTTATAGCCTGTCCCGGGGAGTCGTATGTTATCTGCAGCGACTCCCTGAGTGGCTTGCAAGCCCTTGACCAGTGCTTTCCAAAACACCCACTGGTGCGGTCAATTCAGGAATCTCTTGACCTTCTCGTTCAGTCTGGCCGCACTGTGGTTTTCGTTTGGACCCCGGCACACATAGGAATTCCGGGGAACGAACGCGTGGATCGGCTGGCTAGGCAGGCGATTACTGCAAGCCCCTTAGAAATTGGTATTCAGGAGAGGGACCACCGATTACAGTTACAAAAGAAGGTGGTAGGGCTTTGGAACACTGAGTGGGTTGACTCACCTACCCCAAACAAGCTCCGTACAGTGAAGCTTTCTACAGCTCCGTGGAAGTCCTCTCTGAGGGCCTCTCGGAAGGAGTCAGTTGTCCTTTGTCGTCTGCGTATTGGCCACACGTGGATGACACATGGCCATCTACTTCGACGGGAGGATCCTCCACAGTGTCGCTGCGGCACTTCATTGACAGTGGTCCACATCCTTGTGGACTGCCCCCTTTTAGCTGCCTTACGACAGTCATTTGACCTGCCGGCTGCACTTCCTTTTATTCTCGGTGACGACGCTGCTACAGCTGATTGTGTTTTCCGTTTTATCCGTGCAGCTGGGTTTTATCATTTGATCTAAAGGTGGGTATTTTAGCCTGATATCTCAGGGACCCATCTTTCACAAATTTTTACTCTTCTTCTTTGTGCTGTCTCCCCGCTTTTACCCGTATGTTTTAGATTGTGCGGAGTGGCTGGCTCATCCTTTATTATTCTCGCGATCAGCCAGCCACACTTTTCTGCTGTAACCTTTTAGTACAGTTTTTTTTCCCTCTTTCAGTTTTCTTCTTTCTACGTTTCTTTCCTCTTTAGGATTTCTTCTTTGAGTGTCCTGAACTCATTTCCCCTCATTACGTGCCCATTATGAGTTTGTCTTCTGTGTGAGTCACGCATTGTTTTGCAGGATGCATTACGCTGTATCGCCTTAGCTCGCAACAGGGGACTGATGACCACGTAGTCTAGTCCCCTCTAAACAACAACAACAACAACAACAACAGCTATTTCTGCGCGGTGATCAGTTCTTTCCAAATATGGTATCATCTTTGTTCTATGTGGAAAGATGAATTCTGGCTGTGAGCTGTATTAGTAACTTTGACAAGGCCCCTTGGCGGACATGATACTGTATCAATCGAGACATGTGTTGTGGAACAATGTTTTTTGCTTTGAAACATTCCTCCCTTTTTATTTTCTTATTTTAATTTAAATTTTTAAGTCAGTATAAATTTTTGCTAGTTAATGCGAGCACGAAATAGAATAACTGTAAAGAGTGGTTGGGAGAAATATTTCAATACTGGTTACGTAGCAAAATCATCTATCCATTGAAATGAATCTATTATGCTGTACTTTTAGAGAAATTAATGAGCTAAGCACCAAGAAATTAGTTAAAATCCTTTTCTAACCTGGCTGATACTGATAAGCAACGTGAACCTAACTGTTGGAGACATTATCAATATTGCTGATTTTGTAACTAAGTTTGCGGCTAGTTCATCTGTTACTAATCGAAAATGGTAAGTCTCTCGTAATCTCAGGGTCGCAGTTAGAATAATTATTTAATAAAAGAACGTGATAATAATGGGTCCTATTGTAGGCCTACACATGTCCAACTGATTCGTAAATCAGTGTAATTCAATTATTCTTTTGTCCTGAAAAAAAAGTTGCATCACAGTTAAATGAAAAATGTGAAAGGAAAAAATAAGGTTCCAATCTCACTACAAATAAGTTCTCAGACAAATTTCGGTAAACTCACGAAACAATTATTATTGAAATAAATGAAGCAAGTCTACATATGCATCACATTCAAAGTTCAGTTACCTTTGTGAAATCTGATTTAATTCATACAGTAGAGATCAGGTCATAAAAACAGTACATCATTTCAATTACAACTTTCTCATTGAGGTATATCGTACAGACATTTTCACAATTCATCAGGTCATACAAGCGTAATATGGAAGATAAGTTTACTAGACAAGAGCATAATGCAGAAGAGAAAAATGGCGTCACTACTCCTTTCTTTTAAAATGAAACAATAGTTAAATCTATGTATTATTCTAATTCCTCTTTGTTCAGAGTTAGTCTTTGACTTAAGTTTTTCAAAGAATATATTGCGTCTTTAAGAATTTAGTGACACATTGAAAATGATACCAAATTACAAGAAAAAATATACAAACATAAGCATAATAAATTTAAATATGGGCAAATAAATATTGTTTTGTATGTGGAGGCGCATGTAACACTACACCTTGCATTAATCACTTTTTGGTGAACTATAAAAATGATGCATTAAAATATTAACAATATAGAATAAAAACGTTTATGACCATTTTTCTTCAATATTTATTGAAAATTTTCTAAAATAGGCATGACAGACACAGTTTTACGAGAATTTCAGTACGATTCCCAGTGTGTGATGTAGAGACGAAGGAAAATACAGACGTCTGGTAAATTAAGGTATACTATATATTAGGGGCTAGGTGATTAGGGGATATGCAGACTAATTTATAAGTCTCGTCGTTTTGCAAGGTACATCTGACACGTTCTTTAGTGTAAAAATAATCGGAAACTTAAATTGGTGTCTGAACACCCCTAGAGCCGGGACTGAGCGGCCGAGCGCATTGAGGCGCTATGTTCCGATGCACGAGGCCGTTTCCTGTTGGGGGCTCGAATCTCCTCTCGGGCATGGATGTTTGTGCTGTCTTTAGATTTAGTTCAGAAGTAGTTTGTAAGTTTAGGAACAGATAAGGCCGCAGTTTAGTCCCATAAGCTTTACAAACATTTGAACATTTTTGAACACCGCTGGTTGCAAATACAGTACCATTCCTACGTTTTAAGCGATATGTCTTCTCGATAGTGGAGAAAATAAATCAGGAAATCTCTTACAGTGAAGCAGTTGACGTAACGAAAAAAATTAAATACTGACTATTGAAGCTAACTCGCTGTCGTTATTTATTTTATATTTACAGTACATCGAATCACAGCGCGAATTAAAGTCCAAAGGAAAACACATCTCTCCAATAATTCCGCAAAAACTCTGCAAAGCGTATTTCATCAAAACTTATAGTGATTTACACGCAATTTGAGTTATAATTGGTTCCTTGTCGAATCAGCAAACAAAAAGCGCAGGATTCAAAAAGCGCGAGCAAGTTTGAAACGTCGCTCTCAGATCTGAGGCGGATTTTGTTTGCTCCAGGTATCTGGCGCTTAATCGTTAATTAAAACCCGTTTCATGTCGCCGAGCGTTTAAATTAAACTTAGTTTCCAGCTCGCACTCAAATTCTAATTAATTGCCGCGAATATTATGACGAACGTCACACAAAGGGTAGCCGCAGTACGAATAATTAATTACGCGACTGAAGGGCATTGGTGCGACTACTGCCGTATTGGATTTGCGGAAAGATGACTTCATTTGGGAGCTGACAATTCTCTGTCAAAGGTGTGCAATGAAGCGGTTCATCGCTCTTGATCTCTGCTATAGTCTGAAAAGCACTGTCAAGGCTATTTTCATTGTGCTACATACCAGCGTATTATTTCTCGACGTTTTATGTGCTAGAACTAGCAACCCACCCCAGCCAGCTTCGTACCTGTAGCGGATCATACGAGGCTAAGTCAATTATTATCCGCAATTTAGTTATATTTTCGTTTATGTTGGTAGTACTGTTGTTTTACGTTGGTGACGCATGCTTTGTTTATTTGTTGTTATATCTTTGCAATTTTCAAGCTGATACGTTGTCGTTTCGTTGTCGCTGCCGTGCTGTTAATTTGCACCAAATAAGAGCAACGTTCAGTGATACGTTTTCGGTGGGCGGAAATTCATAGGAGACGAAATTCATAGAAGACTTTCAGTGTTTTGCCACAACGAAGTGTGTACGAGTGGGTTGAAAAATTCCGAAATGATCGCACGAGTGTTAAGCACGACGAAAGAGCCGGACGACCGTTTACCGCCACAAATGAAGAAACCATTGAGCGATCACGTGAAATGATTCTCTTAGACACACGATTAACTATTGATGAAGTGGCTCATCGACTTCAAATTAGTCATGGTTCTGCCTACGAAATTATTCACAACAGACTTGGGTTTCGTAAAGTTTGTGCAAGATGGGTCCCAAAACAACTCACACACTTGCATAAGCAAAAGCGCCTCGACATCTGTTATAAACATTTGGATCGCTATGGTAACGAAGGGGACAACTTCTTAGCAAGAATCATTACTGGTGACGAAACATGGATCCATCATAACGAGCCGGAGAGTAACCGGCAGAGAATGGAATGGAAACATCCAAATTCGCCGTGCAAGAAAAAGTTCAAGACCCAACCATCCGCAGGAAAACTGATGCTTACAGTTTTTTGGGATGCACGAGATCCTGCACTGGAAGAACATTATGGTGAAAGGGGCACAAAAATAAACAGTGTACGTTACATTGAGATGCTTACTGACAGGCTAAAGCCTAAAATGCGAAGCAAACGCCGAGGATTGCTTTCAGAAGGTGTTGTGTTGTTGCACGACAATGCCCGTCCGCATACTGCTGTCCACCCTGCTGAAACGCCCCAGAAACTGAAATTCGAAGTACTGGATCATCCTCCATATAGTCCCGATCTTGCCCCTTCTGACTATTACTTGTTTGGTCCACTCAAACAGGCATTAAGGGGCCGTCGATTTGACTCGGACGAACCAGTGAAGGAAGCGCTGCATTCCTGGCTCGCATCTCAACCGAAAACCTTCTTTTATGAGGGCATAAGGAAGCTTGTAGAGCGATGGACGAAGTGCACTGAAAAGCAAGGAGACTATGTCGAAAAATGATGTTCTTGTAAGTTTCGTATTTTATTACAATAAAATTTTATAACTACTTTGCGGATAATAATTGACTTACCGATAAAAAAGATACAAAATATTTTCTGTTGTAGTGTCGCATCAGCCTGATGCATCGAGCATGTTTGCAAGATTAAAAGCCGCCTTATGTTCATTCTACTCGTTATGAAACAGTAACTGCAGTCGCATCTACATTAATGTTCGTGACAGAATTTGTAGCTTCTATTCAGAATGTTTGTTGCTCTGGTTCACAGATTTTTGCTGTCCGCACTCAAACACTACCACGCTTATCGTTATGATGAAAATGGCTGGAATAAGAGTTTTGGTTGACAATGACGACGATATCAATATTTTGGACGATCTAGTAGAGATCATGGCCCCTATAAGGCGTTCTACATGTATTTATGTTCAGCCAAATCATTTTGAATGCTGGGATGATGCAGGCAGAATTTGTTACGCGATTTCTTCTTCGACCAGCCACGTTGAAAACACTGCATGAAAAACTCCACGACCATCTGAAGAGCCCAACAAATAGTTAAGTATTTTTTAAGTTATCTGTCGTAATGGAGACACAATACATCATTTATGTCTGCGAGGTTATTAATTCAGTGTTTACTGACGCTTGTTGCGCCTAGTGTAAGGCCTAAAATGTGATTTCTTCTTCCGATCTACAGGTACAGTGCACTTTCGCCTATGTACGCGTTACTGCTTGCACTAAAGTACTACAGAGTCGGCAATATGTTATCGTACTAGGCCCTAAGCACTTTTGCTGTCCTACATGTTCCATGGACAGCAGTGTCGCTTCCTTTTCCTTCCATGTCGTAGATTCGGTTTTTTTTTTTTTTTTTTTTTTTTTTTTTTCCAGTGCAATGTGTTCTTATATGTCTCTATTAAGGGCACAAGACTCTCACACTAACTTCTTGTAAAATTCGACCTTCTTTCACGTTTGTTTGCCTTAAGGCCAAATAACAACTGTCTGCTAAACTCTTCCCTGATAGCTAAATATGGCGAACAGCTGTTTATTCAGACGGCAGTGTCATTTGTTTCTATTGCCAACATAGTCCAAATATATCGTACCTTCTCGTTTTCTCCACGTTAGCAAATGAGAGTTGTATCTGGCAATGACAAAAGCAATGTAGTTGTTTGGGGACATTTAACTGGACTTTAAAAGCATATTGTCGTTTACTAACGAAAAGATTAACGAGAGATAAACGAACCGGCGCTTATTCCGCCACTGATGCAACCAAAGGACTTTGTTTTAAATTTTGAAGTATTGGACGATAGTACAAAGCACTGTCGGGCTTGGCTAGTACTTGGATGGGTTACCGTTCGAGTTTGCCGAGTGTTGTTGGGAAGCGGGGTACACTCAGCCCTTGTGAGTCCAACTGAGGAGCTACTTGACTGATAAGTAGCGGCTCTGGACACGAAGACTGACATAACGGCCGGGAGTGCGGGGAGCTGACCACGCCCCCCTCCATACTGCATCCAATGACGGCTTTGGGCAGAGGATGACACGATGGCCGGTCAGTACCCAGTGGGCCCCTCGAGGCCTGTCGGGCGGAGTTTTAAATTCTTGTTGAAATTGTTAGTTTCAGCACTCTAATCTCATTATACACTCTGGACACACAGAGAAATTGCAGTTTTCACGGATGTATCAGGATTTGCAGTTTTGAACTCGTCTGATGGTTGATATCTTGCTGTTCTGGTCATTTGTGCACTTGCACCACACACGAAACACCTTGTAATTGCACCACTTAAATACTAAAAATGTGGTGCAAATAATTTGAATTATCATTTTCTGTGTTGTTTCATTATGTGCTTGCTACTGATTTTGAAACACTCGAGCATAAAACGAAAATTACTGATATTGCCACAGATGCACTGTTCCATATGAGAGTACATCAGTAAAAACTACAATACTAAGTCTCAAAATACGGCAATCAACGTAAAAGGGACATAAAATGAAACATAAGTATCACATGCTGTCCATTTGTGGTCGATTCTGTACGTTTTACTTTGAATCTACCCAACATACTGGAATCTTTAATTCAGAATTTCAGCCAAACGTTGGCAGTTACAGAGCAAAAAATTGAAACGTTCTCGTACGAGGGTGAAGACAGAGAATCCACTCGTATCTGTAATGTCAGTGAAGGCCAGTGGCGGATTTATACATTTGCCGACAGCAGGCTATTCAAATTTTGCCGCCCATAGCGACCTCAATAATTCGGTACCCTATTTCACAACCTTACTAATTATAATCCTCGTCAGTGAGATTGTAGCTTTAACTTTCGTGCACTATAGTCCTAATTATACCACCTTTTTCCGATAATTATTATGACTGTGAACTAGGGATGGAAGTGTCAATTACTAGATTATTTTTACTACCCAACTATTGGGGTAAGATTGCTAAAGTTTTGGTTTATATTTCTGAGGTAATAATGCCAGAGTCATATACTATTAATTATGTAGCGGTAAGTTATACTTTAATACTCTTTACACAATAATGCACATTTGCTAAACGTAATTGAATTTCTTTTATTTCACTTAGTTACAGTTTAAAGATTTTGGTCACAAATGTGCTGCCCTAAATTCTGCCGTCCTAGGTTCAAGCCTACTCAGCCTAGTAGCACGATCTCACATATATAGTCGCGACACGCACTGCTGTGAAAGTTGTTACCAACTGACAGTTGAAAAGACACTAGCGTTCCTAGTGGTGGGCAAGCCGCCGAAAGAGTGGTGTTTGTTTATAATTATTTGTGTACGTAATTAACGAAACAGTGCGTATAATGTTTGTGTTGCAACCATTAGTAACATATCAAGGAACGTACATAATACGGAAATTAATGTAACAACAGCCGAACTTAACTGATTCTGTGGTATAACTAAGAACTACGTCATAAACCAATACTTGCGAATAAGTGTATATCTGTAGCTTATTTCGCTGAAAGTAAGTAGAATATAAACATAAGAGAAACATACATTTCTATTATGGTCTGTTCTTACTACGACAAATTGTGTTTTGACACGTATCAATTCGGTCATGATTCACACATTTTTCTTATACGCACATATTCTTTTGACTGTGATCAGTTTAGCTTAAGAAGACAATGTCTTGAAGATTCTTACCGCTTGTGGTTCAACTGTAGCAACAATTGTGGAATAGGGTTCTTCTTTGTTGAAAACATTTTGATTGCGTTTTCCGTTTTCTTGCTACATCTGTGATATGTTTCCTTCAGCTACATTTGTGGTGGCTTGTTTGGTATGTTAAATACAGTAGTTATTGCATTCTATATTCGTTTCCTACGTTCAACCCTCACCGATTTTACTGGGATTGTAGTGAAGAAACGTCAACGTTCCTGAGTAGAAAAGCGACGTCTTTCTGCCAAAGGCAGGTCTCCTGGTGTTTCCTAGCCATTTTTATATATTTAATAGAAAATGAAATTATTCAAATCAAATGTTCAATTGTTTGTATAGCTTATGGGACTTAACTACCGGATCATCAGCCCCTAAACATATGAACTAATACTAAGGACGGCACAAATATCCATGCCGATGGGGGGATTCGAAACCCCGACCGTAGTGGCCGTGTAGACCGTGACTGGAGCGCCTCAGTCCCCTCGGCCACCGCGGCCGGCTGAAATTATTCAGTTAAAGTCTGTAGGTTACAAGGTAATTGTAAATATACTGTGCTGCATTGTACCGTTTCGTACCTTGTCAGGGATCTTAGGAAACCTAAGAAAGACGAAGGTGGAGCTATTTTTAAGCTGTTACGTATTTTATGACACTACACACGTTCCCTCATGTGAAATGTGTGTTAAAATCAATATCAACGATACTCAATATACAAAAAACAGTCTTGATCGCAGAAATTAACAGTTTCAATTAACCGGTTTCGACCTGATATAGGTCATCTTCGGAATTACAAATAGCCCATGTGGCCAGTGCTGTACTCGTCTGGGCTGGGCTGTCATGGGCTGTTCTGCTGCCAGCAGGTAACAGTTACCTGTAACAGTAACAGTAGGTAACTGTTACTTGTAACAGTTACCTACTGGCAGTAGAACAGCCCAGGACAGCGCAGCCCAGCCGAGTACAGCACTGGCCACATGGGCTATTAGTAATTCCGAAGGTGACCTATATCAGGTCGAAACCGGTTAATTGAAACTGTTAATTTCTGCGATCAAGACTGTTTTTTGTATATTGGTCATACCAAATAGATTGCTGTTTTTCACCTGACAATGTTGTCAAAATTAATGATCAACGATACTATACGCATTCATCCAATATCGTATTCAGAAATGTAGCTTTCCGGCAGCATGGAGCGCTGCTGTCGCAGTGTATAACAAGAGTCTGCGGTAGTGTCGTGACTGTATATGTGAGACTGTGTTAGTATTAAATCCGCCACTGGCAGAGGCGCACGCGGAAGATTTCTGATCTGATTAGTGTCATTTCACAGGCAGAACAAATCTCTTGTGAGTGGCGTATCATACTTACGCGGCAGCACGGAAGAGACCCGCCGTCGCCTTGCACCTGGCTCTTCCGCTGAGGGGCCGCGTTAAATTATTAAGAGGCGGGGAGGCGTCGCAGTGGCGCCACTGGCCGCCATTTGCTTTGCAAATGGAACGCTGCCGCCTGCCGCCTGCTGAGTGGCTATTACACGGCTTACTGCGGCGTCGCCCCATCTAGGATCAGCCGGCGTGCGTGACGGCCAACGCGAATTTGCAGCAACTCCGCTGGCCGAGTTCATACATAGAGCTGGCCGCGCAACTAGTTCCGCGAGAAGGCCAGTTTTATTAAAGTGGCCGTGGCGTTTGCGAAAATTGCAACATACACAAAGGGAAAGCATTTGTGGCACCAAAGAGTGATTTAGACTGCAGCGATGTAAGTAAGTTTTATCCTGCTTTTGAATGACTGAAGAAAACTCAACGTCCTAGAGTAGTGTTTTTCAACCTGCGGGTCGCCCGGGCGGGAAAGGGGGGGGGGGGGGGAAGACTTCGCCGTCACAGAATAAGCAGCACCATAAAATAACTAGGGCTTCAGTAATACAAAAACGTGTGCCTAAGTGAGATATATTTAATGTTAAAATTATAGAGTTCCTTCTGTAACATTCATTAAGAATAGGTCATAGATTGTTTTATAATGCAGTGTGTTAATGATGAATAAACGGAAAGTGTGATAACTGTTTTGAGGAATCAAACGATAGGAAAAATAACATGATACAATAACTATTTCAGAAAAATTCGAAAAAAATGTACTTCTTTACAAATTGTCTATACAGTAGGTCCTTCCTTAATAAGCATGATTTTCTTCTGAGTCTTGACTGAAATGTAAAACAGTGGTTAAGCAAAATACATTTTTCTGTCAGAAATAATGTAAGAATACGTTAAATGTGTTCAATTCCAAAAAAACACACACACAAAAAAAAAAAGAAAAATTCAGCCAACAACTTAAAAAAAATCTTAAATAAAAGACAGAAGAGAGAGAGGGGGGGGGGGGTCGCCAGAATATTTTTACTTCGAAGGGAGTCGCACATTCTAATAGATTGAAACACACTGTCCTATAGACTACAGAATTTCCAAGCCAGTCATATGGCGAATGAATAGACATAAACCTGCTTTCTGACTTAAGTAATATCTGTCTGTTAATACGAGGGAATAGGAAGAAGTAATGGAAACAAGTTTTATTTCATAAACTAATGTTGTCTTCCATATATATGCATGTTTTATATCTGATTTCTCCATTTCCCTAGTTTTCTCTATTACGTCCCGCTTTGTGGCTCACGATACATTTGTCAGAGATCATTTTATTATTCTTTGCACAATCTCTGCATCATGAGTACAGTTTTCTTCCACCATGTTCGGAAAATATATGAACAAGGACACTAATATCGTTTATGTAGAAGCAATTCAAATGCAACTGTTTGCTGCAACTTTACAACTCACCTTTAGAACTTTGTTGATATGGACAAAATACTAAATCTACTAATGCCATCATATCAATATATATTCCGCGTATGGGTATGAATATGAGATTGAAAATGATTATTAAAGTGACAGTTTACTAATCTTTTAATTTTTTAGCAATGCAAAATCTTCAATTAACAGCAATAACTTAATTAATGCAATACTCATTCTCGTCTGGTGTTCTGGTGTTAAAAGGAATGCCGGCCGCGGTGGCCGAAGGGACTAAGGCGCTCCAGTCATGGTCTGCACGGCCACTACGGTCGGGGATTCGAATCCCCCCTCGGGCATGGATATTTGTGCTGTCCTTAGTCTTAGTTAGTTCATAAGTAGTTTGTAAGTTTAGGGACTGATGACCCCGTAGTTAAGTCCCATAGACTATACAAACATTTGAAAACTTTTGTTAAAAGGATTAGCCGGCTGTGTGCCGTTTCCAGGGACGCCCGATCTTTCGATCTTCTAGGAGGCAAGGCCATCTGTGTGGCTGATTACTGGGCAAGAAATATCTAAATTTTAGAACTTATTACATGGACTCAAACTAGACTTTAAAGGGTGGTGTTCTGGACACGAAAAATAAATAAATTAATTAATGCAATTCTATGGTAATTTCCTACTCTGCACATTGTTGGATGATGGATGGTGTCAGTTTATTACTCAGCATCAAATTTTCAGTCTTAATTTATTTCTATATTATCATATTTGTTCGTATTTATGAACATGCAGTTTTTCATTAAAATTTTTTGTTGTTGTTTTTTTGTTTCAGTCGGTATGTAATTTTAATTAAAACACACATATTTATACAGTCCCTTTAGGTAAGAACATAATTGTGAAAAGACAACATATTTCCGCTGTTTCTAAATGTCTTTGACTTGTTTTGAGGTGTTTTTAACTAGTGTTAAGTAATAATCCAGTTCAGTGTTCTACAAAATTTTCCTGTTACAATTTTTGGCCTGGCACTTGAAATTTAAAACAGTCATAATCAGAGTAGGTATATATGATATATTTCATCCATGTATGTTTCTCCTAAGTACTATGACTATTACATGAAATATATTACACGTTTAATGTCTAAAACCATTTGTACAGTTGTACAGCTACATTCAGCATACATGGGAATACATAAGAAGTGTAAATCAGTAATGACCTATTCGATACATGGTTAAAATATACTAAAATTCTGTCTATGAACAAATATTTACAAAAGTGAAAACTATTGTGCCATTTATAAAACTATTATGAAAATCTTACTTGATGCCAAAATAGTTCTCAAAGTTCACAAATTTATGGAAAGTAATGCTCATTATGTGTATTTCATATTTACAAACCTTCGTTACTGATATTAGGAAAAACCAACTCATTATTCAAAATGTCAAATATCTCAATACTTAATGTCATGAAAATCCACGTTAGGTAAACACAAATTACACGTTGTTATTCACTAGGTCTTTAGATGTAAATGATTTAATATTTAAAAAAATTTCCCTAAACGTAGTATATAAAGAAACAGCTGTTTTACCACTCTAATGATTCCTTTTGCTTACAGTGTGCATACTAGATGTTAAAAAAAGCCGCCACACACATATTTCTCTCATCTCAATGTCTATTCAATAAGTAGTGTTTAGAATGTAGTTATTTCGACTTAACATGAGAGATTGTACTCATAACTTTCTATGTTCTATAAAAGCAAACGTAAGATGCTAAAAAGGGAGAGTTGTCTGTTTTCCTTTAATAGTTGAGCACATAACTCGCTTGTCTTTGACAACCCTTGGACAATTTGTTACACCGCAAGAGAATGATGTCATCAACGTCTCCAAGAATACCAGGTAGATGGAAATTAAAACTGACTGTACCTTTGAAACAATGATATAAGCAAAACAAGTATATGGTTCGTAATGCGTTTAAATAATATTTGTGGACAATGAATTAGAAGAGGTTTCAAGGGCGTATGTCTTAAACTGGTAGCGTATAAAATTAATTGCACTTCACAGTGGTCGCATTTATTGTGGCATATTCTTGCTGTCACTTTTTGCCTTCCGAAACGGAACATGGTGGTTCAGCTGGGATCCTCAGCAAATGATGTGCGCAAGGTATGTGCCACGTGTTTAACGGCGAAGGGCGGAGACCCATCTGTTATCCTCTACGTGCAGTTCATTTACACCCCATGTCGTTAAGAGAATGTGTGACAATTTGTACGTCTGTAACTGCATTGTAACTTAGTGCTTAGATAAATATACCAAAGGTGGGATTAATGAGAGACTATTACTTAAATCAGTGAAAAACCATAGAAGTCTGTACTTACATTCTGAAGATGTGCATATGTAAACCATGTTAGAGTAATGTGATACATTACTGGATTTACTCTTATTTACGTTACATAACTAACGAAACAAAAAATACTTGAGGCAATGAGTACTGAATATAATGCATTTTTGAAACCCCATGATTGGCTCTCATTGCGACGCAATTTGGTTGAAACGTGTCCACTAAT
Organism: Locusta migratoria; assembly: GCA_026315105.1. NCBI lineage: Eukaryota > Metazoa > Arthropoda > Insecta > Orthoptera > Acrididae > Locusta > Locusta migratoria. The sequence continues at coordinate 525,892,968 of CM048747.1, forward strand.
TTCCTATATAATTGTAAAAAAAGTGAGACTTCCGTGGATCCCTTCGACATCACCTTTGGACTCGACGACGCTTCAAACTGCCGGTTTTCGAAGCAAGAAAAAGAAGCCCAGAACTAAGGACTTCGTATGAAAAGTAGTTTAATGATGTCGTATGGAACTAAAGTTCGCAAAAATTCTGCGAAACATCACTGTGAACGTGGTAGACGATCGGTAGGCATCACACGTCTCTTCCATTTCACCCCTTTATTTTGTTAACTTTTATTTTCCAACTTTTATAATAAATTTTGACATTCTCGTGTAATTGTATTGACAACAGTGGGCTCAGAGATAATCTGGAGTTTGTACTGCGTGTTACAAAGTAGTGATGCTCTACGCCATATTGGTGAACGTGTATCTGTCATACACTATCATGTTGTCAGTATTATCTGCTTACAAAGAACTTAACATTTTGGAATCTTTAATCGTTCCTACTGCTTGCTTACGAATAAATTAACTCACATACAACGGGCACTATCTATTCTGAAAATTTTAATTTCTATTTAAAAAAATATTTGACACTTATTATTAACAGCACTTCTGCAACGAAACAGTAAAAAAAAAAAAAAAAAAAAAAAAAAAAAGGCACGAGTTGAATAAAACGTATACTGGAGTTATATTTTGATTCAGAAGTAGTGTTTCTCCTACATTGCATTTAATGAAATAATATTGTGTTGTAGACAAATAAATAAAGGTGTAATACTGACAGGTTCGGGGCGTACGATGTCAGTATGATTTTTTCCACACAGCGGGAATATCCAGTCAGTGAGCCGAAACGGAAATCAGTGTAGATAAGAGGCAAATATAAAACTGAACACTAGAAGTACCGTGTACACCAAGAAGCAGTTGCATTATACGCGGATGACAACGCTTGCTGGGTATCTGATGTCAACACAGAGAGGATAAATAGGAAAACCAACACATACCTAAACCGACTACAAGACTGGATGGCAAAGAACACGATTAAACCGAACCCCAACAAAACGCAAATGGTGTTGTTCATACACAAAAACCTAACAAAAAAGGAAAACCAAGACGAGAGAGACATATGAACCACACTCTGGGGAACACCACTCCAACTACACAACACACCGAAATATCTGGGCCTCCATTATGTCAAGTATCTTAACTGGAACAAGCACCTGCAAGAAACACTTAACAAAATAAGGAAAACGCAAGGCCTGGTTCGGCTAATTTAAGGAAGGTTCGAAGTTTGCAACATCAAGACAGCAACACACACATATAAAGCATTTATACGGCCACTTCTAGAATACGGATCCCCGGCATTAGCAGGAATGAACCTCACGATAGCAAACAATATGTTTTCAACAGAGAGGAGGCTCCTGCGTAGTTCATGAGGATGAAACAGAGAACACCCAGAGCGCCAGCATATGCTACAGCAAAAGCCATCCCTCAACAGACTAGGCTAACGACACTTACAAGGAAAGTACTTGGGCTCGAACAAACACATATACACCAAAATCGTATGAGAGATAATGTAAAGATCCCTTATTGCACTAGTGATACTCCCGCATCTGCAAAACTCTGCAGTCGTCCGATAGAAGTCTCTACATGTGCTTTGCCGCATTGCACTTTGATATGTCGGTTCGCCAGTAGGAACGGTGCAGTGTGTCTCCGAAGTTGCGTTTTGTGATGTTATTTGTGTGGTGAAGCGTCAGATGGGGCGGCGATTGCTAATCAATCCTGCTAATGTATTGCGATTAGTTGAGATTAAGTTACGAAGAACCCTCCTTCGTGAAGATGGTATTAGTGTAGAAGAAGAATCATTTGCATGCTTTCTCGTATCTGTTATGGTATAGAAATATGAGCATAAGTTAGATACTGTTGTTACAAAGTCATAATAATGATAATAGGGATGATAATGACGAACAACTCATTTCAAGCGGTCGTGCTATGCTAAGTGCGGAAAGAGGCGATAGAAGCAGTGGCAGTAAACACCAAGTCTTTCTGGAAGAAGGTTAAAGTTGCAACTATCATCACGGCTTTTGATGACAATTCGCTAAAGAACATGTACGATGATTATTACATAAATTATAGTTACGATATCTGCATTACGTATGGCGTCTACATCTTCAGTGCTATCTAGAGCATGATTGCAGAGCTTTGCATAAAAACGACACCCACCAGCACATTGTGGTGTACGTAGAGATACTGTAACCAAACGTTCATACAGATATGTTTGTTCGAGCCCATGTACTTTCCTTGTTAGAGCAAAATACGGCAAAAGAACCTTAGAACATAGGCCAGACCACGAAGAAATCCTAACAAACAGAGTACCCAAAACTCGCAAACCAAAATACAAATACATACATCCAAACAGAACAGTTGCCCAGAACACAACAAAAAGATACCCTGAGCTGACACTCACAATGCTGCCACTAACACAAAATAAAGCACACCTCGACGACATCACATAACTCAAACAGACAACAACAAGACACAAGCCAAAGGAACGAAGAAAGAAGAAGAAGCCAATACAAAATGTAGTAACCAACCACTGCACACAACAGTGGAATTTGTAACGAATAGAATTAAGATAAAAATCAACAATATACCTTGTAAATAGTATTTCTTCTTTACTTTTTAATTTTTTCTTTTCTGTAACAAAAATAAAATTGTTAAAAACCTAATGTACATAAAAATGTTATGTAAAATAAATATATATGTGTAAAACCCTCAGGCTGAAGAGAGCATAAAGACGCTCTCGAACAGCCCGCCACTCCCCTTAAGGAAGTGGAATGAAAAGATTAAATAAATAAAATAAATAAATAAATAAAAGTACCGTGTATAGCATTGGACTTTATCCAGTAAACTAAATGTGATAGAAACACTAAATCTGAATATAAATGTAACTCAAATTTGGATCTGAACTGTACTTCCTTTCTTTGGACTTCTCTAGAACCATAAGCGACACAAACTTTATCATTAAATATTTATTAAAGTGATCCATCCTATTTTCAGAGGATATAGGTAAGGTTAAAAACTACACGACCTATATGTACAGAGTAGACATCTAAACGATAAGAGACCGTAACGATTTTCATAGATCAAAACCACTACAGTCTCGTATCCAGTGTTAATATCTGAGATCACTGATTGACACTCAGAGCATTGTTTCCAGGGTACGTGAGTGAGCACCGATTTCAAGCTTTTCTTCAGATGTATGTTATCTTTGGCATCATTGATTTTAAATATTTTCTGTTTCGACTTCGTAAAAATAAATTTTAATGTTTAATATCTGTCTGTCCGTTCAGTATTTTTTAAGATGCATACAAATTTGTGCCCTCGTGAATGTTTATGATGAAATCTTCCAGAATTTTCTAAAGTATGTACAATACTTATTCTGTAACTCCAGTATCATGCTGTATTTTAGATAGATAAAAACGTTTGAATGTTTATTATCGCTATTTCAAATGTTTGTTTAAACCGCAAGAAAAACTGTCTGCCAGTGTGTCCTATGTATAATTTATTTTATTTGGTACATGTTATTTTCTTTATACTAGGGCAACTATAGAAATGTGCTTATAAAGTAACACAACTTAGTGAGAATGTCATCTTCACTGTACGGCAGGTCACTCGATAATGGCAATGTTAATCGAACCAAATATATAATGACAACGACATAAACACTTATTAGTATCCCACAGCAGCAAAATTAGATTCTCCATATAAATACGTCACTTGCTTACTTATACTTCGCTGTTGGCTTTATGGTACATAAACTTTTACGTGGAACTTTACGGCAGACTCACCTCGGATGTATCGACCGGGTGCGTTAGACACTGGATTTGCATTCGGTACAGAAGGAACTGCTTCATTTAGGTTAGAGGCAGCACGAGTTGGTTCCTGTGCAGAATCTTCTGATCCCTCGGGAGGTTGTGTTCCGTCTCTAATGACCCGGCATTCGACGGCGCATTAAACTCCACTCTTTCTTGCCGCTGGGTCGGCGGTCTTTGTCTGACGCGTAATTGGATTCCGCTGTACAAAACGGGGCAGAAATGACGTCTCTGCGTTGCCAACTTTGCCAAGGGCAGCGCTCTGCTCGTAACGAAAGTTGAAACGCCGCGGAGACCGCGGGTATCGGATAACGCTCCCTGCTGTTTCCAGATCACACGCCCACTCAGAGGACGAACTCATTCTTCGCGGAAGTGGATTACTCGGCCATGGTGCGACACACTGACGCATACTTGCCACAAGCGAGGTATAGTTTCCTGCATAGGACTGTTCCATGGACAGTACGTCATTCGAGACCTTCAGCGGTGTCTTGTGTAGGCTAAACGTGGGAACTTCTGGTCGAAGCAAAGATCACCACAGTGTTAACAAAAAATCAGCTACTACAGGCTGGTATATCACTGAACTAAATATTCAAATTTAAAAGAATTCAGTGCAAGAGAAATAATATCATAGCGGACCTTAGTCTTGGAAGTAAAACAAAATGCAAAACAAAAAATTTATTTGTCAAGTCAGCATTTTTATTTTTTATTTTTTTTTTATTTTTTTTTTTTAAATTTTAATTTTGGTACCTAGTTTCGGCATGCAAGCAAACGATCCTCAGATCTGAAATAATACAGAAAAATTTCAGATCAGGTAAAATATGATTAGTGTGACAGAAAACTGTCTTATAGTTACATACAAATAAAAACGCCCTTGCCAATATAACATCCGTAACAGAGACCACTTAATTTCAAATCTATCACAGTTAAGTATTCCATCTGGTACGAATATGGTCTCTCTAGACGTTAAAAATATGTATTCAAATATTCCAACCAACCAGGTTAAAGAAATCATATCTCGTAATTTACGTACACACAGTAGGCGCCCAATCGAAGAAATTGAAGAAGTACTACAGCTTTTGGACCTAATCCTAAAATATAACTATTTCAAGTTCGGTGAACAAACCTATCTTCAAACTCAGGGCCTTGCTATGGGTTCGCCACTAGCATACTGTCTTGCTAATATCTACATGACGAACTTTGAATACAGTCATGTACAACAGTCTTCCCAACACGCGAACAAAATCATAGCATGGTACCGATACGTCGACGATGTGTTTCTACTGTATAACGGTTCGAATATAGAATGTGACTTGTTAGTCACCGAGCTGAACTCTCAACAAGAACATGTACAATTCACAATTGAACATAACAAAGAAGGCAAACTTCCGTATCTGGAGTTACTCATCACTTTAAAAGAATCTAAATTCAGTTACTATATTTTCCGCAAATCTTCTACCACAGATACACTGATACACCAAACTTCCAACCACCCGGAAAAATACAAGAAGGCAGCATTTAGATCATTTTTGTATCGACTTCATAACGTGCCTCTTTCAGAGGAAGCCTTTAAACGGGAATACCAAACCATCCAGTATTTAGCATATTCAAATGGCTACAGTACAGATTACGTAGATAACATTAATAGGGAGATAATGAAAAAATTACGGATAACCCCACCTATTACCCCTAGGCAAGAAGAGAGGGCATTTATAACTCTATTACCAGCAGATCAGGACAAAAAACTAAGTTACCATAGAGTCCCATACTTAGGAAATTTATCGGACCGGATAGGTAAGCAACTTAGAAAGAAGAACATTATTCCAGCCTTCTTCACTCCAAAAAATGTCGGAGCCAGATACAGACACAAAGAAACGTCAAAATTTAATCCGTATAAGGGAACAGGTGTCTATTCAATCACCTGTAATGACTGCCCACAAAAGTATATCGGGCAGACAGGACGAGGCTTCGACGTTCATTTTAAAGAACATACGAAATTGACTAACTCAAAGTCCGCCATCACCGTTCATTTAAGGGAAACCAAACACACAATATCCAGTATAGAAACCAACCTACCAATTCTACACAAAGAGAGTAAAGGTAACATCCTAAATATTCTGGAAGAAGTGCAGATCATAAGATCTTTAAAACAGTCAGCTGCTCAAACACTGAATAACCAAACCGAGTTAAAACACCGTTTCATTCTGACTAATTTTGATTATCTGAATCTAAATTGAATGTCCCTTCACTCAGCTCCATGCCAGAATGAACATCTTCAATTTTATATTTACAAATTTTACCGAATGACATTCAGGGTCTTTCGAGAATTTTTCTACAAAGATTATTACCGCCAGAAATATTACCCCAACCTACATGTTCCTAACAATTAAATTACACGCCAGTTCATGTGTTTCAATTTTATAATACGAGCCCCAACCTTCAGTTGTTTTCTCTGACTATGAGAGCCCAGGTACCATACTATAGCGCGCATGCGCAAATTTGTTTTCCTCCATCACGCCACACCACATCCCCCGATCAGTTTACTTCGCCACTTCGCAGTGCACTCCTCTACGCCTCCATAGGTCTGCTACAACTTGGTGTTTCTAATTAAAGACCTTCAGTTTTATTTTTACAATGGCCACCTTCACTCCATTGGCAATCTACGGGTAAGTCATTTTAACAAGTTTTAATGCTTCCCATATCCTAACGATTACTTTATTTTGTCAACTGACATAGGTGCAACCCTCGCCCCCCCCCCTCAACTACTCTTCCCCTATGATTTATTTAATGACTATAGACACAAAATTGTCACGTGTATTTCTTTTTACCTTCAGGTTTTATCGACAATACGGTGGTCAAAATCACGCGACTACATGTCCCACATTTTAACGTCCACGTTTTTAATCCTGAAAGACAACCATTTGATTTTGGACTTGGACCCATGTATTTGGCCCTATTGAATTTTTAACCAATTGACGGACGAAAGCAACTAGAATGTTGGGACTCAGTAGCGAATTATGACGAGAGAATAAAAAATTGTAAGTAATACCTTGTTCAATTCATGTATCGCGTTTATTAAGTTATTGGACCTGTAATTTTAATTATTGTTTTGTTATTTAATACAGTAACACCTGAAGATGCGTCTCTATTGACGCGAAACCGGTAGTGGACCTGTACATAAAAGGATCTCAATAAAAACAGCTGAAGCGGCTCCAGAATTTACTGATTGTTTCATAAGAGGACATTTCTATTTCAATTTTCAAAAACAGTTTCTTTTATTATATAAAGTTATACAATCAATTTTTTAAAACAATTGACAAATTCATAAAAGAAAATGTGAAGTATGTTGCAAAATTCAGGAAGTGAAGCAGGAAAAAGGGAGTACAAACGTCTGAAAAATGAGACTGACAGGAAGTGCAGACTGGCTAAGCAGGAGTGGCTAGAGGACAAATGCAGTACCGTAGAAGAATGGATAACTTGGGGAAAGATAGATACCGCCTAAAGGAAAGTAAAAGAGATTTTTGGAGACAAGAAAATCAGCTGTATGTATGTCAAGAACTCAGACGGAAAACCAGTACTAAGCAAAGAGGGAAAAGCGGAACTGTGGAAGGAATATATAGAGTACCTATACAAAGGAAATAAACCTGAAGGCAATATTATAGAAAGGGAAGACGAAGTGGAGGAAGATGAGATAAGAGATATGATACTGCGAGAAGAATTTGATAGAGCGCTGAAGGACTTGAGTCAAAACAAGGCCCCTGGAGTAGATGATATTCCGTCTGAACTGCTAATGTCGTTAAGACAGCCAGTCATGAAAAAATTGTATCACCTAGTTTGCAAGATGTATGAGTCAGGGGAAATACCCTCCGACTTCAAGAAGAATATTGCAATTACAATTCCAAAGAAAGCAAGTGCAGACAAGTTTGAAAATTACAGAACTATCAAATTAATAAGCCAAGGGTGCAAAATACTAACACGAATTATTTACAGACGAATGGAAAAACTTTTGGAATCCAACCTCGGGGAAGATCAGTTTGGATTTAGGAGAGTTGTAGGAATACGAGAGGCAATACTCACATTACGACGTATCTTAGAAGATAGGCTGAGGAAAGGGAAACCTACGTTTTTAGCGTTTGTCGATTTGGAGAAAGCTTTTGACAGTGTCGACTGAAGGTATCAGGGGCAAAATATAGGGAGCGAAGAGTTATATTCAATCTATACAAAAACCAGACAGCGTTTATTGGGGACGAAGGGCAAGAAAGGAACGCAGAGGTTGGGAAGGGATTAAGACAGGGTTGTAGCCTTTCCCCAATGTTGTTCAATCTGTACACTGAGCAGGCAGTGAAGGAATGGAAGGAGAAATTGGGAGAGGGCATTAAGGTGCAGGGAGAAGAAATAAAAACATTGCGGTTTTCCGATGACATAGTAATTCTGACAGAGACTGCAAAAGATCTGGAAGTGCAATTGAAATGGATGGACAGTGTCTTTAAAGGAAGATATAAGATGAACATTAACAAGAGTAAAACGAAGGTAATGGAATGCAATGTCAGAAAATCAGGCGATGCTCAAGGAATTAGACTAGGTAATGAGGCAATAAACGTAGTAGATGAATTTTGTTATTTGGGTAGCAAGATAACATCTGATGGCCGAAGTAAAGAAGATATAAAATGCAGAATGGCTATGGGAAGAAAAGCGTTTCTAAAGTAGCGAAACTTGTTAACATCCAATATTAATTTAAATGTTAGAAAGTCCTTTCTGAAATCATTTGTCTGGAGTGTAGCATTGTACGGGAGTGAAACGTGGACGATAAGGAGTTCAGATAAACAGATGATATAGAGAACATGTAGGCAGAGTTGGAGATACTTTACTGTTCGAATGTTCAAATGTTTGTATAGTTTATGGGACTTAACTACAGGGTCATCAGTCCCTAAACTTACAAACTACTTATCAACTAGCTTATCCTAAGGACGGGACAAATATCCTTGCCCGAGGGGGGATTCGAACCCCCGACCGTAGTGGCCGTGCAGACCGTGTCTGAAGCGCCTCAGTCCTCTCGGCCACCGCGGCCGGCGATACTTTACTGTTCTATTTAGTATTTAGTAGATAGAGCATGGCATCAAATAACGATTGAATGGCTTAACCGTGCATAAATATTTTCAGTATGAGAGAAAGATTTTCGTCCAACTATGAGTTCAGGTCTTTTTAGTTACCGCCGTAATCCCTCGCGTTCACAGGCAAGTGGCTTGTTACACAGAGCGTCGTCCTCCTTTTGTGGGTCGTAGCGGACTTTGGGATGGTGGTGTGGGTGGGAGCAGTTAGCTGGGCGCCTTGCCGCGGTCTTAATTACTGGGGGCCCCGCGTTATCCACTTAATTAACTGGAAGGCGTCTGGGAGGCGCAGGACTCACTCACAACGCCACGTGGATTCCACCCGCCCGCTCTTTCTCTGCTCGTGTGGGCGGCGAGCCTGAGGCCTTATTACGACACTGCACGTTTAGCGCAACCAGAAAAAAAGCAAAGAAACGCTTAGGTCGGTATTACACTATCAAATTATTTGTCAAAGAATTGGACAAAGAAAAATTGGACGTCGTGTAATGAGAACGTCGTCCAATATTTCATCCAATCTAAGGCCTCGGTCTAGATTTGATCAAAGAAATCGCTTGTCTTCAGTTTCCTGCAGTGAGAAATGTAACCACTTGGAGCGCTAGTAGTATACAGCTTCCTTTATTTTATTTGGAGGTTAAATATCTGACATTATATAATGTTCCAGCCTGGGTATTAATTTTGGAGATTAGCAAATTTACAGAAGGAAGTGGTTTGAAGTTAGAAGCCATGAAAGATCCCAATCAGTAAATTACGGGGAAAATTATTACATGCATTTAAATGAAATGGTAAGCTAATTAACGGTGGAGTGTTGTGCAGGCAGAACATTACAAAAAGAATCGACGAGCAGTTACCTTTAACAATAGATCCATCGGTGGTTGAAATTTGGCTGTAATTGAAATTTTAATAATATGATAACCACTCGCCGAACAGTGGATGGCAGTTCTTCAATATTAAACTACGACTCGTGTAGCAAACAGTAAAGTAAGATAAGTGACATGATATAAATCGGATAGGAATATTACGTAAGTCAAACACATCGGACTTCTAAAAATTTACAAGAAAATCGACTGCAGGTTCTATTGCCAGTAAATGATAATATTATTGAATAAATTTTGAAACAAGACTGGCAGGCTACACGAAATATAACCATTCAATATTAACTAAAAACTATGCCATCCATTGTTGCGGTGATTCAACAAGGCTGAAAAAGACATTATGGGCGGAGGGAGGATAGGGCAAAATTATTAATAAAAATTCATAAGTGCGAATTTAAGTGAGAGGTGGGGGGGTTTATTTATAAATTTAAGATACGCGCACATCACATATATTTACCTGAATGTACATAATAGCGGCCACATAAAAATAATAAAGTACAGCTCGAGTCTGCAAGATGCTATCGCTACGAAGTACAAAGCAAGAGTGTCTTCTTTCTTACAAAAAAATTGAAAGTGTTGTTCCTAAATTTTCTTTCTCTGACTTTCATAGATAACTATTTTAACATGCCGAAATAATATAAAAATACAAAACTTTCTCTGATAATATCGGGGAAAGGAAAACGTGTCATTATAATTACTTGGACATAACGTTCGTATTCGTAAACATGGCTAGTAGTGGAATGTTTGTGTAGTGTTTTCTAGCAACGACAAAATTTTAGAAAATTAGATGGAGCGTTGTATAACAGGCGACAAAGCCAATTCACACTGTCCGTCACGTCAATTCGCGTAGCCCAATACCCTGCAGCGAAAGTGAGGTTGAGCTACAATCCGTGATGTAGAAAAGTCATTATATACTATCGGAATTGAAGAAGTAATACCCCTAAATCTTATTTACGGCCGAAACACATTTTAGAATGTATGATTTTGGTAACTTGGTGTGCTAAGTGTTGGGAAGTGAAACAACTTTCAAAATATCGACATCTGTTTGCAAGCGAATCTATGTACATATAAATACGTCAGCCAATTTTTGTAAGGAAACAAATAGAGCCTATTTACTTTATCAGCAATGTTTTCCCTCTTACATTGTTAATAACGTCATAAACAATTTAGATTATCCTCTTTGTCAGTGCTCACATTTTCCATTTAAAACGTTATTTAACGAAACTTGCTTTATCCATTTAACAATCTTATTCGTATACACTGTTTGAGTCAGCCTTTTTGTTACTCTATTGCTAACTGTGAAGGATGAAGAGCGACAAAATAATTAACAGTGAACGGTCTGGCTGTTCGGCCGACGGCATAAAAAAAGAAAATCCTCCCGGTCCCGTAACAAATTTTATTTATCTCTCTCTGACACCCCCAAGTGTGTTTCCTTTTCTTTTTTTCTCCTCCTTCTCTTCTAAATGCAGACACAACGGAACTGTAGTATAAACAACAGCTGAGCATTACACCGCCATTTTGAAGCAAATTTGACAAAATATTGGATGATAGTGTAATACCCCCTTTCGCGATTCATCCAATGTCTTTGTCAAAAAATATGACCAATATTTCATTCAATTTTTTCGTCCAATTCTTTGTCCAATAATTTGATAGTGTAATACCGGCCTTAGTCAGTAGTTAAAAACGTGCAGTCCTACTAGGAAGGGGATGCTTGTATTTACAGTGAAAACCTAATCTTTCGTTTAAGTGCCTAATTTAATAAAAAAAACATTTCTTAGATAATTATGTCTGAAACATTAGTCAATACATCTGTATTTTTCCAAATGACAACACAATTTCTTGTATATTCCACACTCTTATTTTATTTTGTTAGCTGTGTTTCGCCTTACACGGCCATCATCAGATTTTAACTGACTGTCTTCGTCACAGATTCGTGAACAACTTTGAAAAAGACATTATGCAATGAAATTCCATTTGCTTCTTTAAATACATTTATTACACTATAGAACCTATTTCGCCTTTAGCGCCATCTTCAGGTAATGTCAGATGGTCGTTACATCAACACACATAATTGGTTTCCTTGTTGTCAATTTATTTATTGCTTCGTAAATTTTATTAAAGCAATATTTGTACTGAAATTGTTTTACGACTTTCTTATCGATTTCTTCAGATCAAATATGGTTACATATTGAAACATATTACATCGCTGGTTATCTGTGAAGCAACTGCAAATATCAATAAGAAAATCGTAAAACATTTTCAGGACAAGTATTGCTTTAATAAACTTCACGAAGCAATAAATAAATCGACAGCATGAAAACCAATGATGTATATGGATGTGACGATCATCTGATATTACCTGAAGATGGCGCTAAAGTCGAAATACGTCCTCGCAATACGTGTAAAACATATAATTGCATTTAGAGGAGAAATTGGAATTTTGTTCATAATGTCTTTAAATGACATATGTAGTGCTGCAGACCCAAGAGAGACAAAAATAATAACCTTTGAAAAAGGCGTTATTGAAAGTACATATGATAAAAGATCATGTGACCTTCTTGAATTGATCACAATAATGGATGGAAAAGACAAGGCCGTTGCTGTTGTGTATGCTATCAGAGCGCATGACATGGAGGTCTTTAACTCCCGGACGAAAACAGTGTGAGACGAGTGTCAAACGTAAGATAAAAGACGAGTGATATAAACGAGGTCACAAAAGGTTAATTTACATCACGATGTGTAAAGAAAAATTAGATAGCAGAATTTCCAGAGAAGATGGGTCTGGCTGGCTGACGACACAAATAAAAAAGCTGTCACGGTCGGACAGTTGGTTTCACCGACGGCAGCTTATTACCTGTCACTGATAGCCACGTGTCTTCCAACAGCTGAGAGGACTTGCGCCGGACCACAGAGATGACGTCCTGCAGGGGAATGGCACATTTCATTACACTATGGGTGTTGCATGCCACCTTTGAAGCACGATCAGCAACTTTATTTCCCCGAATGCCGACATACCCAGAAACATGCCCCCCCTCACTTCTGGAAAGACTACAGTTGGTCGTGCATGAGCTGCGCAACCTTCTCTGCTGACTACAGGTTTGCAATGATTGCAGTGTGCTAAGGAAATCACTGCAAATAAGGAAGTGCCCTCGACAGGCTGAATTTGCGCGAGTGCCTTCAGGAACGCATGAAGCTGTGCTGTAAAAACAGAAAAGCCTTTGGGGAGGCGAATCCTAGTAAAATGGTCAGGGAACCCTTTGGAACAGGTTGCTTGGAACCATCGGTGTAAACAACAGTAAAATCGTGATGCCGATCTACAATAATAAAAATCTCAGATCGATGTGTAAAATCAGGAGTGCGAACTTTCTTAAAATTCGCCATTTCTAAAATAAGGACTCCTCTACGCCTCCATAGGTCTGCTACAACTAGAAGTTTCTAATTAAAGACCTTCAGTTTTATTTTTTACAATGACCACCTTCACGCCATTGGCGATCTAAGGGTAAGTCATTTTAACAAGTTTTAATGCTCCCTATATGCTAACGATTACTTTATTTTGTCAACTGGCATAGGTGCACCCCCCCCCTCAACTACCCTTCCCCTATGATTTATTTTATGACTATAGACACAAAATTGTCACGTCTCTTTTTTTTACCTTCAGGTTTTATCGACAATACGGTAGTCAAAATCACGCGACTACATGTCCCACATTTTAACGTCCATGTTTTTAATCCTAAAAGACAATCGATTTGATTTTGGCCTTGGACCCATTTATTTGGCCCTATTGAATTTTTAACCAATTGACGGATGAAAGCAACTTTAATGTTGGTACTCAGTAGCGAATTATAACGAGAGAAAAGAAAATGTAAGTAATACCTTGTTCAATTCATGTATCGCGTTTATTAAGTTATTGGTCCTGTAATTTTAATTATTGTTTTGTTATTTAACACAGTAACACCTGAAGATGCGTCTCTATTGACGCGAAACCGGTAGTGGACCTGTATGTAAAAGGATCTCAATAAAAACAGCTGAAGCGGCTCCAGAATTTATTGATTTTTTTATAAGAGGACATTTTTATTTCAATTTTCAAAACAGTTTCTTTTACTATATAAAGTCATACAATCAATTTTTTAAAACAATTGATAAATTCATAAAAGAAAATTTCTAAAATAATTATGGGTCTCTGAAGAAACCAAGGAGGAGATCTGCTCAAACCGCGGCGTAATACATTAAAATCAGGCACATCCATCTGTGAAAGAAAGTTCTTTGTGCGAATCGCAAAAGGTCTTGTTGCCCTATGCCGAGTACGAAGCAGTCCTTCCATAGGAAGCCGAGCAACAATGTGGTATGCAGGTGTGTATGGCGTTCACAGCGCTTTGTGCCTCTGGCGCCCCATGAGTAGCTGTCGCTGATGGACATTGGTGGTTCAGCAGCCTCAGCACAGAGACTCGGAATGAGGCTTGTTCTGAATGCCCGAGTAGCAAGCCGAAGCTCTCCATGGCGTCCTACGTTCAGCATTTTCAGGTAAGGAGGTCTGCCAGAACCATACATTGGAGCAGACAGGTCCATTCTGCATCCCTTGAATTGTGAGTAAGGCCTTTTAAAATACTCAGTGCTTTCAGGCACCCTTTCTTTGAGTCCTTCAGATGAAACACTGCTGCGGCTGTTAAAAATTCATGAATTGTAGCCAACTTGCCTACAAAACTTAAAAATAATGATAGGGGTCAGCTAGTTTAGAGTCAAAGTAACATTTGGTAAAGACCTGAATGAAAGCACCTGGTGATGCAAATTTAATTTGCGAAATCGGTCGTGATTTCACATAAAGAATTTTTAACAGTCGCAGTGGTGTGTTATCAAGAAAATGAATCAATTCGACTGTAGTTGCCCTATGAATAAAGTAATGTGTTCCTTGAGATGCGTTCCTTGAGAAATCTCCCTGTTTGCGTAAAATGTAGGGTAGTCCCCATCATCCTAAGGACAGGTAAGTTTAAAGCAGAACGGGAACGTTTAAATATAACACACACAGAATTCTCGGTTCAGTTGTATAAAAACACGCCTCTTCACTCAGTCATCCAATTGTCGAAGAGTTAGTTGCAACTGACAAGTTGTCGTTTCAAGGCTTGAAGAAGAACAAAAGATCGAGAAATCATCAATAAACAGGGCTCACTGGACAGGACTTTTAACAACGGACGTATGACAACTGCTCCGGTAAACAAAGTCACACTTCAAACACAACAATGAGGAGCACCGTTCTCCAGCTTAAAATCATCAGAGAGGACGTCGATGGCCCGATTCCTAAAGGAAAGGACTTAAGAAAGGAAAAGAAAGGACTTAATAAAAAGGGAAAGAGCAATATACCCAAAACGTGATGCCGGCGCAGGAAAGCATCTTGTATAGGAATTTCCAGAAAGGCCTGGAAGGCGGATAGATATATCCTGAAACCACAATGGAAGCGGCTAAGGAGCTGCCTGCATTCTAGCATCCAGACAAAGCGGCGGTTGACCATCCGATCCAAGGTCCTCCCACACAGCCAGTGAGGGCAACACTACAACTGCTCGCGCTCATACGATCCTTTCTTGGTTTTAGAATGGAAACCAAAATCACTTCACGCCACGTGTTGGGAAAATGACCTGATGCCCAAATGACATGAAAAAGGTAACGGTGGATTTCTCGTTTCGTTCTCTAAGCTACCCTATTGTTGTTGCGGTCTTCAATCCGGAGACTGGTTTGATGCAGCTCTCCAGCGTACTAGATCCTGAAAAAGCATCATCATTTCCTCCTAAGAGGAAACATCCCACATCCATTTGAATCTGTTTATTGTCTTTCTCTCTAGGTCTCCCTCTGCGTGTTTTACTTCACAGACTCTCCATGCCGGCCGCGGTGGCCGAGGGGACTGAGGCGCTCCAGTCGCGGTCTGCACGTCCACTACGGTCGGGGATACGAATCCCCCCTCGGGCATTGATATTTGTGCCGTCCTTAGTCTTAGCTAGTTCGTAAGTAGTTTGTACATTTGAACATTTGAACTTCTCTCCAGGCCTGAATAAACGACTCATTAAGAATGTATCCTACCAATGGATTCCTTCTTTTAGACAAGGTATGGCATAAATTACTTTCCTCCCCAATTAGAATCAGTACCTTCACATTAATTTGCAATCTAATATTGAGCAATATTCTGTAGCATCACATTTAAAAAGCCTCTTCCTGTCTGGACTATTTATCGTCCATGTTTCACACCCACACAAGGCATCAGTCCAAAACTTGCCTTCAGAAAAGACTTCCATTCAAATTACTATTTAATGTTAGCATTCTGCATTTTATAGCCCAACTAACAAAAGTCTTCTTCCACCTTCATTGTTTCGTTACCTAATCTAATTCCTTCAGCTTCGCCTGCTTTTCGAAGACCGCATTCCATTATCCGTGCTTTGCTCTTTGAAATATTTCTGCCTAACGAAAAAAAAATTATTTATGAAAACGAGAAGGTAATGGCTTGTGAAAATGATGAAAATTTAGAAAAGTAGCGCCTGACAAAATAATGCTCTGCGGAATGAAAGTCTGAACGAAAATAAATTTGAAAACAATCGTAATTTAGAAATGTAAAGATTGGAACTGAAATTACGGCTGGAGAATTATCTCAAGGTATTGGCCACATTGCAAATCACTATCATTCAAAATTGCCTGCAGAATTTTAACTGAATAAAGATGGATTTAAATCTAGCAACGTGCTTTAAAATCTGTCTGATTTGGTGGAAAAGCAACACCGATTTATCATAAGTCCACGGCTAGCAATAAATGAAAATAAAATTAACTTGGATAAACCGACGCGTATCTCAGGGACGTTTAATGCGAAACATATGATTGTGAAATAATGATAAAGTATTGTGCATCGTTCCAACATTTAATTTCGTACGCTGCAAAAACAAGTGGCGGCTGGTGGAAATCCGTAAGAAAAATTCACACATCATCAATAAATTGTACTGTTTGTAATAATTAGATAGCCCTCGAAATAATATTTTTTTTTTAAATTAAGTAGCTTATATTCTGAAAACGAGTGATGTTACGAAAATACACTTACAAGAACTTGCAACATGCATAGTGGCCTCGGGAAATTACAATTCAAAGAAGTTAAACTCAGAGCAACATGCTGCTGCGTCCGAAACCTATAATTGCTACATCGGAAGAATCAAAATAATGGAGACTGCTGCTCCTCCTTGTCGAGTAAAACATATGATACACGAATTTAGTTATTTCTTTCAATAGATAAAAATGTACTGGTTAGAGTTCTACTTTGGCTCGTTAGTAATTTACATGAAATAAATACAGAATAATCGTAAGAAATACAAGAGATTAATCACCGAAAAAATAAATAAAATAATGAAATAAAGTCTGTGCGGCCCGTGAAACATTATATGACCCCCAACGAAATCTGTATCCTATTTGAAATGACTATCAATTCATAACACTTGGTTCATAACTTACCTATATTTTGCAACATACTCCATGAAAAAGTGAAAAAAAAAATCATTACTATATACGTCTGCAAATTCGCAGTTCACGTAAGTAGATAAATATCTTGGAATATTTCTAACATTACATGAAAGTATAATAATAGGTTTTCAGCCAAGATCGCTTTCTTCTTTTAATTACTTGACCGGTTTCAGCGTGCTAGGCGCCATCTTCAGACATGTCGTAATTTTTACATCACTGCTCTAGCAACAATTTTTAACATAGTGTGCTTTACTTCAGTCAGTACTGAGCTCGATTCTGAAGTGCCTCTGACTTAAACCTTGAGTAAGATGGATTCAGTCATTTTACTACTGACGTGTAAATTTTATTTGGATGTCACATCCGAGTGGATGTGTACCAATTTCCTATGTTAAAAATTGTTGCAATAGCAGTGATGTAAAACATTACGACAGGCCTGAAGATGGCGTCTAGCACGCCGAAACCGGTCATGTAATTAAATGAACAAACGATCTTGGTTGAAAACCTATTATTAAACAATTCTAGATCGCCCCAATAATGTGTTCCTTATATTACATGAAAGTAGATTTGCTGATATCCTTTGATTTAAAGTCTCTCGTCGGTCCTTGCTATAAATGTTCATTCATATTTGTAGTTAGATGTTCATGTTACATAGGTAGATAAATAAAATAATAAATTGATATTTTACATATATATATATATATTACAAATTATATACATAAATTAGGTAATCTATATACATAGATTAGGTAAAGAAACAATAAAGGTGGTTGTTTTTTACTAGGGCAGTAAAATAACACATGATGGTCGCAGTACAGATATAAAATGCATAATCGCAATGAGCAGGGAAGCGTTTTCGAAAATGAGAATTTTGTTAAGATCGAATATTAATTTACGTGTAAAAAAGTCTTTTCTGTAGGCATTTGTGTGGAGTGTTACCTTTTGAAACGTGTTGCTACAGAAGAATGCTAAGGTTCGGTTGGGTTGATCGTGTGATTAATGAGGAGGTTCTGAACAAAATTGGGGAGAAAAGTAATTTCTGGCATACCTTGACTAAAAGAAGGGATCGATTGGTAGGACACATTCGTAGAAATCAAGGAATCGAGAATTTAGCATTGTAGGGAAGTGTTTGGGCTAAAAATTCTACACGTCAGGTGCGACTGGCGGGGCTGACAGGTGCTAATGTCTGAAACACCTCTTCCTCAGCGGTGTCGGCCTGCTCATGGTTTACAGGGCTTATATCCATGGACATAATCTGATGCTCGCTTGGTCCAACAGTCCCAGGTGCCATAAACTGTTGTAATCCCTCTCTCACAATTTGTCGTATGAGAGAAGCAAAGTTATGCTGGTCTTTCACAACGGCCATTGGGACTACGTTGGCGTGTCTGTCATACTTCTTTCGTCCAAACCTCTTCTGTTATATCTCTTCCATCATCTCACAAAACTTGATGAACTCTTCCATCGTAGAGACGTCTTTTATTAGAAGAGCTTGGTACATGTCTTCTGCAGCGCCCTTCACCACGTGTGTAATTTTGTCGGCCTCTGTCATATCCATGTTAACTATGTTACATAGGGCCAAAACAATCTGTATGTACGACTGTGTCCTAGTAAAGCTTGGCGTTTCCCTGCAGAAGTACTTGCAATGGACGTGCCTTGTTACAAAATCCTTTTATGAAACGTCGGTAGTATGAGCACAGCCCGAGAAAACTTCTCACATCATGAATGTGCTGAGGTGTTGGAAATTCTGCGACTGTCCTTACTTTATCTCGATAACGATGGACACCAACCCAGTTGACTAGGTGCCCCAGGATTTTTATCTCTTTGGTGACGAAGAGACACTTCTTTGGATCGAGGTGGAGTCCTGCAGTCTGAACACACTTCAACACAGTTGACAGGAGACTCAGATGTTCTCCAAATGTTTTCTAGGAAACGACAATGTCATCTAAATAGCAAAGACACGTCGTCCACTTAAGGTGTTGAAGCGAGCTGTCCATCGTGCGTTCGAATGTGGCCGGAGCATTACACAATGCAAATGGCATTACTTTGAATTCATAAAGGCCATCAGGTGTAATGAAAGCTGTCTTTTCCCTGTCAGCTTGGCTGCGGCGGAGCGGCCGAGCACATTGAGGCGATGCGGAGGCCGTTCCCCGTCGCTGGGTTCGAATCCCCCCTCGGGCATAGATGTTTGTGTTTTCTTTAGTATAAGGTAGTTCATAATTAGTTTGTAAGTTTAGGGACTGATGACCTCTCAGTTAAGTCCCATAAGCTTTGCAAACATTTTCCCTGTCAGCTTCGTTAACCTCGATTTGACAGTAACCTGCCTGCATGTCCATAGTTGAGAAGTATGTAGCGCCTTTCAGGCAGTCTAAGGTGTTGACAATGCGCGGTAATGGGTATACATCTATCTTTGTGAATTTGTTCAGATGCCGATAGTCGACACAAAATCGCCATGTGCCATCCTTCTTCTTTACGAGGACCACCGGAGACGACCAAGGACTCTCCGAAGGATGAATAATGTCCTGTTGCAACATCTTCTCCACTTCCTCCCGAATTATCCGTCTTTCGGCTGCCGACACTAAACAAAAGCTTGCTAATTGGTGGACGATCCCCAGTACTGATAGGGTGCCTTATCGTGGGCCGTTTGTTTTTTCCAGCTGGAGTGTGAATACAACCGAATATTGGCGTAGTATGTCTAACACCCGCTGGCGTTGTTCCTTGGTCAGTCCGGGCCCTAATGGCAGTTTCACGCTTGTTTCCTCCAGCGTGTTGTCTGTACTAACAGCAGAGCATTGAGTCTTCATTGATGACCTTGAGCTCACCGTCCTGGATTGGTTCAGCTGTCCAGATACACATTCCTTTTGGGGACAATTAGTGATTCAAATCTCTCCTCGACCACTGGTAATGCTTATGATAGCCGCTGGTATATAAATTTCTTCTTTGAGCCTAATAATCGTTTTATTATCGACAAGCACTTCACAGTTTAACCGGTCATCTGTGTTTGTGACTGGAACTCTTCACGTTGTCAACGGCGGGATCTTCACATTGTCAACGGCAAATAACTTCCCGGAAAATTCAGTACTACGTGTACCCGTCGGAACGACTTTCTCAATTTACAGCTCAGATCTTCCACCATCAATGATAGCTTGGGATGCCAGAAGAAAGTACCATCCGAGGATGACATTATGACTACATTCTGTTACAATGACAAATTCAAACGGCTGGGTCCTGTTGTTGATGGTTATTCTTGCGACACAAGTTCCTGCTGGCTGGACGTACTTTCCATTTGCGACCTTCAGCACAGTTGCTCCCGTACCACAAAACATTGTCTTCATTAGTGTGCGGCGGTAATTATCCGATAATAGAGAGAAAGAAGCCCCCGAATAAGCCAGTGCCTGGACAGGTTGACCGTCAATTATGACGTCGATGACATTTCCCGACATCTTAGCGATTGCCGTCCATCCGGTTTTTAATACATAATTACTAATGTTGTCTGTACTGGGTATTTGTCATCAAAGATAAATATACAAAAATATTTGCTAAATGTTAGAGGGGAAGTTTGCCTACTGTTCTTAAAACCAAACATAGCATTAAAATCTCTCTTTCTGTTTGTCATTCTGTTACAGTTCATTACCTATTGGCCTATAGCAATTGTCTGTCTAGGTGTACATGGCACCTAAAATAGCATTTATCACTGCTGATTACTACATCAGTAGCATAACCTTCATTTTCGTCCTGTTCAACTCTGTTCATGAACTGTCTCTTCACATGCTAGTAATATACTGTCTGTATAAATGTTCACACACAACGTCCTGTCCTAAACTTCAAATCACAGTATCTGTCACGACTGTCCTGTTATCACTTATAAAATCCCTCCTTCTCATCTCACATCTTGGATTAAAATACTATGATCATACTGTCCTTGTTGCTTAGCCGAGACTTCTCTTTGGCTACTAAATTACTATTCATTATGACTATAAAAATATACTTTGACATTCCTATATGACAAAACAAATGTGCCCACTCCTAGAAAGATGTGCAGACATGATCTTTATTGATGAAATGTAAAGAAAAATGAATATTACACCGGTTGCTCTATTAACGTTCTGAGTTCTCTGTGATGGTACAAACCTTTGATTCTGCCTGACTGTGGATAAGCTATTAGATAACAACCCTTATGTGTAATTCTAATAGTCCTAAATGGGTCTGAGTGGATAGGTTGCCACTTCATGTTCATCGTTTTGCTAAGTCATGGCTTAGAATGGGTTCTCAGTAATACAGTGTCATCTAAAGCATATTTCTGTCCTCTCTATACTGATTTGTCATAGGCTAACTTGCGTTTTTGTGCACTCCTGTCTAAAGTAAACAAAGCTTTAAACTTCCTGGCAGATTAAAATTGTGTGCCGGAACCGGGACTCGAACCTGTGACCTTTGCCTTTCACGGGCAAGCGCACTACCGACTGTGCTATCCCGACACGATGCCGCCTCACAACTTTACTTCCGCCAGTACCTCGCCTCCTACTTTCCAAACTTCACAGATGTTCTCCTGCGAAACTTGCAAGACTAGCACTTCTGGAAGAAGTTGCTAACCAAAGTTTGTCTGATTCTATCCTTTAATGAGTTGGTGTTGTCAGGTACCTTAGGAAAGGGTTTGGTTCTCACTATTGTGTTCTGGCTTGTTTGTCATTAGTTGATTTGGAGTAAAATCTGTGTACAAATGTGGCTGATAATTCATTATCTCTTGGAAAGGGGTTACAAAATCAATCCCACGGGTTTGTTTATGTGGTTTATCGGTCCTGATGAATCTACTGAATTCCTTAAATACTCTTTCACTAGTATTGATCTCAGGGTGAAACCTGCGAATAAGAATTTGCCTGATATTGCTATTTCTTAAGAATGCTTTCCATGCATTTCCAATAAAATTTGAAGTATTATCAGAAAGGAAGGCTTTGGGTTTGCCAAAGTTTTGGATATAATCCTGAGAAATTCTTTTGATAGTGGTATTGGCACGTGTAGATTTGCTTACATACAATTGGATGTGCTTGCGGAAAAGGTCTTGTACAGCAATCAAGTATTTAATGCCTGCACAAGCCTGAGAATATGGCCCTGCAACATCTATGCCAAGGATTTCTCCTGCTTTTGTAGTTCAAACAGCATGGAGTGGAATTTTTGAAGATGGCTCAAAGATTTGGCTTTTCGACATATGAGACATGTTCTGATGATTGTGTAGCCTCTGTTCCTAAGATTAGGTATATGACAATAAGCAACAATTTTCTATGTGCCCTTTTGTGCAGCAATGTGTCTCCATTCTAAATGTGTGTGTTTCATCAGTGTGTCACCGTATGTCCTGTAGAATAAAATATTATGTTTTATGGTATAGTATTCTGATAATTTGTTGTGGGTCCTGGATGAATGTATCTGTAATCTGTTTCAAGTGTGTGTCATTCTGTTGAAATTGTGACATGTTTTTGCATATGTCCAAGTAGTATTTTCTGAGTAACTCATCCTTCATTAACAGAATGGGAAAATTTACAACCTGCTCTACTAGTTATGTAAATTCAAATAAACCTTGAGGAAGCTTGCTCAGAGCATCTGCTACAAAATTATCACTGCCTTAAATGTACACTATTTCAAAGATGTATTCCTTTAAAACCAAATACCATCAAGTCAACCTCTGATACATTAGTTTACAGCTTAGTAAGAAGCTCAGTGCCTTATGGTCATACAGAACTTCCACATGATGACCATAAATGTAATAATGAAATTTATTGAAAGCAAAGAGCACAGAAAGACCCTATAACTCTGCTCTGGAATAAGATATTTCACATTGAGTTAAAACCCTACTTGTAAAGCTGGGGGATTTATCTTTAACTCACTATCTACAGTGTTAGTTTGTAAATGGAAAGCTCCAAGTCCATTCTTGGAGGCATCTGAAGCAATGTAAGAGTCTTTTGACACGTTAGGGTGTCACAGAAGTTGGAATTCACAAGGGCTTGTTGTAATGAATCTATTTGACAATTTGTGGCCAATACCCATGGGGTGTTTCTTCTTAAGAAGATGTAATAGATCACTACTCTTCAATAACTGATCTGGAATGAACATACGAAAGAAGGAAATTAGTCCTATATATACTTTCAGTTGCCTTTTAGTTGTAGGTGTAGCAATGCTTTGAATAGCTTTGATTTTATCTGGATCAGGTGTAATGCCTGCTGGTGATATAATATGGCCTAAAAATTTCACGTGATCTCTAGCAAATACAAACTTTTCAAGGTTTGCAGTAATAGGTTTACATCTTGCAATCTTTGTAGGACAGAGGTACGAATTTCGATGTGCTATTGCCAAGTACATGTTGCAATTAACAAACCATCTACATATAAAGTGACTTTATCAAGCAATTCAGGGGTTAGTCTGTATCCAATGCACTTATAAAGACAACTGTAGTTACATTTAACCCAAAGAGAAGTACCCTGAATTGATAAGTCCTCCCTGCGAACATGAATGCTGTATATTTCCTGCTGTCCTCATGTAATGCTACTTGCCAAAAGGAGGCTCGTATGTCAATGGTGGACAGATACATAACATTGTGAAATTTCTGCATTTGCTCATTAAGAGCCTCAGGATGTGTACCTACAGGAATAAGAATCTTATTAATGGACCTTGCATCTGGCACTAATCTTACCCCAGCACCTACTTTTCCTATAGATAGCAATGATGTTCCAGTCGAGCTTCTTTCTAGATTCGGATTTCACCTGCTCCCGCTTAGGCCATGAGGTTGAATATGCGCGAGCACAATACGTTGAGTGATGGGCCACGTCCGTGCGATGCACATACCCTGTTTTAGATGAAAATACGTCAAGATTAGTCAGTAAAAGATTATATAATTCTGTTATCTCCCCATCTGACAAACTCTGGCAATTTTCTACCTACTCCGAAATTTTCCTGGTATTTGAGTAACCTGTTGTAAGTCAATTGACACTCTATTTTTCTGTTCTACATGGGATACAAGTTCATTATGATCACAATAACGAAAATCTACATCATTGTACTTTACGGATATCCTGTCTCATAACCGATTGTCTCTGCTATGGGTACGAAGTAAATTCAAATTAAACACCTTACCATCAATCTCCACAATATATACTCCTTTACGAAGGTGATCAAAGCGCACTCTCATCTTAAAAACTCCATACCTAGTACCCACCCTACACACAAACCTTCACCACGAGAAACGAGCTCTCTGTTGTGCAGCCCTCAAAACCACATCAAACAAAACCTGCTTCTCGTGACTCGTGACTCTATAGTTCCAGATACTACAAAGTTTTGTACAGGAAAACAAGATATTGTAGTCTTTGTCGTATTTATGTCTTATAAATCTGCACTGCTTACATTCATGTAATCTCCTGTGTCAATTATCACCAGTACGGGTACCCCAGCTACCTTAGCTGATACTGCTGCTCGAATCTTTTTATTTTCACTATGCTTGCAAGATGGTTCTAACAAAACCTCTTAACTGATATCTTTCCTTTCGTCATAGCGTATCAACATGGTGTGTTCACCCTTACCATGCTCGGCCCCACTCGATTCCGCGGTCTGTATTAGGGAGCAGCATACGACCGCCTTTAGTTTGACGCTTGCTGTTTTTGTGTCTGCTGTTGTGGTTGTGTTGGTGGAACAGCTTCTGCTGTGCTTACCACCTCCACTATCCTGATAGTTTCTATGTTATCATTTCTGTTATGGTTGGTGGTATGCTGTTCATGTTATTGTGCGATTTTGCACTTATTGGTGGTTCCACGACTGTGGTCCCCTAAAGTTTCCTCTCCAATGGTTTTGGAGGTTACCTTTGTTGTGGTTCCAGTTACTGTTTTCAAAATTCCCCTGTCTGGGCTGATTGTACCCAGGGTGAGACCTGTTGTCGAATGATCTTTTTAGAACCAAGGCACCACTACCGTTATTGTTTACATTGCCATAGCCATGGTTATTCCTTATATCGTTCCCCGTTCTGTGCTTTCCTTTCACTGAATTATTACTCTGTTGGTGTGATTTGTTGTTATTGTGATTCGAATCATTTTTGTTTGTACTGCTGTTTCCATTACCGTTTGTGTTTACTCATTGTGTCTCTGGTACGCACTGCCGATTTCGTCTGCAACCGTTAAAACTTCTTTCAGGTCATAGATAGGTGCTCGAATAAGCCATAGCCGAATTTCACGCAGTACTCTCTCTTTAAAATTCCCAGAACGTTCATTGCCATCGGCTGCTCCAGGTAGCGACTTTGTTTACAAACCTTTCGATGTATTGTCTCAGCGTTTCTTGTTTGAGTTTGTACATCGGCGGACTGTAAATTTGCCTTCGCAATTTCGCCTGCTCTTTGGCATACCACAATTACGATAAAAATGTGCTACATGGTACTAATGTCTCGGACGCCCACATTGTGGCTCCGCCTTAAATGTAACATGCTAAAAATGATTTTGTCGCGTTGTGTCCAATTGTTTGGAAGAACGTCACAGAAAGATTTGATGAAAACATATGAGAATGGTATCCTTTTTAGGGGTAAAAAATTTGAAAAGGCCTGATTTGATGTTGTTTGCTTTGTGATTACATGCTCAATGTTTGCTGTAGCGTTCGCTACGTCATCAAACGGCATAAGACTACGCGGTAACGCATTCCTATTGTAAAAAGTGTAGCTGTAGCTTTAAACTCGGATTTTCATTTTTTGCTTGGTTCAAGGAGAAACTGGAGCTTACTCCGCGACTACCTGTAACTATTTTTACTTCGGTTTTGAGTTAAGAAATTTTTGTGTTTAACCCTATTTGCCAAACGGGTCTGTATCAGATCGTGAATTTCTCCTAACTCATTGCGTAAACTACTGCTCGCCTCAGCACCAGTCTCCCTTGTAATCTCTGATGCAAACGCTTGAACAGAAATTTTAATTTCACTTTCCGCATTGTTGATTATTTCAACATCTTCCTTGTTAATCCAGTCTGCGAATTTTCTCGTACACTTGCTTTCACGTTGCGTGATACTTGTTCTGTTTAAAAAAAAAAAAAAAAAAAAAAAAAAAAAAAAAAAAAAAAAAAAAAAAAAAAAAAAAAAAAAATCGTTCACGCTTTTCTTGATTTCAGTTACTTTTGTCTGCAAATCAGTTTGTGTGTCTTTAAGATCGAATACCTCCTTTGCTAATTGTGTGACTTTCTCGGAGATTTCTGTACACGGTTCTGTAATCAAACTGAATTCGTTTCCCATACTCTGAAATTCTCTTTCCATACGTGGCTGCATCTTTTGTATTTCGCGGACAATGTAGGTTGGAATTTCTGCTCCGTAAGGTCACATTTTTTAGCCAAATCGGATTAAATTTTGGTTTTAATTTCTTGTAAGCTTTGTTCTAACAGTTTCTGTACTGATTCCATCTGTGCTGAAAAGTAGCATTCTGTGTGTGAGTCTCAGCGAATTTCTGTTCAAAATATGCCTGAATGTTTGCGTTCTGAGTCTGAATTTTGTGAAACATTTTTGCGATCTCCGCCAACGCTACTTCATTGGATAATGGCACGGGGTCAGTTTGTGTGGTTCGTGTATATGTCTGTTGTGTGTTTTCTGCGGTGGTGGAACTTGTATTAATACTCAGATCATCCCCCGAATTTTCTGGAATGTTCAACAATGGCCCTCGGACGATTGTCCGCCTTCGACAACGTTTGAGAATCCATAGTTTTTGCTTTATAGACACTACGGGTTCTGACCATAATTTTTCGAGAAAAGCTCATCTGAAAAAAAATTCTCCGCCCCGATCTACAAATTGTAACACAACAGTTAACGATTTAGAGTAACTTCACACGCAAACTTGAATTGAAGACAGAATATAATTACTATTGCACACAAAATGGAAGTTCAACAATGGAAAAACATGCGATGCGCAGCAGTCAGGTCTGACAAATTATCAAAATTAACACAATGAAATTATTAATTATGCAAGCTGCTAAAATAACTCCTGCGCCAAACAATGCATTTTCACTGAAAGTTGTCATACGAAAGCACGAATGCATGCATTGCTAATGTCCCTTACATTATCCTTCCGCATGTTGGTTGAATGTCGTCCAAATTGGTACTTTCTGCTTTTCCTCTCCTCTTTCCAATAATTACAGTAATAATCTGGTTTTCCCTCCTCAACAATCAGAAAACAATAGTCTCGACCGGGAATGTAGAGCATGAAAGAAAAATACACAACAATGGAATAAGTTACATTTCTTTTTAATTTCAATAGGGCCCCAACGTTGGACGCCAAATCGAAATATTTCTCCCTAATAAAAAATATTTATGAAAAATAGAAGGTAATGGTTTTTGCAAATGATGAAAATTTATAAAATTAACGTTTGACAAAATTGTGTTCCGCGAAATGAAATTTAACACTGAACGAAAATAAATTTGAAAACAATCGTAATTTTGAAATGAAAATATTGGCGCTGAAATTACGGCGGGAGAAATATCTTAAGTTAATGGCCACGTTGCAAATAGATATCATACAGAATTGCCTGCAAAAATTTTCTTTAACTGAGTATAGATGGAAAACGGCACAAAAATATTTGAATCTAGCAACGTGCCTATAAACCTGTCTGATTTTTTGGAAGAGCAGCTCGTCACAAATACAGCGTACAGAAACTAACTGTTGGAATGCACTCGTAAAACACCGATTTATCATACGTCCACGGCTAGTAAAAGTTGAAAATAATTAAATTAGGAGAAACCGGCGCGTATCTCAGGGACGTTTAGTGCGAAAAATATGATTCTGAAATAATTATGGAGCATTCCAACATTTAATTTCATAAGCAGCGAAAAAAATGGTAGCTGGTGGTAATACACACACATCAATAATTAATTGTACTGTTAGGAATTATGAAATGGCTTTTGAAATAAGTAAATGTATTTTTTTTAATTAACTGACTTATATTCTGAAAATGATTTATGTTATGCAAACGCACTTACAACATCCATTGTGGCCTCGGAAAATTACAATTCAAATAAACTCAGAGCAACACGCTATTGCGTCCGAAACATATGACTGCCAAGATAGGAAGAAAAAAAATGGAAACTGCTGATCCTCGTTGTCGAGTAAAACTTATACGAATTTAGTTATTTCTTTCAATAGATAGAAATATGCTCTTTAGCGTTAGACTTTGGATATATAAATTATCTCTTTGACATTTCATTAGTAATTTAAATGAAATAAAAAAACAGAATAATCGTAATAAATACAAGAGATTAATCATGGAAAAAAGAAATAAAATATTGAAATATAGTCTGGGCGGCCCGTGAAGCATTATATCTTGTTAATGTCAATCTTATACGCTCCTTTCAACAAACTGTCCATTCCATTCAATTGCTCTTCCAGGTCCTTTGCTGTCTGACAATTACAATGTCATCAGAAAACCGCAGCGCTTTTACTTCTTCATCCTGAACTCTAATTCCTTCTCAAAATTTTTCCTTGCTTTCCTTCACAGCTTGCTCTATGTACAAATGGAATAACATTGCAAGAAGGCCACAACCCTGTCTTACTCTCTTCCCAACAATATTCTTCCCTCTTTAATGCCTTTTTCTCTAATAACTGCGTTCTGGCTTTCATAGAAGTTGTAAATAACCCCTCTTTTTTCTGTTTTACCCCTGTTGACTTCAGAATTTGAAAGAGTGTTTTCCAGTCAACACTGTCAAAAGCTTTCTCCAGTTCTACAAAGGCAAGAAATGTAGGTTTGCCTTTCCTTAATCTATCTTGTAAGATAAGTCGTAAGGTGAGTGTTGCTTTTCGTGTTCCTACATTTCTTCCGAATCCACGCTGATCTTCCCCGAGGTCAGCTTCCAGTAGCTATTCCAGCCTTCTGATTCGTGTTAAAATTTTGCAACCATTAATTATCAAACTGATAGTTCTGTAATTTTCAAACCTGTCTGCGCCTGATTTCTTTGGAATGGGGATTATAACATTTTTTCTTAAAGTTTGAGGGTATTTCGCTTATCACGTACATCTTACACACTACCTGAACTGGTTTTGTCATGGCTGGCTCTCCCAGAGACTTCAGTAGCTCTGACGGAATGTCGACTACTCCAGGGGCCTTCCTCCGACTTAGTTCTTTCAGTGCTCTGTCAAATTCATCTATCGGTGTAGTATATCCTATTTCATCTTCATCTACTTCATCTTCCCTTCTTAAGTTGTCTCTGTTACTTTCCTTTGAAGATCCCCTCTATGTATTCTTTCCACCTTTAAACTTTCCCTTCTTTGCTGACAACTGGTTTTCCATCTGAGTTCTTGATGTTCATAGAGCTTTTTTGTTGTCTCAGTTTGTTTTATTTTCCTGTAGGCGGTATCCATTTTTCCCCTAGTTATGCATTCTTCAGTCTTGCATTTTGCTTCTACCCACACCTGCTTAACCATTTTGTAATTCTTCTCAATCTCATTTCTTAGTCGTCTGTAATCCATTTGGCGTGCTTCATTTTTATTTTTTCTCCATTAATTAATTAAATTTAGTATTTCCTGTGAAATCCAAGGACTTTTGTAGGTCTTGGCTTTCTACTTATTTGGTCCTATGCTGCATTCACTATTTTACCTCTCAAAGCTACCCATTCTTCTTCTATTGCTTTATTTTCCCCTGATTCTGTCAATTGTTGCCTCACGTTCTGTCTGAAAGTCTCAAGAACTTCAGAATTCTTCAATTCATCCACGTCTGATTTCCTTATTTCCCTACGTTTCTGTAATTTTTCTAATTCAGGTACAGTTCATGACCAATAAGATGTAGTCAGAGTCTGTATTTGCCCTAGGACACGTTTTACAGTTTAAAATGATAATTAAACCAAGTGTTCGTTATGATTTTGTCCCGTGCAAAATTTTACCAGGCGACTCCCCTTTCGTTCCTTTTCCCCACTCCATATCCATCTACTACTTTTCCTTCCCTTCCTCTTCCTACTATCGAATTCCAGTCCCCCATCACAACTAAGTTATCCTTTCCCTTAACTGTCTGAATAATTTGCTTTACCTTCTCATATATTTCTTCAATCTCCTCATCATAGACAGATATAGTTTGCATATAAACTTGTACTACTGTGGTCAGTATTGGCTTCGTATCTTTCTTGACTGTGATAATGCGATTTTTGTGCTGCTCCCAGTAGTTTTCCCGAATTCCTATTTTTTATTTATTATGAGACCCACTACTGTAATGCCTCCAATTGATTTTGTGTTTCTAATCCTCACCTGACCAAAAGTTATGTTCCTCTGTCCACCGAAATTCACTAATTCACATTATATCTAACTTCATTCTCCCTATCTGGTTAAGGGATATAACATTCCACGCTCCGATCCGTATAATGTCCAGTGTTGTCTTTCCTGAGGACCACATCCTTCTTAGTAGACATCGTCCGGAGATCCGACGATACATCCAGAATATTTTACCCGAAAGGATGCCGTCATCATATATTCCTATAGCAGTGCTGCATGTCCTCGGAAAATATAACGGCTGTAGTTTCCCCTTGCTTTCATCGCAGTAACTGTATGGCAAGGCCACGTTAGCTGATGTTACCGAGGCCAGCTCAGTCAATCATCCAGATTGTTGTCCCTGAATATAATGAAAAGGCTGCTGCCCCTCTTCAGGTACCACACGTTTTTCTGACCTGTCCACAGATACCCCTCCGCTATGTTTGCACCTATGGGAAGGCTATCTGTATCGTTGATGCACGGAAGCCACGCCAAGTCTGTGGTTCACTGACGTGGTACCCTAACATACTTCAATGTAGACTATCATGCCCTGGGCATGTATCACAAACTGCAGACGACGCTGAATCGAACGTCAACAGGGAAAAGGGGCACTTTTATTTTTCCGCAGTTGTGGACGTGTCGTCCAAACTGCCCTTCTCAGCAGCCAATCTGTGGCGCTGGAATGTAGGTCCAGCCTGACAGTGAAAATTACAGCGGCGAAGAAGTAAGCCATAGTTAGTGCAGTGCGCCCTGGGTCAGTGTGGAAACTGCAATTCCCTGTTACAGCAGCTACTGGGCACAGTCCTCCTCTTGCAGATATTCTAATGGCTGCCATACTTTGGTGATGGTTGTGGAACGATTGTTGGAAATGAGGACATGCTGCACGATTTCCTCCCACTCTCTCGTATAACAGGACGACATTTTGTCCTCGCTACGAGAAAGGGTGCAGGATTATCTGCTGTGGGCCGGTGCTGAGCCGCTCGTCTCGCTCGTATTTCAGAGCGGCAGTCTTTACTCCAACAAGACACAGGCTGACGTCACACCTGTCCTGTACAATGTGGAATGGATGCTTCATTAGCACGCTGGATCAGTTGTGTAATATGATCCACCCATGACTGGATGCTATTCAGCAAGATCCGGGCGTGGTAAGCTCTTGAACAATTTCGATTGCCAATTTATTTAACTAAATATTATTTCCACACACACTGGCACTTGAGCAAACAACCGCCAGCAGACCTTAAATTAATTTTACAAAGTTCGAGAGCCAATTTTAGTTTAAAAAAAAAATTCGCTAAAAGAAAGGTGTGCAGTAAGATAAAAATTAATACCCACAGAGAGTGCACTCAGTATCAGTAAACTAATTAACAACCAAAATCACTTATAAGGGGTGCACCCCACGCTTAAATTTAACTCTTCACTGGAATGTGTATTTAACATTAACATACAGTAGGAAAGAAAAGTTAGAGAACCATTAATTCAAGCATTCCCCCAGGTCATAAAAAGTCCATTCATTAAATATCACCTGAGACCTCGCCACTATGAACTAAAACTAGGAAAAGATTAAAATTACTCAAACGAGTAAACATTAAATTCTTTGAGCTAATGTGTACACTAAGAACAAGGTGTGTGCACTTTGATATTAACACTTGAAAGTTTCTCGCTTCTCTTTCTCTTACAAAATTTCCGTCTGCTGTCTGTTTGAACTTGTTCTAGCTGAATGCCTTTGTACAACGTTATGTTAATCTGACTGCGCATTTTTAACTTTATTCTATGTGACTGTAAAGGTATTGCAAAACCTATCTGACTGCGTAATGTTTATTATAATGAGACAAACTGATAATTGTTTCTGTATGAAAATGGCGTAACCCAGTTAACTGTCTGAAAAGTACTGATAATAAAAATCACTGTGTTAATAGTTCTGGCCCTACAAACTTGTTTCTGACTGAACAAACAATCTTTACGGAATGTAACTAACACATTATTTATCAATGCAATCTGACTCAGTGCATTCACTTGTTATCCTGAACACTGTATAAATTTTCCTACTCTGAAATCTGTAAATCATACTGAACTGTAAGCTTGACAAAAACTGATTCTTTCCTACTTTCAATTACTGCATAAATCTGCGCAACACAAAACTGCTTCCTGCTGTACTAACTACTGGCAAACTAACTACAGAAAACATTTTAAAAAATGTGAGGAGGGATAAACTGGTAATCTATTTAAGAAACTCGAACTAATTATTAAAACTAAAATGTCTGATTTATTTTCTAACTGATGTAACTTCATGAAAATTGCTAATAATTTCATGTTTATGATTTTAAAATCTTTCAGAGAAAAATACAAACCAGATATGTAGTATGCCTACAAAATTATTTTTAAACAAAAATAAACATTTCTTTACTATTAATAAATTTAACTCAATTTACACAAACAATGTTACAAAAATACCATATTTCAAAAACACTACACATGAAATTCCTATTTCATAGAAAACGCAATTTCAAAACTAAACTATTACAATAAATACTTTTCCTAACAAAGAAAGGGGTCCCTAGCATGAATAGTGAGACCACAAGCTAACAGCAAGATCTTTCCCGACCGTTACTGTTACCATCAGTTCAGCCTAACTATGCGTATTTGTGCCATAGAAACATGCCAAGTATTTCATGAAAAACTTTACCTTATAAAAACTTCAAAAGATCGTTTCTCCAACGTCATCTATACATTTCGTCTCCATATCTTAAACAGCTTGGCTCAGCATTCAAGTCTCAAAATCTCATCTCCTCGGCTATCCCGTCGGAACGACAACTGCACAAAACCACGGTCCCCAGCGTTCCTGCAATCTCATCCGCGCGCCTAGCAAAGTCTGCATTCTCAATAACCACAACCCTACTTCCCGGGAACAATAGTATCACCGTCTCCAATATCGATAGTACTGCCATCGAAAAATAAGCCTGAAACCAAACATAAATGACCCATGCCTGACTAGCTTAACACTGGTCTCAAATTCGCGGTACATTTGAATATGAAATGTATTTCTTCCCATAGCAGGTATTTTACACACTGACATGGTATCTCCAAAGTCTCAAGCAAATTAATGTGCACAAAATTTCAATTTCATTAAAACAAACGTTACTTCAGTTTAATAAAATTAATCATTTAAGAAAAACTTGCAGTACAGTTATACCGCATGAGAACTGTAAATACAGCATAAGGCCTCATTAGTCAAACTTAGTAATCTCAACTTCAAGGTACGAACAATTCTAAGGGAATCAGAGAAACATTTAAATTAGTGTATTTGAGCCATACAATCGATACCAGTTACTCAGCCTGTTGCAACAGTGATCTTCAGCATAGGTGCAGAAGCTGAAAATCGGTAAGCACGACACATAGGCGCGCGTACCCAGTACAAAAAAATGTTCAGTCTGTAAATCTATCGGACCAAACTGCGTGGTCATCAGTCCGTAGCTTACAAACTACCTAAACCTAGTTAAACTAACCTAAGGACAACACACACACCCATGCCCCAGGGAGGACTCGAACCTCCACGGCGAGCAACCGCGCGCTCCGCGGCGAGGCGCTTTAGACCGCTCGGCTAATCCACCGCGTCTTACCCAATGCTTAATTAAATAATTTATGTAAACCAAGCTTCTGCACTAGGAAAGGACAAGGACATGAGCTCACAGTTCTTGGCAAAGCAATGAAACCTATTAACTAGAGACACTTTAAACAAAAGAGCCCTGAAAATTGGTACCCAATCCATTACAGCCGTCAGTTCCGTAAACAATTCTACGCCCAATTATAAACAATTTAACGTGGAAACGGCTACTTATTAATTCTAGTCTGAAATCTGTGCCTAGTTGAATCTGCATGTAACAAAGGCCACAAAGGTTAATTCTCCATGGAACACCCTTCAGCACACAGAGCAGCAAGACACACACCCACTGTGTGGTGTCGCACAAGTCTAAAGTGCGCGCCACGTACTTTCGTCGCGCGCCGCCATGCACGCACGGCGCGGCGTTCTTACGACGTCGGCCACGAGCGCCCTCTGCTGCTATCCCGCTCGTGGGCACCACTCAACGACATCGTTCACTTGGGAATCAGATAGGCACCAGTTAAGACTTGGCTATCGGATAGGCACTAGGACTCATCAGTAGGCAGGCCTCTCTCTAATTTAACTATGTATCAGCATTCTGCAGTCTTGAACTTTGTAGAAGATAACTATTATCTTATTTCTACGAAATATACAACTTGTTCTAATTTAGCCTAGTGTTTCTAGTTTCTGCTGTCCCACTGGCTGGTCACCTCCGTACCTGCACACGCGTGCATCCTATTTTCCTGTGTCGGTCTGTCTCTCCTCGGCCACCGACACACAGGACAACCGGAGTTAACGAGACATAAAAGTGGCGACGAGGCTAGGACACAAAACACTGTACTGGTTACTCGTACGTAAGAAAGCCTTTGAGCAGAAGACAAGTGGTCTCACCATTCATTGGCCCACCGATTTCCAACGACGGCCATCTCGTCCAAAACCAGGAAGACGTGCTCGTACCTGGTACGCGTTACTTCTCGGCAGTAGCCGGCCGCGGTGGCCGAGGGGACTGAGGCGCTCCAGTCACGGTGTGTACGGCCACTACGGTCGGGGGTTCGAATCCCCCCTCGGGCATGGATATTTGTGCCGTCCTTAGCTAGTTGATAAGTAGTTTGTAAGCTTCGGGACTGATGACCCCGTAGTTAAGTCCCATAAGTTCTACAAACATTTGAACATTTTTCTCGGCAGTACTGTTTCTGCCCCTGCCGCGCCGCCGCGCCATCCTCTGACGTCGACGCCGATACGTGATGCCGCTGCCCCCTCTCTCCCTCTCTCCCTCTGATCATCTCCGGTCCTGCCAGCGCCCTCTCAAGGCCAATGGCCCAACAACACTGAACTTCCAGACGCCGCTATCGATACAGTCTTATCAGAAGTGATCACTTCCATGTTGGTCGTCGGCAGAGCAGAGTGGGCAAGAGCTAAAGAACATCTGGTCACACCAGATAAGTGTGTACTCTGGCCCGTATTCAGTAGGTTACACCGGATGACAAAAGAAGCCTCTAAATTGTTCTTTTCCAGGAGGACTCGATTCCTGCAGTTCAATCCCACATTGCGAATCGATTCATACTTTTCGTTCACAATTCTTTCTAGTTTCCGCATTCCTACGAATCGTTCACGAATTTTTGGTCCGAGTCGACACGATTCTTCCAAAACGCGAAGGAGACAACATGGGCATTTATATATTTTTTATGGTACTTGGAAGTTCAGGCCGCAAATACTAATGAGCCAAAGGCATTCTATGCAACTCTAAAAAATTCTCCATAAATAAAACTTTAAAGTTTTGCAAGCGCGTATAAATACCTCTTATGGTGCCAGTTATTTATAAGGTTGACATAGGTTTGCCAGTTTGAATCCTGCCGTATTCTCGTAATTTTCCATTTTTTTCGTTCTTTTAGAATACTTCAAGCATTTAATTATAAATTTCATTAAATTCATGGTAATTAAGAGTTGTAAAAATAATTGTTATGTGGAATCTCGTATTTTCTGGTGACAAGTCTATATAGACAAATTTTAAAAATCAAAATGGGGTTTCTAAATACTAAATTTCGTCGAGGAACGGTACACAAAATTCGCGTTTTATATAAAAATGTTTTCTCGGGTAAAGTAGGCTTCTTTCAGAAAAGACATATAAAGTAAAATAGCAAAAACGATTTATGAGATGACGTTACAATGACATGC
The DNA here is from genome assembly GCA_026315105.1 of Locusta migratoria. Taxonomy (NCBI): domain Eukaryota; kingdom Metazoa; phylum Arthropoda; class Insecta; order Orthoptera; family Acrididae; genus Locusta; species Locusta migratoria. The sequence continues at coordinate 525,929,249 of CM048747.1, forward strand.
AATATCTCGTTTTTATACAAAAAATATTTTTATAAATTTACGTATTTAGGGAAAATTCAACTACAAGGCGAACAGAAAAACCAAAATTCTGTATAGATACAAAATTTCGAACCAAATCGTTTGGAACTTTCCGAGATTCGTGAAATACATGTGTACAACAAATGGTCCGTTAAATATATTATATGTAAGCTGTATAAAGACCGCGTGAGTTACGTATTTAATCACCGTACTTTGAATGACGACCATCTGTCGTCTTCCATATATCTTATAAAATTGTAATTTATTTGATGTCGCTAGATTAGCGTTTTGTGAAAGCTCGAACCCCACTCTTTTAAAGGCACGAGGAATAGCATATTTATTTCATGTTTTAAAATACTAGTTTATGAAATGTTAATATTGCTAGGATTTTCTTATTTTGATAATTTATTATTGTGGTTATGAATTGGCAATAAATACAGCTTCTCCGCTACGCCACTGTCCCTGTGACAATGTGTACTTTATTTTTATTTTTAAGTGGATGTGTGGGGATCTAATGGCTGTCTGAATGTGGGTGACCAGCCGCGGTGGAAGAGCGTTTTGCCGCGCGTCGGTCCGCACGGCCACTACGGTTGGGGGTTCGAATCCCCCCTCAGGCATTGATTATTGTGCCGTCTTTAGTATTAGCTACTTCATAAGTAGTTTGTAAGTTTAGGGACATGACCCCATAGTTATGTCCCATAAGCTTTACAAACATTTGAACATTTTTTGAATGTGGGAGATAATAGCTAGCTTTGTATGGTTCCCTCTGACTCAGAGTCGATAGTTAGTCGTTACCAACCTCTGCTGCTGATGTGAACAAAGAGGTTTCTACACCCTTTGGTTACAAGCCAGTCGACGAGCCTTCTCCAGGGCAACTCACAAGATCTTCTCTCCCCACCACTGCTGTACCCGTGGGTTTCCCAGTTTCCGATAGCTTTCCCGCGCCTCCTGGCCGCTAGGTCTTCACTTTGTGTTGGGATCGTGGTGAGGTAAGGATGTTTCTTCTCTTGTGCCTGCGGAGATGGTAGGGATTCGTTGTCTAGCATGTTTAACTTATACTTAGGAACGTAGATTCATTTTTTGCAATATTCCTTCCGATCGAGCGCGGAAATGTGTTCTAGTTTTTCAATACAGTGATTTCCAACAGAAAAATGCGGTGTATGCGTTACTAATTGCAGTTTGATAACGGCCTGATGTATTCAAACCTTTTGTGATTATGTGGCGGTGTACGAACTCTGTAAATTCTCTCTAGCTTTGTGGGGCCCGATTTCTAGCAAACGATATGTTCATTTTTGTACAGTGCATGTAAAATTTTCTTTTTGTTTCCTTCCGTGAGTGATATGTGTTCCACGTGGTCCATTCTTAGAACAAAACCTTCAGCTTCCACTATTGCTTGTTCCATGTCCATCAGGCAAGTAACTATGCACGTATCCTTCTGATTTCCACTAACATTTCGCGATCTTCTCTCCCTGCCTATTTTAATTTCGCTGTTTCTTCTCCGAACTTGTAGTATGCACTCAGTCTTTGTCACTAATTCTCTCCGAGCCTTGTAAAACCTCCTTCAATAATTTGCTTATGAAATTCTATCTATTTCTAAGGGTTGCATGCCTTAGCTTTTATTTTTATTTTTCTGACTTTGTAATTATTTCATTTTCCCGGTTTTGAGACCGGACTTCTTCCGTCTCTGTGAACGCTCCCAATCGCATGTTGCTGCCTCTCAGTAGCTTCCTTATGAAATTCCATGCAGTTCTAGGGTTTCATGCTGTAGTTAATTTCCTTAATTTTTCGGAAATTGAATTTATACATTGTTATCGATTTTCGGAATCACGTGGGTCCGAGCTCCGACTTCAGGGGTTTGCAGCTAGTCACCTGAATTCACGACACTTGTCATTAAACAACATTGCAACTTACAAGTCCGCCGTGATTTTGTTCAATGAATCCGATTTTTAACCATTTCACCTTCAGTGGAGTGCGATCATGTAACGTATCCGTGTGTCGCCGTTAGCCTGTGTGCCCGCGGTATAATCTAAATGCAATTTTTTTCCCTTTATTGGTGTTTTAATGCTACCTGTTATTTCAGGCAGCAGGCTGGCAGCAGCTTCGGTGGCTGCTCTCAGCCTTGAGAGATATATGTAATTATTAGAAGTAATGAACATGAAACATGGAATAAAATTTGCAGAGTTAAAATGACAGACAAGGTGAAAATTGGAGAACATTAAAAATATAAACTGATAGACAAACATGTGGAGGACAGACAAGTAAGCGGTGATAAAATACACACATTATATTCATAAAACTGTTTAGAGCCACGGTGACGGTTCAAAGTACATTGATAGACACACACGTACAAATGGACACAGGTGAACGGTGCACACGGTAAAAAAAATTTATGACGTTGTTGGCGAGGCACAGGTTAAAACACATCAAGATCACTAATAACTAACGCTGGCACTGGAGCACTAATTAAAATGTCGAGACGCCCGCGGGGAGGGGGAGGGGGAGGAGGTGGGACAGGGATGGGGGAAGCGTGGGGGAGGGGGGAGGGGATGGGAGAGGAAGAAAGGAGGGGAAAGAGGGATTGACGAGACTCTGGGCATAGGAGAGGGGTAGCCAAGGGGGGGGGGAAAGGAAAAGGACGGGAGAGAGGGGAGGGGCGCTGATGCTACGGGGAAGGGATCAGGGTTGGTAGGCGGGGTAGATATCGGGACGAAGTTCATTATCCGCTAAGGGAAGGGTGCGGAAGTTGCCCTGGGAAAGGATACGGAGTGTGTGTAGGTGATGGCCAGGAGGGATAGTTTGGTGGTGGCATGGAAGAGGCCCGGGATCTAGGGTATACAAGAGGGTTTTGGAACTCTATTTTTCGGGTAGTGTAAAGGAGTCAGGGATGTTTGAGGTGTTGTATGAGAGGAGGGAAGGGGATTAGGTCATAGAGGATCCGTGTGGAGGAAGGGAGTCGGATACGGTATACGAGGCGGAGGGCGTGGCTTTCCAGGATCTGTAAGGATTTGTAGAAGGTAGGAGGGGCTGATATCAGGCAGGGTGGAAGGAACAGAGGACGGGGCGCATGATGGATTTGTAGGTGGAAGGGTGGAAGGATGTTGTGATGTTTTCATCCCTTTTGTATAGTTCCTCATTTTGTCGCAGTCTAAATTCTTGACCCATTTTCCGGGGCCCTAGTCGGTCCTCGGAATTTTACTATCTTTGCTTTTCATGTTCTGTAAAATGTTCAAATGTTTGTAGATATATCGGACCAAACTGCGTGGTCATCAGTCCGTAGCTTACAAACTACTTAAACCTAGGTAAACTAACCTAAGGACAAACACACACACCCATGCCCCAGGGAGGACTCGAACCTCCACGGCGAGCAACCGCGCGCTCCGCAGCGAGACGCTTTAGACCGCTCGGCTACTCCACCGCGGCCATTTTCTGTATTAAGACCTTCGTGTTCAGCGGAATATGTTCCATCGCATATAAACTCTCTGGTTTGATGGCGGTTTTATAATGTCTGAGGAGTTTCGCGGTGAATGAAACTGATTGTTTGTTATAGACATTTCGACATAACTGGTGTGCTACTTCCTTCTTCGTTGCCCTTTCCTGTGATGCTACTCCTGCTAGTCCTGTTGCTGTTTGCTTCCTTGTTACGCATATTTTGACTTTTGTAAAAGTCTGTGGTCGTTTCATCGTCGCAAAGAACTTTCTGAGCAAGTGCCCCTTTTGTATTTTTGTAAATATTTTCATGAAAGTTTTAAACATAATTCTCTAACGATACGCTAAAGTGAAATCACGGCTACTGCTGTTGTAATTATGGAATGGAAAAAAGCTCCTATTACATTTTTGATACAGGCGTATTTGATGTTCGGTATAGTCATAATAACGCACGTACGTTTTCGCTCATATTCACAGCAACTCGTAATTATTCGTTAATAAAGCTTGAACTAATAGCAGCATCGGGTTTCTTTACGTTGTTAATGCCAGAAAGGAAAAATTAGATGTAATTCCGGAATTCAATTGGATCCTCGGGCATTAATTTTCTAATTACCATGCTGTATGCGTCACGGTTTTCTTCTTCTCTAGCGGTCGTATCCAGCACCTATTTTTCTTCGGTGTTGTATCCGCCTCCTAGTAACGAAAGCCAGTATAAACACAGCCGTCGTTATGACAAAGTTTACCAGTGTTTCCAGAAAATGTACTACAGGTGCACAACCCTGCTAAACAACAGAGACTCGCGATACTTTCGCTGGTAGCATTTACTCTCTGTTTACGTTTATTTTTCAATCACGCTGCCGCAAGATCTTGTATGAGTTTGCAGTATCTGTCTTGTTCAGTGGCCGTCTTCGTTTAAAATTGGCTTTAGATCGACAGATACCGCACGTTGAAGTTCTTGTAATTTCAAAGGGGAGGTTACCGACATATTGAAGGGAGAAATTAGCAACGGTCTCTGATAATTTGAATAAATTTGACGTACACTACTGGCCATTAAAATTGCTACACCAAGAAGAAATGCAGATGATAAACGGGTATTCATTGGACAAATATACTAGAACATTTGATTACATTTTGGGTACATAGATCCTGAGATATCAGTACCCAGAACAACCACCTCTGACCGTAATAACGGTCTTGATACGCCTGGGCTTTGAGTCAAACATAGCTTGTATGGAGTGTACAGATGCCCATGCAGCTTCAACATTATACCGCAGTTTTTGAAGAGTAGTGACTGGCGTATTGTGACGAGCCAGTTGGAGCCATCTGAAGAATGTGCTGGCCAGGGCAGCAGCCGAACATTTTCAAAATGTTTGTATAGCTTATGGGACTTAACTACGGGGTCTTCAGTCCCTAAGCTCACAAACTACTTATGAGCCACTTAACACTAAGGACGGCACAAATATCCATGCCTGAGGGGGGATTCAAACTCCCGACCGTAGTGGCCGTGCAGACCGCGACTGGAGCGGCGCAGTCCCCTCGTCCACCGCGGCCGGCCCGAACATTTTCAGTATCCAGAAAGGCCCGTACAGGACCTGCAAAATGCGGTCGTGCAGTATCCCGCTGAAATGGTTTCGCAGGAATCGAATGAAGGGTAGAGCCACGGGTCGTAACACACCTGAAATGTAACGGCCACTGTTCAATGTGCCGTCGATGTGAACAAGAGGTGACCGAGACGTGTAAACAATGGTACCTCATACCATCACGCCGAGGGATACGCCATTATAATGATGAGGAATACACGCTTACAATGTGCGTTCACCGCGATATCGCCAAACATGGATGAAATCATAATGATGCTGTAAACAGAACCAGCAGTCATCCGAAAAAATTGCGTTTTGCCTTTCGTGCACCCAGGTTCGTCGTTGCGTGCACCATCGCAGCCGCTCCCGTCTGTGATGCAGCGTCAACGCAGCCATCGTCTCCGAGCTGACAGTCCATGCTGCTGCAAACGTCGTCGAACTGTTCGTGCAGATGGTTGTTGTCTTGCAAACTTCCCCATCTGTTGACTCAAGGATCGAGATGTGGATTCACTATCCGTTACAGCCATGGGAATAAGGTTCCTGTCATCTCGACTGCTAGTGATACGAGGCCGTTGGGATCCAGCACGGCGTTCCGTATTGCCTTGCTGAACCCACCGATTGCATATTCTACTAACAGTCATTGGATCGGGACCAAAGCGAGCAGCAATGTTGCGATACGATAAACTGCTATTGCGATAGGCTACAATCCGACCTTTGTGAAAGTCGGAAACGTAATGGTACGTATTTCTCCTCCGTACACGAGGCATCACAACAACACTTCACCAGGCAAAGCCGGTCAACTGCTTTTTGTATATGAGAAATCGGCTGGAAACTTTCCTTATGCCTGCACGTTGTGGGTATCGCCATCGGCGCCAACCTTGTGTGAATGCTCTGAAAAGCTAATCATTTGCATATCACAGCATCTTCTTCCTGTAAATAAAATTTCGCGTATGTATCACGTCATCTCCGTGGTGTAGCAATTTTAATGGCCAGGAGTGTAATTCACGAAGATGATAAGCACATTAATAATCATCTTAATTCGAACGGGTGCAACGATAATTGTAGTTGTAAGTGTAGGAATAATAAAAATGGGAATGGAAATAATTACAAAAACAATAACAACAATATGTCGGACGTAACAATAATGTTAATTACAATAATAGAAATATTGGTTTTAGCAGCCGATTTACAGGGAACTGTAATCACAATATTAATCGAAATATTTCTCAGTGTGAACATCGATGTGAAAATAGATCGGGTGGGAATAATAACAATTTTAGTAATTTTTCAAAGAAAAGTAAATAAGACGAAAATGAATTTAGAGCCCATAGGAATAAATGCAAAGACCAACCCCCTACCTCAGGCACAATATCGACAACTGTGATTCAGGAAGCGACTCCTAATGATAATAGCCAAATGCAAAATTCCTGTGAAAAGGAAGAGCGACTGACGGGCTAGTACAAGAAATGCTGGGCTCGTTGTTGTGGAGAGAAACTGTTTAAATAATAAAACGGTAATTACTAAAGTTAAAAATATACCCACCTTCTTTATTCCGTCTGGAAGAAGCTGGATATTCTCTGGAAGGCAAGAATAATCGCTACATGAACGTCCATAGATATACTGATGGGTTAGACAGCCCTGATAAATTATTGCAAATAATAAACCTAAATTAGTATATCAAACAATGGTTGAAGCTTCAATCAACAATGAGTCTTAATATACACAGAAGCTGTACCCAGCGTTATGACCGATGGCCTATATAAACAGTTGAACGTAAAACATAGGCTACCAATGTTACCACTATCAAATTGTACTCTTTAAAGTGTGTTAGGGGGAGTCTGTACATATTAGGGCCTTTACATGGGTAGAAATAAATATTAGATGACCAAATAATTCCTGTAATAACAAATCAACAAAAATCATGAAATTATACTGCACGATTCTTTTACGTCCTACTTTACCATACCCATGTATCTGGCGTTGCGATTTATTAGGAACAAATTCGCATCAATTGACCTCGCTAAAGGAATGTGTAAATTGCATAATGAGGGTCAGTATTTTGTTATAGAATTGTTGCATCGCGTCAAACTAAATAACAAATTTTGTCATTCAATAAATTTCATATTTTATAGATAGAGGTAATATTAACGGTGTGTTTGCTAATAACTCAGAAGATATAGTAAAAGTGATTCAGGATAAGGTATCTTAGGATGAGTGTATTGATGAGGATCAATAGTTTGAATTGAAAGGTTTATTAAATAAATTTCAAGATGTATTCGACCGAAAACCAGGTATTATAAAATACTATGAATATCACATGGATGTATGTCCCCACCGAACATATTGCAAAGCATCATACACTGTAGCCAAGAAAATAGAAATGATGTTACAATTACAGTGAGGAATCATTCAGCCATCTTACACATCTTATAGTAGCCCAATTATCTTGGTGATTAAAGCCAATAACAGTCTTCGTTTGGTTCTTGACACTTGAGGCATTAACAAAATTATCAAACTTCTAGACGAGACAGGAAAAGGTACAGGAGTTTAAGGTTTTTTCATGGTGACTTATTAGAGACTTATTAAATGGGAAGAAATTTTAACATAAGATATACGGAATACAAAGAGTAAAAAAGGTAATAGCTGTCACTCTACTTTTGCCGAACATCTTATGGACATGATACCCATTCCAACAGATACGAACACAGATCCTAAAATCCAGTGCGGCAACAGTTCTACACAAAAATTAATAATTGAAGAAAACTACCAAATACAGAAAGTCATGGCTGAAGGAATACACATAGTAAATGAATACACAGCTATCTGCAAGGCAACTGTATTCTCTGCACTCAAAGAACTGGCAGAAAACTCTCTCTCTCTCTCTCTCTCTCACACACACACACACACACACACACACACAAAATAATAATGAAATTACAAAAAAGTAATTCCCACATAGATACAACAAAACAATTAAAAATAACTGCTTTATAAAAGACCAATCAATTATCAATACCAAGAAAATTCTCTATCTACACACACACACACACACACACACACACACACACACACAAACGCACACAGAATCGAAATTCGAACCAATCACCCTAAATACAGTCAACTGTCAACTCCACACATCATTTTGCCAAGATTCAAACTTCCCATTCAAAACACAGTCAGCTGACTATTCTATCCGCCATCTTGTTTTCAACAGTTCACAACAGTCAACAGTAATAGTGAACACAAAAATTCTGTTCTCCTTCTCTACTCCACCGATGAAGACACCAACAAATGTAAGTATACCACATTTTTATTAGCAAAAAAAAAAAAAAAAAAAAAAAAAAAAAAAAAAAAACCACAGATGGCATTCAAATAAAATTAAGTAGTAGACTAACAATAAAAATAACATAAAAAGCAGATCAAATATTTAAACAATAAACAGTTTTGGACGTAAGTGATATAGGCTTACAGATGAGAAACTATAAACGAAGACACGTAAAAGAAGGTACACTTATATATACAACTGTAGCAATTTATTAACTAAATGGCATTATATGGTATAGAAAGGATATACAGCAGGACATTTGGAAAGTTTGTACACCTGAAATTTGTATTCCTAAGCTATATAGGTGTATAAACTTCTACTGTGGACATTTTACTGTTCAAAATGCACTGATACGCTGAAATAATTTTGTTTCTTCCTCAATATGGAACATAACTACAAGAATTGATAGAATGAATCAGGATATGGCAAAAAACTGAACCCATAAATTACAGTGAGAAAATGAGTTTACAGTCTATTACAACTTCCAATCCTTTACAATTAGTTTCCTCTAAGGTAATTTGTTACCTTCTAATATCAATGGCACGCTATAGATAAATTTTGCAATTTTATGATCTGGTTTCGAAACATGAAAATGTGTCCATTAAGATCGACTGTTTCGAAACCTGTGTTGTCTTACCACAATTAATGAGGCTGGTAATTCTTAAAGAAAATGCTTCGTAATTTGAGAATATTGTTTGGAACAATGTATCGTTGGATCTAGGAATCAAGCATGTGTCAATTTCCCATCAAATATGGTACAGCTTTTCAGACAGTTCACTAGATTTATTGGATCGTATATCCCAAAACGACAGGTTGCTGGATAGGGAAAATATTTTTAATAACACGCCGCATACCTCTGCTACATTTACACTTAATGAAGTGATGTTCACTAAAACGGAATTTACCTGTAAAATCATTTTGGACGGAAACTATAATTAGAAAACGTTTGACCTACTTTGGAACATGCATCATAACTGCAGAAGCTGAAAATGGCAAGATGTTGAGAAATCCTTCTAAGGAGACACAACAAACATTTTTTAATGAATAGGGCTTTTGGGAAATGGTATTATCTATACGAGGGACCATTTTATATTAGGAATATACCCAGTGGCGTACCGACCATGCTCAGCGCCTGTGTGCGAAACCATGAAAGCGTTATATTTCTGCTAATACAATTTAAATAAAAATTATAAGAAATTAAGAATTTTATGTTTGCACATTTATCAGACTTATCTTTAACCATAATATTTAACAACAATATCTATTTATAACATCATTCATATCAACAATACGAAGATAGAACTGCTATTTAAATCGTGTATTTCCAAAAAATTAATTGTAGGTGCGATGATGCCACAGACAATCTCAATACTATGAAACCAGAATTCCTAAACCGATTCAGTTTAGAGCTCTCCTACATTAAAGATACATGTCATCATTATCGTATTTGAAATCATGTACGTTATGTAAATGGTAATTGTTCAGTGGTGGATTCAATAGATTGGAGTTTAATGAGGAAAATGATCCTCCCACCCAAAACTCCTAAAGGCATGAGGCGGTCGCGGAATGCGAGAACTTAAGAGGGATGATTTGTCCAAGGGTTTTGATACTACAAGAACTGTAGTACGCCAACGAGAATTTCAGCGTTTGTACGAGATACGACGCAAAAGCGATTATCATACGCAAAATAAATAAAAATATATAAGAAAAACAGAATTCTTCCTCACAGTACACACTTTTATGACGGAATTAATTAATTCACTTTGAATATGTAATGAAATTCGCGCATATTGTTAAGAAATCATGATTAAGGACAATGCAGTCACCGTCAATCAACAACATCAGCCAGAGTTGTTATAGTAAATAAGACGTTCACAGTGAACGTCATTTTTTACATTTTTTTCAGGACTACATTTAGACATCAATGTCACTTTCAGAACCATACTTTAAGTATAAGTCAAAACACTTAGAAATGAACTGTATTTTGAAATATGTTATAATTCTCACAAGGTACACTTTTCCAAGACCAACTACAATATATTGTAGTTGGTCTTGTTATAAGAGTGTGTACTAAAACATATTTTCAGATTTTACACCATAGTATAATCTTTAAAATATGTTGTTACTATAAATCAACAACAGTTAACATATCCTCTATTTTCCGATTTTTAAGGATGCGCATATAATTCCCCCCCTCCCTCCCCCAAGTCACTCTAACAGCTCACGTTATGAAAAATATGCTAGGATGATGTTTCACTAATAGTGTGACCACCTGAATTTGAAAACGAATAAACGATATGCTCTAAGTAACTGAAAAAGAATTTAGGCTATACATGTCTATAATACACCACGAATCCAATATTTTCAAAACTTAAAGAGAGTTTTCAGTAAAAATCAGATAAAATTATGATGTTGATCGAGAATCGCGAACTCTTTATATCCAGACCTATAAGTCGGTCGCTCATACAATGCTACTATAAGGCAAAATTTTTCTATACATTGCACGGAAAGTAAGGATTTTATAAAGTGCTTTACTTTGTTGTTGATATTTACATTACCTCTGCCTGAGGAACAAGGAGGGATTGTTCCCATTCACTTTCTTTGGTAGGATGCTATTGCAATATAGATGAACCTTGGCAATATGATACGTGTTTCACAGGCAACAATGAGTCAGAATTGAAGTATGTGGCGTGGAGGGAGAAGTGCTGGAAAACACTCCATGTAGCCATATTATCTGTAACATTGTGTTAGCTGAGCGGTCTAAGGCGTTGCTTAGTATCATTCACCAGAGGTGATAGAGGAGATCTCTCGTTTAACATATAGTACATTGCCAAAAGATCAGCAACTTGGCCTACTTGAGTATGTAACAGAGAAAGAGGTCGCTGCACCACACATGTCACCGGGACCTAAAGGCCACCCATTAGAGTTTTACAAGACCTATGGCCAGGTGCTAACACTGGCCTGGCTAGACATATTTCACGAACTAATGACGCCGACAGTATAGGTTCCCGGTGGCTACCTTGAACTGCTTTCTCATGTTCTGGGTGGGATACGCCTGAGAGAATGTGGTCCAGTCACTCCTGAATTGTGATGTGAAGAACTTTACCCGACTTTTGGGAGGGATATGTGACAAATTCACCCAGTGACATTTGCACCCAACCCCAAATCTGCGACATTTGCACCCAGTGTGACCTGTTTACTGCGTCACGACCTACCTGCAGCCCGTACCCTCGCTAATCCGCCACTGTGCCCGCGGTAATGCCACGCCGCCCAGTCCTCGCACACCGGAAACGCTCTCTCGACACAGCCTGCCTGCAGTCCCGAGGTCCTTGTGCACCTCAGCGGATAACAGCTGTCAGTACGATTCTGAAGATCGTACGTTCGATTCATGCAGCCTGTGTGTTTGTGAGCTTATAGGTTCGGTATGGAGACATCAATGACCAACAAGAGTAAGCCATGTGGCCACTATGAAGGCTACTCTTACATCATAAAAAGAACCGAAGCAGAAAGAACAGTGATTTGATGCTATTCAAAACATAAAACAAGCACTGTCCAGGAAACCTTGCGTCAAAGGACTGTGTGATGCTTAGTGCAAACGAGCATCAGTGTGGAGCACTTAGAAGTACAAAAGACTATTAGTCAGGTGAAGAAGAGATCACGAGAAGAACAGGCTTCGATTGCAAAAATATACACCGAAGAGTTAGGTGACTTGCTCAATCGTAGATATGATTTTGTGACTGAAATGCCCCAACAGCAGGCAGCGGAGAGGACATACCGCCACCGGGACAAAACTCACACAAATAAGAAAGAACCAGAAACGAAAGATGAAATTGATCTTTCGGAAGCATTATTAACAATGAGTAATGGTTCCAATTTTCTTTTAAGTGACGACAACTTAGTCCAGTCATGTATTTTTGCCAGGAAACTTTTGGGGTAGTTTTGATTTATTCGATTCCGTATGTTTTTGGGGTGCTGAATCCGAATCTGGCATTTCCCAACAAACTTTCTTGACGCAACGCTGAACAATATGCAATAATTCGAAAAAATAGCATTTTTCGTCGGTTTTTGCTTATAATTGGAAAACTGTCAACTTTCACAAATGACCTCCAAGTCCAAAATTTAAGTTCATAAAATTTCCTACAGATTTCACTATTTGTGTTTTCCTGTCGAACGAGCCGTTCCGACTCAAGCGCTAACTGAAAATTGGCGTATTTTGGCTGTCTCCACTAAAATCCACTTTTCCGCTCAAGAAGTCTAATTCCTTATTAGAAGCTAACATTTAGTGAATTCCTGCAAGTTCTATGTCGAATAGAATGTAGACTGGTATCGACTTTTTCTCCCAGTTGTCTATACACACCTTCTTTGGATCATACACCTTGCTCATTCGCAGTTCATGTCATGTATTCTGTGAATATAAAAAATAACTGCAGGATCAGAAGTGACGTCTGTTCTTTCGGAACAGACGCCACATATATATGCCGGAGACGGGCAATGATCCTTTCGTTAGAGGGGAGGGATGGACAAGTTTGGGACCTTACTCTTACGATAATTAGTTTCAATAATTACGAGTTTGGGTACTGTGGGCAGGGTAAAGCTGGGAATTTGTGTCTGACGGGAGGCGTGCTTAGGTAGATCTTGCAGGTGCGCTGATCACTGTGTCCCCAGTGGTGTAGTGGTCAGCTTAAATGCCTAAAATGCAGGAGACCAAGGTTCGAGTCCCAGCTGGGTACACATTTTCAGCTGTGGTCATTCGCAGTTGATTTCATATATTCTGTAAATAGCTCTGTATTTTTTTTTTTCGTAACTTAACCACACATTCGAAAATTGTCACTTATTCGAAAATAAACACCCAAATATGTGTTTCTTCCTTAGTTTTCTAATCATAACATGCAATACTGTACAACATCCTTTTAATATACAGTAAAAAGGCTTAGAATCAGGATTTCGACTTTTATCCCTGATACATCGGCGATATATCAGCGGTATATCGCTGTTCAAACCATCAATGTTTTTGGGCAAAGCATCTGTGTTTTCAGAACATCGATGTCTCGTTTGCATCCGTAGTCATCAGATTGCTTTGATTATACCTGTCACCAACTCCTTAGTCAACCGTTTCATTTCAGAGTAGCATTTGCAAGCTACATCCTCAATTATTTTCTTGATGTATTCCAATCTGTTTTTCCACTAGTGATGTAAAATGCCTCGACATTGGCAAGGAGGGGCAAATGCCCAGAATAAATACCTGGGCAAATGCCAAAAATTCATGAATACCCAGGCATTTATGATTGTAAAAGGTAAACTTACAAGCAGTACGTACAATAAATAAGTAAATTACGAGATATTTTGTACCACTCTCTAACTACATCTTAAATGCTTCAATTCTCTTCTGTTCTCATTTCCCAGCAGTCCAAGTATCGCAAACATACAATGTTGGGCTGCAAACGTATGCGCAGAGAAATTTCTACCACAAGTCCAGGGCGATGTTTGACAGCAGTAGATTTCTCTTTCCCATGTATGCCCTCTTTGCTTATGTTAGTCTACTTTTTATGTCCGTCTTGCTTCTTCCGTCGTGAGTTAGTTTAATGCAAAGGTATCAGAATTCCTTGTCTTCGTGTACATTGTGAACACCAATTCAGTTGTTATTTTCTCGCTACTTTTATTTCTGTTACTTCTCATGACTTTCGTCTTTCTTTGGTTTACCTTCGGTGCTCATTACTCTTTTCATTCTATTCAACAGGCCCTGTAATTTTCCTTCACTTTCACAGACGATAGCAATATCATCTGCAAATCTTATCATTGATATCCTTTTACCCAGAACTTTTATCAGAGCCTTGAACCTGTTCTTTACTTTCTACATTACGTCTTCATTGCGCAAGCTGATGGCGACAGTCCACTACCTTTTCTTACCCCTTTTTTAATCTGAGCATTTCATTCTTGACTTTCGATGCTTATTGTATCCACTTAATTCTTACACAAACTGTGTATTACTCGCCTTTCCCTACAGCTTACTCCTATTTTTCTCAGAATTGCGAACATCATGCAGACCTTACATTATCAAAGGCTTTTTCCAGGTCACATATCTTATGAATATGTCTTGGTTCTTTTTTAGTGTCGCTTCCATTATACATTGCAGCAATGCTATTGCGGCCACGCATTGCCGTAAAGCACGGCCCGTATCAATGCGACCTCACAGCCCTCGGCTCTTCTACCTGCCGAGCAGAGACCGGACCGGGAGATTAGCCGACCGCCCCTCGACCAGGACTGGGTGCTAATGTCACTGGGTGCTTTTGTCAGGACACCTTTTGCAGCACTTCTCCTAAAGGTCACCCGCTGCGTGATATCCCAAGATCAGGTGATGACAGCTGTGGGTCTATGAAGTGTGATTATTTGATTGTATGAATGAGACAGTGAACTTTTTATAAAGAAAGCTCTGGTCGAAAACTTTTGAGGTGTGTATGTATCAGTGATCAGTGTCTTTTTTGTGTGCATGACACAACACAAAGAACGTCTTTGTGGTAACTTGCAAATTACCCTCAATATACAGGGTGTTTCACTAAGTGTGTTTGCCTCTGTAACTTATAAAATAATAGATGACGGGAAATTTTAATGCGGTAGGTCAACACAAGAAATGTTACACTTTCTGCGGAGCTATGAACATAGTTTATTGTATCATTTTCCAAAGGGTTACATCACAAAGGTATAATTTTTTAAATGGAACAATAGTTTTTTCTATCGTGTATTGGATCCGTTGAAACCAGCTGCGTCCAAATCAATTTACACTACATTCCTGTCATTGTTAGTTTGGGAGCTACAACCCTTCGAAGTTCCGGAGGCGGAGGCTGCGATAGCGTAGCTGACTGGCCGAGTGGCTATCCCCTGGGGCACGGCCCACTGTCTCATGACCACCAGCCAGTGAGCTACGCTGTCGTAGCCCCGTCCCCTAAACTTTGAAGGGTTGTAGCTCCCAAACTAACAATGATAGGAATGTAGTTTAAATTGATTTTGACGCAGCTGGTTTCAACGAATCCAATGTACGAAAGAAAAAACTATTGTTCCATTTAAAAAATTATATCATTGCGCTGTAACTCTTTGGAAAATGATACAATAAACTATGTTCATAGCTCCGCAGAAAGTGTAACATTTCTTGTGTTGACCCACCGCATTAAAATTTCCCGTCACCTATTATTTTATAAGTTACAGAGGCAAACACACTTAGTGAAATACCCCGTATATATTGTAAGGAGTCAAAAATTTATGACCTCCTTACATGTGACATTAATGTGTACAAATAGAACTGCATCGTTATTTTGATTCATTAATTTGATTCCCCAAACATGGCATTTGTGTTGGTAATCAGTCAATACTTGTAATTGTAAGTGCATCTAGAACGCTCCATATTATGACCACACATTATTCGGCGTGTCTTGGCGGCAGAAGCGACAGTGGACACTCGGGAAATACCATGCATTACCTGTGTCAGTCCCTCACTGCGGGAGGCATAGTGAGGAAGCTTTTAAGAGTGACAAAGGTGATGGTGCAGCCGCAAGCTGAGGGGCTAGCCCAGCGACTCACCCTCCTCATTTCACTTTTCTTTGTGATAATGCGACATGCAACGGCAGAAACAGATTGCTCCAGCTTCCCAAGTATGCATAGCTGGCTTGTAAAATTAGCCCCTATTGGCGAGGCGAACGCTCCTGATACTCTCACCAGAGAGTGAACGTTATTGCCCACAAGTTGAGGGGAGGACGTGGAAGAAACATACATTTTAATTTTTCTACGGAACGCCACTTCTTGGAGTGAGCTCCTTTCATGGTGACAGGCATTTGGTGGCAAGCAAGCGCGTCTGTGAATATTTTAGCAGTCCGGTGCGGTTTGCATTCTTGCACGAAGCAGCGAGTGCTTGGTGCCTAGTGCTGGGCTGCAGGTTTCACCTATAATTATGGCACATTACCAGAGCGAGCAGTGGACATTTTCCCGCAGTACAATATCATTTCTGCAGACTACAACGAAGAGGCACGATGATGGTCTAATTTTCTGAGAGTAACCTGCCACATAAATTTAGACAAGGGAAGTTAGCGAATCTTGACTTCTCCAAAATTATTAAGACGTTTATGGCTGATTCAGTTCTTGTAAAAATTTTAATTGCAGATGCAGCAACCGACGTTGGAGCGACTGTTAAATTGTGCGCTCATGCAAAGTTAGTTTTTTGTATCTGCCAAGTTGCTTCCTTGCCACGGCACTGAAACCAGAACATCATTATACTGCACTTACTGAAAAAGCCTCACAGCCTTTGTTACTTCACGTTTCAGATATTGTTCATTTTTATTTCAGGTTTCGAGTATCAAAATGATACTGCTTTTCCTTTTTTTACGATTTCATTGAATTGATTTTTACCTCATTTGTTTCCTGTTTTCCACTTTCATTATAGTTAATAAATTACATATTGTCTCTCAGTAGAATAATCACTTCATTTTACTCGGGCTCTGATAACGCCACACGCCCATGTTAGGTAAGGTCCATTAGCAGTTTTCTTTCTTTCTTTTTTTTCTACTTACAGGAGTAGTCGTTTGGTTAATTTTGAGCACAAGAGGACCTCTAACCTGTCTTGAATTGAGATATGCACTGCTTCCTGATGTCTAAGGCTACATGTCATGGTGGGTTTATTCCACTTGCAGAGCCATCGTTTTAGGGTACAAAAATATTGCAGACCAATCCTGGCGCATAATACAAGGTGGAAGACATCGTCTGTCCAGATTTTTAAGACAGGCTGTAGAACAGTCAGCGTTAGAATACAGGGGGATAAAGAAGGCGTGCTAGGGTAGTCAATGCAGTCATGGTGATACTGTGTCCAATTTGGGTAGTAGTCAGGAGAATAGTCTAGTGAGCAAGAGATCCTCGCGTGAATCCCTTAACGATAAGTTTTTTACCTTTTCCCATTTGATTTCATTCAAACGTTACTACTAGGAAGGATCATCGTATGATGCGACTATCGATATGGGATCTCATGTCCTCGGCACCCTCCACATGTGAACGTGTTTCAGAGACTCTGCAACAACCTCTCGGTTCTCACACAGTGTCTTAACCACTCGCATCTGTCGAAATGAAGTGCTACCACCCAAGTGTTGGTTGCCACTGACACCATAATAGCAAGGCCAGTGTTGCCACGCCCCAGAGGCTTGGAAAGAGGCGTCATTGTCTGAGGTCTCATCATGTCAGTACTGTGGAGAGACACACTGGTGCTCCACGGCGTGGGGTGCCATAGGAATTGCTGTCAGGTAACCTCTGGGCAGCCGCGCGGGAGTAGCCGATCGGTCTGGAGCTCCATGTTTCCGATCGCGCGGCCTCCTTCGTCGGGGATTCGAATCCCCCCTAGGACATGGATGTGTGTTGTCCTTAGGTTAGTTTAACTTAGTTAAAGTAGTTTTTAAGTCTAGGAACAGATGACCAACGTAGCATGGTCCCATAAGAATTACAAAGATTTGAACATTTTATGTAATGCATGAACAGACATTCACAAAACATTGTGTGTCCATGTGTCCTCATGGAACAGCACCATGGGACAGTATTCCAACTAGAGATGGACGTCGCCAACGAAATGTTCCAAAGTAACGGTTTACAAAAGTGAACTGAAGGAATGAGTCACTAAAAACAAGGAACGCCAATTCACTATTCACGCCAAGTCGATCCCACTTGATGATCCCAGTCCAGAACGCCGGAACACTTGTGGTAACTTCCAGTTTCAGGAACTGCAGTGTGGCTGTTCCCATCGCAGTTCTAGGTAGGCGGCGTAGCAGGTCTCGTTCCGGTCACTGTTTTGAGTTCCAGCTCACTGCTCGGTATTGAGCTCTCGCCTATTTTGTTCACTGCACACGCGCGTTATAATAGCGTTTCAGACTCATTATGAACGTTTGACTACTGGTTCTTTGCGTATTCTGTTCAGCGTCCATTACCAGTAACTTACATTTTTCAGCGATTTTATAGTATTTTAATTTTTTTTAACGCCCAGAAAAATTGCATACTGTGTAAAAACGTATCTTTTAGAGGCATCATGGCATCTTAAAGGCAAATCTACTTGACATAAAAGTTTTCAGATGAAGGCCACTGTAACGTTGGCCGAAACGTCGGTTATTGAATTAATAGCTTTCTTACATCATGACGTGGTACAACACCCAGAAAACTTTTATGTCATCTGACTCTGGCCGCGGAAGCCTACGTAAGCAAATCTACTTGTTTCTTCATCATTTTTATCAACGGCAGAAGACGCTAGTTTTTCATTATTATTCGTATGGTTTTCGATTTCATCTGATTAATTTAATATTTTGTTTTTCACGTACCTTTTAATCATTTCCATAAAATTTAGAGTAAGAAAGCACAAAGAAATACATTTTTCGCTTTTTCTCACTAGCCGATATGTGGCTGAAATTATTAAGCTTCATTGTACTATATATACTTGCTAGGTTTTTTGTGTGTAAAAATGAAAAAAAAAAAAATGTGCATATTAGCTGATTAAGAAAAAATGATTTACACTTCGAAATATTTCGATTGCAATAATGTAGTATTCCACCCACAGACAATGCCGAGGTGGAGTGGCTTGCATGCCTCAACGATACAGATAGCCATACCGTAGTTGCAACCACAGCGGAGGGGTATCTCTGGAGAGGCCAGACAAACGTGTGGTTCCTGAAGAGGGGCAGCAGCTTTTTCAGTAGTTACTGGGGTAACAGTCTGGATGATTGACTGAGCTGGCCTTATAACATCAACTCACATGGCCTTGCAATGCAGTTACTGCACATCTACACCTCTGATATGCCTAACCCTGACCCTCCCGTTCATGTCTTCCAATACAACGACAACACAGTTTCCCTTGCCTTCCCTCCCACCTTAGCCCATCCCCAACGTCTTCTCCAGCAACACCTTGACCTCTTCCCCACTTGGTGCAACCGGTAGCTAGTTACTACCAATCCTGCCAAAACCCAGGCGATCTCGACCCTCTCCTCCTGGCTTCTTGGGACATCTTGCTCGCTTTCTTTCTCCAGGCCCTCATCCCCCCTTTTCCTCCTCTCACTTCTACTCCCACACCCCTCCCCACTCTCCCCCTCTTCTACCCTTAGCTTCGTTCCCCATCATTCATCGCCATCATTGTCTACTTTCTTGTGCTAAGTTGGTGTTTTTTCAAAGTGTGGTTCAAAGTGTGGTTTAGGTAGTAGAGAAAGATGGCGGTGATAAAAAGTTCGCGAAAATCGAGTTCCGTAAAAAAAACATTAAAAAGAGTGGGTCTTTGTGTAAACAGTGCAAAAAAGGTATGGTGTTACAACCTCGAATATGCTACTGCTGTGAAGTAAAAGCAAGAAACGCAAATGAAATCATCACAATATCGAAATCGAGTGGAAAAACGGTACCGGTAGCAAGTACAGGTGCAGTGAATCTGAAGTGTAAAGATTGTGAGGATTTTCGTCTTGCTGTAAGCACAAAAAACAGTGAAATCGATGAACTAAAAAGAACTATACACACATTAGAAATGGAACTGAAAAATATTCTTTGTAAAAGTAAACAAACAGAACATGGATTCAACATCGAAATATCGGCCACCGCCAACGAAAAAAACTACAAGTCCTACAGCTGGAAGCAGCACCAAAAGTGGAAATAACGACGTAAATGCATCAGATAGATACAATACCAAATGTGATTCAACAAACGGCGTCACACCAAAATGTACCAAACCTGGAAAAAAACTTTCAAGAACAAAAGTTGTGTACAGTGAATTGTTTGAGTGTTTCTCATGGTGAACAACGAAATATAACTGAAAACTCGGGTGACACATCTACAGTGCGCGAAAAAGAACGAAAAGTTCTCATTTTTGCCGACAGTCATGGACGTAAAATAGCAGAAAAAGTGGCAGATATGCAAACAAACTTAAGTGTCCAGGCATTTGTGAAACCAGGAGCAGGTGTGGAGGAAGTTACGAAAAGAACAACAAAATCATGCGAAAACTTTGGCCCAAGAGACTATGTCGTAATTTGTGCAGGTGCAAATGATGTGGCCAAAAATGAAGGTAGTGAACTCATAACAGTCCTTAAAAATATGATAAACAAATTAGATAACACAAATGTAGCAATAGTAAATCAACCTTGCAGACATGACCTACCTCTGTGGTCATGCGTAAATAAATTAATAGAAAAAGTAAACATAGGGATTGATGAACTATGCAAAAAATTTTCGGTGTATAAACTAGATTGATGTAAGAGAGTTAGAGAGATCTATGCATACCAGTCATGGTCTTCATCTCAATTACAGTGGTAAACAGTTCTTAGCTGAAAAATCTGTATATCAGTAAAATTTAACCTTCTTGTTAATGTGTAATCATTAACGAACAAAATTGATGAATTGCAAATTATGTTAGAAAATGAACTTAAAACAGTTTCAGTCCTGTGTCTAACTGAACACTGGTTACAGGATGACACCCTAAATACTGTACATTTCCCAAACTTTATACTGGGTAGTCACTACTGTAGGAAAACAGAGTTTTGGAGGCAGCTGTATTTACATAAAAAGTGGTATTTCATTTGTACCCACACAGTTCCCACAAGATGTTCCAAGAGAAAAATCTCTGGAAATATCAGGACTTGAATTAGTGCATGTAAAGGAGCTTTAATTTACAAAACACAAACACTTTCACTCAGTACTTAACAAATGAGTTATGGGACGAAGTTTATAGCTGCAGGGACATAAATGAAAAGTTTTAAAAATTCTTAAGTATCTTTCAGCACTATTTTGAATTATGCTTCCCACTCAAGAAAAGAAAAATCAAGAAAAGCAACATAAAAAGTAGTTGGATCACACCAGGCATACTAACATAACTTAGGGAGAAAAGAGTCCTCCATACAATATCTAAGCAAACTAAAACCACTCCAGAATTTGATACTTATTTTAAACGATACAAACAGATTTTAAATAAAATTATTAGAAAATCAAAGAAACTAACAAATTACAGCTACGTAGAAAAAGCCACAAATAAAATGCAAGCAATGTGGACTATTGTTAAGAGAGAAACAGGCAAAAGACAGGACACACACAGTAATATTAATCTGCTTGAAAATGGTGAGGAAATTATTGACCCACACAGAGTAGCAGATTTATTTAATGTCTACATCACATAAATAGCAAGCTATCTAATAGACAAACAACAATAACCAGCTTCTGAAAACAAAAACCAACAAAAAAACTATTCATCGGGAAAAACAATTTTTGATTTTCTAAATGAAGCTTTGTCTACAATAGACCAGAAAGAACAAGTATCAGCATTATTTTTAGACCTCACAAAGGCTTATGATATGATAGACCACAACTTACTACTTAAAAAAATAGAATATGTAGGCATCAGGGGTTTGGCACATAAATGGGTAACATCGTACTTTAAAAACAGAGCGCAAGTAGTAGAAATTGCACATCAGGAAAGAAGTAATAAAACCTACCAATCTGAAAGAAAGGACATTAAATACGGTGTGCCTCAAAGTTCTATCTTGGGACCAGTGCTGTTCCTGATCTTTATTAATGACCTAGAGACATCCAGCAGCTCCCAGAAACATATAAAATTTGCAGATGATACAAACATACTAATAATAGGTAAAACGGCTGCAGAACTACAACATGAAATACATAATTGCACTTCACACATTGAATAATGGTTCACCACTAACAATCTTGTTATTAATATAGAGAAAACTAACAATGTACATACCATCCAAATAAACATCCTCTAACCCCCACTATAAAACTTTTTAATAAAAAAAATAGAAACAGTAAACGCAACCAAATTTTTAGGCATATTAATTCAGGATGATATGAAATGGGACACAGACATAAAATACATTAGCAAGAAGTTGAACACAATATGCTATGGTGTAAGAATACTTGCTAGGTGTACGACAAAAGAAACGTTAAAGAAGGTTTATTATGCCCAAGCAGAGTCACTGCTGTGATAATTTTTTGGGGAACTCATCAGAAAGCAGATACTGTTTTGTAGCACAAAAGAGGATCATACGGTGAATTGAAAATGCAACACCCAGGAAATCTTGCAAACCACTTTTTAAAGCGCTGCAAATACTACCATTGCCATGTTTGTACATCCTTGAAATAGTTACTTATATTAAGAAGATTTCAGTAGCACAAAACAATTTAGTATATACAAACAAATCAGGTCACACATATGACACAAGACAAACACTTGACCTTCATAGTGAGCACCAACGAACAACTCTCCGACAAAATGGACCTCTTCAAATAGGGAAAAAATTGTACAACAAACTTCCTCAGCATATCAAAACAATAAAAGAACACCAGAAGCTCAAATTGGCTGTAAAATTATTTACAAGATAAATGTTATTGCATTTAACATTTAACCTTAATGTCATGTTCTCTCACATATAACTAATGTAACTATTGTCACCTATTCTATAATGTTGATTATATTATTATTTAGACATGCTGAAAAATACTTAATAAATGTAATATAGTAATGACTCATTTTTGTTGTGATGTGCCATATATATGTATGTGTATATAGAAATCTGTATACTTATGTAAAAAAACTTGTAAGCAATATCCTATATCAATAATTTGATGAAGTGGATGCTTAAATAAATAAAGTATAACAGCTGACGGCCAACTCACAACCAACGCCCTGTGTGATTTTAAAAGTCTATATTTCTCGTGTGTATGATTTCTTCGTGTTCGCCTTTTCTGTATTTTTTTCAACAGACTTCAGTATTGATTCCGTTTTCAAACACTTGTTATGTCTTTGTTAGTCACCACATTTTTAACACCTTCTGGTATGCTATGTCCAAACGTCTGTAGATTGCAGAGTGCCTGCTAGCGCTGCCAGTCCACTCTATAAAAGAAATCGAAACGCAATAAATAAGAAAAAAAGACGGCCTGCCACCTACCTGTAAATCGGACGTATCTCTGATTTTAGCGGACGCCGTGGAGAAATACGATCGCGTTTATACTGTCGTGACAGAGCGAAGTAGCGCAGTGGTAAACACATCCCGGAGGACGGTGGTTCAATTCCAGCTATAAGTTTTCCGTGATTTTCCTAAACCACCCCACGTAATGGTTCCTTTGAAGCGGTACATCCAATTTCCTTCCCCATCCTTGACCAAACAATTCCATCACGAGCTACGACTGTAATGGACGCTGGACGTTAAACAAATGTTCAAATGTTTGTAGAGCTTATGGGACTTAACTACGGGGTCATCAGTCCCTAAACTTACAACCTACGTATGAACTAGCTAACACTAAGGACGGCACAAATATCCATGCCCGAGGGGGGATTCGAACCCCCGACCGTAGTGGCCGTGCAGACTGTGACTGGCGCGCCGCAGAGCGCTCGGCCACCACGGCCGGCGGACGCTAAACTCCTATCTTGATTCCTTCGTTTTTATTCTGCCGAGCGGATGCTCTTGCGCAGTACAGGTTGCGTATTTGCGCATGTGCAGAAAGTGCTGTTTTGAGTGGCCTTTCTGCCATTTATATCTTCAAATGTGTGTTTACCAGAAGACGCTTGTGCTCTACCGTAGGCTTCGGATACTATCTATTTAAGAAATTTTTTGGTGAGGGGGCTACTGTCACGGCAAAGTGTGGAGAAATAACTACGTCCTCCATGGCTAAAATATTCTGAAACGTTAATATAGATTGTGTGAATTTTATCCATGATGGAGGTAGTTGAACTTCGTGACAATTTCTACTATAGGGTTGAGAATAAAAAACTACCAGTCACAATGAATGATTATATTACTTACTTAGTTTTGTTTTAGTTACATGTAAATTTAGCATCGAAATCAAGATTGTCCAAATGTCGCACTTTTTTACACACTCTTTTTATTATTATTGTTATTATTTACATTCGTTATTTTCGTCTTTTATTACTTCCGAATAATTCTCCTTCCTATTTCTTACGTCTATTTTACCACTGACACAGTTTTGTCGCACATAAGTGCGAGCTCACACCATAGACTGTGTTTACATTAAACATTGGAACACAGTATCTGTTCAAAGACTTTATATCGAAGATATAAAATAGAATACGTAACCATGTTGTGCAATGTCTTTTTTATATCTTAGATATCAACTGTTTTACACAAACTGTGTGTTACAATGTAAACAAAGTCTATACTTTGCAGCAAAAGACGTTCCTGTGGTTATAAGAAATAGGAAGCAGAACTATTCGAACATAATCAAAGAGGAAAATAAGAGTGTAAATACAAAAATTGTGTGAAAAAGTGTTAAAAAGTGCTATCAAGGACAATGTTTATTTGGATGCTAAATTTACACCATAGAACTACACGCTGACAAGAATGCATAAGCACGAGAAGATTGGCGCAAGTTCAAAACTCGTCGTGTTTTAAATAAATACAGTCTTTAATTATGACTGGTAGCGGTTTTTCGTCCCAACTCTGTAAACATAGATACTTATTTGCGTGTATCAGTATGACACGAAACACTTTTCCAATATGCAAAACATGGTACAACAAAAGTAAAAGGACGGAGGTCTGGCTCTTTGAAATTTATTGTTCGTTGTGTTGGACACTGAATTTATTTAACACATTCATCAATTTACATGTATTTGATCCCTCTCCTTAAAAAAGAGAAAAACACCGGCCATAGTAATTGACATTAAAGGATAACTCAACTAAATGAAAATTAATCAACTCAGTGGTTTGGAACTAATTAAACAATAAAGAATACAGGGTGTTTCAAAAAGAATATATGTATTGCAAAGTATTATTTTGTACAAACTATCGATCTCTTCGCCTCGGCTCAGCTATTGGACAAACGAATACATTTTATTGTTTATATTAATGGCCGCTAGATGTCAGTTATCTTCTGTTTTGCTTGGTAACCATCATACGTTTAAAATGGCTTCTGCCCAGTAGAAATCATTTTGTGATCTCGAGTAAGTGAAGTGCCATTCCGTAATTACAATGCAAAAACGTTTCAGGTTGAGGTACCAAATTTATCTCCGAAAGGGTGGAGCACTGACAGGTGGTATCGACAGTTTGTAAAATACAGAATGTTTATGTAAAGGAAAGAGTCCTGCATGAATTCAAACTGCTTCCCAACGCCTTCAAAATCAACCTGTCGTGCCCACAACTTTTTGGCGCTTTTTGAGACGTCGCGTCGGTTGATTACGAAGCGTACAACTTACAGCTGGTAAAAGCTCTGGTCCTAATGACAATCGCAAACGTGTGGCATTTTGTAACAAGAGTCTTTTGCACAACGCATTGTGTTGAAGTGACTACCATGTAAACAAAGTCTATGCTTTGCAGCAAAAGACGTTCCTGTGGTTATAAGAAATAGGAAGCAGAACTATTCGAACATAATCAAAGAGGAAAATACACACGGTATGGGTTGGATTTACCACATCTACCGTCAACGGGCCTTTTTCCTTCGAGGAACTGCGTGATTCTGGTTTCGTAACTGCTACCGTGACGGGTGAGAAGTATACCGCTATGTTACAGAATCGCATATTCCCGAGCAAGCTGATAAACACCTGCGGGAACGTACTAT
This sequence comes from Locusta migratoria, assembly GCA_026315105.1. Taxonomy (NCBI): domain Eukaryota; kingdom Metazoa; phylum Arthropoda; class Insecta; order Orthoptera; family Acrididae; genus Locusta; species Locusta migratoria. The sequence continues at coordinate 525,955,163 of CM048747.1, forward strand.
TTTTATGCAGGATGGCGCTCCACCCCATATTGCTACACGCGTGAAAGATCTGTTGCGCGCGTCGTTTGGTGATGATCGTGCGCTCAGCCGCCACTTACGTCATGCTTGGCCTCCCAGGTCCCCATACATCAGTCCGTGAGATTATTGGCTTTGGGGTTATCTGAAGTCGCAAGTGTATTGCAATCGACCGACATCGCTAGGGATGCTGAAAGACAACATCCAACGACATTGCCTCGCCATAATTCCGGACATGCTTTACAGTGCTTTTCACAACATTATTCCTCGAGTACAGCAATTGTTGAGGAACGAAGGTAAACATATTGAGTATTTTCTGTAAAGAATATCATCTTTGCTTTTAATTTTTTTTTTCTAATTATTGCTTTTCTGGTCAGATGAAGCGCCATCTGTCGGACATTTTTGACCTTTTTTTCTAATAAAACTCCATGTCATTCCAAGCATGTGTGTCAATTTTTACCTCTTTATCTATATTATTCCGTGATTTATTAAGTTTTAAAATTTATACTGAGTTTTTAATCACCCGGTACATTTGTTTAGTGCATTTATTGGTTATTATGGTTAGAAATAAACAAATAAAATACTAGTGATTACTGTTTTGCAAATTGGACTTACGTTACTGTTAATATTTTCTTTCGGGGTTTCTGAAATGCAAAGTCTTCTGTTATGTCTTTAAAGTCCAACTCTTGAAGGACCTCGTTTCCTATGCACATGATTCACAAATTAGTAAGTCGTTTTGTAGCATAGTCATTCGTAATTCATTTTTGATTTTCTTTAACATGGAAAATAGGATAATTCGGAAAGATGGGGGCGAGATACCTACTTTGAGAATCTCTTTCTTGGAATGCGCATCGGTAAAAATGTTCACTGCATACTACGGATGAATTTCTTTGTGTATTGGGCGTAAAGGTTTCTCGTGATATCACGTATACGTAACACGTATTTCTTAGTTTATTATGAACGGCAAATTCATCACAGGTAGTACCTCAAGTTTTTCCTTTTTGATTCTTACAATAGGGTACACAGCATTAGAGTATCTGTTAGGAATAAGGAGAGCATTTGAGCAGGGGTCTCAAGCCATGCAAGGACCCATGGACACTCAGTGGTTTGGGGCCCTTAAAAATCATGAAATGAATGCATCAGAATGATGTACATTTTTAGTGACTTAATTGGTTAAATATTACAAACCAAATCCTATTGATTAGTTCCACAAATTAGTCGTTCAAAATTAATGATTTCTTTAAAGATTTTCAGAATACAATATGTACAGTTTTTGAAGCATGTCTCTTTTTATGCAGATAACTGGCACACAGATTAGGGGACCCTACAATTAAAGAGAATTTTCCTTTGAATGAACTCATCAGAATGATGTACAGGGTGATCAGAAAGACGGTATAACTTTGAAAACTTAATAAATCACGCAATAATGTATACAGAGAGGAAAAAATTGACACACATGCTTGGAATGAAATGGGGTTTTATTAGAACCAAAGAAAAAAAATTGCTAGACGCGTGAAAGATCCCTTGCGCGCGTAGTTTGGTGATGATCGTGTGCTCAGCCGCCACTTTCGTCTTGCTTGGATTCAAAGGTCCCTAGACCTCAGTCCGTGCGATTATTGGATTTGGGGTTACCTGAAGTAGAAGGTGTATCACGATCGACCGACATCTCTAGGGATGCTCAAAGACAACATCCGACGCCATTGCCTCACCATAATTCCGAATATGCTTTACAGTGCTGTTCACGACATTACTCCTCGACTACAGTTATTTTTGAGGAATGATGGTGAACATGAATGACTTTGACTCTGCAGCGGAGTGTGCGCTGATATGAAACTTCCTAGCAGATTAAAATTGTGTGCCGGAACCGGGACTCGAACCTGGGACCTTTGTCTTCCGCGGGAAAGCGTACTACCGACTGTGCTATCCTGACACGACTCACGATGCCGCCTCACAACTTTACTTCCGCCAGTACCTCGCCTCCTACTTTCCAAATTTCACAGAAGCTCTCCTGCGAACCATGGAAGACTAGCACTCGTGGAAGATAGGATATGGTGGAGACATGGCTTAGCCACAGCTTAAGGAATGTTTCCAGAATGAAACTTATATGGTGAACATATTGAGCAATTCCTGTAAAAAATATCGTCTTTGCTTTGTCTTAATTTGTTATGCTAATTATTGCTTTTCTGATCAGATGAAGTGCCATCTGTCGGATATTTGTTTGATTTTTTTTTTTCTAGTAACACCCCCTGTCATTCTAAGCATGTGTGTCAATTTTTACCTCTCTATCTACATTATTCTGTGATTTATTGTGTTTTCAAATTGATTCTGACTTTTTGATCACCCGGCAGGTGTGGATGACGCAGTTGAGATGGTTAGTCCAGTACAAACGGACCAATACCCGTCCTGGCGGAAGCCGGCACACTCGGCTCAGTACGGCTGTGAGCGGCAGCCCGGGCCGCGCATGCGCACACCTGCCGCTAGAGGTGTCAGCCGGCCGCCCTCCCACGCACAGTGGAGCGCCTGCCCGGCAAATTGCCGTGCCGCCCACGCGGGCGTCAGCGTCGCCCACTGCCGTGCAAACAATAGCCGCGCAGCTACACAGCCAGATACGCGCCAGACCGCTTTGAGACGGCGGAAACGTCCATAACTCTCGTGCCGGCTTCCAGCTGCTCCGCGGAAACATCAGCAACTCTCCCTCCGCTTTCAATTGCCTCGTCAAGCACTGAGTTAGCGTTTAGCAGCAGCGTTTCGCTTGAAGACTTTCAACGTAATAGATGCCGAAACCACAGTAAATCCGTTCCACGTACTGTGACACAGCAGGCACCACCGCTGTTTCGGCCACGTGAAAAGGAGAACGCCATACAGAAATTACGGATGAAACGGAGAGTAAGTTCCTGAGGCACTTCTCTAATTGCACCGAGCAATGTTCCTGACGAATACATAAGCAACTTATCAATGATCGTTTAACTGAGAAAGTTGTCGACTAAATTCTTGAAAAGATACTTTCAACAATAATAATGCTTTGCGATTTCCCTTTTTTTCTCATCAGTCTTTCGTTTGACGCAGCTCCAACCAAATTCCCCACTAGTGTCAACTCCCTCATTCCAGAGTCGCACTTGCGCCCTACAATTAGACCTATTTGTTGAATGTGTTCGTCTACCCCTACGGGTTTTGCCCTCTACAATTTTCTCTAGTATTCTGGAGGTTACTACACTGATATCGTAACACATATATCCTGTCATCCTGTCCCTTATTCTTATCATTTATTTCAATATGTTACATTCGTAGCCTGTTCTACAGAGAATATCCTGACTGATTATTTTGTTAACCACCTAATGTTCAACATTTCTCGTTAACACCACTTCTGAAATGCTCCAGTTTTCTCTAATCTGTAGGTCAGACTGTTCACGCTTCACTGCCGGACAAAACTGTGCTCCACACATAGAGTCTCAATAATTTCTTCCTGAATAAAGCACTCACAAAAATAGATTGAAAGAACGTAACTGTCAGGAAACTATGAATAGCAGAAGAGCTAAGATGATCGATCAAAAGTTTTGAGCGTAATTATCGAATTCTGAAAAACAAGTCACTTAAAATCAAATGATTAACAAGTCCATGGAAGCCAACACGAAATGGTTGAAGGAAAAAAGTATGGAAATCGAAAAAGCTAAAAATGTTCAAATGTTTGTATAGCATATGAGACTTAACTAAGGGGTCACCAGTGCCTAAAGTTACAAAGTACTTATGAACTAACTAATACTAAGGACGGCACAAATATCCATGCCCGAGGGGGGATGGCAGACCGTGAGTGGAGCGCCTCAGTCCCCTCCGCCACCGCGGCCGGCTCGAAAAAGCTGTCATCGTTGTAAAGACTCTGGCAGCATGCAGGAAATTAAAAACAGCTTTCGCTAAATTTAAAAGTGAAGGGTGGTAGCATTAAAAATGAAATGAGAATGTCAGTCACAGAGGAGAGAGCAGATTTGTGGAAAGAGTACGTTAAAGGACTGTATGAAGAAGAAGGCTTGGCTCATGACGTGAAAGAAGTAGAAATGGACAGAGTTGATAAAGCGGGTCCAGTACAAGGAACAGAATTTGAAAGAAACTGGAAGACCTTAAATCACATAAGGCAGAAGTCACATCAGAATTTTTAAAACCATTGGAGGGAGTGGCAACCAAACGACTATTCTAGTTGATGTGTATAATTTGTGAGACTCGTACCATAGCGTCAGACATTCTGAAAAGCATCAGCCATACAATTTTGAAAATAGCAAGGGCAGATACGTGTGGCAATACCGCACAATCAGTTCGCAGCTAAGCCACTGACGAATATCTAGAACAGATGAACATACGATAATATTGGATAATTTTGTAGACAACTATTTTGGCTTTAGGAAAAGTAAAGCCTTGGCATAGGCAGTTCTGATAATGGACGCAGGATTGAAGATAAAGAAAGACAAATAACGTACAGCCTAACATGAACAAGTACCAAGAGGGAATAACAAGAGCCATGCGGGACTTAATGCGCGGTCTTAGGCACCATATGAGAAACGACACGATCACACCGGCCGGAGGTTCGAGTCCTCCCTCGGGCATGTGTGTGTGTGTGTGTGTGTGTGTGTGTGTGTGTGTGTGTGTGTGTGTGTGTCGTCCTTAGGACCGGTTAGTTTAAGGAGTATGTCAGTCTAGGGACGGATAGCCCCAGCAGTTTGGTGCATTATGTTTACAAACAATTGAACATATGATGTTTGAATAAAAACACTGCAAGAGCAAGAACGAAGTGCTCTGCTTAAAAAAAAAGTATAAGACAGAGATACAGTACTTCACTGCTTCTGTTCAGTAGGCTATGTACATCGAAGAAGCAATGGTGGAGATAAAAGAAAGTTTCGGTTGCGGTATTTTAAAGTTCAGGTTGAACGGATATCAACGATAAGATTGGCTGATGACACTGTTGTCCACAGTCAATGTGAAGAAGAACGGAATGAATAATCTTATGAGTACAGAATATGAACTGGGACTGATGACCTCGATGTTTAGTCCCCTCAAAATCACAACAACAACAAGAATATGAACGGAAAATCAACAGCATAAAATATAAATAATAACGAGAAATACTAGAAATTAAACGATCGAGAAACTTAATATCAAACTTGATTCCGGGCGTAGATGACGCTTAGAAAAAGAAACAACTCATATTGGACGAAGCCAGTATGACCTAAAAGGCAGACGAGTATAGGAAAATGAGAGCATTCATGACGAAGAGAAGTCCACTGGTATGTGAAGAAGAAATCACTGATTGTATGTTTGGAGCGGTGGGAAAACAGAGTAGAAGAGAAGTACTAGCGCTATGTAGCTATGGAAGAATGTTGAAAATTAGTTTTACTGATTATAAGTGAGGACTTTTTCCGAAGTATTGGCAAAGAAAGAAACTTATGATAAACACTGATAAGAACAAATTTTTGGAATTTGTGGAAACTCATCACAAAGCATAATTACCGTGAACAGTCTGTTTTCACGAATTTTCTTGTCCATATTGAAACACGTCCACATAACATGCATAACATGTTCCATTTAATTGACTCACCATGAACAAATGTTGAGGAGCTTCAGAATTTTTTTTTTTTTTTTTTTTTTTTTTTTTTTTTTTTTTTTTTTTTTTTTAGTTTAGACACTCCACTCGCAATAGGTGAGATACCGAGATACCAGGCATTATATATTGATTTAGTTTTATCTGTATGTAAAATTCTAAGTGTCTATGTTGTACATGAGGCCCTAAATATGTATTAGAGTATAATGTGATGAGCTCCCACTGGCCCTGACTTCCACAGAATGAATGAAACTTTGTATGTTTTGTGTCGTCATTTCTTTCAAACGCTGGGTGTTGAATGTCTCTGGGCGAGAAGTAGGTTTTTCAACTGCTGAGCAGAACCCAGTCTTAGCAAAGATTCCTAATGTAGCTTGCTCTTAACCTCCTTGGCTGGAGGTTGGTCAGGTTACCTGCCTGACACACGGTGACTCTCTCTGGGCTCCCCTCCACTACCCCTCCTCTGGTAACAGTTAGGCAGTGGTCAAGAGAGCTATTCATTCGCTTCTTGGTTCCTTGTAGGGTAAGTACCTCTGCGTTTGGTTCTGCTGTGGCCTCGTGGCTCGACTTACTTCATGCTCCATAGTCGCACTTATGCCTTTTCACGAGTTTAATTCTGGGAGTAGCAGCTGCACTATGTGTAGTAGTGAGATTTTGCTTAATTTCGTACAGGATTGCTAATTTTATGTCGATTTTGCTGGAATCTGATTCCGAGGCTCTGATGTTTCGTTAGCATAGTTCTTGAACTTTATAACTTTTAAATCATTTCGTCACCTGTTTAAATATGTTCAGTGTCTTTCGCGTTCTTATCGTAGTTGAATTCAAATATTTTTTGGGACTCGTGGTGCCCATACTGTTCGTACCTTGTCAACAGAACACGTAGACGATATCAGACTAAGCCTTCAACTTTTCCATCATTCAGTGCACATGAGCGGTTAATAATTGTATAGCTAGTTAGCTAATGTGTGTAGCAGGATAATTTTCCCCGAAAACTGTCCATTATAACTTGTAATCTGTCTACTTGCCCACGTGTGCGCCGATTAGCGTGTTCCCTGTCGTGGTTATTACCATTAAATAGATTTTTTTCCTCTGTGTACAAAAAGAACCGTTGCACAACGTATATCGTGTTTTCAATTTCCATGAAATAGAATTATTTCACTTCTCTGAATTTTTGTGACCGAACTTAGTATTGTGCTGTAGCAATCTGTAACCTTGCTTATCTAATAGATATCATTCCTCTGATAAGAAAGAATGGTTACACGATATATTTCGCGATCTCATACTCTTTGAAATTGATTTTGTTAACATTATGCATATTTTGTGTTCCAACATAGTAGAGTGCTGTATTGATCTAACAACTTTAATCTTCTGTAGTTATCTTCTCCCTGTACTAAACGAACGCCAGAGCGACCGTTTTTAAATATTATTTAACGAAATCTTGATTTAATGTATAGTTAGAAGTTCTAGGGAAACTTTAACTTCCGTCTGTACACCGCACTTTGTGGTCTTAAACCAAGTGCCTTTGTTTCTGAAAGTTTATCATGAGCCTAAGCCACTACCTTGACACGTTATGGAAGCGAAGTACTATATCATTGTGCGCGAGCGAACCTTTGATCTGTGTTCTCCACATCGCTTGGTTGTCGTCTTGGTGTATTGGTGTCAGGTGCTTGGTAAGTACCTACATGGCTTGGCGTATGAATCTGTGTGTAAATGTGCTGCAATTCCTCCGTTCCCACCTATGAAACGTGATCATAATTAACCTGTACTCAACTTTGAAGTTGGGCAAGTTTAGGGCCATGTAATTGTGGATATTTTGAACCTTTTGTGAGGTGTGTTTTTTACTGTATTTTTTTTAAAAATGGTCTTCCCCCATTGTTGTTCGTGTTTTGAACAATAAATGAATTTCTTAACGTATAATCCTTTTGCGTTAATTTAAATTCTCCCCTCATCATTTATTTTGGATTAATGTGGGGTAATTTGTTCATGTATCTCGTGTCTCTGCTCCCTTCTGGAGGAGAGGATATTTGCGTTTCCGTTGCCAACATTTATGATTTTTGATTAATATCCATGACTGCGGATCATTATTTAATTGTGTGCAGTTTCCTCTAAAGATTACTGTAAAGGTAAAACTGTTTTCTTAACTTATAGAATCAGAGTTTTGCTTAAGGGAACTGTATACTTCCGCCGCTGTGTGAATATCGCCGTAATTAGATTTTGTGAGAAAACAGTCAGTTGTTAACTTCACAAACATGGCTAGTTAACAGCCAAAAGAACAGCGGGCGAGTTTCCATATTCTCAAGTAAACCATCATTCATAACAGAAGCCGTCTACTCCGTGAATCGTCACGAACACTGGTTCGCTCATCAATGAAGTGCCTACTCAACCTTCTCACAATCCCATTAGTAATAACATTTTCTTCATAAATCTCTCCAACTAGCCAATGAATTTCAGCTGTCGAAGCACACTTTTCGTTCAAAAACCGTACAACATAAGATATTTCGCAGTCCAGATGGTCTTAAGAAAGCTGTAACAGATGTAAATACAATACACTCCGGCTTTTTTTTTTTAAGTTGAAATAGTTTCTATTGTGTTACTAATTTGTAGTGTGCTTCTCTTCGAGTATTATACTGGGTTTGACATACTACTGAAATTACGAGCAGAATTTATCTCCTACTTGTTGACCATAAATGACAGAATCACATTTACTGTTACGGTTTTAGTTTTATACTTAACTTCGCTTTACAACGAATTCTCTCACACTGTAGTGAAATGATAAAATATTTCTTCTGAGGTTTACACAGTGAAACCGCCGTGACCTGTTTGATGTTCATTTATCAACGTACATCGTTCCATATGTAGTCGCAGTATAGAAACAGTTCAATAATATACTAAAATTGTCTAAAAATGTAGACCTACTGCAAACTTTATGCTTTATAATGCTCTGAATAGCTTGGAAGTACACGTAAATGCTGCGTATGTTGACAGCAACTGTAGTTTCATTCTAGTTACAGCTGTAGCAAACTGTATGTATTCGATAATCTGATACTACTTATTATGAGATGAGTAATTCATATAGACATCCCTGACGAACTTGAAGTGCATATTTGCGTAGCTATGCCGTTTTGGATGGTTACTTTTGTTTTTAAACATTTTGGTTTCTACTTCTTGGTTCGTGTTTGCAGGTCAATCTTCAACGACCTGACGTCCGTTTTCCACGCAAGCGTTTTATTGTATCTTTTGCCGGTAAAGATTCCAGTTAAACGATTAATTATTTGTTTTTGATCTTGTCGAGTATATAAAAGTTTTGTAAAATAGTACTGAAAAGTTATCATCTACACATTTTCATTCATGACGGTATTGTCTTAATTTTTAATGTCACATAATACACTGTAACAATCCCGCTGCTCGCAAATGTAGTGCTACTACTATGATCGGTCCCACTGGCATTTGAAATATTCCGGTTGATTCCAAACCTCTAAGTAAAGTGCGGGAACAATACTTAAAACGGATGTCGCAGGTGGGTTACGCTAATTTTGATCAATCTGTATGACAACTGCATTTTAATCACTAGACAAATGGACTATACTGATGTATCATTTCCTCAGTAGTATAAGTACCTCAAAAGCAGGCAAACAGTATCTACTTGGCATATTTGAAATTGTTTCACAGTTTCAAAGGCAGTATAACGGTCATGTTTCTAGGTGGCACAGGTATCGAGAAAAACGGGTAGCAAATCTGCTTCTTGAATAATTCCTCTTTACTAAACGTAGATGTAGACCTGATGTGGCTCAAATTCAAGGAAGTGTTATCGACAGCAATTGACAGTTTTATACCAAATAAATTAATAAAAGAAGGTGGTGATCCCCCTTGGTACACAAAACAGGTCAGGACACTGATGCAAAAGCAACGTAAAACGCATGCTATATTTAAACGAACACAAAATCCCCAGGATTGGCGATCCTACACAGAAGCTCGAAATTTAACAAGGACTTCAATGCGAGATGCCTACAATACTTCTCACAACGATACTCTTTCTCCACATTTGACAGAAAACCCAAAGAAATATTGGTCATATGTTAAATATACTAGGGGCAAAACAAAAACAATACCCTCACTACGTGGTAGTAACGGCGATCGTGCCGATGACAGCGCTACAAAAGCAGAATTACTAAACATAGCTTTCAGAAACTCATTCACCAAAGAAAACGAAACCAATATTCCACATTTCAAATTACGAACAGAGGGCGTAGTGAGTAACGTTGAAGTAGATATCATAGGATTAGTGCAGCAACTAAAATCACTTAACAAGAGCAAGTCTTCTGGTTCGGACTGCATACCCATTAGAATTTTACCTGATTATGCTGAAGCGGTAGCTCATTACTTAACAGCCATATACAACCGCTCTCTCAAAGAAGGATCTGTACCAAAAGATTGGAAAGTTGCACAGGTCACACCTATATTCAAGAAAGGCAGTAGGAGTAACCCACTAAACTACAGGCCTATTTCAATGATGTCAATTTGCAGCAGGGTTTTGGAACGTATCCTATATTCAAATTGTGAATTATCTCGAACAGAATTATTATTGACCCAAGGTCAACACGGATTTAGAAAATATCGTTCATGCGAAACACAACTAGCTCTTTATTCACACTAAGTGATGGGTGCTATGGACAAGGGTTCGCAAATCGCTTCCGTATTTCTTGATTTCCAGATGGCTTTTGACACAATACCTCACAAACGGTATTTAATCAAATTGCGTGGTCGACCCAAATTTGCGACTGGATAAGGGATTTCCTGTCAGAGAGTACACAGGTCGTAGTAATCGATAGTAAGGTATCGACTAAAACAGAGGCGATATCCGGCGTTCCACGGGGTAGTGTTAATGTTCCTTATTTACATAAACGATTTAGGGGAAAATCTAAGTAGCTCTCTTAGGTTGTTTGTAGATGACGCTGTTATTTTCCGTCTAATAAAATCATCTGAAGATCAAAACCAACTGTAGACGATCTAAATAAGATAACACTATGGTGTAAAAATTGGCAATTGAGTCTAAATAATGAGAAGCCTGAAATCGTCCACTTGTGTACGAAAAGAAATCCGTTAAACTTTGTTTACAAAATAAATCAATCAAAAGTGAAGGTCACAAACTCCACAAAATATCTAGGAATTACTATTACTTCAGACTTAAATTGGAAAGAACACATAGATAATGTCGTGGGAAAGGCGAACAAGTGACTGCGTTTTATTGGTAGTGCCCTTAAAAGATGGAACAGAACTAAAAGAGGCTGCATACACTAGACTTGTCTTTTTTTTTAAGTATTGCTGCCCTGTGTGGGATCCTTATCAGGTTGGTTTGACGGAGGACATCGAAAGAGTCGAACGAAGGGAAGCTTTTTTGTATTGTCACGATACAGGGGAGACAGCGTTACGGAAATGATGCAGGATCTGGGATGGGAATAATTACAACAACGGCGCTTATCGCTGCGGAGTGGGCTACTTGCGAAAACCCAATCGCCAACATTCTTCTCCGAATGCGAAAGTATATTGTTGACTCCCACTTAAATAGGTAGAAATGATCATCAGAATAAAATACGAGGAATCAGAGCTCCAACGGAGAGATTGAGATGTTCTTTCTTCCCGCGCGCTATTCGAGAATAGAATGGGAGATAAATAGTGTAATGGTGGTTTGAAGTACCCTCTGTCAGGCACTTTTGATTTGCAGAGTATCCCAGTATCCCATGTAGATGTAGAATGCGATTATAACGAGGGTTACTGTCAGTTACGGATACACATCTTTCAGTTATTATCTCCGTCGTAATATCAGCACGTCACACCACACCTGACATTAAGTCATTAATAATGGTCATATTGGCATGCAGTTAAATCGAATCAGACCGATAAAAAAAAAAAAAAAAAAAAAAAAAAAAAAAAAAAAAAAAAAAAAAACTTATCTCTTTTCATTCTCCACTCCGAGGAGTGGAGCGGGCTGTTTGAGATCCGGCCCATAAAGAGTCGCGGTTCTATTCAGCCAATATCAGACAAGCTGATAGTGGGGCAAAGGGGGATCCCAATTGGGAATATGTGGGAGGGGCTTACCAGCTCCGGCATACGCCTTACAACCAAGGAAAACCTCCCGAAAACCTTGGTCGGAGCCGGGGGGATTGGGACCAATTTAATTTATCTCCGGGACTTGCCCCGGACAAAAATAGATTATCGAGCGATTGTTCTATCGAGTTTCTATAGCTACATCACAATATCTAGCTGCGAGAACCAAGTCCATTGTCTCGCACTTATAACTCATCTACACTGTAATCATGTAATGAGTCCTGTTTTGACTCAGTACCAAAATACAGTGTATATATGTTTAATTATTGTTTATTTGTCTTTCAATATTGCTGACACTCTTTTATTCTCACGTTTTAGTATGGATTTTTACAACTTACGTTGTGGTATAAGACTCAGAACTATTCTTATTTGCTTGTAAAAAACAATTGTACCAATCAGTTCTTTCGCCTTCTTTCAGTAACTGTACGTCATTAAAGTTGACATGTACCGAAAACGCAATACCACCATTATAAATAAAAAATAAGTAAAGTATCATTTCTAAAATTGTGAGGAATTTTCCGACGAGAGAGTAGGGCTAAGAAATTATTGATTCATAGTAATCTGATTACCTAAGCGTCAGGTAAGAAATATATGTCATTCCCAAACTTAGTTCCTGAACCGGTTTCTGAACCTTTCTCGGGCGTAAACGAAAAACAAGCTTAGACTGCTATGTGACAAATGTGCTGCCTTAAAACGCAGGAAAAAGAGAAGAAGACTTGCACCCTGGCTAACCGATCAGCTAAGAGAACACAAGGTCCTCAGGGACACACAACATCGGACATAGATACTACAAACTACGACCCACACCTGAAAATCATATCGCTTACTGTCATAAACAGAGCAGAGTTCGTCATGCCGTGAGAGATTCTATGCACAGATACGACCATTCATTAAAGGACAACATACACAAAACTGTTGTCCTATGCAGAAACTTGCTTTGTCTTGGTATATCTAAAGTAAGCTGTAGTTGAAGTTATTGTCCCTATCGAGCAACTGATACTGCATATTAAGTAAATGCAAAGTTGAGTCTCAAAAGTCTGCGGCGCGCCAGTCACAGTCTGCACGGCCGCAGCGGTCGGGGTTCGGATCCCCCCCCCCCCCTAGGGCATGGATGTTTGTGTCGTCTTTAGTATAAGGTCATAAGTAGTTTGTAATTTTAGGGACATATGACCCCGCAGTTACGTCCCTTAAGCTTAACAGACACATATTTTTCTCAGAAGGAAAGAAATTTCACTACTTCATGGAAACCACGAAAAATTCTTTCTTAAGCTTGTTATTCTGCAGATTAGGTCAGCATCTACTGGAGACGATGGTATCACAGTCCAAATGATTAAGTTTATTACTGACCCACTACTACCCACCGCAACATAATTAACCAGTCCTTCGCCACAAGTATTTTTCCTAAATTCTAGAACGGAGCCTGTTGATTACGCTTCTGCCGCCATTTTTGTTCCAAGCGGTGACAGCGTGAGCTTCTCGAAGGCGGAGTTCTCTGCTGTAATTGCTTTGAAATATCGCTTGCTTCAATTCTAATAGATACAGGATGTTTCACTAAGTGTATTTGCCTCTGTAACTTATAAAATAGTAGGTGACGGGAAATTTTAATGCTGTAGGTTAACACAACAAATGTTACACTTTCTGCGGAGCTATGAACATAGTTTATTGTATTATTTTCCAAGGAGTTACAGCACAAAGATATAATTTTTAAATGAAACAATAGCTTTTTTATTGTGCATCAGAATCGTTGAAACCAACTGCGTCCAAATCAATTTAAACTACATTCCTATCACTGTTAGTTTGGGAGCTACAACCGTTCAAAGTTTAAGGGGCAGATACCACACGCTGTACATAATACATGGCTGTGTGGTGGGTGATGGATGTTATGGCGGTGGGAAGTTGATTTACATGATATGTTCAAATGTGTGTCCATGTTCCTGAAAGCACAATGCAATGCGCCTTCGAAAGGATCTGCGGGCGAGATGTAACATCGCCGGTGTGTCGGAGCGACATGCGTCCTCGATGCGCCGTTTTAGATCATCTGGGGATGTGGGCTCAGTGGCATAAACACGCCCCGCAAGGTCGCCCGATTTAACACCAATAGATTTCTTTTTGTGGGGATAAAAGATTTATGAATAAGAGAGGAATGGATCACTTAAAATAGTTGGTAATGGTGTCAGATCCAATCGTTTCCAACCATTCGCTCTATTTGTTCAAATTGGCTGTCTTCAAAATTAAACTTAACTTAATTTTTTTTAATAAGTTAATACGAAACAACGTATATGTCTAAAAATGTTTTCAATTACGGATTATGGCAAAAAGTACCGAAGTCACTAAAAACCGATTGCCTCCAATAGGCGAATAAGAAGGGTCCAATTTTGATGTTCGACACTTTGCCAGTAAACTACAACATAGCTATGTCATTGGCCGACAGACGTTTGTGCATTTTAACATCGTAGTAGTTTCGAACATGTTTATAAGTACGAGCCGTATGAACCATTGTAATTATTAAAACCAGTATACACCTTTAAAAGTAATAATATTGATTTTTTTCCTTGAACGTAGCTGCTATTGTCATCGACAGTTGAAACGTCGAAGGATAAAAATTCAGCCCTCGGTCGCCAAAGTAAAAATTATTTAATCTGGTTTCGGCAGTAACTATGATTGCCTTCATCAGAAATTTTAAAATAAAGCAAGTCACATAATAAAATATACAACTCAGCTGTAATGCTTACGTCACAAAATTTGAAAAGATTTTTTTAGGAAAAGCTAGCCACTACGGGCTGTACGCCTGCACGGAGGCATCAGACTGATGCAAGCTTTTTCTAAAAATTTCTTTTTAAATTTTGCGATGTAAGCATTGCAGCTGAGTTGTATATTTTATTATGTGACTTGTTTTATTTTATAATTTCTGATGAAGGCAATCATAGTTCCTGCCGAAGCCATGCTAAATAATTTTTTTAAATTTTTTTTTTTTTTTTTTTTTTTTTTTTTTTTTTAGAAATTCACGTCAACCCGGAGATCGAGCTCAGTTCCCCTCCCCCGCCCTCAGAACACGATTTGCCCTCAGTTCCCCTCCCCCCTCCCCACAGGACACGATCCTGGATACGCCACTGGTTGATACTGTTTGTTATCGGTAGTCTAAGTACGAATAATAGTCGATTACAATAGGTTGTTGGGTCGGGCCCTTCGCTAAAAATCAAGTGTTGAACCCTGCCATTTACAACGTTTCGAAATCGTGCGTAATCACAAATGATGTAATCCACTTCCCATAGTTCTGAAGTCCTCATTGGTATCTGCATTCTGCAGCATACTGATCGCCCTATGTTGCCGTTTCGGGTCAACGCGAAGGAACAAAAATGGCGGGTGCGCACGCCCGTCTAAATCTATGTGCCATACTATAAACGCCACTGTCACTTCATCCCCGGATTACCGATCTAACTGCATTCTAAGGGCAGTGTCCAAGGCGTTAGTAAACTGGAGCACGACTGCACGTACTGCGCTTTACTTGACTACAAACAACGTTCTTGTCCAATTCCAATCTGGTTTCCGGAAATATCGTATCGCGAAATATGCTTTGATAAAAATAACAGAAGAGCTGAAGCTTGTTATGGATGGTCGAAAGCCGATGCTATGACGTGAATAGAAGACTGGCTAGAGATATACACGCCTGCACCCCGCTGCTATCAACCAGTCGGCAACAGACTGTGGTGACACCTCTGGGCTCACTAACCTCTCACCTGTGCTGTGGTCTGTGTACTGCCCTTACAATACGACGGCTCTGCTGGGTGGACGTCCAGTACCTGGTCTAGGAGAGTGTGAGTGTTCACGTTATCGCTGCAACCAGAATCGTTTCACAACTGACGCAGCACCTCCAACTTCTGTGGCTATTCCGCGAAAGGACTACTCTGCCACTCGAAATCCCACAGTCTGGTACTCGATCAGATGATTGTCGAAGATGGTTTGCGTGGCTTGGTGCTTGTTTGCTTCACACTGAGCCTTGTGGCTGTACACATTCCCTTTTGAAGACTACACACAGTTTGTGATCCGTCCGCAATATAATAACGCTGCCTGTTGGCGGACGGCGTTGACACCATCATCAGTGCATCTACTATCCCCCAGTTGACATCTGCCGTCATCGGTTCAAAACCTACGTCGTCTTTGCGAATGCACTAATTTTTTCTGTCACTATATAAAGGAACTAAATAGCATTTCTAGATTCAAAGCATAGTTAACGGGATACCTACTGAAGTGGCAATAATGTTTAGACTTTCCTACACACTCCCCTTCTCACTACAGTCAGGAGATATATTTTTTTTCTTTCTTTCCTTCAGAAATCGTCATGCGATATTATATAATTTTTGCATCGAAATAGGTATGTTCTGCATCTTCCAATATCACTTATTGTTGTTACTATTAAATATATTAGGTGGACGACAGACGTTTCCGAGTTTGAGTGGCATTCATGCGTCAACGAAACAGACAACAGCACCATAGGTACTGCGGCAAGACTGTGGAGAGGCCTAAAATGTGGTTATTGAAGACGGACAACAGCAGCCTTTTCAGCAGTTGCAGTTGAAAGAGTCGCGATGTTTGATTGATCTAGCCTCGTAACATAAGCTTTGTAAAGCAGTTACTACAAATGGAGAATGTAGTCGTTACTTCTACCGATGACTGTATCGATATGTGATGACGCCATCTCGAGTAAAACAATCGACAGGTAAAATAGCGTCCCACTGAGAACCTCGGCGAAGACTGCTCAGGAGGATCTTGATTTGCTCATCGTAGGGTGCGATCTTACTGTAGTAAGGTAAAGCGAAAATGTGAAGATTGTTAGTTCGTTGTCGTTCGATGTGTTCTTGGTTTAGTTTTTTTGTTACACTGGACTACGGAGACGGATGACATAGTAAGTCTGTCAGAGACGGCAAAGGATCTGCAGGAGCAATTGAACGGAATGGACAGTGGCTTGAAAGAAACATGTAAGATGAACATTTACAAGAGCAATACAAGGGTAATGAAATGTGGTCTAAGAAAATGAGGCGATGCTGAAGAAATTAGACTAGGTAACGAAACAATAAAGGAAGTAAAATAACATACGATAGTCGCAGTATAGAAGATATGAAAGGTAAGAGGGTGATGGAAAGAAAGGCGTTTTGAAAAAGAATATTAATTAAAGAGTTGGAATACTTTTCGGAAGGCTTTGGTGTGGAGTGTTGCCTTGTACGATAGTGGAACATGTAAGATAAATAGTTCAGGCATGAAGAGATTAGAAGCTTTTGAAATGTTGTGCTACAGAAGAATGCTGAAGATTAGGTGGGCAGATCGCGTAACTAATGAGGGTGTACTAAACAGAATTCAGGAGAAAAGGAATTTCTGACATACCTTGACTAAAATAGGGGATCGATTGGTAGGACACATTCTTAGGCATCCAAGAATCGTTAATTTATCATTGGAGGGAAGTGTGTGGGGTAAAAATCGCCGAGGAATACCAAGAGTCTAGTATAGTAAGGAGAGTAGTATGAGGAGGTAAAGTAGGGTGGAGAACTGCAACATACCAGTCTCCGGACTGAAGACCATAACAACAATAACTAGTTCAGGTTGTCAAAAACACGTTTATTTACGTAAGCAAATTATACCTATTGCACAAAGCATGACATCCATCTTGCCTTCGCAGTGCCACTTACGTACTGAGGGGTTACCACTGCTGAGAAAATTCTTTGTCACTCTGTAAAAAGCATATCTTTGCAAAGTGTAAGCAATAATCGTTTGTGTCACGGGAACCCTGCGAGAGAGATGTAGCAGGGACAGTCTGTGTTGCGTCATCACAGAGTGCAGCGTTGGCTGCCGGAGAGAGTTGTCGACTGGTGTGCGGCATGATTGGAACCTATTTTAATTAATTAATAACATTTAACTGAGATGGAATTATTAGAATAAAGCCTTGTTTGAAAAATAATTGATATGGGTGTTAGATTCTAATATATTATGCTATTTGCATGTACTGGCTGATGACGAGCGAAATTATGTCTGGCATCACGGATAGGAAGAACAGTTTAATTGTGAATTTATGTAGTCATTTTACACATTATTTTCACCCGTTACTTACTCTCGATCTTTCCTTTTGCTATTATAACGAAACCCATTATCTTTTTGTTAGCTGTAGCAAATACTCGGAACACTACAATCAATTACAGATTCATTAACAAAAAATTACTGTGCTGTGATCAAATCTGTAATTGATTGTAGTGTTCCGAGTATTTGCTACAGCTAACAAAAAGATTAGATACAAACAGTTATTAATTTTAGAAAGCGTACTGGTGACAAACAGCAATCTTGCTACTGTAATTTTATTCGTCTGTAATCTATGATGTTCTAGTACTTTTTGCCATTTTATTGATGGACGATAACATTAAAATTTTCGTAAACCCAGAGCAAATATTGCTTTAACAAAATTACGAAGCAATAAATAAATTAATATAAAGTACGAAAATCATTGATGTATATGGATGTCACGTATGTATATTTCATGATAGAAGTTACAATTACGATAATCATAAAATTCGATGTATTTTTATAAAGTTACATTTTTCAAAGATCACCTGAAGATGGAGCTAAAGCCGAAATAGGCCTATAGTATAATAAATATACTTGTATGTAAAGCAGCATTTGGAATTTCATTGCATGATTGTTTTTAAAGTTCACTGACCTGTTCAAAAATGTTCAAATGTTTGTAAATCTTATGGGACTTAACTACGGGGTCATCAGTCCCTAAACTTACAAACTACTTATGAATTACTTACGAACTAGGACGGCACAAATATCCATGCCCCAGGGGGGGATTCGAACCTCCGACCGTAGTGGCCGTGCAGCCCGTGACTGAAGCGCATCAGTCCACTCGGCCACCGCGGCCGGCAACTGATCTGTGGAAAGAATGTTTCCGTAGAGTGTTTATGCCATATTTTCGAGCTGTCATTACTGATATTAAATAAAAGCAACTCTTAGTATGCACTTTCGTAAACATTTGTTCACAGACAGAGTTTTACGTATGTAACTGACTTTGAAAATGGTATCGAGTAGTCCAGTACCGCTTTTTCTTTCTTATGGATTGTTACAACATGCGGCTTTATTTTCAGCCATTTGTTCTCGATTAAGACTGTTACATTCTAAATGAACATAACTGTGAAAACCCCGGTTCTTCCATAATGTTTTATTTCGTATCGACAGGACATAAAGAAACCTATGCTTTGTAGTTGTGAGTGTAATTTAAAAAAGACGCGGGGGAATTTTCGTGTGGTCTGCAGAGCCGCGTTTATGGGTCGCGTGGCTGCTCGCGTCGGAGGTTGGAGTTCTCCGTCGGGCATGTTGTGTGCGTGCGTGTGCGTGTGTGTGTGTGTGTGTGTGTGTGTGTGTGTGTCTGTGTGTCTCCAGGGACCGATCACCACTGCAGGTTGGTCCCTTAGGTCGAGAAACTTATGTGTGTAATTTCCTTTGTATTAGTTTAAATACTGTGTAAGTTTAGTGACCGATAACGTCAGCTCTTAACATTTTCGCCCCTTTAGGTACGGTAGTAATAGTAAAAAGTGGGCCTTTGCGTTCGCCGTTTGACAACTCGAAATTTAGATGGAAATAACGGCCTAACCATTCATCTAAGACGAAAAATAAACATAACTGTACAAGAGAAAGTTCTCTACAACCTTCCTCTCTTCTTTTTTCTATAACCTGCACCGTTTCAGAGATATTTGCAAAATTAAGGGCGATCTGACATTGCAACTAGTAGTGGTGCTAGGTACCCTCCGCCACGCACCTTTGGATGAATTGTGTTGTATGTATGTTGATGCAGATGTAAGTTAACCAGTACCAGTGAAGATAAAAAAAGTTGAAAAAGACAACACACTACCTTGGCAAGACAGGTGATAATATTTTAAATGAAAAAGTTAATTCATATACGAAAAGATTTTAACATAATAAAGTGGTAAAAGTTAAAAAAATAGTATGTTTGTCAAACTGAAATTTCAAATAATTTTGGCTGTATGATAAATTACGGCGAAAAAGAATACTAAGTGTTTAGTGCATAAATATTACTTTCGTCAGAATTATTTTCAAAAAAGAAAATGAAATAAAATAAAAAAATCACAAAACTTCAGGGAAACCTAAAGTGGGCCATAAAAAACAGCAGTACGGTTACCTGTATTATATTTCATTCCAAATTTCTACGTTTATTCACGTAAATGCATCTTGCGGTTACGGATTAATTAGCGCCGCGGTGGAGTAGCCGAGTGGACTAAGGCGCCTCGCTGCGGAGCGGTTGCTCGCCGTCGGAGGTTCGAGTCCTGGGTCATGGGTGTGTGTGTGATGTCCTTACATTAGTTTACCTAGGTTTAAGTAGTTTGGAAGCTACCGACTGATGACCACGCAGTTTGGTCCGATAGATTTACAGACATTTGAACATTTTTGGAATAATCCGTTGGGCTATCCGTCATTAATACGGAATTTTCTAGAATTGAAAAACAGGCATAGGTGACATGTCTTCACGGATGGTGCTGCGCTGTAGGGTTGGTGCAGCTGAGAGGGAGAACTGGGTGCGTCCCCTCCCCCTCCCTGCCCCTTACTCTCACTGGCCTGGGACATTTAATTTCGGCCTCCCAGACAAGGCAGGAAGCGCCGTCCGGATCACCCGAGAAACCGGATTACTGACAGCCCGGTCAATACGCGGGCCTCGGCGCCGCAGCGAGCCGTGCAGCTACCGGGGCACCGCCGACCTGCCGCGGGTCTTCTCCTTACTCTCCTTCAGTTTCCTGCTCTGTTGCAAACCCTGCAATGCACTGAGTTTTCCTCCCACTGCCAGAATCTCTTCATCAGTGATCTCGCACTCTCCCACTCTTTTTCCTACGGCAGCAGCTGCCAACCTTTATTACTGTAGAGCAAGAGTAGGCAACCACAAAGCCTTGGCGATCTACTATTTCATATCACCGTATGAAAGTGATCTACTTCTTTACAAGTACGGTAATTTCTACACTTTTTAATGCAGCCAAAACAACTATATTTAACAAGAAATCTTTCATACCATACTAAGTGATTAAATATTTTATGTTTTTTTTTTTTTTTTTTTTTTTTTTTTTTTTTTTTTTTTTTTTTTTTTTTTTTTTTTTTTTTTTTGTAAATATTATCTAGCATTACATTTCTCTTAACCATATCCCTGATATTTGGTGTATACGCTTACTCGAATACAGGAGTCTAGATTTTGAAGTCACCTTGTTCAATGGTTACTTTATATAGAATTGACATTTGAAAGCAATGATTTGCACCGGTAAGTAGAAGAAACAAGGCCTTTATTTTAAGCGCAAAATTATTAATTCACTGAATTCCTTTTGAGGAATTAGAGACCAGCAGTTTTGGGTTCTGCAACATATTTGAGAGTCAAATAATTTTTATAAATGCATAAGTTCGTAGTTGATTGTAATAGTACCAAAGAAAATAATATAACCTTCTTTAATGCCTCGAAACACACTGCTTTCTCCAGATAGGTACGAAAGCAATACTACAGACTGAACGAAGATGGATGAAATAGGGTAGCAACGAGTGGCGCACGGGTGGCTACTGATTAAACTATTTGGAGAGACACAGCTGTGTTGCAACACTGTTGTGCAGACGCTATGCAATGGAATCTACTATTGTCGCTGATAGCGCAAGTTGTTGACATACCTACGAGCAAATGGACTCGCGCGTCACACGTCACCGACGTGATCACTATCGAGGGTAACACAGTTGTGAGCGAGCGGTCTAACGCAACGGTGTCACTATGTTTTCTAAAAACGGACAATGGAGTTGAATAAGACTGAATGTGTCAGAGGTCGTACAGCACGACAATGTCATCAAGGTATTCAAGAGGCGTGCGGAGAATCGGCATTGCAGTACAGAACGTTGAGTGAAAGTCTTCAACGAAGGTCGCAAACTGTAGCTGAAATCCATCGGGCAGGTCGTCCTAGCATCTCTGAAGATGAAGTGCATACTGTTGCCGCCTTAGTGGGCAATGATCGACGCCAAACTATTCGTGAGCTCGATAACGAAATCGGATTATCGCATACGACTCTGCTTCGCACCCTGAAGAAACGCCAGGGCATGCGAAAAATTGCATCACGATGGGTTCCGCATGAATTGACGGAAATGAAGAAAATGGATGCGTTACGACGCTGCTCAGACGCACGTGGACCGCTATGAGCGAGAATGAGCGGCTATCTTACGCCGTATCGTAACACTGAATAAGACATGGACCACATCGTACGAGCCAAAACTGAAACGCAACTCCAACGAATGGTGTCATTATGGGTCACCGTGAAAGTCGAAAGTGCGTCAGAGCCCCAGTATGGTATTCTTTTTTATTAATATTATTATTTATTTGATATGCTCCAACTCCAGTATGGTGGAAGTTATGTTGATTCTCGTGTACGACTGTGATGGTGTTATCCTAACGCATTAGGTTCCTCCACGGCAGACCGTCATTGCACGGTATTACTGTTCGTTTTTGGAGCATCGCCTGCGACCTGCTTTGCGAAAGAAGAGGTAACACTTTCTTCGTAATCCACTCTCCATTTTGCACGACAGTGCACGGACGCACATAGTGCAAGCTGCAGCTGGCTCCGTTCGGTCGATGGGACTCCGAAGTACTATACCATCCACCATCTTCCCCGGACTTAAGTCCTAGTGACTTTGATTTGATTTCGAAGATGCTTCAGAACTGTTCCAGAGATTCAACAAGCAGTGGACCGCTCCATTCACACCATCAACAAAACAGGCTATGCTAACGGTATACTACGTCTTCCACATCGCTAGCAACGAGTCCTACAACGCTGGTGACTACTCTGAAGGACAGGAACAGGTGAAAAGCCGGCCGCGGTTGCCGAGGGGTCTGAGGCGCTCCAGTCACGGTCTGCACGGCCACTACGGTCGGGGGTTCGAATCTCCCCTCGGGCATGGATATTTGTGCCGTCCTTAGTATTAGTTAGTTCATAAGTAGTTTGTAAGTTTAGGGACTGATGACCCCGTAGTTAAGTCCCATAAGCTATACAAACATTTGAACAGGTGAAAATATTTAACGCTTTTGTATCGTTTGTGAATAAATACTTACCACTATTTAAGTTGCAACCCTCGTACATGCTAAAATATAGAGCTAATTATTCTACAATTTCTTTGTCAAAAACTCAAAATTTTTTTTTGAAATCTACAAACTGAAATGTCTTTGAAGTAAGTAATTTGTGCCGAATTATTTTGTGATTTAGCTTACCGCAGAAAAGCGATGTGCGGACCCACGATGTGAGACGATTCTCGTGAATGCGGTAGGTACGCATGTAGATAGTACTGTCAGTGTCAACAAAATTCTTCTGAACGTTGGAACGCATCGTCGATATATCAAAAAGGCACCGACGTTTCGGTCGCTATTGCAAGCGGCGTATTTCTGCATATCGAGTTGTCTGCTACATGACATCCAGAAGAAGGCAGTTTGCAACTGAGGCCTAAAAACCGTCGGTTGTTTTGAATGCATTGACGATGCGTTCCAAAGCTCAGAAGCCTTCTCTTACAATGTTGAAATTTCTAGAGTTTTTTCCCCATTATATTTGCCCAGTTCGAAGAACAAATACTGAAATACTGACGTTTCGGTTTGTACTATAATTTTCATACCTAAATGGTTGTGAAATGGAGAGAGACAATGTTAGTCAATATTACCTTTAATGTAGAAATGTCAGTCTGTTTACAACCTCTCACAGTAAAGCTCTGTGAATTGTCCTGTTACATTAACAAAATGAACTACGAACTACAGTTAGCATAATGGCCTCCCATAACTGTGTACAGCTGAACTCTGCGATACATGTCCTGGAAACTTTGCACGAAGTCTTTCTTTGGGATGGTGTTCAAAACCTTGGCATGTGTAGTTGGACGTTCGGAATATCGTCAAATATATTTCATTTCAAGGCGAGTTTGAATCGAGGAAACAGGAAAACGTGTAGAGGATTGATATGCGGCAAGTACGGTCGATATTGAAGTTGCACCACACGTTTTTCGCCAGAAACCGTTTGACGATTTTGGCTGTGTGTGAGCGAGCGTTGTCGTGAGTCAAATATCAGGAACCCTGTTGTGAGTACTGCGTAGACGTTGCATGAAACGGGTCAAAATTTCGATGTATCTTGCAGCGTTAAGGTCATTCCGTCAGGCAGAAATGTTTTGTGGATAATGTCTTGAGTATCAAAAAAGGTGATGATCATCGTTTTTCGTCTCAGAACGTTTCCCCACGAGTGATATCGGAGAACGCTAGCTGCGGTGGAGTATCTGAGCGGTCTAAGGCGCCTCGCTGCAGAGTGGGCGGTTGCTAGCCGTCGGAGTTCGAGTCCTCCATGGGGCATGGGTGTGTGTGTCGTCCTTTGGTTAGTTTACCTTAGTTTAAGTAGTTTGTAAGCTACGAACTGATGAGCATGTACTTTGGTCCGATAGATTTACAAACATTTGAACATTTTTGGAGAACGCTATTCTATGCCGTGCCGTTTCAGGGTCGTACCGGAGACACCAGGTTTCATCATAAGTGAGTGTACGCTTCTAGGGTGTTGCATTCGCCGTTTCGACAAAATGCTGTGAATCTTCTAAGCGTGCCGTGGCACAAGACAACACATTTTACTCTTCCCTAAGTTCTGGGTATGGTTTTGTCTCATGGATTCACGGTCAATCTGCAGTTCATTCGCTATCATGCGCACCATTAGTCAACTATCGTTGGTAATTAATGTCTTCACTTTCTCAATCTTTTCGTCACTGACTGCGGTCGCTGTAATACGCTACATGGATTGTCATAAACTTTCCTAGTCTCTTCGATAACGGGCTAATCACACGCACATACTCTTCGTGGACAGCGCTGGATTCCCATAAACACGTACCAGCATGAAATGCGTTTCTTTAGGTGACTTGGCAAGCTTAATACCAAAATTTAAATTGACCTTTGTTCATTCATTGCACTAAATGCAATGCATTTAGTGCAATGAATGAACAAAGGTCAATTTAAATTTTGGTATTAAGCTTGCCAAGTCACCTAAGCACTTCGTCCAACAAGTCTGAAACAGAACACATATGATGGTCAAATCAACTACGTTGAGGGCAGGTTGTCAACACCGGCCGCTACGCAAGTGCAGCGCTAAGATTCGCCTTTATCTATATCTACATCTACAGGGGATACTCTGCAAATCACATTTTAGTATCTGGCGGAGCGTTCATCGAACCACCATTATACTGTTTATCTTCCATTCCATTCTCGAATAGCGCGCGGAAAGAAAGATCACCTGAATCTCTCCGTTCGAGGTATCATTTCTCGTATTTTATTCTGATGATCACTTCTACCTATGTAAGTGGGAGTCAACAATACATTTTTGCATTCGGAGGAGAATTTTGGCGATAAGCGCCGTTGTTGTAATGATTCCCATCCCAGATCCTGTATCATTTCCGTAACGATGTCTCCCCTGTATCGTGACAATACGAAACGAGCTGCCCTTCTCTGGACTCTTTCGATGACCTCCGTCAAACAAACCTGATAAGGATCCCACACTGGGCAGCAATACTCCAAAACAGGACGGAAAAGCGTAGTGTTTGCAGTTCGTTTTGCAGTTCTGTTGCATTTTTAAGGGTTCTGCCAATAAAACGCAGTCTCTGGTCCGCCTTTCCCACTACATTATCTACGTGTTCTTTTCAGTTTAGGTCTGAAGAAATAGTCATTCCTAGATATTTGTGGAGTTTACGATCTTCACTTTTGATTTATTTATTTTGTAAACAAAGTTTAACGGCTTTCTTTTCGTACTCATGTGGACGACTTCACACTTCTCATTATTTA
Source organism: Locusta migratoria (assembly GCA_026315105.1). Lineage (NCBI taxonomy): Eukaryota > Metazoa > Arthropoda > Insecta > Orthoptera > Acrididae > Locusta > Locusta migratoria. Next base: position 525,980,719 of record CM048747.1, read on the forward strand.
GAATCAATTGCCAATTTTTACACCAAAGTGATATCTTATTCAGATCGTTCTGCAGTTGGTTTTGATCTTCAAATGCCGGCCGCGGTGGCCGAGGAGACTGAGGCGCTCCAGTCACGGTCTGCACGGCCACTACGGTCGGGGGTTCGAATCCCCCCTCGGGCATGGATATTTGTGCCGCCCTAATTCGTAAGTAGTTCGTAAGTAGTTTGTAAGTTTAGGGACTGATGACCCCGTAGTTAAGTCCCATGAACTTAACAAACATTTGAACATTTTTGATCTTCAGATGATTTTACTAGACGGTAAATGACGGCGTCATATGCAAACAACCTAAGAGAGCTACTTAGATTTTCCCCCAAATCGTTTATGCAAATAAGGAACAGCAGAGGACCAATATCACTACCCTTTGGATCTCCCGATATCAGTTCTGTTTTAGTCGATGCCTTACCATCGATTACTACGAATTGTGTCCTCTCTGACCGGATCGACCATTCTGACTTCGTTCACTGAACTTTATTTTCATAGATTGTACACTGTTATAGGTGTGATTCGACACCTCTGCGTACGGTTAAGTGTTTCTAGTAGTTCTGTACAGAACTGCATATCCCGTTAATGAGATTCAGAAACGTCGTAGACATAACAAAAATGCGTGTTGTACGTATATGGCTATCTGCTTGTGTGGGTGTTGATGTTTCTTACCTGAGTATTTAGTTACTGAACTGTAAGACTTCTTTTACAAAATAGGTGGGCCTAGGGCGTCGAAAGATGGGGCAGCTGCCATCTCCCTTCCGTAGAGATCCATATATATTGGTAAATTGTAAGAATACTTGAGGAAAAAATCCTTAAATATAACTAAATTTCTTTACATTTCACTAAATTTGCAGAAATCTTTTTATTGTTTACAACTTTAATTTCCATTGAACAATTTGTTTACTTGTTTCATTGTACCATTATTTCTTAGTGCTCTCATTGTATTTATTATCGTCCTCTGCCTCAGCTTGCTGGCTCGCGACGTCCTTGTGTAGGGTCTAAAGCAGAGGTCGGCAACAAGTCGATGGCGATCTAGCGGTAGATCGCGAGTGCTTATGTAGTAGATTTGTTTTATTTATTAACAATCGTGTAGAAGTGGTAGCAACACCTTCTTTGAACCTGCAATAGTTGCAACACTGCAACTATTTCAGTTCCAACCCTTGTGTATGGGTAGCATATTTCTCGCATCAGTCCGTATAACCCGCATAGAGTTCCCTGTTAAGCAAACGCACTATTAAGTATTCCTTACTTCATTTACCTCTACGGCTACCCTTGCATCGTTACGAGTAACTTGGCGTTCTTTAAAGTTTCTCCTGGGGTAGATTTACTGTTAACGTTACTTTAGACCACAAGATGCGGTGCATGTCTGAAATGTAATTACTAGTTCCTTGCAGTATTTTAACATAATAAGTTTCGAATAGGCTGGGTTTTGTGCTTGGGTGGAGTAACAGATGAGGTAAATTAAATTATCATTGATGGGATTTTACTTTACATCTATGACCAAGTCATTCTAATTCACCATGTAACAAGACTTATTGATTCTAATTTTGGTAAAATTGGAGCCATTGGAACTCAAAATTTTGACTGATATTGCTACATTTCATTAGTATCAATCTTGGGTACAGCCTGTTTGTTTATCTTGTTGTGTCTGTAATAATAGTACGAGCATTTACAGTTCAAAATAAATTTTTAAGTGTGTATTGAGCTGCTTCACTTCGAGGGATTGAGCATTCTGTCCACCCAAACCTTCAGCACAGCCCACAAATGAATAGTCCACCTTGTGTTCTGCACAAGTGCAACAGACTATTAAAGTCCACTCAATGAGTGAATTCTTCAAAATTCCTTGACAGTTCGCGATAATTTCTAAGTCTCAATTCGTAACCAAGTCTTCAGACACTGCGAAGTACTCTATGAAGATGATGTCTACATAGCGTATCACTCAGTCCTGAAACGATGCATGCGCTGCTAACACGATGCACACTGTCCTGACTCGTTGAAGACTGTTGAATCGACTAACACTATTGAATCGAGTACAAATTTCATTGTGGTTGACCAAAAGTTGTTCTTTATACGGCTCAGAGCTATCGGTTTCGATCATAGATCGTTTTCAAGACATAGCCTAACGGAAAAACGAAACATCAAAAAATGTACGTATCATAATACGTTAACAAAAATGAAAATTTCAGATATAAAATACTTACAGAGCAAGATCAGATTCTTAAGACCGCATTACAACTTTAAAGCTCTGATAAGGATGTAAAATAAGCAAGATCTTCGTAAAGTGTTTCTTACGTTTTCTGTTTATTAATTTGTCAAGTTCATGTTATAACGCCACCATCACACGTCTCTTTGGATTATAGGTCATTATAAGTTTTCATCGCTTATCAAGTACTTTATTATGAAGCAACTTCATTGTTTACATTGTAAAATCGAGGTGCTCTAAAGTATTACAAAGAAAATCCAATATGTCACAGCTGATTTTGCTTCGATAGAAATCCGATTAGGTTCTGGGTTAAAATCCCAACACAAAGCGTTACCTCAAGGCATTTCAAGTAAGTTACTTATGAAGAAGCGTTAACAGTGACAATAGATGCTGGGTAAGAATTCCTGTCCATTAAAATTGTATTACGTTATGTAATTTAAAGTTGATATTTGCTAACTAATACTGTCTAAAAACGAGGTATGTCACCCGCAAGACAGGTACGTTAGTTGGGTTGCATGCGAATCATGCGAAATGGAAATCAGGTCGTTCGGATACTTTTGAGCATGACTGTACATATAAGTTAATTTTGGTTTTACCTATGTTCACCAAATTTCTCCCAATTGAAGAATGGGACAGTATCTTTGTATTATGCCTAATACATTACAGAAATTGTCATTCTTTATATGATTTTAATGGTAGTTTTAGACAAAACGGTAATGAAGTGTAATAAGCAATTTGCTATTTCCTCAGATATACTCCAAACTACAGAAATATAGGCGTAATGTGTTCCTACGAAAGTTGACAGCAGCCTGCCACAGTCTAAATGCTATTAGATTGACGATGCACCAGAAAATGTTTGCAGAATGCGAACGTGCATTATAGAAATATCTATAGACAAAATATTGTAATTGATATTTCATTAAATTTCCCATTACAGCTTCGTTAATGTCATTCAGTGTTGGTACGAAATCGCAACTTCCTCCGCATTGTAGATGAATGCAATATGCACCGAAAGCAAGGCATGGAAATGGAGCCCGTTCACGTCCCTGTCCTCTTAGCGTAATCATTTCATTTTACCCACACAAACAGTTTTAACAATTAATATTGAGTAACTTATTTATAGTGGTGTTTGTATATACAGGGTATATCGAAAAGCATGGCGCAAACTTGCACGGTTGAAGGTACACGATAAGAGAAGCAAACATTTCCCAGTGAACATGGATCCTAAAACGAGCCGTTCCCATTACGAATGTAAGGTTCCAAGCCGCTACTGACGTCGTTGTAAACAATAATTTGAAATTAAGAAATTAGCTTTACATCGCATTTAGTTCACATTTCACTTATGGGTTACCTGTTAAAGCGTTCGAAGTGTCTTCCTTGCAATTCTTGGAATTCTTGACAAGCGTGTACAACTCTCCGCTCTTCAGCCATGTTAACGGGTGTGCTTTACACTTCCCTTTCTAGGTACCACAGACACAAAATTCCGAAGGACTTTGATTAGGTGATCTTGGAGGTGAAGGTACAAGTCCGCCTTGACCTATCCACCTTTCGCCACATCTGCGCGATAGACGCCGTCTCACAGCAGCAACAAAATGTGCCGCAGCTCCATCATGATTGTACCACATACTTTGACGTTGCTGAAGGGGAACGTCCTCAAGCAGTCCTGGAAGATGACGGCGCACAAACCTAAACTAGTACTGTCCATTAAGTTTTGGTGGAATAATGTGTGGCCCAATGAGTTGATCACCTAGTACCCCTAACCAAACTTTCAGTGAGAAACTCCGCTGATCTGGTGACTCATGAAAAGCACGTGGGTTTATTTCACACCTCAAATGTGTGTTATGATAGTTAAAAACACCATCGCGTGTGAATCCTGTTTCGTCTGAAAATAAAATGTTACCTGCGAAATGAGGATTGACTACAGCCTGCTGTTACATCAACTGACAAAACATCGCTCTAGGAACAAAGTCCGCATAATCGAGACATTGAATTCCTTGGAGGTGGTAAAGGTACAGTAAATTGCGACGTACAGTTAACTGCCACTACTGTGACTTAGTGCAGGTACTTATATGACAATTCTTGTCGTCCAGGTTTCTGGAGAGAGTTGCACTGCTTCCATACTGTCAACCTCAGGTGTAACGCAAAAAAGGCCTACCTCCTGCTCTGTCATGTACAGAATTCTCATATTCTTTCTGGCGCCTATGGACCGTTGTAAATGTACGACTTTAGGGGATATGTTTCTTGGTACAAGAATATAGCCACCCGTGCATTGCTATTAGCCCTACTGTATGTACTGAAATGCATATCCGCATACTGTTCGTATCTGTAAGGTTGCATTGTAAATTCAACACAGCGCAAATGGCACTCCTCAGACGCGAATGATACCCCATGAGATTGTGTGCTGAAATGTCGTGTACGGTCTGCGTGTATGGTGTGATTTCAACTCAACCTCTTGACAATGTTCCATTGTGTAAACAATGAACACAGGAGGACGTCAAGTGTACAAGGGGTAAACTGTATGATGTTACAAACAATGCCGTCATTTTCTTCGTATTTATCTAGAAAACGGTTCGTTTAATAGGACATTTTTGCTTCTATTATCGTCCGCTTTCAACCGTGTAAGTTTTTGATACACCCTCTATATATACTTTTTAACTGATGACGGGAAATAATCCTTTTTCTGTGTGGAATCACTTATAGGTCCTTCCAATTATGAAAATAGGTTGCAAAAACAAGAAGTTTGAGAACAGTTGAGAGGGAAAAGTTGAGGAATTTCATACCGAAATGCCGCGGCGGAGTGGCCGGGTGCATTGAAGCGCTATGCTCCGATGCATGAGGCCGTTCCACGTCGGGGTTCGAATCCTCCCTGGGGCATGGATGTTGGTGTTGTATTTAGTATAAGTTAGTTCATAATTTAAGCTTAGGGACTGACGATCCCGCATTTAAGTCCCATAGGCTTAACAAACATTTTGATCATACCGGAATGAATAATGAATGGGAATTAACAACTTTTATGTCGGGCAGATTTTAGGTGTACGACTCGTCACGTGTGTGGCTTCTCCTGCTCTCCTTCTACTCCTCCCTGTGATAAATTACCAACGTCTGGCAGCTTTCTCGGTGATCGGTCAGCCGCTGTCGAAGTTCATTGTAAGCTACCTGCTCCCACGTATCATACGGAGCTCTACAGAGAAGAGAATTCCTCTCCATGAAACATACGTACCTGCGCTAACTTCCAACGTGACCGATCAAACGGCATCGGAGTCTATTGTAAGCTACCCTCTCCCATGCACCTGACGTTGTCTTAAACCTCTCAATGAAATAGTACATATATGTGCTAAATATGACGACGATCTGTCAAGTATGCCTTCGTGTCATTAGTTAATATCGAGATTTCATCCAAAACGATTTTTAGAATTTGTCCGAATTTTTCGACTTTCATTTGTAACTGAAAAGTCTCAAGTCGGGACATGGTTACCGGAGACGGCGCTCACAAGTGCGAGAGCTGTACATGTGTGAACGTGTGTGTGTGCTCTGCTACTGAACGAGGTTGTCGTCGAAAGCTGCAGGTCACTGGCTTTCTATATGCCTGGTGCAGCTCAGCATATAATTGTGTAAAATATATTCGATACAAGCACGTAAAATATAATGTAACTGAAGTAAATGACATAAACGATGTAGATAATTATGTAACAAGACGCACGAGAAACAAAGTAAACCTGGTTTGGGCCATCCCCGAAAAATAATCAATCCTATGTGCGGGCCTATATATATATATATATATATATATATATATATATATATATATATATATATATATATATATATTGTACATTCTCTTTCAGAGCAGAAAATCTGATGTATCTCTTAGCACTTTCGGTAAGGTCCTTCTCTATCCAACATCAATGGAATTCGGTAATTAAAACTTCCGGGCTGAGAGTCCGTGGTCGAACAGTAGAAATTCTTTCCCCTGACGTTTCGTTGCCGCCTTCGGGCAACATCTTCCGAAGTGAGTCGACGACTGGCTGCTGGGCCGTGGAGGTTCTGCTTATATGGACGCATAGAGGGTGCCACCACTCGTCACATGATGTCAACAGTAAAACTATCTCTGGCTGGCGTCATTACTCTCGATCAAAGGTAATCGATTGTCACGACCTCCATATCGTATATAACTTCAAGCCTTCTTCCTTCCCGTTAAAATTATTGTGGTGTTTAAAGATCTCTATAGCCTCTCTATAAATACGTGCATAATAATGCGATGTCTTAGCTAGCACGCTCGTCTCACTACATTTTATTTCGTGGTCACCGTTTTCAAAAACATATTCTGCAATGGCCGATTTGTCCGTGTGTCCCAGTCGACAGTTGCTTTTGTGTTCAGTTAGGCGAGTATTGATACTTCTTTTCGTTTTTCCAATATAAACCTTCCCACAACTACATGGCATTTTATACACGCCAGGAGTAGCTAAAGCGTGTCGCGCATCTTTCACTGATCGTAAGCATCGCTGATCTTTTTGGTGGGTTTCAATATAGTTTCAACTCTAAACTTGGCCAGTACTTTCCCGATACGGTCCGTGATATTATGGATGAATGACAGAAAAACTTTCCCCGCCAAAGGTTGTTGTTGTTGGACGTTTGCAGACTTTTGTATTTTGGGATGGAGTGCTCGATCTATCACTGTATCCGTTTTTCTGAAATGATCGAGTTCCTCTTCCAAATAAGCTGGCTCGCAGATTTTATTAACCCTGTTCACCAATGTTTTGATAAAACCTCTCTTCTGCCTGGGATGATGATTCGAATGTTTACGAAGGTACCGATCGGTGTGCGTATCTTTCCTGTATACTTTATGACCCAGAGTCCCATCCGCTCGTTTAATTACTGAGACGTCTAAAAATGTATCTGTCCATTACTCTATTCTACTAAGAGTCTGAGAAGTAAGCCACGTTCTTGAAGAATTGAAGTATATATGCTACATTAGGTACCTATACAGAATAATAGTAGGGGAGACCGGGGCACATTTTCCATGGGGGCAAGTTTTCCAAATACGTTTATTTTCGAAACAATCCGCTACATGTTACCATCGGCGATACTGTAGGAAGTAGCAACAAAACAAGCTTCATTTACGAAAGTTTCAGCGTTGTACCAGCAGTCAAAACGTCGGCAGGGCTGTTTTCGTCGTTTTTGTAATTGTGAGTAAACTTACGCGTTTTTATTGAAACTTGAAATAAACACTCTAGCGTTACACTTATTATTTTGACATTGCACACACTAAAAGTGGGTTTCTTTCTTCACGTAGCTGTGCATTTGCTTTGTAAATAGCTTACACTGTTACTCATGGACGTAGTGTTATAGTTCCGAATATGGCGACGGGGCACGTTTTCCGAGTGCATATGGGGCACATATTCCTTATTGCTTTGAGTCTTACGCGAAATCTAAAGCAAATGAAAAGTGTGTACAGTGCACAAAATGGGCGCATGGAGACTGTACGAAAGGGAATGTTCCATTTTTTGTTTGCTTACATTGTGATTCAGACAATCAGTATAAGTATTGTGCAAAATGTCTGCATTTGTAAAATATTTAAGTCACATATTTTGTAAAACCATTAAATAGCATTTGTTTTTATCTAATGTGGCTATTTTTACTATCCTCTTTTGTAATGTATTGTAAATTCATGATAAAAATACGTGTTCAGTGAAATCAAGATAATTGTCTCTGTTTTAACATTGAAAGTATAATTGAAATATTTGCCCCTGTACATTTTAAGTAAGCTGGAAAACTTGCCCCACATACGGGGCAAATTTTCCAACGCAACATGGTCAGACAAAACCATTTGCTACCAAGAATGATATTTACTATTTTTAAAACTATATGTACAAGACTGTAAATAAAGGTGTAGGAAATATAATGATCCGCTGTTTACCGCAAAATCGATAAAAATAAGAAGTACAATGGTGGAAAACGTGCCCTGGTCTCCCCTACATAAGGCTTCCTATACATCCTACCGAAGCTACAGTGCAGTACAATTCGTCGGGAATATACTGTCAAGTAATGAAAAAGATCCTGAGCAGTTGGGTTGGAATAAAACCAGCGCCACAGTCACCAGCACGAGAAACAGTTTTAGAACTCATTTCTTGCAAATGAATGAAGAGGTCTCAGACCAACAGAGTGTCCAAAACAGCAGGCCTCAACTGTTTGCACTGCTCCTGACTTGGAACCCCGGTCTGAGATACTTTTTGTTTTGTTTTTTAATCTACTAGGAAGTTCCACATCGGCGCACACATCGTTTCAGAGTAAAAATTTCATTCCATATATCTCTGTAAATATAAACGTGAAAGGTCACTCAGTCAATTTGGCAGGTTTGTACTTTATAGGTAGAAGACGTGATCTAAAGAAGACTTTTACAATAGGGCCGAATTAAGGCGCACAGCGTTTCCTACAGACTGACGAAATCTTTATTTTCATTCCGATATTCGTGAAACTTTACAGGATTGAGCTGCAAAAGAGGAGGAAGGTCACCGTCTACCTAAATTTTCATATCGTACATGGGGGAGGGTACCTTGCAAAAATCTGAAGTACCACTTTACCAGGCAACGTCGGGTTTTCTGGTTGCTTTTGTGCGTTTGAGCAGAATGCAGCGTAGTCGCTTCAATGGTGATACCACCACCGGAATTTTTGCAGGTCAAACCTCAAAATTGTCCTAATAGCAACACATTTTCAATAAATAATGCCTTCAGATACACCCCTCCTTGGGATGGGACATAGAAAAATCGCTTCTAAACTACGACTGTAATATGGGATCGTGGGGTCGACGTTGCCTTCAAATTTCAAGCTACCGGTCCGACGATTAGGAAAGCTTGCTGGACGACAGGGATTTCTATTAAGGCTGCTAGGCGGCACTTCTGTGATATAAAATAAACGAGAAAGTATGAGTTTCCTTGTGTCTTGTGATTCTGTGCTTTTACTGCATGCAAATCTAAAGCTGTAAATGTGTTGAAAAATCTGTGTCTATGCAAAGTTTTTTATAAATTTTTTTGTGGCCATAAATGTTCAACTTAGATTACTGTTTGGAGGTAATTAATATTGAGCTTTGCGGCGGCTTTTATTGTACTGTAGCAATTGTGGTAATAAATATACTGAAGGCATTAATTATTGTAATGTCTTGTGATTAATCAATCTCATTTAGCACTCACAGTATCTCAATGTAAGCTGTGAGATGACTAGTCTGAAGTTGCCTCTGATTCTATCGTTCACTATGCGCATGACTAATTGTTTGAGTCTATGAAGTTAGCTGCCACTGATATAGTGGGTCAATTCCGCGATCCATGATTGTCTGGCGTTAGAGACACGTTACGATTCCGTTTTAACACGCCTAACGCTATTGCATACATATAACGCGGTAACCGATAACGGCATTCCCGCACAATCAAAATGAACTTTCAGATCCAATATCTCTTCTTCTTTTCTTATGCGATTTCATCCCGCTTGTTTTTTGTGCCAGCGATTGCAGGCGACGTACCGCACACGGTGAAAACCACTCGACGACGGCGTTCGTACTCATCGAGACGCGCTCGAGCGAGGACTGACTACTAAGTTAAGGATTCACATGCGCCCTGCTGCGAGCTGTTGACATTCTTTTATTTTCACGCATACAAAATCTTTGCTTAATGTATTTTCATGTATAGAAACATAGTAAATGCACAATTCGCAAAATATGTTAAATAAATGATAGGTAAATACAGCCGCGCGAGAGTTGCAGAGCGGTCTCGAGCGCAACGTCACATATCGCTCGGCCTCCTGCGTCGGAGATTCGAATCTTCCCTCGGACATGAATGAGTGTGTTGTCCTTAGGCTAGTTCAACTTAGTGTAAGTAGTTTGTAAGTCTAGGGACTTATGACCAAAGTAGTTTTGTCCCATAGGATAACAAAATTTTGAACATTTTATTATTATTATTATTTTGTAAATATAAAAACAGAGAAATACAAAATACACAAAAATAAAAGTTCACAGAAATTCATAAAAAAATACAAATGTGCACATTTTAGACAGTAGTCATCGGATTTAGCGTCATCATTAGTGACGTTCCACGATGTTCATGAAATTTTACATACTTGTCAAAACAAGAGCAAGGTAATTATGTGAATAAAACTTTGTATGGGACATTACGGAGTGTACCTACGGACGTAGACGTAATATGCGATTTTATCCCGATCTTGATGAAATTTTGCACACTTAGCCTTCAATACAAGAGATCTGATACGGTACATGAAGACTCACTGATGACAGAGGAAGTTAAGACAGTTGTATAATGTTTCACAGATGGAGGACGCCATGAACTGAGGAGGAGGTCCGAAGAGTTGACTAGCAGAGAAAGGAGGGCGTGGAGCTGGGTAGAGAGGGGGGAGGGTGTAGAGGGAAAAAAAGAGTGGAGAGATGAGCCGAGAAGACAGAGAAGAGATAGGGAGAGAGAGAGAGAGAGAGAGAGAGAGAGAGGAAGAGATCGACAGAGGGAGAAGGTGGAGAGGAAACTGAAGGATAGATCGTCTAACTTCAGACTGGAATAAGTAAGTACAGGGTGTCCATAAAAGGACTCCCTGATTTCAAAATTAAATATATCGAAAAGAAAGGTCGATAGAGGAATGCAGTAAACGGTATGTGTATTGTGAAAGCTGTAAGATTTTTTTTTTTTTTTTTTTTTTTTTTTTTTGGGGGGGGGGGGGGGGGGGGAGCACAGTGAAAGACATGGTCTTCCCGAAGGATCCCACCACGCTGGACGAGATTGAATCGGCGATCTCTGTAGCATGTGAATCTATTTCGGTTGAGACACTACGAAATGTGATGGCGAATTTAATTCTTCGTTTGCGCCACCTCTGTGGTGCCAATGGTGAACATTTTGAAAACGTTGTGATGTGATTGTTTGCAAACATTGTTTTCATACAATTATTTCACTTATGTATGCTGATATGAGCTGTACAGCGTAACAACGCCATCTGTTAGCAGCTTTTGTAACTGCTGTATAATCTTCTTACAGCTTTCACAATAAACATACCGTTTACTTTATTCCTCTATCGATCTTTGTTTTCGCGATATTTAATTTGGAAGTCGGGGAGTCCTTTTCTGGACACCCTGTACCTGCACAACGCCGGATTTAAAGTTAGTTCCAACTTTATACTCTTTATTTTATAGCTGGGTACGTTTTGTGTGGACCGCTTGTTACGCAAGTTATCAGCAGAAAAGGCTACTTTTAGTGTTTGTATTTGCTGGGAAAAATTGTAGAGATTGACGTACGTGCTGAGCACGCCAGGTAACACAGTGAAACAAATGTACGGCAGAATATTCCAGTGGACACCAGCATTTGACTACAGCTACTGGACGCAGGCGTTGTGTGACCGGCGACCCGCGGCCTGTGAATGGCGTCGCTGATTTGCGGTCGCTTCCGCCGCACACAACAGAGGGCGGCAATCTGTGCGAGGGCCGCCGGCGCCACCGCAGCTGCACGCGCTTCAGGCTACGGCCACACGAGCGTTGTTTTCACGCGCTTTTCTGCTGGACTTCACGCTGACATTATGGACCACTACCTGTAGGATGGGGCTGGCCACACGACGCGTTTCCGCACGCCGTGGGCCTGCGGACTTGGGCGTGCACGCCGCGAGAACGCTCTATACTGAGATCCATCCGTGTTGCGTGGTTTCCACGCTGGGCGCTGTTGCTGGCCACACGAGTGGGAGTCGCGCTGAGGTTTTACGACCCTCCTGGGGGTTGCCGCCTTCTAGGAACAAGGGCAGTACAGGGGGATTAAAGATTTGTTGCCTGTCTACTAGAGCGGAGTGCGTTTTTGTATTATCTGTGTTAGTATTCAGAATGAAACTTTCAATCTGCAGCGGAGTGTGCGCTGATATGAAACTTCCTGGAGATTAAAATTGTGTGCCGGAACCGGGACTCGAACCTGGGACCTTTGCCTTTCGCGGGCAAGCGCACTACCGACTGTGCTATCCCGACACGACTCTCGATGCCGCCTCACAACCTTACTTCCGCCAGTACCTCGCCTCCTTGCATGGTTCGCAGGAGAGCTTCTGTGAAGTTTGGAAAGTAGGAGGCGAGGTACTGGCCTAAGTAAAGTTGTGAGGCGACATCGTGAGTCGTGTCGGGATAGCACAGTCGGTAGTGCGCTTGCCCACGAAAGGCAAAGGCCCAGGTTCGAGTCCCGGTTCCGGCACACAATTTTAATCTGCCAGAAAGTTTCGTTTTGTATTAGTATTATTTATATAAGTGTAGTATAATATAGCGTTATTTATATTAGTATAGTAGGTCTGATGAAAAATTATCAGTGCCAGGGCAATGTGTCATCACTGATTTGGCAAAGGATACTGCACGCCTGTTGGAGAAACTTGTGGGACAGCCTGTATGCAGGTGTTCTCGTGACGTAGCTGGGTTAATGGGCTGGGTCTCGGCAGCTCGCTATTTCGGCAGACTTTACCACCTTAGCTTCATTGTCATTGTGACCGTCTTCTACAACGTGTTGTTTTAGAAATTTTGTCTCCGAGAGAAGCATTTCAAATGAGTTATCAAACATCCTGTAGTATTCAAGAAACTTGTCTGGGTTTGCCTTCAGTTTGCTGTGTAGAAGCACAAATTTTCCTTTAGTCGATCTTTCACTTAATATAGGATGAATGCAATATTTATTTTCACGTCGTCGTTTGCGACGCCTGTGTACAACTAATGCTGCACGTAATGCAAGAACCGCGTTCTCAGTTAATGTCATTGCACTCCCGCAGTAGTTGATACCAAACTGCGCACAATAAAGTGTTGCTAATGGGATTTCGCTGCGCCACGTGAGAGAGGCGGCCGTGTGGCCGCCACTTTCTGAGTTCCGGCAGCAGCGCGCGCTAAAAACACGCTCGTGTGGCCATAGGCTCACACGCGAAACCTCTGGGCGGCGGCGCGAGGCCCGCCGATGAGTGCAGTGGCCGACCCGCCGCTGCTGCCGCTGCTGTGGAGAGCCGCTCTCCAGCAGATGCCTCTCACAGCGGTTTCCTCACCACTCTGGTACAACAGCTCTCCTCATTGCAGAGTTGCTCTCCACTGCCCTTCTGTGAGGGTTCTCAAATCCGCCCTCTTCTAATCCCCAATCTCATTCACCTACTCCCTGACCAATCCGACAATCGCCAGCCCTGCCTCTTGCTCTCCCTCGAATTTCGTAAAACCCTACGATACGCGTGGCATTCAAGTCTTGCCTTTAATCTGCATTGGTATGAAGTTCAAATCAATGACATCCGCCTCAGTGCCTGCTTTCTCACCAATCGTCCCTACTTTATTTATTTATTTAATCGTGTCAGAAGCATCAAACTTTATACACACATTAGACATCGGATAGATAGGTTTGTTAGGCTCTTTATATATATTACACAAACATGTATTTTTTAGGGCTAAGACTTTTCGACTAAAGCCGGCCATGTACAGAGAGTAATAAAATTTATAAGCTAAAATGTAGGCTAAATGTCATGTACAATAGGTAATTGTAACGTTAGGAGATTTTTGACCAAAAACTGGCCACGTTCACAGCATTGGAAGTAGCCTTCATGAGCTCCTCGACTGTGCAGGTGCTTGGGCATAACTCGCACTGCATAAGGTGGAAAGTAGTCTGCTCTTGTCTACAATCGCACAATACCGATTCATCCGACAGCCCCATCTATGCATGTTGCGCTTTGTTCTTGCAACTCCGGATTGCAGTCTATTGAAGGATCTCCAGACGTTCCTCTTCTCACCGTGTCCTGGGGGAAGTTCTTCCGGTCGTACAAACCAGTCATGGAGATGAACATTTTTATTTCGCCGCATTTCTGTTCTTCTATTCTGTGGTGTAACGGTGAGGCATTCTGTCGTATGGAGGAAGCTCCTCCTTGAGATAAGTCGACGATGGGCGGATTGTTGTCCCAAAAGTGGGTGCGCCGCAGACGTGACTGATTTCAGCTTCTCTTTGCTGGCAACTGCGTCTAATACTAGGGGGTGCAATACCAGCTAGGCAGTGTACCCATCGGTGTTGGATTTAAGCAACCTGTGATGATGCGGCAGGATTCGTTAAGCGGTATGTCCACTTGTTTAGCATGGCTTGAGTTGTACCACACAGGACATGCGTATTCCGCAGCTGAATAACACAAGGCTAGAGTTGTGATCAGCAGTGTGCTGGGATCTGCACCCCACGTAGTCCCGCTAGTTTGTGAACGATGTTGTTTCTTGCAGCTACTTTCTGCTTGGTATTCATGCAGTGGTCCCTGTAGGCGAAGGTTGTATCTAAGGTGACTCCTAAATATTTTGGGGTTGCACAGTGCACTAGCGGTATTCCGTTCCATGATACATTAAGTTTCTTTGTCACTTGTCTATTCCTCAGGTGGAATGCACAGGTTTGAGTTTTCCGTGGGTTATGTGTGAGTTGGTTTTCCTTGTAATAGATGGCAAGTTGTTCAAGGGCTTCCGACAGTTTGCTTTCCACGGTCTCGAAGGTGTTTCCTTGGGCAGTAATGGCCCGGTCGTCTGCATATATAAAACTTTGAGTACCTTCCGGGAGTGGCTTGTCATTCGTGTAAATGTTAAAGAGCAGTGGAGCTAGCACGCTACCCTGCGGTAAACCATTCTTCTGTGTCCTCTATCGGCTTCTTTGCCCTTGAAAGTCGACAACGAATCTTCTGTTTTGGAGGAGATTACCGATCATCTGTGTCGTAATCCTTGCATGATGTATAAAATTTCTGTAAGAGTAGTCGATGGTTGACTGTATCATAAGCAGCAGACAGGTCTATGAAAATGCTTATGTAATAGTACACAACACACCATCCCAAATTCTATGCTAGTGTACCACAGGGCTCGATCCCGACGCCGCGCCTTTAACGCGATGTATGCTGTCAACACGGCCTTTCTCGACGTCAATCATACATTCTGCTCTTTTCAAAGTTCCCTCAAACTACACCTCGACAGTTTTATCTCCTGGTGGGACCAATCCCACTACACGCAAGTGATAACTATAGCGGAGGAAGGCAACTTCAGTCGGTGTGACTTAGCAGGAAGGGCTAGTCCATCCATCCGAGTGACGTCAGGCTAGAGCTATGTATGCAATGTTGCCTAGATGCACGGGGCTGTGAGTACGGAGCTGGGGGCTCAGTCAATAACACGGCTAGTACAAGCAAAACGAAGCAATCAGTTTCTCTTTCTGTGTGGAAAAATCTGTTTCATTTTGTTCAATGCAGTGAAGGTAGTGTACGAAGTATAAAAAAATCTAATTTGCACCGTCATAGTTCTCGGTGCCACGCAAATGAGTTCGGAAATATGAAGGAAAAGAACTAGACGCCTTAATATCTGAATCACAGGAAGGTGATAGTGTGGACTGTCAGAGAAGCGAAGCGTCTGCCCGTCTGAGCTACAGAAGAGCTCTACAGATAGCCAACAAAGTCATAGCTACTGATCTTACTGAAGAATATCCGCAAATTCGAAAAACGCTTTGCTTCTGAAGTACCTGGCCTCTGTTTGAACATCTGTTAGCTGAAAGTGGCAGCCTGACCACCTACTCCAAATGGGGACTAGTAAATGTTTTTAACAAATAGAAAGACAAACCTACCATCGCCTACGGAAATCCACTCTAAACATCTACCACAACAGTTCTGAATCTACTCTGGTGGCACCCAAGATATAAGACACTGAAGGAAGCATACAAATCAGCTAACGTGTGCAGCATGGGATTGCGGTGACAAGAGATGCACGTGATAGAATTTCATCGCAGGAGTACAGCACAGAGCCAGTAGCGCCTTCTGCAATTGTGTTGCGCAATCAGCTTCACTATACCTCGAAGATTACAGAGAGCGTCTTTCAAGGACGTCTCAAAGCTAGACTGAATAAAAATACTGCACGGATTTCGGATTGTCCTTCAAGAGAATCGGTGATCGTGATGTATATAACCAGGTAAATGTGATGCAGATACGTAATTCTTGGATCCAAAAAGCAAAGGTAAACCGACGGGAAGACTGCAATCAGCTCGTTGCACCGTTACAAGAGCTCACACTTACTTGTGGCCACGGCAGTGATGGACCGCTCTGCCACTTCAGTACTCACGAGAGATTAGGTATTTTGCGTACCTAGCAGTGCTATTCCACGACATTTGCAGCAGAGTGGGTTGTCCACAAGGCGTTCATTGCTGTGTTTACCACTGAGTCAACGCCACAGGCCTTTGCATGGGCAGTGGTGCGATGAACGATGGACATGGACATCCCAAGGGAACTAAACTATTTTACCGATAAATATACCGTGCTGATGGGATGTCTTATGTATCACTATTCTGCTTCTGCGACTTGGATTCCGTCTCTGAATTGTTGGAGCCGGTTGTCCGATATACCTGTGGAAGTTGTAAGACAGAAGAAAGGAAGGCTAGGTTTTAATGAGTCATGGAAATCGTGGGCATACGCTGGGATAGTTTTGTAGGGAACCATCCCGGAATATGCCTGGAGTGATTTATTTTAAAGTTCTGACGATCACTCGTGGCAGCAAGTTTCAAGACTCCTTCAGTCTTCCATTTCTTGATATTGATAAACCACCTGCTCACCTTCGCACCCTCTGATATTGTTCCACACTAAAGTTAGCAACAACGCTTGGATTCGTGCATTAGGGATGAAACGGCAACGTATCGAGACCAATAGTAATGTTGTGTTTCTTTTATGTCAGATACGGTCTAATGAAGTATTACACCCATAGACGGACAAAGAAGCGAAACTTGTTAACATCCAATATTAATTTAAATGTTAGGAAGTACTTTCTGAAAGCATTTGTCTGGAATGTAGCATTGTATGGGAGTGAAACAGGGATGATAACGAGTTCAGACAAAAAGATGATAGAAGCGTTCGAAATGTGGTGCTACAGACGAATGATGGAAATTAGATGGGTAGATCACGTAACAAATGAGGAGGTGCTTAACCGAATTGGGGAGAAAAGGAGTTTCTGGCATATCCTGACTAAGAAAAGGGATAGATTGGTGGGACACATTCTGAGACATCAAGGAATCGTCAACTTAGCATTAGAAGGCTGTGTGTGGGGTAAAAATCGTGTTTAGGGACTGATGACCCCGTAGTTAAATCCCATAAGCTTAACAAACATTTGAACATTAAAAATCGTAGAGGGAGACCGAGGGACGAATACAGTAAGCAGATTCAAAAGGATGTAGGTTGCCGAACATATTCTCAGATGAAGGTACTTGCACAGAACAGATTAGCGAGGAGAGATGGTATCAAACCAGTCTGCGGACTGAAGTCCACAACAACAACAACAACAACAACAACAACAACAACAACAGACGGACAAAAACATCTATAAGAACATTGGCAATGATTCTCAGTTGTTACCTCCCTATTGCAAGAATTAAAGTATTGTTACGAGCCTTACGTGGTGTGCACACTGTGCATTGTGGCATATGGTGATTTGAAACGACGGGAGTAGTGTGCATGGGTAGCCGAAGCGGTTAAGGCGACCGTCAGTGACAAGAGGGAATCGGGTGTCGAATCCTAGTGCAGCATAAATTTTCATATTATACGTAGTGCAGCTGAAGTTACTGATTCGCTATCAACGCATAAATTGCATAATACTTATTTTGTTCCTTTCTGTTTTCTTGATGAATCATAACACACTGTTCAATGCTGGAATGGTAGCTTATACCTCATTTCAGATGTTCACTTAAATGATAACGACGTCTGTTTCCGCTTGTGCGCTCTCGTGCATGTGTGTGTGTGTGTGTGTGTGTGTGTGTGTGAGAGAGAGAGAGAGAGAGAGAGAGGAACAGAGCGACAAGGGTCTGTAGTTGAGGAAAGTGAAAAGGTGAGGGTTAACAGCTTTTAAATATCTGTACAATTCATGTTGACCACAGCTAATAAATTGGGCAGCTGTGGTCAACATGAAATTCAACAAATGTCTGTTGTTCAGTTCTTGGAACAGACTTCCTGGAGTTCGCTTAGTATCTCTGGTTCTCTTTCACAAATCCGTCGTACCCAAAATACCAAAAAGAGTTGCGCGGCAGTCTACAGTCAGCAGCACCAATAGCGCAGCAACGATAAATAGAGGTGCGTTATTTTTTAGGTACTTGTATGCTGTGGAGGATTATTATCATGATTTTGTAAGTTTTGGCTTCTATTTAGTCCGTTCTTGCGGTTGTGAAAACTACTCCGTTTAAATGTCTTGCAATTGCGCCCTATTGAAAGCCACCATTCGTTTTATTTAGTTTTACCAGTTTTTTTTGTAGTGACTTTTTCATGTGTCCATCTTATTTTCACTTCTTGACACTGTTCATGTATTTACGTTAGTTATCCTCTGTAGAATCCGACCGCGTCTATATAGTCGTCTGTTCACTTACTGCAGTTTAGTGTCGTCTACATTCTTGATAGAGATTATGCTGTGTCCGTATCCAGGCTCAAACACTCAGAAAGAGTCAGGCAGTGAAAGACTGGGTAGTGCCACTTGTTCTGATGTCACCATGATCAGTTACAAGTGGTGGAATTACTTGGTGTTGGAAGCTCCAACATTAGGCATGTAATAGTGATCCTTAGAGATATGGCTTCTAAGATGGGGAAGAAATCTAGTTTCACTCCGTGTGGATATCAGGTAGAATCATTTCAGATACGGAACGGGTCCTTCCGGATGCCGAGATGAGCACAACGCTCATTTAAGTACCAACCATGTTTGTTGGATCACTGGCGATTCTTTCCGGTTTTGAGGTTCCGAGCAGTAATCAATAAAGGAGTTCAGCCTGGCTTGCAAGATGAAGTCAGGACTCACCACCTGCAGCATACTTGACAGACAGTGGACCTTTTGTATACAGCGGAGTGGACGGTCTGAAGCAGAGGCTCAGGCAGTTTAGTGATGGTGCAGGTCGCAGATTTCGCACTTGCGGTTTTCGGGTTCCCATAAGTAGGCCAGAAATCCACTACACACAGTATGCGGCTACACAAGTAGTTTTTTTTTGGGATTTCACAGGAAATCCTTGTGAACAAATGACGCTTTTATTAGATGTATGAAACCCAGTATAGGCTGCATGCTATGTACAAAAAACAACCGATTTTCTCGATATGTTTCCAGAAGAGCAACAGTATGCCAATTCTTCTTATACATACACAGATGATCACTAGGTCAACGGCTACCCAAAACACTCTAGCGCTCACTGCACTGTTGTACGCTGTTTGTTTGATAAGGTGTGAAATATTTGCACACTATCATTATTTGCTATCTTTGCTAAAAGATAATGAGAATTTTCAACAGATTTTGTAAACTTTGTCACAGGTATTCCTTCGAAACTGCAGTCAACTGATTGCAACGAATTCTGGAATCGAAGAGTACAATAGTGCAGTCAAACTACCAAACGTTCTAGATATATTTCTACAAATTTACGTTTGACAGTACTTCATATCATATTCATACTGTGACTGTTTGAATGTTTTCCAGTCTTAACTTCAATGAAAATTGTAATAGCTTTATTATTTCCTGGTTTAACTCTACCAAAACTTGAAATCCTTAGACTGTTTAATAAAGCTGTTTAGGAAACACCTGAATAAAGTTGTTAAACTTTTATATTTTTAAAATTCAATCTGACATGAAAGAATTTGAAACGTTATCTTACCTATTACGTCCTGACAATGGTTGAAATTCACTGTCCGTTTAATACTCAGTGATGTGAGGGTGTAAATGTGCTACTGCTCTACAAATCAAAGGTTCACTGTCTTTCCAGAAATGAGTACTCTCTCTCACATTGTATTAAATCTCACATCATTTGTTTGAATCTTAAGAATATCGGATAGTTTGCTGTTGTCCGAGCTGATCTTTTTCTTTTAATCCAAAATTGTTGATTTGGTAGACGGTGGGCATAGTGGCTATGGAGGGCATAGTTGCCACTGCCTTAGAGAGCTACTACTAAGCGGCAAACGCTTCAGCTACTTCGCTGTTGTGACATTACTGCTATCTTGAAATTAGAAAGTTACCTTTATCTGCAACATTCGCTGAGTGAGTTGTGATGAGCTGTAATTGATAACTTGGTGTAGATAATTAAATGAATCAGATAACTTTTTCCTGTAACGAGATGCTTGGTTATTATTACGTCCCGCGGAATGAAGTTTCAAGACCGTGTTTAAAAATTGTCATAATAGGCGAACAAATGGAATCAATGTCGGACTTAGTAGAAACTAAACATTGATTGCAGACTCAGAAATACAAAATCAGTATGAATGGAATGTTGGAAAGAGACGAAAATGAGCTAAACTC
The DNA here is from genome assembly GCA_026315105.1 of Locusta migratoria. Lineage (NCBI taxonomy): Eukaryota > Metazoa > Arthropoda > Insecta > Orthoptera > Acrididae > Locusta > Locusta migratoria. The sequence continues at coordinate 526,001,214 of CM048747.1, forward strand.
GAGTGCAATCGCGAAGCGAACAGTAATGGTGGCCAAGTATCATTTTATATTCTAACGCGGCTTGCTAAAAACATTGAGAATTAATTAATTAAATAATGGAGGGTGATTTTGTAATGAAATGTGAACTATTTTAAATTTGGTTGAAAAATGGGGTTTATTGCAATAAAAAGAACATCCTCAGACTTATAAGCCAGAGAAGAACAAGAGACGTCCGTTCAGTATCACAGTATAGATATAAAAGACGAAGAATGCTTCCGTTCCAAGCAAGGAAAGAAATTGAGCGTCGAAATCGAAAAGGTGGGCAGAAGTGTACTTTGAAGCGAGAACGGCAGCTCTGGTGACAAGCGTCGCAGATAATGTATGTGAAAATCTTTAATGTAATTCTACACACCCTTCACCTACGTAACTAAATAATGTATGCTGGTAGAAATTACGGGTTAGAAGGCCGTGGTCCATAAAACTTTTCAGTTTTGCCTAACGTTTCGTCCAGAGCTGCGCCGGACATCTTCGGAGGTCTTCTTACTTCCGTTCAGTCTAGCAGAAGTAAGAAGACCTCCGAAGATGTCCGGCGCAGCTCTGGAGGAAACTTTAGGCAAAACTGAAAAGTTTTATGGACCACGGACTTATAACCGGAAGTTCTAGCAGCGACTATGACAGCCAGTCGTGAAAGCCTTCATTGCATAAATAATGTATATTCCATTCTTTAAATATGCTGTCATTAGCTAAGTGACCAATTATTTATATGTAGATAGAAACAGTTTATGTTTTTCATGAAACGGAAATTAGAGCATGGCATCGTTGCCAAATAGGGTAATTTTGTCAGTTATTTTAGTTGGGTAATCCGATGAACGATCCCTTTAGTTTGCCTAACTTGTTTCCTCAAATTTATGTCTGCTTGTATTCCGCGATACATATTTATGAAGAGAAGTACTGAACCTAATCTGGACGACTTCTTCCATTTTGCGCTGGCCGTCGGATGCGGTGTGACGTCACTTCCGGCCTGCGGCCAGACGGCCGTCCTCTGCCGCAACATGGCGGCCGCAATTCCGCTCCGGAAATAACCCGCAGCTGCGCGCGCTTAATTACCAAATCTGACGCCAGGGGCGCTGCACCCGCCGCCGCGCCGTCGAAAACAGATCGCTAAATGCGGCCGCTGCGCTTTTTTCATTTTATATATTTCGCTTTGCATTTGTATCGTACTGCACATTCGGTCTCGGGAAAAAGAACAAATAATGTTCGTTACGGTAATGCCATTTGGGATGTACCTTTACCGCAGTGGTAATTTAGTAGTGGAGAAAAACGGTCGTTGCGTGATTATTTGTATTGTGTACATTATTCGATTTATCAAATGGTTTCGCTCAGCGGTTTGAGAGGGGAGGCGCCAACAGAGGGGGAGGTACTGTTGCCCAGGAACACTCTATACAGACAGTAAAAATGCCACACGTACTGCTCTTTACTGCTTATTTCATGAAGGACGATGCCTTTATAATAACTTTTAGTAACCGGGCATCACCAGCTGGTATTTTTTCGTGAACATGTCACGAGGCTTTTTATTGTGTAAATCATGGGGTTCTTCCGGATAAGCTTAAGTATTGTGGTATGACTGTGACAGTGCACAAATGGTTTAAATCATACTTAACTGGAAGAGTGCAGAAAGTTTGAAATAAGCAGTTCATATGATAGAGATGAAACAACTAATTCCCTAACTGGAGATTTATCAAAAATGGGGATCCACAAGGTTCGGTCTTTGGTCCTTTGCTGTTCTTAATATATATTAATGACTTGCCATTCTACGTCCACGAATATGCTGAGCAAGTTCTTTTTGCTGATGATACAAGAATAGCTATCACACCTGACAAACAGGAATTAACTGATGCAATTGTAAATGATATCTTTTATATAGTTATTAAGTGGTTGTATACAAATGGACTCTCATTAACAAATTTAGACTTTAAACATAAATCTGTAGCTAAGGTAGAATATTCAAAAATTTTAGGTGTTTGCATTGACGAGGGATTGAATTGGAGGAAACATATTGAAGACATCCTGAAACGATTGAGTTCAGCTGCTTACGCTATAAGGTTCATTGCAAAATTTGGTGATATACATCTCAGTAAATAGCTTCCTATGCCTATTTTCATTCATTGCTTTCATATGGAATCATATTCTGGATCAATTCAACATTGAGTAAAAAAGTATTCATTGCACAAAATCGTGTAATCAGAATAATTGCTGCAAACCATCCAAGAGCTTCCTGCAGACATTTATTTAGGTATGTAGGGATCTTCACTGTAGCTCGACAATACATATTCACTCATTAAATTTTGTTATTAACAATCCGAACCAATTCAAAAGTAATAGCAGTGTCCATAGCTACAACACAAGGAGAACTTTGGCTCAGAAAGGTGTGAATTATGCTGCCACAAAAGTCTTCGGTCAATTACCAAGTAGCATCAAATGTCTGACAGATAGCCAACTAGTATTTAAAAAGAAATTAAACGAATTTCTGAATGGGAGCTCCTTCTACAATGTAGATGAATTTTTAGATTGAAAAATAAATGAATAAAATACAATAAAATAAAAAAATAAAAATGAAAATAAAAAAAAAAATCCTAATATTTGTTTTTATGTATAGACAACATTTACTACACTGACACGTTCCACATCATTACGAAATGTCGTATGTATATGATCGATGGAACAAGTATTAATCTAATCTATAAAACAAGACGGAGTAATGAAGAATGTTATTCCTATACCTGACTGATAACCAGCGGTTCACTTCGGGTAGTAAATAGCGTTTGGATAGGTGAAACAACAGTAGTCAAGAACTGTGGACATTATTCTTAACATGTTAGTTCCATTATCTGTAAGTACATCGGAAAGAAAACTATAAATGGTAACGCAGGCAACAATCCGAAGTCTCGTTTGAACACCACAGTGCTTTACTAGGCATGGTCTTGTTTGGAAATGGTATGCCGTTGCCTTCCTCCGACCTTTGAACTGACTTCCCCAGTCAGTTACAGGGGGACCTTTAGTGTCACGTGGATTCCAAATCACGGTGCCACTAGACATTTTTCACATCAGCAACATTGCTAGAGATGAATGAAGTGGAAAGTCACCTAAAAATCCTAGGTCTTAGCGGGGATCAAATCAGCTACCCTTGGATTTATACTCCAACAATCTACCACTGTGCTACCAAGAAATAACAAAATATTAGAATTAATTATCTGCCAAAACTTTTTATTGCCTTATCCAGGCGCCTACTTATTAACCTAAATGAAATTACTCATTACCTAGTTTTCGTCTACTTTCAATCGCTTGAAAATTGCGTGATAAGCATTATCGACAGTGAACAACGCCTTTACAGAATTACTCTCGCGCCGCGGTGGAGTAGCCGAGCGGTCTAATGCGTCTAGCTGCGGAGCGCGCGGTTGCTCGAGGTGGAGGTTCGAGTACTCCCTGGGACATGAGTGTGTGTGTTGTTCTAAGGTTAGTTTATCTAGGTTTAGGTAGTTTGTAAGCTACGGACTGATGACCACGTAGTTTGGTCCGATAGATATACAAACATTTTGAACATTTACTCTCGACCGTTCCTCCTTCAGCCAAGGCTATTTACAATGTTGATCTTAGATGAGCTCCGTTGTTGCCTTGTTCATTAGTTCAGTTTTTACTTGCAAATTATAACGACAAAGGAGGAGAAAACCTATTTTCATTTATTAAGTAGGTTTACGATAAGTCAAAAAGATGTGTACACTAGTAGCAGTTTAATATTAGGACTGTAGTCGGTATTTGTGGACTGGTAGAACAGTATTTCAATGTTCCACAGCGCACCTCCCAAGTACTGACACATCTCTCAAAATTGTGTTTGAGAGAAATATTTTATGACGAGGACGGATAGGTTAGAACAGTAGTAAGAATAAAAGAATCAATAATCACGAGAATAAAATAAATGGGCATTATCTGATTACTGTATTCTGTGGGCAGCCGCAAAACGCGCGTACATTCTGCGCTGCCTCGCTCTTTCCACAGTCCAGACGAATGCAATCATTCGTTGCAAAGGAAAGGCGTTTAGAAATAAAAGTACATTTCTGGTAAAAGTGGACTGTATTTGTGAGAAGCGTTACATTCTGTGGCGGCGGATTCACATGCGTCCGAACAGGTTGGCGGTCACCGGCCGACTCCCCCCACCGGCCCAGTGCCGGCCGTTTCATTGTGCGAGGGCCGAGCAGGTAGCGGCCGCCCTTACCTGCAGACACAGCGTCCGGTCGCTGCTGCGCCCTTGTGGCGCCTCGCACCGGTACCGAACATTCCGCCCACCTAATTTGTATAAATTACACTAATACATAATTCACAAAAGGCACAAGGTAGATAACACAAACAAAACAAACTAAATGGTTGAGGAACTCAGGTCCGATGTACATGAAAGAAACACAAGTTCAATTAGTTCTTGAATGGTTATGAACACTAAAGTCTACGTTTCCTGTGGAACAATACAAATCTTCGACAGCGGTCGTTTATAGGTTCCTGTTGCTGTGCGCACTGAAACCACTCGCACCAAACCGTCAGGACCAGGGTGAGTGCAAACAATGACCCCAGACCGCCACACGAGAGGTGGCAAGTTGTCTTCCTTCAGGAGAACCAGTGTACCCGGCTGCAGATTGTCTTTCGCTGACGTCCATTTAGTTCTGTGCTGCAGCTGTGACAAGTAGTCGTGTGACCAGCGTTTCCACACGTGCTGCTTACACTGCTGGATGAGCTGCCATCTCGACAGCCTGGATGATGGCTCCGAAAGCAAGCCTGGCTCTGGGACTGCTGTCAAGGGTTCACCGATAAGGAAATGGCCAGGAGTAAGGTATGAAAATTCACCTGGATCATCAGGAAGTTGCGTAATAGGTCGAGAATTTAAGCACGCTTCAATTTGAGTTAGAAGTGTGTATAATTCTTCAAACGTCAGCACTTGGTTTCCCACCACTCTCTTTAGATGCGTTTTTATGGATTTTACACCTGCTTCCCATAATCCACCAAAATGTGGCGCATGAGGGGGGATAAAATGCCACTGTATCCCATTTTGTGATGCATAGCTCTCGATTTGTGTTACATCTGACTGAGTGCTGAACAATTTGTGGAGTTCATTCAGATCATTCCTTGCTCCCACGAACGTCTTTCCATTATCACTGTACAAGTTTGTGCAGACACCTCGTCGTGAAATAAATCTTCGGAGAGCGGCAATGAATGCTTGAGAGGACAGATCAGTGACAAGCTCGATGTGTACTGCCTTTGTTGCCATGCAAACAAACAAGGCGATGTAGACTTTTACCTTCGTTTTACTTCTCCTTCCACCGTTCCTGACGTATAGTGGGCCACCATAGTCAATCCCACAATTAAGAAAGGGTCTGCTTTGTGATACACGAACTGAAGGTAGCTGTCCCATAAGCTGGGTTGCAGTAGTAGCCTTCAACGGGTAACAAGGGAGACACTTGTGAGTTATCTGCCTGATGACTGATCTTCCAGTGGGAATCCAGTACCTTTGTCTGAGGCTTGCTAACATGAGTTGAGGTCCTGGATGCAACAACCGTAGATGCTCGCTCATGACTATTAACTTAGTTACGTGATGCTTAGGAGGAAGAATCATGGGATGCTTTTGACTGTAAGAAGCATCTGACTGCTCCAACCTGCCGCCCACCCTTAACAACTGTTCTTCGTCCAAAAACGGATGAAGTGATATCAATTTGCTTTTCTTAGGGATCGTTCGTCCATGTTGTAGCTCTTCGATCTCCTTGCAATACTCCTGGTGTTGTACCATACGGATTACTGTCTTTGACGCAGCATGAAGTTCTTCTGCAGTCAAGTTACCACCTTGCCTCTCACTGGGTTGCCGGCGGAGATTATTTATGTATCTCAGTATATACGCCATAACTCTTTGCAGTCTCGCCCATGATGAATAACGTTCGGTAATCTCATTCACCACACAAGTGGTAATGAACAAACAAATACGCTGAGTCCGTTTCTCTGGTATCTCATCTGATTCACATGTAAAATTCAGAGTGCTAACAGGCCATGCGGATGGTGACTGAGCCATAAGGGGCCTGTCCACCATAACTTACATTCTCCAAGATGTTGTGGTGCGATTCCTCTTGAAATGATGTCAGCAGGATTACTTGAAGAAGATACATGATTCCAGTCTTCTACTGCAGAGAGTTGGTGGATTTCAGAGACACGCTTTGCAATAAACGTTTTCCATGACGTTGGTTCTTTCGCTAACCATGCTAAAACGACAGTGGAGTCTGTCCAAAAGTAAGTTTTGGCAATCTTTAAGTGTAGCCCAGTCTTAATTTTCTCCATCAGTCTAGCCAAGAGGAGGGCGGCACACAGTTCAAGTCTTGGCCGTGATATTTGTTTGATTGGCGCGACTCTAGATTTAGAACTTAAAAGTTTCACTGAGAAATCATTTTCTTCACAGATACTTCTAAGATAAATGCAAGCTCCATATGCTCGCTCGAAGGCATCTGAGAATCCGTGCAGTTCCAGCCACTTTGCTCCACTCCTGATCACGCTACGTTCGATTTGAATTCTATTCAGTGACGGTAGATGATTATCTCTTCCCACTGCGTCTTCAGATCATCTTGTAAGGGCTTATCCCATTTTATTTGTTTTTGCCAAAGGTGTTGTAGAAACATCTTGCAAGTCACTACCACAGGTCCTAGAAGTCCCAATGGATCGTATATAGAGGCAATCCGAGAGAGTACACGCCGCTTAGTCCAGATTGCGTTACTGTTCTTTGCATCAGTGGCCAAGAATTGGAAGGTATCACTATGAGGGTACCACAATAGACCCAAAGTCTTCACTGTTTCTTGCCTTTCATCGCCCAGGCTCCATGGGATTTGTGTTTCACGGTGTTCAGGTGGGATGTTTTTTAATAGTCTTGAATCATTGGCACACCATTTTCGAAGGGGAAATCCTCCACTATGAAGCAATCTGGTTAGCTCTTCCTGCAAACTGATCGCCTCCTCTATGGTGTCCGCTCCACTCAAAACATCGTCTACATAAAACTCTCTTTTTAATGTGGCTGCAGCCCTAGGATATGTTGTTTTCTCATCTTCTGCTAACTGTAACAGGCATCTCGTTGCTAGAAAGGGTGCCGCTGCAGTACCGTAGGTGACTGTTGTCAGCCGATAAGCTCTGATTGGCTCGTTAGGAGATTCACGCCATAGAATTCTTTGTAGATCTTGATCTGCCCTTTGGACCTCAATTTGTCTATACATTTTCTTGATGTCTGCAGTGAAGGCATATCTATGTGTGCGGAATCGTAGGACAATAGAGTATAAGTCATCTTGTACTGTAGGCCCGACCATCAAGATGTCATTAAGGGAGAAATTCGATGATGTCTTTGCTGAGGCGTTGAACACAACTCTAAGTTTAGTGGTACTGCTTGAGTCTTTAAGCACTGCATGATGTGGCATGTAGTATGTGCAGTTTTCTGTATCTTCTGTTACCAATTTCATATGACCCAAATCTTCATACTCTTTCATAAAACTAACGTACTGTGCCTTTAATTCAGGCTGGCGCTGCAGCCTTCTCTCTAAGCGGTGTAAGCAGCGAGTAGCGTTAGTTATGGAGTCTCCTAGTCCAGCATGGTTGTCTTTCATTGTTAACTTCACCACGTATCGACCGTTAGCATTCCTTTGGATGGTTCTTCCAAAATACTCCTCACACAAACGCTCTTCTTTCGTTCGCACAGAAACATTCATTTCTTCTTGCTGCCAGAACCGTTCAACCTGAGTGTTAAGGTGATTAGTGCGTGTGAGGCATGACAGTACATTTAGTGCCTTGGACTTCAAAGACAGAGGAGGTATTTTGCCTGAAACAATCCAGCCGAACGATGTCTCCTGTAATGTTGGATGGTTCTCTCTCTTCAGCTGGCCTGGCTTCAGTGCGTCAAAGAAGATCGAAGCTCCAAGTAGTAGATCAATCTCACCAGATTTATGGAAGGCTGGGTCTGCTAGCTTTATGTGCCTAGGAAGCTTCCAGGTGGAAATTTCAAAGGACGCTGTTGGAAGTGGTTCTGTTATACGTGGAAGTACTGCGCAGACGGCATCTGTACTGTAGTTACCAACTCTTGAGGAAATATTCACCTCACAAACATGTGACGATTCTACGGTTTGAGCATCACTGATCCCGCTTATTGGTATCAGACGCCGACTGAGCTGCAGGCCCATCCTATCTGCCAGGCTAGTGGATATGAAATTCATCTGAGATGCACTGTCAAGCAGTGCTCTGCATTGGTGTACTTTCCCTTTATTGTCCGCAATGTCTACAAGGACAGTTGATAACAGTACTTCTGTATGCTGGTGATTTCCCTTAACGGCGCAGTATGTCTGCTGTTCTGGTACGCTCGTCTCTTGGTCTCTATCGTCACTGCTACTGGCTTGTTCCTTGTGCAGTAACGTGTTATGGCGCTTCTTACAAATGTGGCAACTCCCAGCACGGCATTCTCTTTGCCTATGACCCGTGCGCAGGCAGTTGAAACAAAGCCTTTTTCTTGTCACAAAGTCTAGTCTACTTGCAATATCACTCTCTTTGAACTTGGGACACTTATTTAGTTCGTGAGCTGCGTCACAGAATACACAATCTGGTGAAGTTGAGAGAAAGGTTCGTTGCAAACTGTAACCTTCTGCTTTAGTACGCTTGGCGGCAGGCTGGTGGAAGTGCTGTAACATTCTGTCTGAATGGATTAGCTCTAACGTCTGACAGCTGCTTTCCAGAAATGCCACCAAATCTTTCAGATGAGGAAAAGTGATGTTAGCTGTTTTATATTCCCACTGTTTCCTGAGATTCACACTAATGTGATCCAACAGAATGTGTGAAAGTAACACCTCATGTAGTGGAATGCCGACGTTCAGAACCTCGATTGCGTTCAGATTTGTCATCAGCTGGTTGATTAACATACGCAAGTCCTTAGCCGATTCAGTTTTGATGCTTGGCAGATTCAGTAGTTGTTTAACATGCAAATCTACTATTAACTTTGGATTGTTGTATCTATGAACAACCAGATCCCATGCAATTTTAAAGTTGCTCTCTGTAACCGGTAAGGATTCAATTAACTTACGTGCTTCACCAGACACACAAGACAACAAGTAATAATAACGCTGGACATCAGTTAAGGCGTCATTGCTAATAATTAGTGCCTTAAAAGTATCAAAAAAGTGCATGAACTCTGCAACGTTACCATTAAATGTTGGCAATGAAATTGCAGGAAGCTTTATTTCAGGTGAGTTGTATGCAGTTGACGAATGAGGAGGTGCCACAACATTCGACTCGAGTAATGTAGTTATTTTTGATTCTACGTCTAAGCACAAGTCTTCAAATGACTCTCTGTCAGCATCATGGGAGTCTTCCAGATCGTTAATTTCTAACTGAGTTTGTATTTCGTGATATTCATTTTTGCTTGTGGTTAGCAATGACTGCCTTACTCTAATATCATTGAGATTGGATCCGTCCTGAAAGTTATTGAGAAATGTTGAAATTCTAGTCACTCGTGACTTGATGACTGCTCTTTTCTTAACTAGACTACGTTTCTCGACAGGATCCATGACAGGATATTAGAGCACAGGATAGAAGATTAAGGAAAAAGAGCCAGGCTGCTTGCAGAGCATAGCGACGGCACCTTGCGATGCGCCGAGTGGACCGCAGCTGCTGCAGGAGTCGGCGGCGGGTGGCGCGGCTCGCTGGCGTGTTGCGTTGTGCTGCGGGAACGGCTGGGCTGCTTCACGGCGTCTGCTGGTCTGAGATGCACTTCACAACACGATCGACACGATTCGCGCGTATTCTGTACTGCGGACGGCTTTACTACGGGCATATAGCACTGTTAGTGCACTGGTGGCACTCTTAATTCATGTTACTCTCGGAGATCAATATACAAAGCCACGAAACCGGATACTCTTAGTTCGCGGTACGTACAGTCAAACGTCGGAATAGTTCTATTCGCGCCCGGAGGACCAAATGTGGGCAGCCGCAAAACGCGCGTACATTCTGCGCTGCCTCGCTCTTTCCACAGTCCAGACGAATGCAATCATTCGTTGCAAAGGAAAGGCGTTTAGAAATAAAAGTACATTTCTGGTAAAAGTGGACTGTATTTGTGAGAAGCGTTACATTCTGTGGCGGCGGATTCACATGCGTCCGAACAGGTTGGCGGTCACCGGCCGACTCCCCCCACCGGCCCAGTGCCGGCCGTTTCATTGTGCGAGGGCCGAGCATTTTTTTTTTTTTTTAAAGAGAGAGAGAGTGGAGCCCCTCCACGCTCGCACTAGCATGGTGACCAACTCAAGAGTTCTACTGTCACCTCTGCATGTGTTAGTAAGTTAATGTAGGCGTCACAGGAGCGGGTACTGTGATGTGTTCCATACGTGTGGATAAGATTACCCATTAATACGGTCCATATCGGGAGATAGTATTGGTCGAAAACTTCGAAAGAAGAGCGGTTTTAAGGGCAGAGGGAAAAAAGTGCCAAGGCAAGCGCCAAGGGAAAAAAAACCTCTGCGACAGTCAGGTGCGGGTAGTAAGGGCAGTAGCGGATTCCTTGCTAGCTGCGATAGTTCATGCAAGGGTAGGTTAAGTTAGTAGCGGGTATCGTGCATCGATTACCGTGTCAGTGCTAAGGTCGTCATAAAGACATCAATCCGTTGGTGCTGCAGCAGAACCTGCTGCGTTGGGCTGCGCTGCTACTCTCGACCGGCTGGCCAAGTGTGGCAGCGAGCCGCGCGCAAATGACTGCGCGGAGAGGTTCCTGCCGCCGGTCGTCTGGGCCGCAACTTCACTGGGTGGCGCATGACTTCTTCAGCGACTCCTCCAATGATTGCCCCTCCAGTTTGGCCTTCAGAGTGGCCTCAAATTCTCTGACCGCCCGTATCTGGGCAGGCGTCATCTGGGCAGCTGTCGACTGTGATTGAACAACCACAGGAGCGCCGGTCGTCGTAGCAGTGGTCGCCGCAGAGCTGTGCGCCGCAGGGGCGGGCTCTGTGGCGTCCTCCGCGTCGTCATCAGCGTCGTCGTCGTAGAGGTCGCGCGCCAGTTCGGCGTGCAGCTGCCGAATTTGTCGGCAGACCTCGTCCCTCTCCGCAGCAAGTTGGGCCTGGAAGGCCACCCTCTCTGCTGCCATGGCGGCTTTGAATGCCACCGTTGCCTCTTCCGCGGCAACGCGCAGGTCGTCCCCGGGCCGCGTCGTCTTCTTTGGGGCGGATGGCGCCGGCCCCCTTTCCGCTCTCGGCCGGTCCGCGCCGCCATTGGCGGTGTTTTCCGGCCGGTCGCGGTCAGGGGGCGCGGCTGCCGCGCCGTCCCCTCGTCGTCGTCGTCGCCGCCGTTTCCGCCGACCATGCGGCGCCGCCGCAGCGGCCGCCGCGCCGCCTCCGGGTTGGCTACGGCTTGAAAAAGCCGGGCAGCCTCGCCAGTTGGCAACGTGAGGACCGCCACAACGGGCGCAAGTCGGCGTCTCTTCCCTGCCGCGCACGCAGTCTCGTGTGTCATGCTCGCCAGAGCATTTGACGCACCGCGCTGCGTTGCGGCAGTATTTGGCCACATGGCCGACCCGCTGGCATCTGAAGCACTGAGGGAGAGGGTCCATGTCGGCGGGGAGAGCTTCCACCGTCACTGGGAAGCCCAAGAGCTTCCGCAGGGCGAAGACGTCGCCCCCATCATCGACCGTTTGCACGGCGACAACGTAGAGCGGAGGCCTCGTCCTGTTGGTCCGGTTGTGCAACTTAGCAATTACACCACCGAACCCTGCTCGCCGCAGCCCTTCTCGGACTGCTGCCTCGTCGCAGCACCATGGCAGGCCCTTCAGGAGCGCCCTGGTGTACTTCGCGCGCTTCCCTTCAGACGTCGTCTTCAAGGGAGGAGCGTCGACGATGAAAGCGGCCACAGCGCTCTTCAGTGCCCTGTGGTCCGACTTCGTTGCTGCTTGTAGCGAAATGGTCGCGTTCGAGTTGACCAGCTCGATGCCGACCTCTTTCTTGCAGCAGCCGACTATAATATCGTACACCTCGACCCATGCGCCACTGCACGAGATGTACAAGGGCGGGGGAGGCGTACAATCTTCTTCGGTCTTCTTACCGTGATCTGCAGCCTCGATGAGTTGCGTGACCGACGGCCCCTTGACCAGGTTTCTTCTGCTGCGCCGATTTCTTCACCATGCTGTGGTGCGGGAGGACACGACAATTTTGCAGCGTTGTTAAAACAACGCAACGACAATTTGCTTCGTTCCCGCCACAGCACGGACTTCCTCACAGCTCTCCGGCAACTGGAACAGAGCGCGCTGCACCGATGATGCGCACGCCTCCGCTGCTCGGCTGCAACTCCGGGAGGGCCGAGCAGGTAGCGGCCGCCCTTACCTGCAGACACAGCGTCCGGTCGCTGCTGCGCCCTTGTGGCGCCTCGCACCGGTACCGAACATATTCTATTGGCCAAAGCAATGAATAAGGTATGTAGGCTTATGGGAAGTTAATGCAAAATTAATGAAACATTACGTGACTAAGTTACACTACCAGGTCATTAGGCTATATTTCTACAAAACAAAAACTATGGAACGTTTAATATTTCCGATTGGTATCATACAGCTCTGCAATATGATTACAAATTCGGAAATGCCACTTCCTACATTTATAAAATTTTTAGTTCATCATTCTAATACCATTCTTAAAGATTTTATCCCTGCAAGAGGACGTGCCTGTTAGTTTCTAATGTTCCAAACAGTACAGCTCGTAGAAGACAATAAATTTTCAGCACCTGTACGCAACCTCATTTGGTGTTACGATTTCAATTCACTTCCTGTGCTTCAGTACCGTTTAATGAGACGAGTTTTCCAATGCTCAGTGTAATTAAGAATTATTCTAGGTTCACTGTGAGCTAAGCATAACTCTGTAGTCCGACAGTTTTGTTAATCGAAAACAGTGTACCTCAAGTTATCAAATTTATTATGCAGATCCCAAATTTGCAGAAGATATCCTAAGCTACCTCTTAAAGTAACGTCTTTGGTTTTTGTACTCCTTTATTAATGACAAATTAAATTATTTATTTAAATTATTTTACCATTAATAAGCAGTTTTACGAAACGATTTGCATTATATTTTGTTTATTTAGCCACTTGCATAAAAAGTTTCTGTTGCCTCCCTAAGAAAGAAAAGTATTGGGGTGACGATTGGGGGTGGGGAAGAACTAGGGGTGGTCAAAGAGGGTTTCCCAGATTTTACCCTCACATGGCATTTTATTGATTCTTCTCAGTTCTTCTTTAAACATGTTGTTAATCATGCGCTTTACTGCAAAATACGACAGGGTAGTTGTTCCACTTTATTTAATTTTTGTGTCATTTTTGGCTAGAGAATCAGCTTTTTCATAACCATCTATGTCACATTGACATGGTATCCACAGAATTGCAATTTTCTTGTCGTTTTGTTGCAAAGATTTAATTATTTGTTGCATATCTTTGACTTGAGCATTTTTTGGATCTCTGGAGTTGCTTCTTTGGACTCACAGAATATGACTGCTTTGTGAAATGTGTGCAAATAGCTATTCATCTGATTTATTTCAGTTCTGATGGCTTCTACTTCGCCTTCAAAATTAGAGTGGTGTGATCATAAAGTTTAATGAAAACAGAAAATTTTGCTGTTTCTTCCTACTCCATTCTTTTTGCACTTATGACCCATTTATTTACATGTGGAGCCACTGATGTTCGGGGTATCTATGACTGATTGTTTCTAACGCTGTAGCTTTCATTATTCTTGGATCTGTTTCACTTTTATTATTATTATCATTTATATCTACTTGATACCTGATTGAGGAAGAAGAATTGGAGAGAGTGAGAAAATAAATTTTTTCTGCATTGACTTCTGGTAGGTGATACTGTAGTCTTAATTTTTCTACCTTTCCATCTGTGTCTTTAACTGTCTACTGTTATTCTTTACTAAAGAAGTTAAGATTTTTATAACTTATTGGCAGGAAGATATTTGAAAAAAAAAAACAACTGTTGACGAATGGAAACAGGTGTATTGTAGCGTATCATTTGTCAGGAAATATGAAAGCGAGCCGAAAAGAATGGGTTCCGTTCATTACAACAAAACCTTGTATATATTGGGTGAATCACCTAACATTTGCACCGCAAATATTGCTGAACCAGAAAGTGCGATTGATGTGCGGTTTTCACACAATGGATTGTAGTCAGGGGCTCGTATTTTTAGCCGAGAAAAAAGATTGTAATATTACTCAGAAAGTGTATTTTTATGAAAACATACAGTTTTTTTAATGGAACAACGGTTGTTTGTATCATGCTCTGGAATGTTTGACACCAACTGTGTACAAAGAGTTATGAATGACATTTTTATCACGCTTAGTTTGACAGCTTCAATCGTTCAATGTTTCGGGGGCGGAGGCTGCGATAGCGTAGCTGACTGACCGAGTGGCTATCCCCTGGGGCACGGCCCACTGTCTCATGACCACCAGCCAGTCAGCCTCCGTCCCCAAAACTTTGAATAGTTGTAGCTGCCAAACTAAATTTGCTAAAAATGTCATTGTAAATTCTTTGTGAAGTGCATGATAGAAATTTTATTCCACTTAAAAAATTGTATGTCTGTATAAAAAATACACTCTCTAGCTATTTTTAGAATCTGTTTATTTGCTAACAATACGAGCCCTTGTCTACCAATCCATTCTGTGAAAACCGCACATTAATCGCACTTTCCGTTTCCGCAACATTTGCGGTGCAAGTGTTAGGTGAAGCACCCTGTATATACTGGGCGTTTCGCTAAGTGTGTTTGCCTCTGTAACTTATAAAGTAATAGGTGACGGGAAATTTTAACGCGGTAGGTCAACACAAGAAATGTTACACTTTCTGCGGATCTATGAACATAGTTTATTGTATCATTTTCCAAAGAGTTACACCACAAAGATATAATTTTTTAAATGGAACAATAGTTTTTTCTATCGTACATTGGTTTCTTGAAACCAGCTGCGTCCAAATCAATTTAAACTACATTCCTATCACTGTTAGTTTGGGAGCTACTACCCTTCAAAGTTTAGGGAGCAGAGGCTACGACAGCGTAGCTAACTGGCTGGTTGTCATGAGACAGTGGGCCGTGCCCCAGGGGATAGCCACTCGGCCAGTCAGCTACGCTATCGCAGCCCCCGCCCCCGGAACTTTGAAGGGTTGTAGCTCCCAAACTAACAGTGATAGGAATGTAGTTTAAATTGATTTGGACGCAGCTGGTTTCAACGATTCCAATGCGCGACAGAAAAAACTATTGTTCCAGTTAAAAAATTATACCTTTGTGGTGTAACTCTTTGGAAAATCATACAATAAACTTTGTTCATAGCTCCGCAAAAAGTGTAACATTTCTTGTGTTGACCTACCTCATTAAAATTTCCCGTCACCTATTATTTTGTAAGTTACAGAGGCAAACACACTTAGTGAAAATTACCCCAAGGTAAGTCTTTCCTTTCCCGGGATTGGAATGACTCCTTAACCACTCCTTTAAACCCTCATCATTTCCTTTTCCCTCTCCTTCCCTTCTGCCTGATGAAGCAGCTAGGCTGAGAAAGCTAGCGTTTGTGTGTGTGAGTGTGTGTGTTCTATTTATTTGTGCTGCTGTCACACCTATGCTCCTTCGCCTGGTGAGTAATCTTCGTCTATACATATAAGACGTACCGCACAGTTATCGATTATTGTCGGATTTTATCTTAGCCACCTGGACGTGCTGGGGCCGTCACATTTTATCTTAGCCACCTGGACGTGCTGGGCCGTCAATATATATTAGAGAGGGAGAGAGCATAAATTCTAACTTCCATCTAAGTGTTCCAATAGTTCGTCACTTTAATAAAGACAAATTAGAGATATTCAATAAATTTTTTCAACAAGCTAAGTATTTTGTGCGTGCTCCAGCCCCAACGCATCCACGCATTCGGCGCGCACGCCGTCACCGCCCTGTATGTGGCACAGCCGTACGTCGGCCGCCGCGAAGGTCGGGCGACCGCTGCACGCCGCGATACACCGCGCCGCGCATGCTCGCCCAAACCCCTGAGGCCGGCGGCTGAGCCCGGGCCGTATCACGTAATGGCCCAGTAACAGGTGTGCGGCCCCTCTCAGTGGCAGACACAGGTCTTCCGTGCAGCGCGGTGGCCGCCGCTGCCTCTCTGTGTCTCCCGGCGCTAGCCTGCCGCTTTAATAATGCACGGCCACTCAGCGCGCGCCATCGCCCCCCATCCAGGCGGCGCGAGTCCGAGCACGGCACGGCTACATGGCCAGCGCGCAGCCACAAGTGGCCTCCTTATGTCTGGGAGCCGGCGGTTACCAGATAAAAGCCGTAAAAAAAGTGATACCCGGCCGAGGGAGGGTAGGCGAGCATGGGTGGGCCCCTGAGCGAATTTATTTATAACACGTTCCCCAGGACCCAGCTGACGAGCAACTCTCCGAACTCACGGAATGAATCAGTACATGAAATTGTGACAGAAAAGTAGTAATAGACAAAATAATACTTGTAGGAAATCCTACGCGTAGTACAAACCCTGAGTAAATACGGTGAACAAATTCTTCAATAAAAGACTGTCTGTCGCAAATTGAGATACGTTGCGTTTAGCCAGGTTCGGGCATCTTCAGATATTTTACGAAGAAGGAAAAGAGAAATAGTTCATAAAAGACAATATTTACGTTACAGTATTTGAAGAAAAAAAATAGAATTGGCTACAAAACTATCCTGAAATCGGTACCATAAGATTGTAATTATCTATGGTAATAATTTTTACTTACTTTATCATAGACAGTAAACCATTATTACCATACATTATCAAAATCTACTATAACAGGTAATCCGTCTTATAATGACTGTAATTAAAGACATTTGTTTTACACCAGATGCGTTTCGCTTTTTATTATAAAAGCATCTTATGTGGTCTGTAAATGAAACAAGGTTTGTACAGTTTGTTCTGTATACATTGATTAAAAACAGTTTTTAAAATTAACTTTGTGCACATTAGACCTATGTGTTTTTAAATTGATATTTGGTCTACTCACGGCGTTCTCCCTTCTTTACATCTCACTACTGTTTCTCCGGCTTGTTGGCTGGAGTTTGTTGCTGCCTGACTTGTGTTTTCCGGTTGTGTACTGCGTTTTTCTCCTGTTTTTGTGGCATTGCTTCCGTTTCATTTATTATCACTTCACTCATTTCAAATTGTGTACCGTTTGCATACCACTCTTTTTTTTTTTATTCTCGCATCACCAGTGTTGCTATGTTCTTTTTGTCCGTTCATTTGTGTTTCGTGTGGTCTGTAAGTGTAACAAACGTAATATTATTTCTATTTACATATATACATACAATTTAATTCAACATGTGCTTATGTGTGTGAGAGAGATATTTTTAATTTCGGAGAATAGGTTGTCTGGGATGTTTATCAGATAAGTAAATTCAGGTTAAATTGACCACCTAACATAAAAAATTAACATTCTGAAAGCAACCCTCTCCCCTTCCTCAAAAAGTCTCAGACCACTCTGCACAGCCCTAGCCCACCCCTCCCCCCTCCCACACACACACCAACAGATCAACAGATCCCAATGAAACCAGCATTTACTTATCTGAAAAACATCCCAGACTTCCTATTCTCTCAAATTAAAAATATCTCATGCACACAAACACACACACACATGCAAATGTTGAATTAAATTGTATATATATATATATATATATATATATATATATATATATATATATATAGTCTGTGAGTGTTGCCAACATAATATTATTTTTATTTATTTTTATATATATATATATATATATATATATATATATATATATACCGGTATATATATATATATATATATATATATATATATATAAATAAAAATAATATTATGTTGGCAACACTCACAGACCATACGAAAAACAAATCAACAGACAAAAAGAACATCGCAATACACTGGTGAAGTGATAAACAAAACGAAAGGCTTTCCACTTAAAATGGGTGATATGCAAACGGTACACAGTTTCACATAAGTGATAATAAATGAAACGGAAGAAACGCCACAAAAACAGGAGAAAAACGTCGTACACAATCGTAAAACACAAGTCAGGAACCAACTAACCCTAACAAACAAGCCGGAGAAACAGCAGTGAGATGTAAAGAAGAGACAACGTCGTGAGTAGACCAAATATCAAGTTAAAAACACTTAGGCCTAACGTGCACAAAGTTTATTTTAAAAAGTGTTTTTAATCTATGTATTCAAAACAACCTGTACAAACCTTGTATCATTTACAGACTACACATGATGCTTTTAGATTTGGTTGTAGTTTTATGATTTTTTGCAAAAATTTCGGACAAAAATAATAAAAAAAATAAAAATATAAACTTTCGGGCGATATGATGACGACTCTACTATTGTGATAAAATGAAAAAGGAACAACTTCCTGATGTTCTGCAAAACTTTTTTATTGGTCACAAACCGGCTTCCGGCTTCTTAGGCCATCATCGGGTGACAACTGACTGTAGTACACATGTTTTCAAAGATGTTAAGATTTACAAAGATGTTATGAGAGACAATCGACACTTCACCGGAAAGTTCATCACAAGTACTTATTTATGAAAGTTATTAACATTTATATAAAAATATAATAAGTATGTGTAAAGAATCAAAACTAATGATTATTTTCAACAAAAATAACATCTTTGTATATCTTAACATCTTTGAAAACATGTGTACTACAGTCAGTTGTCACCTGATGATGGTCTAAGAAGTCGAAAGTTCGTTATTTGTTCTTAGAACCTCTTTCCTCATGCTTTGTAGGATGCAGTAATTCTTTTAATATTCGACGTTCTTTCCTTTCAAGACATTATAAAGCCATTTTGCATCCACCTAAACTGTTTGCATACGATAGTGAACTTCTGGATTCACAATACTGTCTACATCTACATCTACATAAATACTCCGCAATTCACCGTAAGGTGCGTGGCGGAGGGTACACTGTACCACTACTAGGCATTTCCTTTCCTATTCCACTCCCAAATTGAACGAGGAAAAAAAGAATGCCTATATGCCTCCGTACGAGCCCTAATTTCTCTTGTCTTTGTGATCTTTACGCGAAATGTAAGTAGGCGGCAGCAAGATCGTACTACACTCAGCTTCAAATTCCGGCCCTCTAAATTTACTTAACAGAAATTCACGAAAAGAACGTCGTCTTTCTTCCAGCGATCCCCAATGGAGTTGCCGGAGCATTTCCGTGACACTCGCTCATTGGTCGAACCTACCAGTAACAAAACCTAGCTGCTCACCTCTGAACCGCCTCTATGTCTTCCTTCAAACCGATCTGCTGCGGGTCCCAAATACTTGAGCAATACTCAAGACGTGGTCGTACAAGCGTTTTATACGCGGTCTCCTTTACAGGTGAAGTACATCTTCCCAAAATTCTCCCAATAAACCGAAGTCGGCTGTCTGCCTTACTCACAACTGTCCTTACATGCTCGTTCCATTTCATATCGCTCTGCAATGTTACGCCTAGATATTTGAACGACGCGACAGCATCAAGAAGCTCACTACTGATGCTGTATTCGAACATTATAGGATTGTTTTTTCTACTGATGCGCATCACCTTACATTTTTCTACATTGAGAGCTAGCTGCCATTCTTCGCACCAACTAGAAATTTTGTCTAAGTCAACCTGTATGCTATTACAGTCAGTTACAGACGACACCCTCCCATACACCACAGCATCATCAGCAAACAGCCGCAAATTACAACTTACTCTGTCCATCAGATCATTTATATAGATAGAAAATAATACTGTAATTTAATATATTCAGAGAAATATTTTATTGTCTACATTTATAAGCTTCATGTAAGCTGCTTGAAGTTCTGTTTTAATTGTTTATTTTCAATCTGTTTTCTTGATACAACCATATTGAGTTTTTAAAACAGCCAGAGAATTTGTTTCATTGGACACATATGCCTTTTTTCGAATTACATTTGTAGCCCGACTTTTTCAACTGTTTCATTTAGAATTTCTACTACTGTCTTTGCAATGTCTAAGTTTTCATGTAGTGTTACCATGTCATCGGCAAATGCCAAACAGTTTACTGTTATTTTGGACATACCTGGTTTAATGGAATTACCAATTTTTTTTCTTTTCTCCCTCAGTTTCCCATTCCAATACATTTACAAGCACACAGTTTAATATTATTAACCATAGACTGTCTCCTTGTTGGACAACTGTTATAATAATGAATAACTTACAAAGTGTTCCGAGAAATTTCGCTTTAGATACTGTGTTCGTTTTGTATTCTTAAATAAAGTATTTTCAAGCTGGGTTCAACTAGAAACTTAGAAAGAGTCAAAGAAAGACCGACGTTCCTTGTATCATAGAAAATATACGGACGCCATTTGTTGGTCAAAAATCACGTGGCAAATACTGCAACTTGTTGAATATCATAAGATATCAATTTGACAACTGTGAAGCAAACTCCAGTTTGCTATTTAGTACACTATTATTACAAGTGTTTCGTACAGTAAATAAAAATCTGACATTGTGCATTGCTTTGGCTAGTAATCGCAACATGGGAAGTGACCAAGAAACAAATGAGGCTTTTTTGTATTATTTCAGACGGTCTGAAGTGCTTACATTGCTTCCTATTAGTATATTTCATTGTGAAGTTAGCAGCGTTTAAGGTCAGTATAATTTTCTTGTTCCCAGGATAATAAATTTCCGATTCGATCATTGTAAACGCAATAACAGTGTTATTCCGCGGAAACCTAGAAAACATACTTCTATAATTATGTTTGGAAACTAAAAAGTGAAATCAATGTTTTCCAAAATTAGCTCCTGCTTTAACAAATAACCGCATATGCATGTGAGTACAAATTAAACATGTAATGATTACGGTCAAGACTTTGTTACTTGATATTTCAATTCGAGGAATGCAGTTCAGACAAAAGTAAAAATTCGAAATTGATATCAGGGAAATTCGAACATTCAGTCTAGAATGTTATACAACATTACAAGAAATAGGCAGAACCATTTATTTATAACTGTGATCAGAAATTGTGTAATCCCATTTTTTTATTCTTATACACAATTCTCTAGAGATGTTATGCTGCAGAAAGAAATGTTTGCCACATTGATTTGGGAAAGAAGTTGCGATTTGACATTTTGGGTTGTCGCGTGTTATATCAGTGTCGTACTCATCGGCAGAACACCCGCCAATCCAAGATGTCATTAGGTAGGCCTGGCGGTGAAGCATACAAGCATTTCTTGACTTAACCCAGGTACTTTCTCCTTTGTCTATCTCGACTCCTCTTACCCTCTATAGCCGAACCCATTAGTCTCTCAGGTAACCTTGCTTCCTCCATGCATGTTACATGACCCCACAATCTCAGCCTGTTCCCTTTAACTGCTTCATCTATGGTGTTCATTCCGTTTTTCTTTGATTTCCTCATTGTGAATACCCTTCTGCTGTTATTCCCATCTGTCAGTGCCTGCAATCATTGTTCCTATTTTCATATCTGTAACCTCAACATTATTAATATGGTGACTTCCTTCAACTCGGCTTTCACGTCTGTACAACTAAGTTCGTTAAAAGATCGAGCGGTGCACTGACAACTTGGTACAAGTGGCGCCTGGTGCTTCAGATGACTAGGGGCTCACTTCATTGAGTACCGGATCTTGATAGTGGCAATCTCCTCCTCCCTCCCCCCGCCCCCCACGGAGCGTCGATGTTTCGGTGCCCCGTTTCCCGCTCGGCGTCCAAAGCAGAGACAATTTGGCGCACCTTTGCGAGTGGAACAGAGGGTAAGCGTCCTCTCCCCTTGAGATTACTTTCATAAAAAATATGCAGAATGTCTTACCTCGGCTTGCTTCAACTTACAACGTTTCATGGGCCGCCTAGACTTTATTTCAATAATTATTCATTTCTTTATTCCGTTAAATTAATCCCTTGTATTTGTGACGATTACTCTATATTTATTTCACACAAATTATTATAAATCGATAGACAAAGACAAAGAGAGTATAACGTCGACAAGCACATTATTATCTGTACATTTACGCTTATCATACGTTTTACTTAATAAGAAGGAGCAGTAGTCTCTATTCTTCCCACTTCTTGGTCTAGCATTGGTAGGTTTCGAACGCAATAGCGCATTGCTCTTTGTTTAATTTATCAGAATAATAAATTCTTTTCGTACACAGAATGTATGTAATAAAATCTGTAAGTGTATGTTCAGCATCTTGAAAATATAAACTGCTAATTTCATTTAAAGAAAATTTACATTTCTCAATATTTTTTTGTATTTAAAAAGCCACCTCATTATTCCTAATGGTACAATATGTTAATAGTGTGTGCCATTTCTTTACAGATTACCATCGGCTGCTATTTTCTTGCAGTGTGCGAAATTAAGTGTTGGAACGATGCACAATACTTCATGATAATCTTAGAATCTTTTGTTACGCACCAAACGTCCCTGAGATACACGCCAAGTTATCAAAATTTAACTATTTTAATTTTTAGCTAGTCGTTGAATTAAGATAAATTGGTATTTTACGAGTGCGTTCCAACAGTTAATTTCTGTGCAGTGTATACGTAGTGAGCCAGTCTTGCATTTAATCAGACAGGATTTTAGGCAGGTTGCTAAAATCAAATATTTCCTTGCCATTTACCACATTCAGTAAGTTGCAGATATTTTTTACAGACACAAATTTTTTGTTGTTGTTGTGGTCTTCAGTCCGGAGACTGGTTTGATGCAGCTCTCCACAATACCCTATCCTGAGCAAGCCTCTTCATCTCCACATAAGAACGGCAACCTACATCTGTCTGAATCTGCTTACTGTATCCATCTCTTGGTCTTCCTCTGCGATTTTTACCCCACACACTTCCCTCCAATGCTAAATTCACAATTCCTTTATGTCTAAGAATGTGTCCTACCAATCTATCCCTTCTTTTAGTCAAGGTATGCCAAAAAATTCTTTTCTCTCCAATTCTGTTCAATACCTCCTCATTAGTTACGAGATCCACGCACCTAATCTTCAGCATTCTTCTGTAGCAACATATTTCAAAAGCCTCAATCCTCTTCCTGTCCGCACTGCTTATCGTCCATGTCTCACTCCCATACAAGGCAACACTCCATACAAATGCCTTCAGAAAAGACTTCCTTAGGTTTAAATCAATATTCGATGTTAACAAATTTCTCTTTTTCAAAAACGCTTTTCTACCCATTGCCATTCTGCATTTTATATCCTCTGTACTGCGACCATCATTTGTTATCTTACTGCCCAAGTAACAAAACTCATATACCTCCTTTATTGCTTCGTTTCCCAATCTAATTTCTTCAGCATCGCCTGATTTCCTTACACTGCACTCCATTACCCTAGTTTTGCTCTTGTTAATGTTCATCTTATATGCACCTTCCAGTGCACTGTCCATTCCCTTCAACTGCTCTTCCAGGTCTTTTGCTGTCTCTGAGATTATTACAATGTCGTCGGCAAAACGGATTGTTTTTAATTCTTCACCCTGAACTTTAATTCCTTCTCCAAACTTCTCCTTGCTTTCCTTTATAGCTTACTCAATGTATAAATTGAAAAACAACGGAGAAAGACTACAACCCTGTCTTACTCCCTTTCCAACCACTGCATCCCTTTCATGCCCTTCAACTCTGATAACCGCTGTCTGGTTTTTGTACAAGTTATAAATAACCTTACGTTCCCTATATTTTACTCCTGCTTGCTTCAGAACTTGAAAGAGTTTATTCCAATCAACATTGTCAAAAGCCTTCTCCAAATCTACAAAAGCTAGAAATGTAGGTTTGCCTTTTCTTAATCTATCTTCTAGGATAAGCCATAACGTGAGTATTGCCTCCCGTGTTCCTACATTTCTCCTGAACCCAAACTGATCTTCCCCGAGGTCGGCTTCTACCACCTTTTCCATCCTTCTGTATATAATTCGTGTTAATATTTTGCAACCATGACTTATTAGACTGATGGTTCTGTAGTTTTCACACCTGTCTGCACCTGTTTTCTTTGGAATGGGGATTATAACATTTTTCTTAAAGTCTGAGGGTACTTCTCCTGTCTCATACATCTTACGCACCATGTGAAACAGGTTTTTCATGGCTGGTTCTCCCAGAGACTTCAGTAGCTCTGAGGGAATATCATCTACTCCAGGGGCCTTGTTTCGACTTAGGTCTTTCAGGGCTCTGTCAAATTCTTCTCTCAATACAGTATCTCCTATTTCATCTTCATCTACATCCTCCTCCCTTCCTACAATATTGTCTCGGAGTTCATTTCTTTTGTAGAGCCCCTCTATATACTCTTTCCACCTTTCAGCTTTCCCTTCTTTGCTGAGAACTGGTTTTCCATCAGTGTCCTTGATATTCATAGATCTGTTTCTCTTATCTGCAAATGTTTCTTTTATTTTCCTGTAGGCTGTATCTATTTTTCCCCTTGTTATACATTCTTATACAGATTTGCATTTGCCTTCTAGCCACTCCTGCTTAGCCATTTTGCGCTTCCTGTCATTCTCATTTCTTAGTCGTCTGTACTCCATTTTGCCTGTTTCATTTTATATTTTCTTCTTCCATCAATTAAGTTTAGTATTTCCTGTGATATCCAAGGATTTTTTGTAGGTCTTTCCTTCCTACCTATTTTGTCCTCTGCTACCTTCACTATTTCATCTCTCAATTTTACCCATTCCTCTTCTACTGTTTTATTTTCCCCTGTTTCTGTCAATTGTTGCCTAAAGCTCCCTCTGAAATTCTTAAGAACCTCACGTTCCTTCAATTTATCCAGGTCCCGTCTCCTTCTTTTCCTACCTTTTTGTAGTTTCTTAAGTTTCAGCCTGCAGTTCATAACCAACAAGTTATGGTCAGAGTCTATATCTGCCCCTGGGTATGTTTTACAGTTTAAAACCTGGTTCCGGAATCTATGTCTTACCATTATAAAATCTATCTGATACCTTCCGGTGTCTCCTGGTCTCTTCCACGTATACAACCTTCTTTTGTGATTCTTGAACCAGGTGTTTGTTATAACTAAATTATGTTCTGTGCAAAATTCTACCAGGCGGCTTCCTCTTTCATTCCTTTTGCCCAGACCATATTCACCTACTATCTTCCCTTCCCTGTCCTACTACCGAATTCCAGTCTCCCATAACAATTAAGTATTCCTCTCCCTTAATTGTCTGAATAATTTCCTTTAGCTCCTCATATATTTCTTCGATTTCCTCATCATCGGCAGAGCTAGTTGGCATATAAACCAGTACTACTGTTGTCGGTGTTGGCTGGTGCTGGTCATAGTAGTCATAGTAGTTTACCCGCATTCCTATTTTCTTATTCATTATCATTCCTACTCCTGTGATACCCCCAACTGATTTTGTATTTATAATCCTGTACTCACCTGACCAGAAATCCTGTTCATTCTGCCACCGAACTTCACTAATCCCCACTATATCTAACTTCAACCTATGCATTTCCCTTTTTAAATTTTCTTATTTTCCTACTCGATTAAGGGATCTAACATTCCACGCTCCGATCCGTAGAATGCCAGTATTGTCTTTCCTGATGATCACATCCTCCTGAGTAGTCCCCGCCCGGAGATCCGAATGGGGGACAATTTACTTCCGGAATATTTTACCCGAGAGGATGCCATCATCATATGTTCATACAGTAGAGCTGCATGTCCTCGGGAAAGATAACGGCTGTAGTTTCCCCTTGCTTTCAGCCGTTCGCAGTAGCTGTGTGGCAAAGCCACATTAGCTGATGTTCAAGGCCAGCTCAGTCAATCATCCAGACTGTTGCCCCTGTAACTACTGAAAAGGCTGCTGCCCCTCTTCAGGAACCACACGTTTGTCTGGCCTCTCCACAGATACCCCTCCGCTGTGGTTGCACCTACGGTACGGCTATCTGTATCGTTGAGGCACGCAAGCCACCCCACCTCGGCAATATCTGTGGTTCATGGGAGTGGATTTTTTTTAAATTTTTTATTTATTTATTTATTTGTTTTTTTATTAGAGTGATATTCAACCCGGCCATTAATTTGAAATAATTCTCCCGCCGTAATTTTGGCGCCCTAGTTTTCGTATCAAAATTAGAAATCAATTTCAAACTTCATTTGCTTTGGTTCTAAACTTTCTTTTCGTGAATCATTATTTTTTCAGTCGCTACCTTTTATCATTTTTAAGGAATATTATTATTGTTATTATTATTATTATTATTATTATTGCAATTATTTACCAATAACAATTAAAATTTAAGGGAGGAATATTTCAAACTCTAGCTGTGGCGTCTGCCTACGAAGGTTCTTTATTTGACACTTTTGTTCAATGTTTAAAGCTGAGTAATTGTTTTCTTTAAAGATATCTTAAGTTCATTTTTCTTTGATAATAAACACTAAGAACATATGAACACTAAAATACAATAAGTAACTGTTAAGTGACAGTAACAAAATGAATCTGTTACGATGAAGAGACAAGCTACCTTTGGGTCACGTGACACTGTAAGCAGCACCCGTCCTAATCTTACGCATGCGCAAAGGCTGCTGTACCCACATCTTTTCAAACAGTTAAATGTTATTTACTCTCAAAATAACGACACATTTGCTATATCATGAAGATATGTGACCAGTAACAATGTGCTAAACTTACAGACAACATCTGCAAGAGACAAACTGTATGGTCATCTAGAGACACTGAATGAAAATTTACTATCAAAGAAGAGTCATACATTCTTTGAGAATAGGAAAAAATACACAGGTAGGTGCTGTGAGAAGAGAACAGAAACAAAAGCTTATTGATCGAAAAACCACAGACAACAAGAGATAACTTTATAGCAATAGTCAGGAAATTCGAAGCTATTTCGGAAAGACCAATCCAACGAAAGTTCTCGAACTAAATGGTCAGACGAGAGGAAACGAGCTTATTCCGAAGAAAAAAAAATGTTCTAGGGAAGATTAAAAAGATGAAGAATAGTTAGCGCAATCCTTAGTTGGCTTATAAGAAATAAATAATAAACGCGTCATTTAAGAAAACTGCAATTTTTTCTGTGAACTCATTATGGTATAATCATAATATACATACAACAACACCGTACGAAACAAAAGTAAGAAAAGACTTTCTTCGGCAAGGTAAGCTTGCAAACTTTGTGTGGGACCCACTTGCATAGCTGTCAATACGTATTTTCTTTCATGCCTTTTACTGTCAAGAGTATCGGTTTCTCCCAAGAGTTAGTACTTTCCACTCAATTTATAGTAGACAGAAATAGAATCTGAGTCATGCAGAAAGGCGTAAAGCGTTCTATTTCATCCATTTACAAGATCCACGCACTTTCAAGTTTAAACTGAAGAGTTTGCTCATAGTTCACTCCATCTATTAAGTCGAGTAAATACTGAGAAAAAAGGTTTCTATGTTGCATTGTTCAGTATAGAAGTCTTCCCATTCCATTTTTGTGGCGTGGAAGTCGAAATTCTTGAATAAACGACTGTCTTGGTTGCAAAAATCTGTTTTTATTTAGATATGACACGTTTCACCCGGTTAGGAGACCTTCAGATATCTAACGAAGAATAATAAGAGAACTAGTATCTACAGGACAATCTTTACGTGAGATAAATTTAAATAATTCAAAACCTTTTAGCAACAAACAACGCTGAAATCGTTCTTAAAGGATTTTAATAATACTATGTTTGGTTGTCCGCAATCTTGCGCAGCAGCTATTAAGAATTGACTATAATAGGTAAACTGTCTCATTTTGGCCCACTTTAGGTTTCGGTAGTAACACTGAAATTGAGCCTTTGCGATGGTCTTTTGACAGCTCTAAATGTAAAGTAACTATTTAACTATTTAACCATTCATCTGGCACGAAAATTGAATAAACGAATTTGTAGAGGAGAAAATTGTGTACAACTTTGCTCTCTTATATATATATATATATATTTTCATAATTGGTATCGTTTCAGAGATATTAGCAAAAATAACCGATTTTGGGATATCTGTCTGTCCATAACGTGTTCCCCCTTTTTGGTCGAACCGTTCAAGCGATCAGCAACACATTTTACAGACATAATGGTTGGCCTCCAGAGACCTACACCTCAATTTTTCAAATAATTCGGACAAAAAATACGTCCGTTTACTTTGTAATTTTAACTGGAAATAAATCGTTCATCTGACACGATAATCACATAAACGAATTCGTAGGGAAGAATATTCTCTACAAATTTGCTCTCTTATGTTTTTTTTTTCATAACACGCACCTTTACAGAGATATTTGCAAACATAACGGCGATTAAACAATGTCACTTGATTTTACGTAAAGCAGGCGTTCGGAGATGTCACGTGATATTCTAAATCTCTCTGGCATCTTCTTGCTGTATTTTATGATTTTCGTATTATAACTTATTCCTTGTCGTTTCAAAGCAATGGCGCAAAGAAGAATTAACAAAAACACGTCGTTTTAGTACTATAAATTATAATCTAGTGTCTAAAATGCTATATTAGCAGTTAACAACTTCCATGAATGAAACTTGTTTATTCAGATGGAAAACAAGCAAAATGGGAAACCAGTTTTGTTAATACAATAAAAATGCATCTCTTACATGTATTAATGTGGACGGTCCCCGCCTAAATTATACAAGATTTAACGCTACTGGGGGGAAGGGTTCACAAACAACACTCATTCACTCACACACACGCAATGCCACAGCGAAACTCACTAAAATCAGCGTGCTGAGACGAGGCGGAAGCAGAAGCCGCTATCGTAGGCGAAATTCAGCAAGTCGGAGGTAGCACAAAACACAATATATAAAAACACTTTGAAGCTGGCTCTGAACTGTCGTGCCTGTTTTGAGATGTTGTGTGTGTACAACAATTTACATTACATCTAAATTGGACCGCGAGCAAACACGCTAACGGTGACACACGGCTAAGTTACATGAACGCACTCCACTGAAGGTGAAGTCGTTGAAAGGCGGATTCATTATACAAAATCACGGTGGATTCTTAAGTTGCAGGAGGTTAGAAATCGAGCTAGGTACTGCTTTTTATATGAGAAGTGGCGTGAATTCAAGCGACTAGCTGCGAACCCCGGAAGTCGAAACTAGGACCCACGTGGTTCCGAAAACCGGTAAAAATGAATAAATTCAGTTTCCAAAAAATAAAGAAAATTAACTAATGCATGTAACCCATAGAAATGCTTAGAATTATATAAGGGAGCGAATGAAATAAAGCTACACGCGATAGGGGGCGATTACAGAGGTGGATGATGTCCACTCTCCAAAACTCGTAAAAGTGAAATAATTACAAAGTCGGAAAAATAAAGTTAAGCATTACAGCATGCAACCCATAGGAATGTTTAGAATTACATAAGGAAGCTATTGAAGGAGGTTGTACAAGGCTCAGAGAGAATTACTGACAAAGACAGAGTTCGTACTACAAGTCGGAGAAGAAACAGCAACATTAAAATAGGCGGGGAGAAATCAGTGGAAATCAGAAGAATACCCGCATAATTACTTGCATGATGGGCATGGAACAAACAAGAGTGGAAGCTGAAGGCTTTGTTCTATGAACCAACCACGTGGAACACATATCACTCACGGAAGGAAACGATGAGAAGATTTTTATATGCACTGTACAAAATGAACATATCACCTATTAGAAATCGGACCCACAAAGCTAGAAAGTATTTACACAGAGTTCACACACCTCCACATGATCACAAAAGGTTTTAACATACCAGGTGTGATACTCCTGGCCTACGAAGATCGTAGGATACCTAACAAGTATCATATTATAACACTTTTAAGTCAATAAAGCAGTGCGGCGTCTTTGTGGGGCCTAAAACGTCTCTGATAAGACTTTTTTTATCTAAAGACACAACTATCAGAAAAATATGCTGAAAATCTGATATATGATAAATTGAATTTTTTCTTGCTAAATCACTTGATAAAATGTTAAATGTAGCCATAAAAATATTAAATTGGCAGAACTGGGAGGGAGTTGCCGATGCGCACGGTAAGGCGCGCAATAGCTCCATTGCCTTTACTTCGGGTCCATTTGTGCGTAACCGCCAGAGCTCGGGTAGCCAGGAGCTGGCATCTCTACCACCTCTAACGCCAATGGTAAAAGCGGCGTATCGCCTCGACCCTCCCTGCGGCGGAAGTGCCCATATGCTGCCTCCAGGGGGTTCAGAAGAGAATTTGAACTTCAGCCGCGCATGCGCGTTGCAACGATGCGGCCACTGCCGCGTATTTTAAGCGGTCGCGCTACGAGTCGTATACATGCTGTCTCCGCATTGAAAACGTTTCTCGTGCGATTAAATACGTTGAATGTGCATATAAAATGATCTGATGGAAGAACTAAACGAAGAGTGATAGTTTAAAAACGCTTTTTACTTCATTTATTTACTTCTTTTAACGGCGAGCTCTTTTGTGCGGGTTCTCTGAACCAGATAAAACATAGGACGCGCCGCCACTGCTTAGTACTGACTTCCTTTTCGCAAGAGACAGTAGATCATGGCTGAGGACTTACTGCATTAGCTTTGCTACACCTCGCTTCCAGTTCTTTCACTATGTTGCAATCCTGAGAGAAAATACATCCTAATTACTTGGAACTGTCTAACTCTTCTTTGATCCTCGTATTTGTGACTCAATCTGTTTGTCTTTCCCACAGACATTACTTACGTTTTGGAGATGCTGATCTTCATACCATCACCTTACATTGCTGCTCTAGCTCTTAAATATTAGTTTGCAAACTTTAAATCGAATCTAAAACTGTTAAAATGTTTGTTAAGCTTAAGGCACTTAACTCCGGGGTCATCAGTCCCTAAACTTACAAACTACTTATGAACTACCTTATATTAAAGACGGCACAAACATCCATGTCCGAGGGGGGACTCGAACACACGACGGTAGCGGCTGTGCAGACTGTGACTGGCGCGCCGCAGACCGCACGGGTACTGCGGTCGGCAATCGAATCTATCAACACAACCAAGTTGTTCACTTATTTTAATCTCACTCCACCAGTCCACTGTTTTCAAAATACCTAACTATAAATGTGAAATCATGTGCTAACACCTTCACACTCAGTTTCATCTGCTTTTTCATGCATTTAAATACGTGAAATTTCGTGTCATTTATTTTCTCTAAACCGTAAAAGGATAAGTATATAGAGAATGAATTACTGATTTCTAAAAAGATATGGAACAAATGAAGCAGCTTGTACGTCAGACCAAGAGTAATTTCATCACAAAATATTACTTATTTAAAGTCGTGCTTTATTTCACACAATAATTTACAAGAGTCGTTTGGAAAGTAATGTCTCCTATTTTTATTGCTGGAAATCGCAGGAGATACATTAAACACAACAGCATACCTGAAGGGAATAATATTTCAGCTACAGACTTGCTTCTCTTCACTTGAAAATGTTCGCCTCGAACTCCATCTTTCGGAGGCTCAATGAGATGGATGCCTGAAGGCAGTAAAGCCGGACTATACAGTAGATTTGGTAAGACGACGCAGCTGAAGTTTGCAGAGGATCGTGTGGACACCAAACTGGCGTGCGGCCTGGCTTTATAATGTCGCAGGTGGAAGCTGTCCTCTTCTCTGGCCTTAGCCTGCGCTTTCAGCTCAGTCAGTGTCTTCCTGTAGCGTGCTGAGGACATCCAAAGGAACCACACCCTGTGTCTCCCAGGAGTCTTTCCCCATCACTTGGCCGCAGACGGCTGTGTCTTGAATTTCTTATTTGACAGAGAACGCGTATGTCATTTATCCACGGATTGTTTTTTGAACTGTAGTGGTGTCACCATGTCTCATCCCTGGTGACGATGCTACTCAGGAAACTGTCACCTTTAGTTTTATAGTGGTCCAGTAGGTCCCGACATATTTACATTCAATCAGTATTTCTGTTTTTTCACTGTAAGTATCCGCAGGACTCATCTGACACAGATTTTGCGATAACCAAGATGTGTCGCAGTCTAGGGCACAGTGTTGAAAGGGGCATTAACTATGTACAAATGTTTGTTAAGCTTAAGGGATTACACTGATGGGTCATCAGTCCCTAAACTTACAAACTACTTATGAACTAACTTAAACTAAAGACATCAGAAACATCCATGCCCGAAGGAGGATTCGAAACTCCGATGCGGGAGGCAGCGCGATCTGTAACGTGGCGCTCCAGACCTCTCGGCAACTCCCGCGCGGCAGTGCATTAACTGCGCAGAAGTCTAACGTGGAATGTGAACCATGTGTCGTTTCTGGCGACTCCTCACATCGCTGAGTGGTGAATGATGAGTTAACGTGCAGACTGAAAACATCCAAGGTCCGACCGGGTTTCGAACCTGCGACCCTTGGGTCTCTAGTCAAGCACTTTACCCCAAGACCACCGGGCCCGACATGCTGACTCCAAATTGGAGGTGCGAGCAACAATCCGATTTCCATGGGTCAGACGGTTGAATTGCACGGATATTAATCGTAAGGCAATTACAGATAAGTGCGTGGGGAAATAAACGCCGGTGTGATTTTGTTGCACGATAACTCAACACTTCACAAGGCCAACCAAGCGTGCGAACTGCTGCAGCGATTCAATTAGGAGGGACGACAATATCCTCCATACAGTCACGACTTGCCGTCATGCGAATTTCATCTTTTCGGTAAGTTCACAACGGATCTCGATGGAGAACAATTTCGAAACGATGAGAAGGTGAAAGCTGCTGTCCCCGCGTGGTTACAAAACGCATGAGGAGATTTCTGTGCATCAGGGAATCAAAAAGTGTTTTGACCGTTCCGTGAGATGTTCACAGTCTTGCAGACTATGTTGAAAAGTGAACTTGCATTGTGTTCCTTTTGTATACATGGTTTAATAGATAGCCATCACGTGGAAGCGCAACAACTAGTGGTCATACATACGGAATGCATAACGAATCTGTGAATAACTCAATATCTTCTAATAATTTTACAAAAGCCTGCAGAACAATAATTCTGATATGTACAAATGTTTGTAAATCTAATTGACCCAACTGCTGGGTTATTAGTCCGTAACTTAAAAACAACTTAACCCTTTATTAGGCATTTGATCGTTTGTTTAGATACTCAAAAAATGTTCAAATGTTTGTAATTCTTATGGGTCCAAACTACGTTGGTCATCAGTCCCTAGACCTACAAACTACTTAAACTAAGTTAAACTAACCTAAGGACAACACACACATCCATGCCCGAGGGGGGATACGAACCCCCGACGACGGACGGCCGCGCGCACCGCAACACGGCGTTCCAGTACGCGCGGCTAATCCGCCGCGGCGTTTAGATGCTATCTCACAACTGTATGAACCATCACACTAAAGTTTTCGTTCCAATGTAAAAATGCCCGAACGACATGTTTCGGGCCTACATTAGCCCATTCTCAAGTTCTAAAAAGAAGAAAGCACAAGGAAAACGTAAAACGAAAACACTAAAACTTGAAATACGATTCATGTCAACATAAGAAAGTATGTTCATCCTAGACAACAGATTAGAACAGAGGTTGAAACACAAGCTTGATTCAGGAGACAATTGGGCGGAGAAAGCGGGAGTATATGAAGTTAAATGTTTAGATGGCCCCGGGGGGGGGGGGTTCGAATCCCCCCTCGGGCATGGATATTTGTGCCGTCCTAGTTCGTAAGCAGTTCATAGGTAGTTTGTAAGTTTAGGGACTGATGACTCCGTAGTTAAGTCCCATAGACTATACAAAAAAAAAAAGTTTAGATGGTGAAATGAAATACGTGGGACAGATTGGGAGGCATTTTAAAATTCGATTTAAAGAGCATAACAACGTTGAGAATGGCTCTTGGGCGGTAGCGTAGCATCTAAAAAATGAACGGCATTCGTTGGGCAATATTAATAACAGTATGAGGCCAATACACTATGAGGATAAGGGATGGTTGCTACCTAACCTGGAAGAGGTTCAAATTTTTTGTGCGTTAAGAAAAGAACCGAATAGCATATTAAATGAACAGACGGAATTGTCCAAAGGACATATCTGGTCTAATGTTGGAAACGTCCTTCTCGATAAACAGTGAAACTTTCCCTCGCATTTGGTTCCTTTGGTTTGGGGTTGGCTGATTTATTGTTAGAATTTTTTTGTTTGTTGATACATTTTAATTGTGTTTTTAGACGGATTTACTTTCGACAGTAGCAATATGATAGGTTTATCTTTGGTAGTGGGTAGCGTTTGGACTACCTCTGATACAGCAGAGTAGACAGTTAACAGACCACAACTGTGCCTGCAACTAGCAACATCTTATACTGTGAGGAACGTTTATCTGTTGATATTTCGCATATGCCGCAAATATTTTACGCTTGACGTTTCCTTAGGGCAGATATGTTTTAGAATTCAAGGTAAGCCAGTCTAGGATGAACGTACTTTGTTATATTGACGTGGATCGTATTTAAGGTTTTAGTGTTTTCGTTTTAATTTACGTTTTCCTTGTGCTATCTTCTTTTTAGAACTTGAGAATGTCGTTCGGACATTTTTACATTGTGACAACTAGAGCGGATACTTAAGTGCGATAGGCATGTTGCTATCAAACAGCATCAAAATTTCGCGTGTTTTACTGAAACATGTTTCAAGTTTCATCCTTGGACGGGCAACAGTGCTTGAAACTAACATTTAAGCTCTCCAATAAAGTGATGTTTCATTGTCTTTTGCCAAAAATTTAGCAGTAAACTGAATCTTTAGCAGACACTCCAAGCATACGTTACCGAGGTACATGTTTCTTTCAATTTTGTGACGATATTTTTCTTGATATACGGAAAACTGCTTATTTTTATAAGCCTTTGAGGAAGCTTTGAAGTTCAATTATTATGGAAAATTGTTGACGAGTTCTTATATGGGGAACTGAAAATGGACTTACATTTATTGGGAAGAGGAGACCTGGTGGACCACTACAAATTGGGAAATAAGTCCAAAAGAAGAACGAAACAGCGTCTCCTGTACCAGTCAATGATGTACTGTATGACAGATATGACAATATGTTGTCACTTGACAATTTACGGGGCAAAAGAAATTTGCAACTTTTGTCTTCAGGGATACCTGACTGTAAAAATGTCGACACCTTTGGACTGTTCTGAACTTTCCACCAAAAACGGCTTGTTTTCACGTTTCACATTAAGTAGTCCGAAATAGAATAATTTCTACACTCATAAGAACTACACTGTGGTATTGATACTGTATCACCATGCGAAGATTTTGGACAATGTTACTTACAAACCAGAAACTATGTTTTGAAAAAAGTCGTATAAATCTGTTCACATGACCCTACACATTTAAGTAACGTAATACTTTTTTCTTCTTGTGATTTCTGTTTGTGCCAAATTAAGTGTCAAACTAACCTGAGACATCACAAACGCCCATACCCGAGGGGGGACTCGAACCCCTGACGGCGAACGGCCTTAATCCTGACAATCGTGAAAATATTCTGCTACCATTTAACTCGCTTGGCAATTATATTACATCATTCTCGAGTGAATCCAAGATATCTCTTTTTGACCCTATTCTACACAATATTAACGAGGTTAGATACAAGACCTTGAGTGAAAGCAGTGACATACCGCCACCTGAAAAGGTTAAACCAAACCTTGTCTTTACATTGGACGATATTTCTGTTGAAAACCAGGAGCAGACTCGCAAATATCAAGAATTCCAAAATTGTAAATAAGAGATCACGTAAATATTATTATTGCTTTCAGTCATGTTAACACTAATTTAAAACATTTACAAGGCTCATGTATTCACCTGTCATCTCTCCTGTATGCACTCATCATCGAACTACACAAATAGGTTGATTCATGCCACGCATAATGCTCTTTCGAAGAAAGACGCTGAACATTCTCTATTTCAGTAATTGCTTCGAAGTCTCTTACACGTTTTGAGCTATATGTAGTTGTTGGCAAACAGCAGTTTTCTGCAGATAGACAATTATCTGACGTTCAAATTATGGTTGCAAGTGCCTTGGGTAGAAGTTAAACGACACCGGATCATATAAACGGGGAAGAGCACATTCTACCGATTACAAGAGTGATTCTCTAGTAAATACTTGTGTGTCCTCATTAAGCGCTGGCTCATGAACTGCAACAACAATATTCAATATCTTAAGTTTACTTCCACACACAAAGATAACATTACTCTTAATATTGAGAAAAAATATACTGATTAGTTTCTTTCTAGCTGTTAATTGTTCCTCTTGCTGCTGTTGATGTTTACGTTCCATCTTCAACACAAGTGGCTAAAAAAAAAAAAAAATCTCTGATGTGCTTGCACTGCAAAACTGACTCGAAATTATGACTACGTAACGTAATGTCATATAAAACGCTCAGTGCTAGTAGGAGGAGGGGGGGGGGAGCAGTACGCCTCCCATTGGCTAACATCTCAACAGTGGAGAAGCCAGGGACCTGTGGGTATGGCAAGGGGAAAGGTTGATGATGATAAAGACTTAATATAAGTAATATAACATGCAGTGGTGGACTAAGGGGGGGACGGCGGAGGGGGCAAACCGCCTCGGGCCTCTGGTCTTGGGGGGGTGGGAGGCCTCCAAATACCTCGAAATTTTTATTTTATTTTTTAAATTTATTATTATTATTATTATTTGAGCGCACTTGGCATCTCGTTTTGCTGGGGCCTCCAAATCTGGAAATCTATTTTTTTAAACTGTCCCATGTCTCTCGTACTGGGGGGCGGGGAGGGGGGAGCCTCCAATTCTTTTTTATAGTAATACATATATTTCTTCCAAGTGAATGGGGGGACCTCATTTTGTTTTGCGGCCGCCCCGAGCCTTTGACAGCCTTAGTACGCCATTGATAACGTTTACGATCTTGTCACAGTGCTCAGATGAGACGTAGAGTAATTGTGTATTATGATACACAGGAGTGTGGTCAGGGAAAGGGGGAAATCTGGCTATGATTGGACGTAGTGTAATCAGATAATCAGAATGGGGGGTCCCTCCCCTCCCCACCCCTAGACA
The DNA here is from genome assembly GCA_026315105.1 of Locusta migratoria. Classification (NCBI taxonomy): domain Eukaryota; kingdom Metazoa; phylum Arthropoda; class Insecta; order Orthoptera; family Acrididae; genus Locusta; species Locusta migratoria. Next base: position 526,038,202 of record CM048747.1, read on the forward strand.
CGTTGAGCTGCAATGTGACACTTGTGACCTTGAATCGTCATTGCCCCAGGATGACCTGTGAGTATATTACGAGGTCATCACTACATCAGGCACTAGACCGCTTATATGAAAAAGGCAAAGTTTGTAGTTTTTAATCCTGGCACAGCGCATAGTGTAAATCTGCCATGATGATTCATATCAGCAGACACTCTGCTATAGAGTGAAATACCATCGTCTGTTATTATTTTTTATATATTTAGTTATATTTAGCTATAAAGGAAAGCAAGGAGAAATTTTTAGAAGGAATTAAAGTTCAGGGTGAAGAAATAAAAACCTTGTGTTTTGCTGATGGCAGCAAAGGACCTGGAGGAGCAATTGAATGGAATGGACAATGCGTTGAAAGGACCATATAAGATGAACATTAACAAGAGCAAAACAAGGGTAATGAAATGCAGTCACAGAAAATAAAAAAAGAAGGAAGCTTGGAGTTTAAAGTTCCATCAACAGCTTGGTCATTAGAGACGGAGTTTACGCTCGGAATGTTTGGGAAAAGATGTGGAAGGAAATCGGTCGTGCATTTTCAGAGGAACCATCCTGGCATTTGCCCGGAGTGATTTAGGGAAATCACGGGAAACCTAAACCTGGATGGCCGGAGGTGGATTTGAACCACCACCTCGCTCGGTTAAGAAAATCAGCTGATGCTGAAGGAATTAAAATAGGTAACGAATCAATAAAGGTGGTAAATGAGTTTTGTTACTTGGTGGATAGTGTAACTGATGAGGAGGTACTGAACAGAATTGGGGAGAAAAGGAATTTCTAGCATACCTTGACTAAAAGAAAGGATCGATTGGTAGGACACATTCTTAGACCTTAAGGAATTATGGATTTAGCGTTGGAGGGAAGTGTGTGGGGTAAAAATCGCAGAGGGAGAATAAGAGATGAATACTGTAAGCAAATTCAAATGGATGTGTGTTGCCGTTTTTATGAGAAGATGAAGACGCTTGCTCACGATAGAGTAGGGTGAAGAGATGCATCAAAGCATACTACAGACTGAAGGCCACAACAACAACATATTTTGGTTTTGTGTTATTTATATTTTTATTACTCTTTCTCCAATGTATGTGAAAAACGCGAGTGAGAATTTTTTGTGAGAGGGAAGAAGTGCGGCATTTTGGTGGGGCCTAAAACGTCTCTGATAAGACAAAAAAATTATCTAAAGAAACAACTATCAGAAAAATATGTGAAAATTTTACATATGATAAATTGAATTTTTTCATGCTATATTACTTGATTAGATGCTAAATGTAGCCATAAAAATGCTAAATTTGCAGAAGTGGGAGGTGTTGCCGATGTGCAAGGTGAGGCGCGCAGTAGTTCCATTGCCTTTACTTCAGGTCCATTTGTGCGTAACCGCCAGACGTCGAGTAGCCAGGAGCTGGCGTCTCTACCTGCTCCAACGCCAATGTTAACGCCCTCGCCCCTCCCTGCTGCGGGAACGCCCATATCCTGCCTCCAGGGGGTTCAGAAGAGAATTTGAACCTCAGCCGCGCATGCGCGTAGCAACGATGTGGCCACTGCCGCGTATTTTAAGCGCCCGTGCTACGACTCGTATACGTGCTGTTTCCGCGATGAAAACGTTTCTCATACGGTTAAAATACTTTGCATGTGCATATAAAATGATCTGATAGAAGAACTAAACGAAGAGTGATAGTTTAAAAACGTATTTTATTTAACTTATTTACTCTTTTCACGACGAGTGACGTGCGCAGTCTCAGCAGCGCTGAAATGAGTCCCCCTCGTCGCCTGTCCCAGTGGTGACCGCAGGTGAGACTCGCCTTCGCGCCGCTGTGAGAGCACAGCCCGAGGCGGCACTTTCAATGCCCCGCTTCCGGCTCCCATTCGGCAGACCGGCTGTAATTACCTAACGGAAAGGAGAGCGGAGGAGAGCAGAGGAGAGCGAGGCAGGGCGGACGCTTTTAATCCCGCCAGGTGGGCGGACGCCTCTTCCTCCGGGCTCCGCTCGGTGCCTGCGCGCTACTCGCCCAGCTACTCCCCCAGCTACTCCGCTACTCCGCTACTCGGTTACTCCGCGCTCACCGACCCGGAAACGCGGCGGCCTAATTAATGTGGCTGTAATTACACGGCAGGAGGCGCGCAGAGCCGGGGGCGGCGCCCCAGGCGTGCCGAGGGCCAGGTGGGCGAACTGATCCCAGGTGTCTGCAGTCCATGACTCTGCGTGATGACGTCCAGACGGAGGGAGAAGGGCTCCGAGAAAAAGTGCTCTAGGGGACGTATAACTACAAGCCTTTCATTAGGCAGCGAGCATAAATAACAGATTTAGTTGAGATATTTACGTCTCAGCTGTTGGCAGGCGCTGTAATTATTCAACACGGATGTATGAAAATTTATACTGGGGTCACGACTCGAACCCAGACTCCTCATCCTCGTCTAGAATTATAGTTAAATATAAGACCAACAAAACAATGGTAAGAGAGAAACAACTGCCATAAATAGATTTACAATCTAACATCTAATAATTCAGCCATCTTACCACAAAAATGATTATTCTAAAATAATAATAAAAAAAATGTTCAAATGTTTGTAGAGCTTATAGACCTTGACTATGGGGTCATCAGTCCCTAAACTTACAAACTACTTATGATCTACCTAAGGACGGCACAAATATCCATGCCGACTGGGGGATTCCAACCCCCGACCGTAGTGGCCGTACAGACCGTGACTGACGCGCCTCAGTCCCCTCAGCCACCGCGGCCGGCTCTCAACAAACCATAAGGACATTCGTACCTTCTATTTTAAATTCGGCGCATGAGCTGGAATAGACCTAGGCACACCTCCATACGGCAAAATATGCCAAACAATTCGCGAACATCCAAAAAAGCATTTCTTAAACAAAAGACGATAACTTCTATTGGAAAATGGTAAATTAGAAAATTATAGGCCTTTTCAGTATATCTCGAAACGTAACAACGCAATCAATACGTGCAAAAAGGCAGTCGATAGATAATCTTACGGACTATAACTTTCTACTTTAACATTTTTCATTGATTTTACCAATTATCTATTTGTTTAAGAAAAAACGTTTATGGCAACTTTGCGATTTTTTCGCCATACTGGCTAGAGTGTCATGAAATAGAAACTCTGTTTAAAATTTAATCCTACACTGCACGGTGTTACCGTATGGCAACGCAAATTTGTGTTACATTTTCAAGAAGGAAAGAAGCTTGGAGTTTAACACGCGACAGCGTGGTCATTAGAGACGGAGCTTACGGTCGTAAGGTTTGAATAAGGATGTGGAAGGAGATCGGCCTTGCTCTTTCAAAGGAACCAACCCGGTATTTGCCTCGAGTAATTTAGGAAAATCACGGAAAACCTAAATCTCGATGGCCGGAGATGGATTTGAACCACCATCCTTTCGAATGCGAGTCCAGTGTGTGTATTACATTTTCAGACGTACTTCTTGTTGTCAGCTGGCAACATCATGCATATTGTATATATTGGAGTCTAAGCATTTAGTAGATCGTTACCTTCATAGATTGCAGCGCAGTCATGAACAGAGGAAAAACAACAAAGATTGTTACAGTGGATTTTACTCACTGATGAGCATTAAATTGTAATTACAAACTGATACGACTTCTGTCAAGTAAAACAATTTTATAATTTTACAGACATTTCATAGGAGTAGAAAGCATGTCAGATACCAATATTTTCTTTGAAATAAAGTTTCTGTGCATGATGTTGCCAAATGGCAACAGGTAATGATTAACGACTTTGCCATTGTTAAATGAGTTATATAGTTTTCTCAATATTTTTACCGTGCATTGGTGAACATTTTCTACCATATATTTTAGTTTTCCTCTAAAATAAAAATTCATGGAGTGTAGGGTTAATTTCCTATACACACATTTTTATGTTTTTGTTTTTGGCTAATAGCTTTTGAAAATTTAACATTACGCCGTCACAGAATGCTTGGACTATACGCCCTCGTACTTGGTCGATTGTAGTGAGCAGGAGACCCGGGTTCGAGACTCAACCATAGCCCAAATTTCCATATGTCCTTGTTCTTGATTCACAACACCTACGAGCACCCTAGACATAAATACCACAAGCATATCTATATTTAGAACACCAGCAGCATCACGTAGAGACGCCTGTTCTTCGCGACATGTCCCGCCACCGCTATTCTTAAACTGCAATTCACTATGTCGAGGACTGATGTTTAAGCGGTGGGGATGTGTGCGAGAGACTGGAATTCTGGCAGGAATACAGGGTTTTCTTCGAGCCATGGGGTACGATGGTCAGAGACGGGGAACATGTGGAACTTCCGATCGGATGGGGTACATCGTTGAGTAGTACATGCAGGTGTTTGAAGCCATTGTCCCTGCTTGGTGCAAGGGTTAACACAAGCGCCTAGAAAGCAAGAAACAAAAGAGTTCCAGCCCCGGCAAAACATTTGAAATGTTCATTTTGTTTCATTACAACACATATCAGCAGCTAACACTAAATCTACTAGTGGCCATTAAAATTGCAATACCACAAACATGACGTGATACAGACGCGGTGGCGACACCTACGAGGTTCTGACATGAGGAAAGTTTCCAACCGATTTCTCATACACAAACAGCAGCTGACAGGCGTTGCATGGTGAAACGTTGTTGTGATGCCTCATGTAAGGAGGACAAATGCGTAGCATCATGTTTCCGACTTTGATAAATGTCGGATTGTAGCCTATCGCGATTGCGGTTTATCGTATCTCGACATTGCTGCTCGCGTTGGTCGCGATCCAATGACTGTTAGCAGAATATGGAGTCGGTGGGTTCAGTTGGGCAATAAGGAACGCTATGCTGGATCCCAACGGCCTAGAATCACTAGCAGTCGAGTTGACAGGCATCTTATACGCATGGCTGTAACTGATCGTGCAGCCAAGTCTCGATCCCTGAGTCAACAGATGGGGACATTTGCAAGACAACAACTATTTGTACCAACAGTTCGACGACGTTTGCAGCAGCATGATCAATCAGCTCGGAGACCATGGCTGCGGTTACCCATGACGCTGCATCACAGACAGGAGCGCCTGTGATGGTTTACGCAACGCCGAACCTCGGTGCACCCTACATTTCAGCAGGATAATGCACGACCGCATGTTGCAAGTCCTGTACGAGGCTTTCTGAATACGGAAAATGTTCGACTGCTGCCCTGGCCAGCACATTCTCCAGATCTCTCACCAATTGAAAACGTCTTGATGAGCTGTTGTATCGTGTTGAAGCCGCATGGGCATCTGTACCTGTACACGCCATCCAAGCTCTGTTTGACTCAACGCCCAGGCGTATCAAGGCCTTTATTACGGCCAGAGGTGGTTGTTCTGGGTACTGATTTCTCAGGATCTATGCAGCCAAACTGCGTGAATATGTAATCACATGTCAGTTCTAGTATAATATATTTGTCCAATGAATACCCGTTTATCATCTGCATTTCTTCTACACCTGGACTCACATTCGGAAGGATGGTGGTTCAAATCCACCTCCGGCCATCCAGATTTAGGTTTTCCGTGATTTGCCTAAATCACTCCAGGCAAATGCCGGGATGGTTCCTTTGAAAGGGCACGGCCGATTTCCTTCCACTTCCTTACCCAAAGACTCCGAGCGTAAGCTCCGTCTCTAATGACCACGCTGTCGACGGGATGTTAAACCCCAAGCTTCCTTCCTTCTTCATCTGCATTTCTATTGGTGTAGCAATTTTAATGGCCAGTAGTGTATATTTAGTTCAACTGCAGCATCACATAGCGACGTCTGTTTTTTCGAAAACATAAGCGCCAGTATTCACACGCATGTTAAAGACTGAGGTTGACATTTTTTGGTGTTCACCGACTAGAGTAGTAGACGTAATAGCTGTACTGAGGTAAAGTTAAGATCAAAGCTGGACCTATTACATGTCATGAATGTTAAAGTCACTGTTCGGATTGAGAGTAAAGTGAAGAGGAATAGAAGAAGGCGCAATGAATACCGCTGTACCAAATTCCCCCTTTCCAAGAATGGCCGTCTAACAGATGAGCCGTCGGTCTACTCTAGAATTTCCGAAGAAATCTTATGTTCGTAAATAAAGACATGTCTGGAGACCAGAAAGTGCACAAATGGACAGCATTTATTAAAGGAAATATCATGTTAAACCAGCTCGTTCCATTTATCTGCCACACGCAGAAAGCAGTAGATACAGACTCCCGGGTAGACGCCCGTTTCATTGACGTCCGTAAGATATTCGATATGGTTCCGGCCCATTGAATAAGCAGCTTATAAGACCTCAGACAAACTGTGCCACTGAATCGAAGAGTTCTGGCAAAAGCAGCATGCCATTATCGCAAGAAGGTGGTCTTACAACGTGAAAGTTATTTCTGGCGTTCCCCAGGACTGTTCCTTCTCACAATGTAACGTCCTTCAGGAGGAATACCGAATATTTCACTACGTGAAAGTGTAGATGAATTGTGAATTAAAAAGCAACCTGCTGCTTCCCTTTCTTTCCATCGCTTTCTTTCCTACTATGAGTTCTTATGAGGTCTTAACTTCTGAACTACGTGTCCCACAACAATATTTTTATACCGTCCAAGCCTCGAATGTTAGAAAACTGTATGTGAAATGTGTTGCGTAACGTGTACATAGTAGTAAAAACGTAATAAATTACAATCCCGTGTGTGATGGGCACATTTTCATGCATTTAATTGTTACTGACTTCATGTCTCTTTAAGTTGCCGCCGTGTATAATGTAATTTACGAAGTACATCTAGTGGGGATATGTTTATACTGTATGTAATATGTTTCGCGAATACAATAATTAGTGATGCAGAGGTATTGTAACGTCATTCCGAATGTCGCAGTTTTACTGCAGGAACCGCAGAAAAGTACTAAACGTTGTACTCATTTTCTTTCTTCGTCTGCCTCACTTGAGATTGGGTGGGATTCAGCTCGCCACCCCCGCCCCACACACACACAGACACATCCACACTTAAGCAATTAATAGACTTTCCTTTAATAACAGGGCTGGCGAAAGCTGAAAAGCCACCTCGTGCAAAATTGCCGCCCCTTATTAAAAACAAAAAAAGGGAAATTTGTTAATGTTTAAGTAAGTATTTTTTTTATTCTTTGTATGAGATTTATGCTGTTGCTTTTTTTTTAATTCATTTGCCAGTTATATAAAGTACATGGAATTATGAAGCTAATGCATAGAGAGAAATTTTTTTACCAAAAGTCTCTAAAAGTTCTTGACCGACTTATTACAATTTTTTATACCACACTCTGATGAACATTCGGAATGGCATTGGGGTATTTGATTTTGAAGTATAAATGGTTTTCGAAAATTCCCGCTATAAATTTCTAGGATTCGTACGTGAGATTTAATACATATTTTGATAAGGACTCGAGTTCAGGAATGTCATCCAGTGACTATGACAATTTCTCTGTCTTCGTCACTATGAAAAACACTTGTCCTGCAAGCTCGTCGCTTCCATGTTTTAGGAGGTAGCAGGCTACAGCCTGAGCTCTCACTCTCAAGTGCATTCTTTTCTATGCCCTTTCTTACCTGTAACAGCGTTGGAGATTGTTGACGTACCGGCTATGAACGTCATCTAGTGAGGAAAACTATATCATTCCATTACAGTATAATCAATATAATACCGTCGACGTACAATTCTTGGAACCCGAAGATCGTAAAAATAGAAAATTATGTTTTGAACCGATTTCATTTTTCTTACATGTGGAACTTTATTCTTAAACGTTGTATTGAGAATGGACCGTGGGAGAAAAACAGAAGTGATATCTGGCGTTCCACAGGGAATCGTTATAGGTCCTCTACTCTTCCTCGTGTTTATAAACGATTTAGGAGACAATCTGAATAGCCCCCTTAGACTGTTCGCGGATGATGCTGTCGTTTATCGGTTAGAGAAGTCAACAGAGGATCAAAAGCAACTGCAAAGCGATTTAGACAAAATTTCTACTTGGTGCGAAAATTGGCAATTGACACTAAATAAAGAAAAGTGTGAAGTAATGCACATGACCACTAAAAGAAATCCGCTGAACTTCAATTACGCGATAAATCAGTCAAACCTTAAGGTCGTAGATTCTACCAAATACCTAGGCGTTACAATTACGAACAACTTTGACTGGAGAGAACACACAGAAAATATTGTGGGGAAGCCGAACCAAAGGTTACGTTTCATCGGCAGAACGCTTCGAAAATGCACCAGCTCCACCAAAGAGACTGCCTACATCACACTTGTGCGTCATCTCATGGAGTGTTGTTGCCCCTTGTGGGACCCTCACCAGGTGGGACTGACGGAAGACATTGTGAAGGTTCAGAGAAGGGCAGCTCGTTTTGTTTTATCACCTTACGGGGGGGGGGGGGGGGGGGGCACGAAAATGTAGCACAAATTGGGGTGGAAATCATTAAGAGAAAGACGTTATTCATTGAGGCGTGATCTGTTTGCGAAGTTTCAATCACCAACTTTTAGTTCTGAATGTGAAAATATTTTGCTAGCAGTCACCTACTTAGGGAGCCATGACCATCCCAGTAAAATAAGAGAAATCCGATCAAAAACGGAACTATTTAGGTGTTTTCCTTCCCGCGCGCTATTAGAGAATGGAACGGTAGAGAAATGTTATGAAAGTGGTTAATGAACCCTCTGCCAGGCACTTGAATGTGATTTGCAGAGCATCTTTGTAGATGCAGATGTAGAATATATATGCCAGTGATCGTCTGGACAATACGGCCGGTCACCAGGGCCGAACTCTTGCGTAAATCGATGAAATGCCTGAGTACTGAATGATACCAGGCAGTGGCACTACGTCAATGAGTTTCAAATTTGGGTCTATGAGGAGACGTGCTACGGTATTCGATGCAGTTGTGACCGCTGTGTGCAGATGGTGTACTGGTTAGCACGACTGCCTACTAAGCAGGAAACTTGGGTCAGAACCGCGGCGTAGCACAAATTTCCATGTTTCTTCATTTATTTATTTGAAACTCCAGTGATAGGTAAAATCAAAATACCTTTGTGACTTGGTTTAACAAATTCTTTCATAATTAGGTTCAAATTCGGTGCAAATTGTTAGAATTTTTAATCTTTCATTGAATAGTATTGTAGATTCCAAATTAGCTGCCCCTGTAAAATTCGTTACCAAGTAGGAGTGGGAACGTAGAAATTAAATACAAATTTATTCAATGCTTTATTGTTAAGACTTTGTGTAGGAAATTGAGTCGAAACGTAAATTGTAACACTTTTATTTATAAAATTTATTCCCTAATTCTGACATTTGAAATTTTTTCCAGATATTTTCTGTTCCAGTCTGGGATGCCCAGTTGTACTGGAGCGTTCCCTACTACATAAGTAGAAATTATAGGCTATAATCGTGAGTTACAACAAATTGTGACGGCCCTCTTTCACCAAGAGTAGGCAAAGCAATAGAAATGAGCCCGATCGGCATCGATTCCGTCAAGCATGTGCTAGTATGAATACTGTTTTTCAGTTGCTTAGCCAGTAATTACCTGTGTGCTGTACTGCCGATAGTAAAAATGAAGAATACACACCTACCTATGTGTTAAATATAGACAACATATTGAAATCTTATTTAAAGTTGATATCACAGTGATATTTCGAATAACGAGGTATCGGTTTGTTTACGATAGCACGCGAAAGCCATAGGTTCGAAAATGCGATTTTTTAGAGTGCTCTTAAGAAACTAGAGACTTACTCAAATTTTATCCATGCGCTGTTTATATGTTTTTCTAGATTATCCGTTTCCAATTTCCTGAAAACTATGTTTGTTATCACGATATACTAAAAAATTATAATTTTCAAAATTACCAATAATGTGGACACCAAGCCTACACCTTCTATTCATAGTTACGATATGTTCTTTACAGGATGATCGCAGGAAGCGTTTAAAACTTCTTCCATAACACTCATCTTTACCGAGACCAGTAGGTCCCAGGTTACAGTAGATAGGCGCGTGATAACCGGTCTGAGGTGTAATTATAGGATTCTTGGTACGGATGACAGGAACTATGTTTATAGTAGCCAATATTCGTAAACTTTCACTGTGATAGAGAATTTTTCAGTTTTTACTAATATGCGTCATAGAGTGCCGTACATCAGGCCTGTGCCAAATATTTTAAAATTTTCATGGGTATAAGGAAAAGGGAATAGATGAAGATGAAAAAAGAGATACTATATTGAGAGACGAATTGGACATGGCACTGAAAGCTCTAAGTCGAAACTTGGCCCCAGGACTAGATGACATTCCCTAAGAGCTACTGAAGTCTCTGGGAGAATCAGCCATGCCAAAAGTATTTCACCTGGTAAGATGTATGAGACAGGCGAAATACTCTCAGACATTAAGAAAATTGTAAAAGTCCCCATTAAAAAAAAAAAAAGCAGAATCGGAAAGTGTCAAAATTACACAACCATCAGTTCAATAAATAATGGATGCAAATTTAACACGAATTATTTTTTAAGGAAGGGTGAATTACATTTCTGGCTTTTGTAGATTTGGAGACAAATTTTGATACTGTTGATTGGAATACAGTCTTTGAAATTCTGAAGTCAGCAGGAGTAAATTATATGGAACGGAAGATTATTTACAACTTTTATATTAACCAAACAGCTGTTATTAGAGCTGAAGGGCATGAAATAGCCACAGTGCTTGGAAAGGGAGTAAGAAATGGTTGTAGCCTTTCTCTAATGTTATTCGATTTGAAAAATGAGCAAGCTGTGAAGGAAAGCAAAGAGAAATTTGGAGAAGGAAATAAGAGTTCATGGTGAAGAAATAAAAACATTTCGGTTTTGCTGATGACGCTGTAATTCTGTCAGAAACAGCAAAGAACCTAGAAGAGCATTTAACGGAATGGACAGTGTGTTGAAATGAGCGTATAATATGAACATTAACAAGAGCAAAACAAGGATAATGGAATGCAGACTTAGAAAATCAGGCGATGCTGAAGTAATTGGATTAGTTAATGAAACAGTAAAGGTGGTAGATGAGTTTCGTTGACGTTGCTTTCTCTATGGCATAACGTCTGTCACACTTGAAAATGGCGTAACATAGAGGCCGAAACCGGTAGTGTGGGCTTAAATAAAGCACCAATAAATGCAACTGGAGCTGGACTTTCATTAAAATTTGAACCACAGTTGCGGCAACAGCAAGCATCCAGTGATGGACAAAATAATAAAAAATGCAGAATGTCAATTGGAAGAAAAGCGTTTTTGAAAAACAGAAATTTGTTAACATCAAATATTAATTTAAGTATAAGGAAGTATCTTCTGAATTCATGTGTGTGAAGTATTGTTTTGTACGGGAATGAAACTTGGACGATAAATAGTTTAGAAATGAAGAGGATAATGGCTTTTTAAATGTGGTGCTACAAAAGAATGATTTAGATCATTTGGGTATATCGCTTAACTAATGAAAATATACTGAAAAGAACTAGTGGGAAAAGAAATTTCGGCATACCTTCACTAAAAGAAGGGGGCGATTGATAGGACACATTCTTAGACATCAAGGTATCATAAATTTAGTATTGGAGGGAAGTGTATGGGGGAAAACGCATAAAGAGACCAAGAGACGAAAATAGGAAGTAGATTCTGATGGATGTGGTTTGTCGTCCTTATGAGTAGAAGAAGAGGCTTTCTCAGGGTAGAGTAGGGTGAAGAGCTGCATCAAACTAGTCTTTGGATTGAAGACCACAACAACAACAACAACAACCCGTAAATCGTGTTTGTGGCGTAAAATCGTGCAGTTAAGATGATAAACACGTTGCTGGTTGACATTGATCGACAATGTATATAAAAAATTTGCACTTTTGATGGTTGGTACGCCCGTCACCTATCTCCGTAAATTGCGTATAACAAAAAACCGCTTTTTTATGAACGACCTCTCCCAATCCACAACACTGATACATGTTTTCATCCATGATAATATCTTTCTCAGAAGAAAGTAGAACGTTGAACTTTACCTATATTCCACGAGTATTCGAATAATCTCTCCGTGACTGAAAAGTATTCAACAATATCTCTGCCAATCGCAGATAGTTTGTAGTGTCTCCATTAAAACAACAGAATATTGCTATAACCCCTCTTTTTCTTTAGGCAAAAATATAAATATAAGAAAACCCGGCATTTTACGGCCCACTTTTGGTTTTCCTATTAGTTTTTTTTTTACGTTTTCGTAAGATTCTGTAAAAAATAAAAATATTGATTGTAAAAAAAAATGGACGACACCATTACGAGTCTAATAATATCTATCCACTCAACACGCAATATTCTCTCTGACAGTATTTTAACAAACATCCAATATTATTAGATATTTGATTTTAGCTGTGACAAACATACTCTCTTTTCAACTTTTACCTCTGTAATCTAGTGTTTTAATATCTCTGGCATATTTTCATTGTCTTTTTCCGTTAAAATATTATCACCTGTTTTGCTTTGGTGGTTTGTCCTCTTTTTCAAGTCTATTTTCTGTGTCTTAATAATTTACGTAAAATCAAGTGGCAATGTCGTATCGCCATTATTATTGGAAATATACTGAAATAACATAATAGAGAAAAGTTGTTGAGAATTTTTTGCTCTACAAATACGTTTATTCAAATTTTGTGTCAGATGAAAGCGTAAAGTGTTATTTTCAGTTAAATTTCGTGCTGTCAAAACGCCATCACAAATGTCCTATTTTTGTGTTACTAACCTATTTCTTGTCCGATATATTTGAAACAAGAAGGTTCTTGTCGCTGGCGGTCAACAATTACATCTGTAAAATTTGGTGACGATCTGTTAACGGCGTGACCAAAATAGTGGGAACACTTTACAGATAGACAGACAGTGCCGACACTGAAACTATGCGTTATGAAAAACAATATAAGAGAGCAAAGCTGTAGAGAGTTTTGGCCTTTAGAAATTCGAATTTTTGTGTCAGATTACCGGTTAAGCCGCTATTTTCAATTAAATTTCGAGCTGTGAAAAGGATATCGCAAAGGCCCCCTTTAGTGGTACTGCCAACCTAACGTGTGCCAATATTGTAACAGATATGAACTTTTAGTGCATCTTTGAGGATATCATTACGAAGAAATTTTATTTTTTCAGGTCTCACTGTTCGCTTACGGTTTATCGTAGAAGACAGATTAAGAAAAGGCAAACCTTCATATCTAGCTTTTGTAGATTTAGAGAAGGCTTTTGACAATGTTGATTGGAATAAACTCTTTCAAGTTTTGAAACAAGCAGGAGTGAAATATAGGGAGCGTAAGGTTATTTACAATTTGTACAAAAACCAGACAGCCGTTGTCAGACTTGAAGGGCATGAAAGGCATTCAGTGGTTGGGAAGGGAGTAAGACAGGGTGGTAGCCTTTCTCCAATGTTATTCAATTTGTACGTTGAGCAAGCTATAAACGAAAGCAAGGAGAAATTTGGAGAAGGAATTAAAGTTCAGGGTGAAGAATTAAAAACATTGCGTTTTGCCGATGACATAGTAATTCTGTTAGAGACAGCAAAGGACCTGGAAGAGCAGTTGAACGGAATGGAGAGCGTGATGAAAGATCCATATAAGATGAACATTAACAAGAGCAAAACTAGAGTAATGGAGTGCAGTCTAAGAAAATCAGGTGATGGTGAAGGAATTAGATTAGGTAACGAAACGATGAAGGAGGTAGATGAGTTTTGTTACATGGGCAGTAAAATAACAAATGATGGTCGCAATACAGAGGATATGAAATGCAGAATGGCAATGGGTAGAAAAGCATTCTTGAAAAAGAGAAATTTGTTACCATCGAAGATTGATTTAAGCCTAAGGAAGTCCTTTCTGAAGGCATTTGTGTGGAGTGTTGCCTTGTATGGACGATAAACAGTGCGGACGAAGAGTATAGAGACTTTTGAAATGTGGTGCTACAGAATAATGTTGAAGATTAGGTGGGTGGATCGCTTAACTAATGAGTAGGTACTGAGCAGAATTGGGGAGAAAAAAAGAATTTCTGGCATATCTTGACTAGAAGAAGGGATCCATTGGCAACACATTCTTAGACATCAAGGAATTGTGAATTTAGCGTTGGAGGGAAGTAAGTGGCGTAAAAACCGCAGTGGAAGACCAAGAGATGGATACAGTAAGCAGACTCAGACAGATGTAGGTTGCCGTTCTTATGTGGAGTTGAACAGGCTTGCTCAGGATAGGGTATTGTGAAGGGCTGTATCAAAGCAGTTTCCAGACTGAAGACCACAACAACAACAACAGTTGGCTATTTTCATCCGGTGAAGGTTGGCTTTAATTTCGTTATTCGCCTGAGTTACTGTGCAGCATGAAATTAATGAAGGTGTTGAAACAGATTTTAAAGTGTTTGCAGAGATTAAGACAGAGAATCCTATACTTGACATACGTTTGAATTTAGCTTATACATAGCAGCTTAACAAATTCAGAACACATATAGAAATTTTATTTAAAACTGAGATAACAGTAACGTCTCATTCTCGAGATATTACTTTCATATTTGACGGACGAACACCTCTGTCTACTGCGACATAATTACCATTCCAGTTCAAGAACACTGTTATGTGAGACACGTTATTCAGACATCGCACAGTTTGAGGAATCCGTTCGATAAGCTACTGAATTTCTTGTTGATATATGTCATACCATGAATATAAATGTTAGAGACACAGAAATAAATTGTCAAACCTTTACTGATACACAGAAAATGGCCGCCTTTAAGTGACCGAGCGCTCTAAGGGTATTTTCTGCGGTGCGGTTGCTCGACGTCGGAGGCGCGAATCCTCCCTCGGGCATGGGTGTTTGTGTTGTCCTTAGCATAAGTTAGTTTAAGCAGTTTGTAAGTCTAGGGACTAAGAACGGTAGCAGTTAAGTCCCTTAGATTTACAAACATAACAACATTTAAAAATATAATTTGTTTTATATAAGCAGCACACTACATTGTTCCAAGGAACAGGAGGGAACTAGCAGAAAAATTGTCCTGACAGGGCACAAAAGGGCAAATATGTCGCTGTTTAAACAAAACTGACAGAAAAGTTGCAAAGCAATGCCTCAGTGCCCATCCCGCCTTCCTCACCAGGTATTTTGGCATGCCAAGATATTGGCGCTTTTTGTGCTGATAGAGATTAGCGAAACTGTAAAAAAACGACACGTAAGTCAGCGAAGTGGCGTCCATTTGGAAGGCTTCCACCATGTCAAACTATAGACCGTCTGATTTTTCTCCCAGTAGCACTTTCTACCGTGTATGTCTCCCACTGTCACTGCCTTCAACCCTATCTTTCCATTTAGGCTGCCTTCTTCTGCCATTGTCTATGTCGCATTCTTTTTCTCTTACATTGCTGTTGCCTCTTTCGCAGTCTGCTCTCTGTTTCCTCAGTCATGATTATTTCCATTTTACACCCTACAGATGCATTGACTGATAAACTAACAGGTAGGTCAATATATGGGAGAAAGCGGACATAATATTTGTTATTGAAGTTTGGAGGATCCAGATCCCGAAAGTTTTTGTATAGTCCACTTTCTCTTTTGCCCTCACTGTTATATTCACCATAAATTTATCTTCTTTCTCTGCGTATCACCACAATGACTATCTGTTCTTTCTTTCTCTCTTGTTCAGACCGTCTCTAGTTTCTTCCACCGCCACTCTGATTTTTTACACCAAGTATAAATTAAGGGCCAAAACTATTTTCTTGCTACAAATGAAAAGTGCGCGTAACCTAAAAGTGGAGTTACACCACTTGTCATATCAACATTTACGCCGGTGAAGCAGAGGAGCCGGCCGCGGTGGCCGAGCGGACTGCGGCGCGCCAGTCACAGTCTGCACGGCCGCTACGGACATGGATGTTTGTGCCGTCTTTAGTATTAGCTAGTTCATAAGTCGTTTTTTAAGTTTAGGGACTGATGACCCCGCAGTTATGCCCCATAAGACTTACAAAGATTTGAACATTTTTGAAGCAGAGGAGGTTGTAGAGGACTGTCCAAAGAGATATCGAAAAAGAAAAAGAAATTAGTGGATATATACTGAAAGGAAGAGAAAACGTAACTCAGGGAAATCTTAAATTATGAGGATAGGAAAAGTGTTGCTGGAAAATAATTTAGAAATCGCGATTGCTGTTGCAGAAAAAAATGTTTTAATCGAATCTGAGAGGAAGCACGGCGAAGTATTTTGAGGCGTTTTGAAAAATAGGAAATTACTCTGCTCAAAACGCATTGATATGTGGCCTGGTAAAACAAGAAGCGCCAAAACGTCGTCGCCCAAAAACTAATGCCAAAAAGGGAAAAAGTACTGGTAATACATGTTATTTGACTGTTGACGGAAGACGGACACGAGACCTTAAGAATGTAAACATTGGAGAGTTCCCAGGTGACGACAAACGAGGCAAGGAGGTTCTTGGAAACAAAATCACTGAAGATAATCTGGTACTAATAAGGGCGCATATCGCTCCCTCTTATCAGACACATTACATAAGAATCCATAACCCAAACAGAAAGTATTTATCGTAATATTTAAACATACGATTGCTATTTAACCTTTACAAAGACCATGTAGTAACATAAGGAAATCAGCCGATAAGAGAGTATATTTATCGCAGAACTTTCAATAATGAGTTCAATTTACACTTTCATGTTCCTCACAAAGGCATTGGTGTAACGGGTGATGTATTTGCTAATAAACCCAAACTCACAACAGATAAAGAAGAAAAAAACAAGGCGTAAACAGGACTACGAACTTCACTAAAGGAAGGCAGAAAAAGATCGGGATCGGATTAATGTGGTCTCTGAATCAGCTAACGACAACTCATACTATGCGTTTCCTTTGATATGCAAAAATCTGTGCCTTTCTCCAAACGGACACGTCATCTAGCTTATACGTGTACATTTTAGGTTGCATGATCTGTCATTAAAGGCAGGATTCATGTATTGCTGGGACGAAGTGACTCGATCTAATGGTTCACAAGAAATTGCTGCCTGTTTGGTCAAACACATTAAAACAAGAGCATCAGGATCAAACCATGCGATCATATACAGTGACTCATGTACAGGTCAGAACCGGAACTGGAAATTTGCCACGACCTTAATTAAACAAGTTTTTAGTGAAGACACAACATTGTAGTAATTGACCAAAAGTTCATGGTAAGCGGCCGTTCTTGTCTTCCGAATGACCGCAACATTGCTTCAATAGAAAATGTTAGCAAGAGGCAAGATTTACACTACTAATGACTGGTACCATTCGAAAGTTGAACTGTAGTCAGGTATCCATTACCTAACTCAGATGAAAACAGTGTGATGAGTAGAAACTAATATTAACTGAGTGTATTAAACTTACAAATACCGTATTTGTTTACTACCGTGAATGTTTTGCTGTTAATAATATCCTTGTTCCAGTTACTAGTGCAAGACACCTGTACACGTACAATAACATATGAAATTGTCAAGAAAATGTGAATAAAAGTTAGAATTACGTTCATTCAGGACATTTAAGTTGAGAAAACATAAACAAGAACGCATTCTGATTTTTGTATAACAATTCTAATGAAACAGTAAATATCTCTAAACTAAGATAATGTGAGTTACGCCACTTGTCTTTTAGGGGCTCATTTGGCATCTGCCAGACCCCACCTTATCACAAACCTAAATTGATACTATGAGTAAAATGCTAAATAAGCCGACATTCATGTCATTAGGTCAACACAATGGAAGAGGATTGAAAGGGCGTAACACGGGGTACTCAGCTTGTTTACCCATGTACAGGGTGCATGAAAAATGATGGCGCAAAGTTACACGGTTGCAAGTACACGACAATAAAAGCAAATATTTCCCAGTAAATATAGGTCCGCAAAACGAGCCAATTGCGAGATAATTATAAACATCGTCCTTGTTAGTATGCATTAATTTGAAACTTATACTTGACTATTAAGATTTACATCAAATTTAGTTCACATTCCAGTGACATTATTGTAAACGCTTTCGTAGTTAGCACAAATTAATTTGTAATTTAGATTACTATTAGGTTTTACATCGCTTTTAGTTCACATTTCACATATGGGTTACCTGTTGAATTAACAGAATACGAAACAGTTTGTTTGTTTTCAATCTTAAATAAGGAAGTGTTCTACCAAGAAGTGACGGAAGAATACATTAAGAAGAATTTCAAATTCTTTCGAAAACCCTGGATCATTTAGGAATTCTTGACAAAAGTGTACAACTCTCTCCTCCAGTTCTTCAACCGAGTTATCTGGTGTGCTGTACACTTATCTTTGGTGGTGACCCCAGACACAAAAATCCAAACGATTTATAGAAGGTGAGTAGACCAAAGTACAGGTCTTCGTCGCCCTATCCATCTTTGGCCGTATCTGCCCGTTAGATGCCGTCTCAAAGCAGCAGTAAAATGCGCCGCAGCTCCATCATGCCTGTACCACATACTCTGACGTTGCTGAAGGGGAATATCTCAAGCAATCCTGGAAGATGACGCCGCAGAAACCTAAGGTACCTCCGTTACAAACGATGCTGCCAATGGCGGCATGGAACCATACGTTCTTAATTATCTCACAAATGGCTCGTTTCCGGACCTATGTTTACTGTGAAATTTTTCTTATATTATCATGTACTTTCAACAGTGTAAGTTTGCGCCATCGTGTTTGAAACACCATGTTTTGAGTTCATTGTAACTTATTATCCAATTGGATCATAAGGAGTATAAGGATCTGTACAAACTGTCCTTCATTATGTAATTTGTTATTAATGTCTAATTCTGATGTTAAAAAATACTTATTCATTGTTGAAATCTGCGTAAGATTTGAACAGTTACCTAGGAACCATTAACAGGTGTGTTCAGCTTTCATGTGAGCTGCGTCGCCTAGTGCTACGTTTGAACCCGTGATTAGCATGGCTTTATCGTAAGCAAGGAGTTAGAACTGCTCCTCTTAGTCACTGGAAGATCAGTCACGTAGATCTACATCTACATCTACATAGATACTCTGCAAATCACATTTAAGTGCCTGGCAGAGGGTTCATTAACAACTTTCATAACTTTTCTCTACCGTTCCATTCTCTAATAGCGCGCGGGAAGAAAGAACACCTAAATCGTTCCGTTTTCGATCTGATTTCTCTTATTTTATTGGGATGGTCATGTCTCTCTAAGTAGGTGGGTGCTAGCAAAATATTTTCACATTGAGAAGTAAAAGTCGGTTATTGAAACTTCGCAAACAGATCACGCCGGAAACAAAAGTGAGCCTAGTACTGATCCTTGTGGTACCTCGCTTTTTACGTTCCTCCAATGTGAGTTTTATGTCATACATAGTAGGTCTATCTGTTCTATGGCCCTCGAATTTCTGTTATGCAAGAGGGTTCCTATTATGCCTAAAAATTTACTGTGCTAAGCAGAGTTTTGTGATGATCCTTATCAAAGGCTTTGATAGGTGACAAACTGTGCAAAATGGTTAGGTGGTGTAATGAAAGGTGATCGATCCCTATACTTACAAACTGCTTGATCTAACTTACACTAAGGACAACACACACACACACACACACACACACAGAGAGAGAGAGAGAGAGAGAGAGAGAGAGAGAGAGGGGGGGGAGGGAGAGGGGGTGATGGAGGAGCCAAACCTGTAACGTGAGCGGCCGTGCAATCTGTAACATTGCTGTGCAGAGTGCGTGGCTCAGTCTACGGCAGAAGGGTGATTTTCCTGGTCTGACTCTGGCTGCGGGTACTTCATTTGCGCTGCTTTAACGCCGCGGGCCGCCACTTCGTGACAAACCCCGGCAGGTCTGCGTTTTGTCTGCTGCGGCTGTGATTATCGGCAGGCACCACCGACTGCCAAGCCACGTAATCAGCGGCGGTCTGCGCTGCCGATGCGCTGTTTTTGCGTCTGATCAAAGGCGCGTAATGCCAGAGAGGAGAGAACACAGCCGTGGCCGCGGTTCTCCATTTGCGTTCGTTTGTAGAGAGAGGAGGGGGACGTCGAACGGGAGTTTGATTGTGTGTGGGAGATCTATACGACGCCTGATTATTGGAACATGAGTAATTTTTCCACTCTTATTCTCCTGTTCCATGCAAATTATAATTATCGGTAGTTGATACCTCTGAATGGGGGCAACGTGTAATTATAGGAATTTGGCTTATTCCAGGATGATATTCTCACCCTGCAGCGGAGTATGCGCTCATATGAAACTTCCCGACATATTAAAACCGTGTGCTGACTGGGATTCGAACCCGGGGCATTTGCCTTTCGAAGGCAAGAACTCTGCTATGGAAAATAGAGGCGAGGTACCGGCGAAAGTAAAGCGGAGAGGACTGGCCGTGACGAGTACCAGGGTAGCTTAGTCGGCAGAGCTCTTGCCCAAGGAAGAGTCAGAAAGTTCCAGAGGGATTATTTTTGCAGCAAGTCAGGCTTAGATACAAAATATGTTTGCACAGAGACATTTACACCTGTTAATAAAACGTTTCTTTGACCACACATTTTTCTTGGCAATAAGCATATTTTGGTACACTGCGAAGTGTTCCAATACAGATAAATGCCTAACATTACTCCACTAATACTTTCTCCGTAAAATCATGTTAAACGACATACTCTACGAGTGCACATACTTTTAATCGACTTATTGTATAATTATTACGAGGTACATTCGCCAAGTGTCTCACCAATACTGAAATAATATTGTCGCGTTGAAAGGGAAGCAGGATTGACTTCGAAGGCAGGATCGTCAACTAAACACAACAATTATACAGAAATGTGGTTTATTGCGAACTGTTGGTTACACGCAGCACTGACTGCCTCTCGGGCAGAGTGCTCGGCTGTTTATACACAGTCAGAATGTACCAGAAATTAGAAGAATAGAAACAAGTAGAAATTACAAGTGAACATAAGAAACATGTAGAACATTCTGGAAATGATAATTACAAAGAAATAAATTTTTGCCGGTTGACGGGATGGAACCGGCGACCTTCAGCACTGCAATTTTTTTTATTTTTATTTATTTATTTTTGCTCTATGGATAGTTCTTGTCCTTGCGGACGCTGATCGTGTTTGTTCGTTTTGGTGGTATGTGTTCTTTGGCTCAGCATTTTTTTTTTATTACAGAGAGCGTTCAGCCCTCTGACCGGGCGCGCTGAGCCACGGCACCCGGCAATCGGTGATGCTTTCCCTTGCGCCACGCTGGCAGTCGGTTCACGTGGTGGTGTCTCGCGGCAATATTAATTACAATGAAAACTTATGGTGTAATCAACTACTAGCTGGTACTGCACAAAAAAGCCAGAAAGTTTTGGCATGCGAAGCTATTCGCGCTCTTTTATCTTCTTACCCTCATCCTAAAGATAGGTTTCATACACAACATCTGACAACAATAAATTCAATAAATTAATGAAACCTAATGTGTAAATGAATGAATGGAGCTGTCGTAATTTAAACTCAGAGATGGAATTGTGAGTGGGTCGTGAAATGAGACAATTTCAAATAGACTGTAAAACAGACATTTACTAATACTAAAGCAACATAAATGTAAATTATCCTTTGACATAGAGTATTTGTGTGAAAAACCCGAAAATTGCGCAGTGGGGAAATGAAAGTGAAGCGAAGCGTTCACGTTTAGCTATCGAGCAGCTCGCTACACCAATTTATGAGAGATGTGCTGATATGAACATGCATTTACTAGGTACCAGACTAGGAACCGTGGTTGACAGACTGTAATTACGAGCTGTGACTGCTGATACGCTATCGATGTTAATGCTCGTCATCTCGTCGTCACGCTGCTACTGCGGTTGTTAAATGAAAAATTTTGCCAAATGGACATTCAATGAAACAGAAAAATTGCCGCACACATTTTCGTCACTAAACAAAACTTGTACTTTGAGGTACACAATAATGTGAGTAGCTCAAGCTCTAGGTGAGAGTTTGAGAAGCAATGACAGTAATACCTATTTATGTAACTTTAAATCAAAAAACAAAATAAAAAGGATATAAGAAAGTATTCAATAAATAACACAAATTGTTTACACTTGTCGACATCTCTTTCTACTACTGCCACTTACTATTTCATCATACTACACTAATTGCGCCGGCCGCGGTGGCCGAGGGGACAAAGGCGCTCCAATCACGGTCTGCACGGCCACTACGGTCGGGGGTTCGAATTCCCCCTCGGGCCTGGTTATTTGCGCCGTTCTTAGTCTTAGCTAGTTCATAAGTAGTTTGTAAGCTTAGGGACTGATGCCCCCGTAGTTAAGTCCCATAAGTTCTTCAAACATTTGAACATTTTGAACACTAATTGTACTTCTCTCTCTCCCTATTGGTTTAGTCGTTCCCTACTCTTCGTGACCCCATGAACCACAGTACGGCACTTACCTCTATCCTGCACTTTCTCCCGTAGACCTTTCAGGTTGTACAGGTTGCTTCTGTGATGCCATCGACTCACCTCATCCTCTCCCGGAGTCTTCGTCTAGTGCCTTCCCTCTTCCCCAGCATTAATGTTTTTTTTTTTTTTTTCCTTTTCTTTTCTTTTCTGTTTCAGTGAGTCATGTCTCTGCATTATATGTCCAAAATAGGTCAGCTTTTGTTTTAATTTGACACCTTCCACGAAGCAGGTTGGTTTTATTTGCTATAATATGAGTCTGTTGGTTCTCTTTGCCGTCCGTGGAATCCTAAGAATTTCCCTCCAGCACCACAATCAAAGGAGTCAATTCTTCGCTGTTTCGCCTTTCTAATGGTCCAGGTCCCACAATCATACATCACAAATGGCACGATCATAGCCTTCACAGTACGTGTCTTTGTTATTGAAGTTATGTCTCTGAACCTTATAATCTTTTCAAGGTTTGACATCGCCTTTCTACCGAGCAACAAGCGTCTCCTAATATCATGGCTACAGTCGCCCTCATCAGAGATCTGGAAACCGAGATAATTGAACGTGGACGAGTGGCCGCGGTGGACGAGTGGACTGCGGCGCGCTAGTCACGGTCAGCACGGCCACTACGGTCGGAGTTTCGAATCCCACCACGGGCATGGATATTTGTGCCATCCTTAGTATTAGCTACTTCATAAGTACTTTTGTGAGTTTAGGGAATGATGACCCCGTAGTTAAGTCCCATGAGCTCTACAAACATTTGAACATTGTTTGAATTGAACGTGGACACTACCACCATGGATTTCAGCCTATATCCCATTAATTAATAGGTTTAGTTGCCATAATTTTGGTTTTATTCGCATTTAGCCTGAGACTGGCCTTTTCACTTTCTTTTTGTACCTTCAGCAACTCTTCTTCACTTTCTGAAAGCGGTATGGTATCATCTACATATCTGAGGTTGTTTACATTTATTTCAGCTATTTTAATTCCTGTTTGTTCTTCATCTATCCTCCTATTTCTCATAACGTGCTCAGCAAACAGACTGAATAAGAATGGAGACAATCTGCAGCCTTGGTGGACCCCTTTCTGAATATGTATCCATTTCATTGTGTCATACAAAGTTCTCGCTGTGGCTTCCTGGTCAAGGTATAAACTCCGTGTCAGACGAATGAGGTGAACGGGTACTCCCATATTATTGCGTACGTCCCATAATTTGTTGTGATCGACTCAATCAAAGGCTTAGGCATAATCAATAAAGTAGAGGTACACATCTTTCTTTTCCTATAACCCACCGAATGTTGGCAATTTGACATGTGGTACTTCTCCCTTCTCTAAACCCAGCTTGTTCTTCCGGTAGCTCTCGATCTAGATATTGGTGAAGTTTGTTTTGTAAGATTTTCAGCATGACCTTGCTAGGTTGGGAGATAAGTGCAATTGTTCAGTGATCTGAACATATGTTGAGATTACCTTCTTTGGAATCAGGGTGAATATTGATCTTCTCCAGTCTTCTGGCCGCAGAGTGCTCCATATTTTCTGACATATTGAGTGTAGCACTTTCACTATATTTTTTTCAATGACATTAAATAATTCTGCTGGTATTCCATCACGTCTACTGGTTAGCCATATTTCCAAGCGCCCACTGGACTTCGCTCTCCAAAATATCTGGCTTCAGTTGTAAAATGATTTTAACATCATCAGGCCGCACGGAGATAGCCGAGCGGTCTGGAGCGCCAAGTTGCGGATTGCGCGGTCTCCAGCGTCGGGGGTTTAACTTCTCCCTCGGGCATGGATGTTTGTGTTGTCTTCAGTATAAGTTAGTTCATAAGTAGTTTGTAAGTTTAGGGACTGATGACCCCGCAGTTAAGTCCCATAAACTTTACAAACATTTCAACATGTGAACATTTGCATCATCAGCAGCAGCACTGTCAGTATGCAATTCCTTCTTGAGTAGGTCTTGTACATATCAGCCCATCTTTCCTTAATATCCTCTGCTTCACACAGATCTTTCCCAGTTCTATCTTTTATCATTCCAGTTTTTGCCTGGAATTTTCCTTTAATTTCCCTAATTTTCATTTAAATAAACTTACATTCTATGTATCTCATTTAACTATACATTTTGTATATTTTCCCCAGAGACCAGAAGATGACACCTTTGAGTGTCGAAACCTATCATCTTGGATAAAAAGTAAAAAGAATATATTGCGATGCTTGCATTCCTAATGATATGACCTCAGAGTATTCATTGGGTCATCGTCTATGTTCTGTCAAATTTTGCACGCTCTTACGGATACACAGTGTGTATCTGTGTTCATAGAAAACCTTAAAAGACTAGGAATAGAATATTCCTATTCACCGGACGTGTACAGCAGCAAGTTCTGAATAAATGATTAGGATGGACGGCCAATGTCCGTCATGGCCTCCAATTACTTGTCCCACGGCGAGCAGAACGCGCAGTTGGCGTCTTGTGCTGTATTGTTACTGTATATCCATCCATGCTGCATGCACTTGGTTCCAGGGTTCATTGGTGGTGGTTGCCATTAAGTGATAACACTACATCTGTCGTTTCACGATATCCTACACAAGTTCGATTGACTGCAAGTCTAGTGATCTGTCAGACCGTAACAAAAAGCTTGCATTCTGTGAGACCAAGAGGCTACACGTTCCTGCATTGTCTTGCTCGAAAATGGCATCTTGGGTGTCATGCAGAAAGGGTAGGGTTACTGGTCGCAATGTATGATTGTGCTCATTAGACTGATTGAAATAGCACATAGAGTCCACGCAGGATAATCTGAACGATGCGCAGAGACGAGTTTTCGACCGAAGCGCCGGGCGAGTTCACTCCTTCGTTGAGAAGGGGAGGCCGCGTCAGTCCACTTCCTGCTGCCGGCCAGTTAGCTGGACACTTCCCCTCCAGCGCTCACTCCTTGCTCCGGCCGCTATCCCCACCACTACCGATCTTCCCGTGCTTGCCCAGCTGTTTGCGCATCTACCGGCCAATTTGTCCTGCGCGTGCACACTATAATGTATATTACTCGCTTCACATTCACGATCTTTATTATTTACCCTCCAATAACAGACTGTAAACGGAGTTTCACTAAGCTGTGAAGGGATTCGTGGCGATTAAGTTTTACAATTTTACACTGACTTTCGAAGTTAGTCATTAATTAGTTGCAATTTAGACTCCAGAAGTGTAATTCCTGTGGAAGAATTTCAGGCAAAAGATTGTTTTAAAAAGTTGCAGTGAGCCTTTGTGATCAGAATTGTATTTTTTCCGTTATCAGTAAGAAGTTACACCGTACTGCTGATGTTATATCTCTTGTGACAATAAGTTCTTGTTTCCTAAGGGAAAAATATTTTTAGATGATGATTTGGAAAGAAATGTAAACTGCAGGATGTTCATTGTCGCGGCTGCAAGTATAGTCATAATCAATGATATGTCCATTATTTGAGTCTGCATTTCGAAACAAAATGATTGTATGTGCAACATAAATATTGAAATCTCATTTACAGACGAATTTAACATCGCTAAAATAAAATTGATGGCATCTGTAACAAAGGCGTAAACAGCATGATTGCGCATCTGCTGCGAGTGACGAAGAGGAGTGGGAATTTTATAGTCAGGGATAGAAAGTCATCGTCTGAAACATTAATCGTTGTTTTATTGTTAACATAGGGACAAAAATGGCGGTGGGAAATATATTACTGTTTACTTTGTTAAATTCC
This sequence comes from Locusta migratoria, assembly GCA_026315105.1. NCBI lineage: Eukaryota > Metazoa > Arthropoda > Insecta > Orthoptera > Acrididae > Locusta > Locusta migratoria. The sequence continues at coordinate 526,064,266 of CM048747.1, forward strand.
TGATTTATTGAGTTTATATAGTAGGTTCAAAGGAGGCCTCTCGCATGCAACGATCAAGACATGTAAATGGACAGTAGACGATGAGATGGTTTTCAAAAGCCTAGTGACGTTTCGTTGGATGTCAAGAATATCGTCAAATCTCTCGTGTGAAAGAGATTTGGAATAGGAGGAAGTTCGGGTTATTGAGATCCGGCGAGTATGAGTGTTCAAGTTGCACGGCAAGGCTCGCTCACACACAGGAAACATCGTGAAACAGTTTCTGATAGAAAATGGAGTGCTGCAACTTGAACATCCTGCATAGTCGCCTGATCTCAATCCTCTGCACTTATTCCTATTTCCTCGGCTCATACATGCTTTAAAAGGGAACAGATTTGTGTACACTTGTAACAACCAACGAAACACAAAAATGGTTTTGATCACCATCTCAAAAGAATACTTCGTGCAAAGTTTCCAGGACATGTATCGAAGAGCTCAGCGGTGCGAAGTCACGGTAGGTGGCTATTTCGAAATACGGTAACGTATCTGTAGTTCATAGTTCATCTACATGACTAGTCATCGAACTTTGTCAGAGGTTGTATTTAGTAATTATAACACGAGTGCCTTACCGTTTTCTTAATTTGTAGATAGTTTCATGATTATAATCTTATTTCATAAAGTGAATACGTGGAGATCATTTTATAATTCATGCAGCTTGAGCGATGAATTAATAAGATTTTTGTAATTTCATTGTCGTTTCTCTGCTAGAGATATCGGAGGAATGTTTTGTCACGTAAACAATAAGAAATGTTGTTGACAGCCACTAGGCATTCGAAAGCAGATCCAATGCAAAGCTACTAAACTGACCACGGTACCAGCAGGCAGTGTTACAGTGTTTTCTACTGGCAACATTTTATTACTTTGATATGGTCGCCCCGTTACCCGCATAAATTTTCAAACGTATGGAAATGGGCTACTTGCTTGCGGTATCTGGGCCCGCCTAAGACCCATTTACCCCAAGCTCACCCATTTACCCCAAATATATTATAATTATTGCTTCTTTTTAATTCATTATTGAAATAAATTTGTTTATTTTTTCTTGTGAATTATGCTAATGTTATCTAGTGTAAAATTCTCGAATATCCTTCTGCACATCGCTTTTTTGTATAACACGACCGGTTTCCGGACGGCTGTCCATCTTCAGATCTGTTAACAAATGTTACAATTGATTGTAAGCATCTTTTTACAACGTATAAAATCCAAAAATCTTAATTAAAAATTAGGAAATTACAAAGTAATCTGTCGTGTGATTTTCAAGTAAATTTCAGGCCTTACGTTACAAAAGTGATAAAGCAATCAAATGCTGGATATAAAGTCACGCTTCTCAAACGACACTTCAAAACCATGAACTTTATGCAAACAGGAGAAGAGGCATATTTGACCGAACATGATATAGTAAGAAAGCTATGAAAGCCTCTTAAAAGCAGCACTGCTACATTCAAAGGCATGATCAGCTTCACTGATGATACGCGTGACTTAACGAACATTTTGTAACTTTTTAGTGAGATATAATTCAATGTTTATAACTGAATTTGGGCTTGTTAACCTTAGTTGTGTAGCTGTAACTCTTGTTTCATAATAAATGTCGAGTTATTAAAAGAAAAGAGTAATTTCATACCCAGTCATTCTGCAGAGGTTCACTTGCATTGTCGTAAACTCGACTACAGTGTCATTGAAATGACTTGTTTTTAATTTTTGCCATGCAGTTTACATGTTATCCGACATTTACCTCAATTGAGACAATAATTGGAATGAAACTAAGATCCCTATGATCCAGCTACCCCACTCTATGGGGGTATCTGGGACCATTGGGCGTTTATTTATTATTATTTTTCCCCCTTCTCAAGTTTAAATATAATGTAGATTACATTCTGTTACAACGTGTTTGTAGGCAAATGTTTTATTATAAGAAAACATTTTTAGATGGTAATTTAACGTATTAATACTCCCTAGACTAGTATTGAGTTAGTAATTACGCACTCACGTTGTAAAATCATGGCCCAGATGCCCCAACTGACCTTATAGTGTGTGGTCTGATTTTCGACAAATGGATTTGTGAGTAATAACAATTATATAATTTCAACACTTATGTTTTTTAATTCGTTAGTTACACTTTAATCTTATTTCAACTTAATAGTCATCTTCAGGTGTTATGCCTGCAATACATACGTTTTCATAATATTTAGTACTATGCTGCCTACTTGTTTTATACAGATGTAAAAGAAATGCTACGTACCACATTCTGTTATGCTGAACATTTCAATATTATTGTCACGTGATATATTTTATTATTATTTTTTCTTCTTTTATATATAATATATATAACACGTAACTTATAATATTGTGCTGTCATGCAAGACTTTTATCAAATTACGGATTTTGACATTTATTTGACAGCTCTACAGAGATGTAATATGTTTACATTATTATTTGCACAGAGAATACATATTACATCTCTGTAGACCTGTCAAATAAATGTCAGAATCCGTAATTTGATAAAGATCTTGCATGGCAGCACAATATTATAAGTTGCGGTATATACAGGGTTGAAATTAAGTAATTGTTATTATCAAAATGCCGATGTACGACATCACGACATCACTAACACTGTGGGCCCTGCAGATAACAAGGATTTGTGAGTGTTGAAATGCAATAGCGTTTGCATGTTACCTACAGTCATTTCATACCGTCTGCCCAATCTCCTCTATGAGTAACGGCAGAAAAGCGTTGTCGAAATTAGTTTGCGTCATGGTCATTGTCCTCAAACAGAGCACCGACGCAGACACTGCACAGCGGTCGACCCAAGTGCAGACCGCCACGCGCCACTCCACTGCTGCTATACTACAGCTACACATGAGTGGCCCCCCTGGCCGTCGCCAGTATGTGCACTACACTAGAGGTCTGCGTATTGAGGACTTCGCTCCTTCGTGCTATGTCGAGTGTGCCCCACCCGCCTTGTCTGGCTGTAGTGTGTACTGTACGCTCGGGCGGTCAGTAGAGACCAGTGCTCGATTATATATAGTGCAGGCGACACAGACCCACCGGCCTGGCGCGCTCCCCGCCCACACGGCGGAACTACTGTGCACGTCTGCAAACTGTATGTACTGGCGTGCTTCTGTCTGGTGCACTATACTGTCACCAGCTGGGGCGACTACACCCACATCAGTCAAGTTGCGCTGTACACTAACATTCCTGCGCGGTACGGCTTTAGGTACATCTACATCTACATAGATACTCTGCAAATCACATTTAAGTGCCTGGCAGAGGGTTCATTAACGACTTTCATTTCTCATTCTCTAATAGCGCGCGGGAAGAAGGAACACCTAAATCGTTCCTTTTTCGATCTGATTTCTCTTATTTTATTGGGATGGTCATGTCTCCCTAAGTAGGTGGGTGCTAGCAAAATATTTTCACATTCAGAACTAAAAGTTCGTGATTGAAACTTCGCAAACAGATCACACCGCAATGAATAACGTCTTTCTTTTAGTGATTTCCACCCCAATTCGTGCAACATTTCCGTGACACTTTCCCCCCCGTAACGTGATAAAACAAAACGAGCTGCCCTTCTCTGAACCTTCTCAATGTCTTCCGTCAGTCCCACCTGGTGAGGGTCCCACAAGGGGCAACAGTACTCCAGGACAGGACGCAAAAGTGTGATGTAGGCAGTCTCTTTGGTGGAGCTGGTGCATCTTCTAAGCGTTCTGCCAATGAAACGTAATCTTTGATTCACCTTCCCCACAATATTTTCTATGTGTCCTCTCCAGTCAAAGTTGTTCGTAATTGTAACTCTTAGGTATTTGGTAGAATTTACGACCTTAAGGTTTGACTGATTTAACGCGTAATTGAAGTTCAGTGGATTTGTTTTAGTGGTCATGTGTATTACTTCACACTTTTCTTTATTTAGTGTCAATGCATATAAGACTAGCTTAACGCCCGCTGCTTCGCATGATTAGGCTGGTTGGTCTGCACTAGTTGTTTTTCCTCCTTAATGAAAATTTCATAGATATAGGTTAAGTACTATCATATTGAAATGTTGAATTTCGAAAAAATACCCATACGTGTGTCTTTTAAATTCCAATCAAGTACGAAAATTTCATTTTTTGTAATTCTGGGTACAAAATTGGCTTGGTAGCAACGATTTGCTAAAAATTTCACCCCATAAACGATTACTTTTCTGAAAATATCGAAACACGTGTCTTTTTAATTCTGACCAAGAAAACATGCCAATTTATGTTGTTGTAGCTTCAAAATTTCCTTAATAGCGAAAGATTTTCGGAAAACATCCCCTCTCCAATTTAACCCCCTGGATAGTTGAATTTCTTAAAATTCCGATACACGTAATTTTTTAATTTTCAACGAACAATACAAATACCAATTTTTGCAGCTCTAGCTTCAAAATTGTCTGGGCAACAATGTGTTTTCGAAAAGAATTTTTGATCCCCTATTTTACCCCTCAGTTGTTGAATTTCCGAAAATTTCGAAAGTCGTGTTTTCTTTATCCTGACCACGATTTCATATCCGAAGTTTCGTAATTGCAACTTAAAATTTGATTTAACAACAACTCATTTTTGAAAGTCAATTTTTTGCCTCCCCTAACTGTATCCTCTTATTGGTTGAATTTCAAAAAATGTCGAAACGTGTCTTTTAAATTCGAAACCTGAATTAAAATACGAAATTTTGTAGCTCTACCTTCAAAATTTCCTAAATAGCAACGTATTTTCATAAACACGTTTTATCTCCTATTTCACCCCTTACGGAAGGAATGTCGAAAAATCACTTCTTAAAGGACGCCTACAGAGTAAGCTCAAAACCCTCTACTAATTTCTATCTTCAGTGGTTTGGGCTGGGAGATGATGAGTCAGTCAATCAGTAAGTCAGGACATAGCCTTTTATATATAGATATATAATAAAAAGATCTCACTGGCTTGTTTTACGGCCCACTTGAGGTTTTCCTGCTGTTTTAAGGTTGTTTATAGTATTTAGGGTAAAAAGTACTAAAATACAAATAATATAAAATTTAATATATGAAAGTAATTAATTATGTAGTGTTCATTATCTATATTTTTCTCTTTTTGTTCGAAATATTTGCAATAGTGAGCTATAAAAGAGGCCAGTGCGATTTTTAATTTTTTAAATTCATTTTATATATTGGAAAGCACGTTCGGAAATAACGAAACCAATACTAGTAATCCTATTGTGATTGTTGGTTGTGTTTTTTTTCTACTTTCGAGTTGCCGCAGAAGGTTATCACAACGGGCTAACTTTTAGTGTTATTAACTTAAAGGGGACCAAAATGTATTTTCCTGTAATATATATTCATCCCAAGAGGAAATAGCAACCTCAAATCATTCCTCTGATCTCGGTTAAATGACTCAACCGCAAAAGAATTTTATTGTAGAATAACGTGAAGAGCTATATACGTGTGTATCAAAATATATGTATAATGTTTAGAGTTAAAATATCGAAAAACAGTCAAACAAAAGTTATTCGATGTTAAAGTCTGAACAAGTTGAATCCTATACTTGACGTCTGTGACTACTTACTTTATTTCCCTGCGTACTAACATTTCTTTGAAAGGTTTACATTTGTTAGCTCTTTTAAGATATTACATTAGATGCAAATTTATTTAAAAGTCAGGGTTGAAGAAAATAAAGCATTCAACTCTGCCATGATTTATGAAACACGTCAGCACATCTTGATGTGAGACGAAAATCTGAGAAAAATTATATATATATATATATATATATATATATATATATATATATATATATATATATATATATATATATATATCGCCACAAAAATTGTAAAAGGTTAGGTGGATTTCTTTTCGGAACGTCATGACAAGTGGTTAGTAATTTATTACTTGAATGATGTAAGGTATGTATTACCGTAAGCATAAGATTATCAACTGTCGTCGGTCTTCGCAGAGGGAAGAACTGGTATGTATTTAGTTTTCTGAACATGGAACGTTGAAATCATAGGAGCTTGCGGCACCATGTCCTGCTCTACTAGTTGTTAATTCGTTTTGGTGTTCTCCAATGTTCGGCACTGTAATAGAAATTCTCAAAACTTCGGTTGCCTTGCGTACGTAGCATGGGCAGCACTGAATCACATTTATGTATTTGTGACATGGACAGATATTTATAAAACAGTTTTATAGCCTTAGTAACATTTCACTTGCAGTGAAATTGTAGCTGTGGGAAAGATAAACATTGTCACACCTTTTTCAAAGCAATATATGTCACTCAAGAGCAAGCGTTAGATGCAATTTACAGTGCCGAAGTAATTACTTGTAACGTCGTGCAAATGGCGTAGATATACATTATGAACACCGTAAAAATGTTACGATATAAACTGTTTTCCTTTCATCATTTTATTGGATTTGAAAATATGTTTAAAGTTTATTGCAAGTCGCTAGGTGCGCTCATTCTCACATATTTGACGAATATCACGCGCTGCAAGATGGGGCAGTTTTCTTTGTTTAAGATATGAAATCAACTAACTAAGTATCGTAGGTGCTTTCGCCACCATAGCAAATGAATCCTGACCTTAAAGAATATTTGTACACGATTTGGTTGATACCGGTCCATTGCTGTTGGAGCAGAAATCAAATATTATCACATGACGTGTCCGTTTTCCACGAATGACACTTCTTATGATGTTATTTCTCTGACGTATGTGTCGTAGGTGGTTCTTACCCCGACAGCGATTGCTGCCTGATAGTAAGAAACATGTTTACCAAGTTTGGTTGAAATCGGTCCAGTAGTGTAGGAGGAGAAATGGAAAATACATACGCATATACAGTGAACTTTATAAGATGTATAGATTATTGGAAGACGTCTTTTCTTTATTCTGTATCTACAACGATCTGAAAAGTTAGGTAATGTGCTGCATTCTCTTACAGCTTGTTATATAAATGTTGCTTGTCCAGCCTTCCTTGGTCAAATCACAAACTCTAGCGAACACCTCACTATCCAAATCGATTTGCTACATAAAGGATTTGTGTTCCAATATGATCACAACAATTTGTACGCAAAATAGTAAGAGAATAAAATCAAGGTTCACTGCGTCTTTCAGGAATGGTAGGGATAGAACTCTCACTATGGCATAGTTATTGGCCCTTAATAGTCAGAAACTATGCAGCGTAGTAATACGTCCATGTTTCAGTTAAGCAGTTGAATATCGTTTGTGGAAACTTTGAAACTGCGAAGCTACTTTGGCCGCTGAACTGACGGACAAGAATGTAACATCAAGCAATCGTTTTCATCCTGTCACTAAAATTCTTCAGGTTATGAGACCTCAGTGTCGGTCTTAAGGAATGACTGATGTTTGGCGACTGTTGCACGTAACCGTCAACAGGGTATGTCTGCTGAATGAACGAGGGCTCGGTTCATATGTTATAGTGGGAAGCATGCTTCAGGACTACGGTCCAGCAGACAGAGTTGTGCGATTCAGGACAAAGTGCTATGTCACGCGGAAGACTGCCTCAAGACTTAAAGTTGAATGTTCATTGATTTGTAATAAATTTCACACGTGTTACCTAAGTTGTCAGATATTTCTGGTATAATGTACCTGCCTCACCAAATTGTGAACACACCCCACATCATTGACGGATGTTCCATCTGTTTCCCGTCATTAGAAACCAATCTAGGCGCCCATCGGTAATTCTGCAGCGATGGCCTGTACATGCCACCTTGTTATGTTCTCTGACATTTTATCAGACCGATTCCGATTACTTTCTTTGGTTCTACTACGTGGTGCCCACACCAAGATCTGTCTCGTAGCAGGGGTTTTGAACCACCATTTCTACATCCACATCCATACCCCCGCAAGCCACCTTACACTGTGTGGCGAAGGGTATTTTCTGTACAATTGTTACGGTTCACGGAGAAAGCAATTCGCGGTAATCGTGGCCTGGGTTGGAGCCTACCAGATGTCGCACTTGTACCCAGGGATGGACGATAATGAAAAGCCATGGTGCCCCATGGCTTCTTGCACACAGAGAGATCAGTTGAACATTCTGCAAGGAGATAAGGGTGTGAACACGAAACTGTGACGCAGGATGCCCGTCACCAGTGGGTAATTATTCTGGGAACCTTAGCAACCCAGGGGGTTATTTATTTATTTATTCGTGTACGAACTACATCACAAAAGTAACTGAAACATTCCAGCATATAATTTTAACTACAAGTAAGAGCTTTTACATAAATCACTTGGCAAAAACAAGAGATAAAAATATAAAATACAGAGCAAAAACATAAAATAAAGAGATAAACAAATACATAGTACAAGTGAATCATATTTCGCTCGTCCAGAAATCGGCGTGAGCTGTGGCTGTCCCGGTGTATTTCAGGAGGTCCTCTTGAGTGCACTCTCTAGATGCGTCCTCTAAAGGGCATTTTAGAAGGTTTTCCTTCGTTTTCCAGTGTTGCCAGTCTAGGTGGGAGTCCTGGGGTAAGGCTTTCTCTGGAATAAGGGCTTCAGGAAATCGTTCTTGCCACAGTGATTTTATGGAAGCTACTGTTGGTTCCACTGAGTACATGAAGCTTTGTCTAGATGTAAGACTTCTGGGCGCAGGTTGGGGATTGTACAGCAACCTGTGCTCAAAGCAGAAGCGGTCATAACAGAAGCGTTCTCAATCGCGACCCCTGTCAAGTCTGATACCAGTCTAGCATCAGTCTGCGAATTCTGCTACAAGACCCAGGGGGTAGTTGTAGAGTAATTGCAGTAATAGTAGTAGTGAGTGAGTGAGTAAGTGAAAGGAGTTCGTACAGTTAGCCAGTAATGTGAGCCATCTCTCGAGATGACGCATTTAGTATTATGAGATAGCATTAAGTTCGGTGTGGTGCCAAATGGTCCAAATAATTTCTCCTATTCTATGGATGTAATTAAGATACCAGGCTCCTCTCATGCCGAGTTTCTAAACTGACCAAAAAGTCTATTATTTATTGCTGGATTGTGTTCCAAGGTCAGACTTACAGCAAGCTACTGAAGACTCCATGAGTTCTCCATGGTTATCCAGTCACAGGTAATTTTATCCCGTCTGTTCCCTCACAAGGACGCCACAATAAAATTTATTCCAAAATTTTGCAACTTGCCAATGTCAGAGATATAGGCCTATATTTTTGGACATGTGATCTACGACCCTTCATGTAAAGGGGAATGAGCTGTGGTTTTGCAATCCTTAGGAACGCTCCATATCCTAGAGATCTTTGATACACTGCTGCTAGAACAAGGGCAAGTTCCTTCGCTTACTCCATGTAAAACCGAATTTGTATTCCATCACATCCAGTGCCCTTTCCTCTGTTGAGTGATAGTAATTTTTTTTTCTATTCCTCTGACCCTGATTTCAATATCTGGCACTTTATCGTTGTTGCAAAGGTTTACAAGAGGAACTACAGTGCAATCTTCCTCTGTAAAACAGTTTTGGCAAAAGACATTGTGAGGAGTCACATTCTACTCATTGTCATTTCCTGTATATTCTGACCTTAAATTCACATTATATTCATCAATACGAATCGTTTGAATATAAACAAGCAGTTTTAAGGATAACAATTCCAGTTTAATAAGAAAATTATAAGATTATGTCACAAGTGTGATAAGATAATTTTCCTTACTCGTTGAACACACAACCGAGTAGGTCTTGTTTTTCTGAAGCAGGGCTAGGTGCCCAAGAAGTGGCTGGCTGCTAGAAGGGGCAGGTGGTCGAAGGATCCTTACTGGCCCTGGCGGTCTTTGGGAGGAAACTCATTTAAAAACCCCCTTCCACCTCAGGGAAATACGGACACATTAAACCCTTTTAAAAGCAAAACAATGCCGTTCGGTACAAAAGATGTTTACTCGCAAGATTTAGCCGGAGGCAGAAAGCCAGACAAAAGTCTCACGCAAATTCCAAGCTGGCGCCATAAAGTTGGAAAGGAGGTACCTAAATGAGACATTAGCTGACTCACTATTGGCTGGTGAGACATACGGCGTTTAAAGATGCACCATCTGTCTGGTAGGCGAGCCACTGGCATGGAAGTGCTACTGTCACCGGCAGATATACACAGAAGAATGCGCGAAACTAAATCACTCTCATTGGCACCAGCTGTATTTGTCACTGTGTGCACAAGCTAGTGGTGTGACTCTCTCTCACTGTGATTTCTTGTGGGGAATGGCCTTGAAAACTCCTGTACAGTAATGCACTTTAAGGAGCATCTCTGTTGTGGAGCTAAACTTAGTAAATCTCCAGTGGAGAATCCTACTGATTACGCGCTGTTTATAGTGTTGACCAAGATACTTAATATCCGGTGTGAACATTCAGAGTGATTTACATAATGCTTGCTAGCATTTAGGAATGGCAACTTGGTGGGTTATTCTGAGACTGATGTACCACGCCACTATATAGTCAGACTAGGATTTACAGGCCATTCTTGACTTCATCGAGATGCAGGGAAATTGCGATTGGTAGTAGTCAAAAAAGACACAAAAGATGACTGTATTTTCGATTTCAGTGAAGACGCAGCTAGCAGCCATCGGCGCAGTTGACGGTATTGTATGTGAATGCTTCAGAACATCCAACACCAGGCAGTAATGACAAATACATTTTTAACAATGCGTAACATTTCTGACATTGTGATAGCCTCGATTGTAAACTGACAAAATTGAATTAATTTTAAAGTTAAGTAGGCGCAGTTCTTCAGCTATTCTTTGAAACTGTTGATATCTTACCTCAAAAGTTAATCTATCCAGTTAACGTATCTGGAACTTGTAAATATCAGTTCAATTTGTTTCTTTATCAACTTAAGTTTCTTGAAAAATATTGGAATTAATAAATATTAAACTCATAATCAGGCTTTTATTTCAGTAACCAGCAACATCACTTTAGTACCCGAATTGTTCCTCACTAATTACACTCTGTTAATTTTAAGATTTTTCTCTCAGAAGGTGTTATCTATGTCTATCTTTACATGGTAAGTAGCCAACGAGTATATTTCTGAATTCTGCTTGACATACCGTAGATGTCTTCCTTGCAGGAGCCAAGGGTACATTACAGCCAGGTCTTCTGTTGTGCACTACAAATAGTTGCAAGAGTAGTATCAAAATTACAGCAGAATAGTTCACGTGAGAACATTTAGTATTTTGGCGTTTTTTTGTGTCATCCTCTGTATCAACACCATTACAGGGAAAGAGTATCTGGACATCCTGTTTCGCCCCATTTACCCGTATGATGTAGGACCAAAAGTTCTTAGGATTTTCTGCCAGATCGTTACACCGAACACCTCTCACATGGCAGTCCTTATGATGGTAATTTTGGCATCATTTAATATTTGCTTCTCTGCAGGACTATGCCTACTTTTATATTTGCTGTTTCTTTCGTAACAGTATCCTAAGTCGGTTTTTGAACCACAATGGATCTTTCCCATCTGTTGTACTTTTACTTGGGACATACTTATCTGATGTGTATTGTTGGGTGATCTTGTACTTTTTCGACACTTCCTCAACATTGTTAGAAACCAGATTATCGTGTTGACCATTGTACACTAAATTCTCACCCTTTTCGCCTATGCTAAATAAGAACTTCCTACTTTTTAAAATCTTTCTATTTACAGATATATTCAGTGATACCGTAATGGTCTAAGATCACTGATTCCCTGATCTAAACTAACTGAATCAAAAAGGTCGGATTTGTTCATCTGCAGCAGCTGGCCTAACACGTTATATCCACAACTGGGCTCTCTATTTATCTACTCAAAGTAATTTTCGGATTCAGCACTCAGAACAATATTGCTTGATTCTCATTCCCTGCCACCTGTGTGAAAGACGTTTGACTCCCAGTCTATATCCGGTAAATTAAAGTCTCCATGTAAAACTATAATATGACAAGTCAAAAGTCGCAGGACACCCACTCATTTCAGAAACGCTGCAGGAATATTCTTGCAAAGGTATACATGTGGTGCTCTATCTTCTACGGTATGTACCGAACATTGGCGCTATCTTAAAATCGGTCATCTTGAATGTTAGTCACGATTTTGTTTTATATTTTTTAGTGGAAAGGTGGTACTGGTGTCAAATAACATCAGCATGTTTTGGCAATCTCATTCCTGTAAACAGATTCGACGTAGCAGTTATGGCTAAAATATTACAACACATTTTGTTTAGAAGTACAAACTGGACTGTATCTCATAAAGAACAGTAAATTAATGTGTTCAACATGCTGTTCCTCCTCGTCAACAAATATTTAAAGGCCTTGAAACCAATCGTCGTGCACTCGCAGAAGAATGTTCACAGAAATCCTGGTGCAGGCTTCTTGAATGTTTTACTCCAATTCCTTCTCTAATTTTCCCTGCATGTCCGATTTGCCTTAAATGGCACCACAGAAAGACATTACGTGTTGTCAGATCAGGTGATCTGGGTGAACATTGCACAGAACCATGTCAGCCAATCCAATGACCTGGAAATTATCTATCAGCTCAGGAAGATCTGCTTCCTAGTGTGGTGGAGCCATATCCTACTAAAACTAAGAGGATAAACTGCAATCTTCATTCAGAACTAAGGTAAAAACCGTACCTTGTATAATTTCCAGGTACCTTTGAGGATTTTGATTCCGGTCAGTGAAACTAGCTCTAATTACACATGTACCCCATACTCCACACCAAGCAACAACCTTTCCGTCACCAACTTCCTTTTAAGGTTCCATTGGGACTGTAAACCGTTGTATTTAGTCCCTTCCAAAATACGGCAACAACAACAAGATTCCATCCAGTGTGGATTCTTAACTTCTGTACTAATAAAAAAAGCTGAACAAGGAACCTTGTCGAAAGGTGGAGAGTGGTGTAGCCTTTGAACCATAACTGCTTCGTCTAATTTGTTTATGGGAATGAAATTCTCACAAAATTCTGACGTTAAATGCTATATCGCGCGAGCCACTTTCAAAAATATAGAAACCGCACTGGCCTGTTTTATGGGCCACTTGAGGATTCCCTGTAGTTTCATGATTTTTTGCAAAAATTACGGACAAATAATAAAAATGTAAATAATAGAAAATGATGGATGATACATTACAACCCTACTACTCTGATAATATCTATTTACTCAACATGTAATATTTTCTCTGACCGTATTTCAAAAAACAGCCAAACATACATTTTTTAAACTTTTACCTCTTTAAACTAATGTTTTAAACTTTTTTCAAATGTTCAAATGTTTGTAAAGTGGTCATCAGTCCCTGCACTTACAGACTATTTAAACTAACTTATCTTAAGTACAACACACACACACACACACACACACACACACATATATATATATATATATATATATATATATATATATATATGCTCACGGGAGGACTCGAAGCTCTGACGACGGACGGCCGCTCGCACCGCAGCACGGTGCCTCAGAGCACACGGCTATTCCGCCACTGCTCAAACTGCCTCCCATATTTTTATTATATTTTCCGTTAAAATATTATCACCTGACTTGCCGTGGTAGTTTGTCCTCTTTTTGAAGTTCATTTTCTTTGTCTGTACTGTTTTATGTAAAATAAAATCGCCAGCATTTCTACAAGTATCTTTGAAACAGTGTGAGTTATGGAAATAACATAAGAGAACAAAGCTGTAGAGAATTTTGTTCTCTACAAAACTGTTTATTCAATTTTCGCCCAAAATGGACGATGAAGACGTTATTTTCATTTGAACTTGGAGCTGTCAATAGGCGATCGCAAAGTCCCATTTTGAGTGAAAAGCGAATCGAGTAGGTGGAAAGAGTAATATGCATGATTTGCAATGCCTAAAGCGATATTGACGACATAATAAAAGACACGCGCGCACACATGAATTCGTTGATACCTTCGGGCGGCCAGACAGGTGGGTACACCAATACTTTCACACTGCTCTGTGAATTCCCTGAAATAACGCGACCGCTGCCCGTTGCAGCACACTGATTAATCGTTCGTACACATGTACGCCTCGGCAGCTAATTAAAGCCGGCACGGCGCGGCGCGGCGCGGCGTTCTGAATTTACAACTGCACGTCGCTCTGGGCAGCTGAGTTATGCGTGGCCAGCGCCATGTGCGGCGGATGACGTAGGCGGCCGAGAATTACTTTCTTTATTAACGGCAACATGTACACATGGAAATTACAGAACCATCAGTTTGATAAGTCATGGTTGCAAAATTTTAACACGAATTATCTACAGGAGAATGGAAAAGCTGGTAGACGCTGACCTCGGGGAAGATCAGTTTGGATTAGGAGAAATGTAGGAACACGGGAGGCAATACTCACATTACGACTTCTCTTACAAAATAGGCCAAGGAAAGGGAAACCTACATTTTTAGCGTTTGTCGATTTGGAGAAAGCTTTTGACAATATCGACTGGATTACACTATTCCAAATTCTGAATGTGGCAGGGGTAAAATATAGGGAGAGAAGAGTTATATTCAACTTATACATAAACCAGACAGCGATTATTAGAGTCGAAGGACAAGAAAGGGAAGGGAGTAAGACAGAGTTGTGGCCTTTCCCCAATGTTGTTCAATCTGTACATTGAGCAGGCAGTAAAGGAATGGAAGGAGAAATTTGGAGAGGGCATTAAAGTGCAGGGCGAAGAAATAAAAACATCTCGGTTTACCGATGACATAGTAATTCTGTAAGAGACTGCAAAAGATCTGGAAGAGCAATTGAATGGGATGGACAGTGTCTTAAAAGGAAGATAATGTCATAAAATCAGGCGATGCTGAAGGAATTAGATTAGGTAATGAGACAATAAAAGTGGTAGATGAGTTTTGTTATTTGGGTAGCAAAATAACTTCTGAAGGCCGAAGTAGAGAAGATATAAAATGCAGAATGGCTATGGGTAGAAAAGCGTTTCTAAAGAAGAGAAACTTGTTAACATCCTATATTAACGTAAATGTTAGGAAGTCCTTTCTGAAAGTATTTGTCTGGAGTGTAGCATTGTATGGGAGTGAAACTTGAACGATAAAGAGTTCAGATAAAAAGATGAAAGAAGCTTTTGACATGTGGTGCTACAGACGAATGATGAAAATTAGATTGATAGATCACGTAACTAATGAGGAGGTGCTTAACCGAATAGGGGAGAAAAGGAGTTTCTGGCATATCCTGACTAAGAGAAGGGATAGACTGGTTGGATACATTCTAAGACATCAGGGAATTGTCAATTTAGCATTAGAAGGAAGAGTGAGGGGTAAAAATCGTAGAGGGAGACCGAGTGACGAATATAGTAATCAGAATCAAAAGGATGTAGGTTGCCGAACGTATTCTCAGATGAAGAGACTTGTACAGCACAGGGTAACGTGGAGAGATGCATCAAACCAGTCTGTGGACTGAAGACCACAACAAAAACAAACAAGCACACGCGCTGTCGCGAATCGGAAGGGAAACGAGTCACATTGAACATTATATGGACGGTGTTATGCGCCATACGCCATACATGACATAATGCAACCTAAATTTTATATGTTTTTGA
This sequence comes from Locusta migratoria, assembly GCA_026315105.1. NCBI lineage: Eukaryota > Metazoa > Arthropoda > Insecta > Orthoptera > Acrididae > Locusta > Locusta migratoria. The sequence continues at coordinate 526,079,770 of CM048747.1, forward strand.
TATATATTTATTTATGAATGTTTCTCAACTTTTAGTACCAATGAAGGGTTAGTGTTCTTTTACTTAGTAGTGAAATCTCACTGCAAATAACTACTAAATCGCACTAATTGCGCTCACATCAGAAATATAAAGTAATGGCGCTTGGTCTTGTGATGCATAACACGGTCCATATACAAGTATCAGTGAGGTTTGTACGGCAGCCGCCGCTTCTCGCATCCCAATGTCCAACTATTTCGGCCGTTAAGAGCTCTCTCCGCCATTGCTTCGATGAGGTCATCTTTTCAGCATCTCGCATGTCTGCCATGCCTTCTTCTTTGATGCGCCCATTGCCATATTATTTTTGGCCATCTTGTGTCTGACATACGTCGCAAGTGACCATACCAGAGCAGACGCTTTCTGTCCATACAGTCTAGGATCGTGCTTTCTACTAGCATGATATCAAAGATTTCTAACATGATCAAGCCTGGAATATCCATACTTCCGTCCAGAAATCAATTTCAACTGACAGTTCTTTTTGCCTTTTTTGTTAGTTCCCACAACTCTGCGCCATACGAGGTGATACTTTCTATAATTGAATGGTATTGATATATATTTTGTTTTAAGCGTTATGTTGTTATTCCGGAGAATACCATTTAGGTGTTTTATGGCTCGCTTGCCCTGGCCAATTTTATTGTTTATGTTATACATAACATAGCGTTGGACGAGAATGTCGCCGGCCGCGGTGGCCGAGGAGACTGAGGCGCTCCAGTCACGGTCTGCGCGGCCACTACGGTCGGGGGTTCGAATCCCCCCTCGGGCATGGATATTTGTGCCGTCCTAGTTCGTAAGTAGTTCATAAATAGTTTGTAAGTTTAGGGACTGATGACCCCGTAGTTAAGTCCCATAAGCTGTACAAACATTTGAACATTTTTTTTTTTTTTGACGAGAATGTCATTCCAAGCACTTGAAGTTACGACACCTTATAACAAAATCAGCACCGAATTCTATGTGATTAACCGTCGCCGGCCGCGGTGGCCGAGGGGACTGAGGCGCGTCAGTCACGGTCTGCACGGCCACTACGGTCGGGGGTTCGAATCTCCCCTCGGGCCTGGATATTTGTGACGTCCTTAGAATTAGCTAGTTCATAAGTAGTTTGTAAGTTTAGGGACTGATGACCCCGTAGTTACGTCCCATAAGCTATACAAACATTTGAACATTTATCTATACAAACATTTGAACATTTTTTGATTAACAGTCTTCTCTCCCACCTTCAGATATTGTTTTTTTTTCTACGTTGATGACAATATCCAATTTTTCGTATTCTTTTTTAATTTGTGGAGTATGTAATTAAAATCCTCATCCCCAGCTATTAACATTTGGTCGTCAGCAAAAGTAAAGTGAACGAGATATCGTCTATGGGGAAACTCATTCCTCCGCATTTCCTTTTAAGTGCTTCCTCTAGGTAGATCTTAAACAACGTAGGTGAGACTGTGCATCCCTGGCGGAGTCTCTTTGTCACCTGAAAGTCTTGAGATAGCTGATTTCTCATTTCTACCGTTGCCGTACAGCCTTTGTAAAACTGGCTGACAGCTTTCAGATCTGGTAGCTCCTATACTGACGGAATATTTACACTCAGCAAGAGGTCGAATCACCCACCTTGTCTTTGTAGACCTGCTAAAGGCTTATGACACAGTTTCACAAAAGAAGTTGTGGGCAAGTCTGATCAATAATGGCGTGTCACTGGAGTTAAAATTCCGCTAAGATCCTCTGAATACTTACTATTGTTATTTACCATTCTAAAACTGAAATTTCAATGCACTGATAATTTCCAAAGAAATGTTTTTCTTCGCCATTGTATACCACTTCTGCTACTACTACTATTATTGCTAATGGGACTACTGTTTCTAAAAGGAAAGTTTACTAAGTTTCGATTCCACTCACCACATTAATGTAGTTGAAGCCACAATATTTCATATTCCTCCTCCTTTAGTATGGTGGTTGTGTGCCCCCTGCTGAAGCACTGGGTCCGGATGCAGAAATATCAGTGGTGTATGCTTTCGTGGTGCCGATTTCTTGGAGACCATTCTCCGGCAGCTCGTAATTGTGACAGCACTTGCTAAGACGATTATGACCAGCTCTTTTTGTAATAATGGCGTTAACCAGAGTAGTAGTTAGTCTGTTCCGGAGGGACTTTTAGCAAATTTGTTTGGCTAAAGGCCCTTTTCACTTCTGCGTTGGATCATGGGTAAAACAAAAGCATAAGCGCCTAATCTGAAAGTTCCTAGAAAGGATTTAAGCCGCTGGTATCTCTGTATGATCTAATTTCATTCCAGAAAGCCGCAAGATTGTTTATTTCTTTCCACTGGACAGTAGTGAGCTCTGGCCACTGAAAATCAATTTTGGTTGACTGTACTGTCTGACAAGTCCATCTCCTTAGCCAGGGATACTATTGGTTCTTTCGGCACTCACGAGAATCTCTTGGAGCAATAAGATACTTATTGTATTGGTGTACAATAACTATTTATACGCAACAACGGCGTTTGCTTCATCTACTTCACCGCAGATGCGGTCATACGTCCGATCTTGCACGGGAATCCGTAATGGCGAGTGTAAGAGGGCATGGACGATAGGGGCGCAAAAAACATAGCGTGCGACATGTGGGAATTTGAAACGGGTGCGAGGCGAACACGGGTGGCCAAGCGACCGCTGGCCCAAAGCGGGAGACCCGGGTTCGATTCCCGGTCCGGCTCACATTTACACTTTTCGCCATTGCTTAATATCAATGCCCTAATGCGGCCACTGTCAATCCTTTCTTTCCTATCCTTCTTCCTTCCCTTCCTTTACCAATCATTTGCAAATTAAAGATACGTCTTTCGGCACTCTTACATTGTGGGGCAAGCGACGTTGCAGCTCAGAAGCAAAGGAAACGATGAAATGTTCACATATTTTCCTTATGACATTCTCAACCCAAAATGAAATTCTGTTGGAACTTTTCATATCTTGCAGTAAGACTTCAACAAAAATTTGTTCAAATGTTTGTAGAGCTTATGGGACTTAACTACGGGGTCATCAGTCCCTAAACTTACAAACTACTTATGAACTAGCTAAGACTACAGACGGCACAAATATCCATGCCCGAGGGGGGATTCGAATCCCCGTGCAGACCGTGACTGAAGCGCCTCAGTCCCCTCGGCCACCGCGGCCGGCAAAGACTTCAACTTCATGACCTAAGTATATTCTCTGTTGTATTGAGGCAGGGGAATCACTATATCGAAATCGATTATTACACTTCACACGTATGCAATAAGTACAAGAATGATCGGAAGTATAAGAGATACAATGAATTAAACAGAATAATATTGTTGGAGACAAAAATACACAAATCCGTTAAAAAATCTGTTGACCGCTAAATGAAAATTTTAACCCCGTGAATGTGAATAAAATTCGTCAAATTTAGTGGAATTTCCGCCAATTTGGCAACCCTGGGTGTAGCCGCTCGGAGCACCTGTCGCCGCGCGCGCAGACGCCGCTGGCGAACCGCTGCCATTGCTTTCCAATGGGGCGGCAGGCTGCGTCAGCCGCAGCGACCGCCGCCTGATAGGAACCGTGCCATAAAACACTGGCCTTTCCTTTCCACTGGGGGCGACCACTCTGTGCTGTCGTCCCGTTCTTCATCGTCATCAGTTTCCCTTCTGGAAAGTGAACTCGTGGTACATGAATATTGATGTTCTCGTCGCTGAGCTATTAGAGATCTGTAGTTCTTATCAGAAAATGAAATAAAATTAAGTTAATTTCCACTGTAACTGTTCATAACCAACCATTCCCCTTCGCCGCGGTGGAGTAGCCGAGCGGTCTAAAGCGACTCGCTGCGGAGCGCGCGGTTGCTCGCCGTGGAGGTTCGAGTCCTCCCTGGGGCATGGGTGTGTGTTTGTCCTTAGGTTAGTTTAGTTTAAGTAATTTGTAAGCTACGGACTGATGACCACGCAGTTTGGTCCGATAGATTTACAAACATTTGAACATTTTGAACATTCCCCTTCGGCGTTCGTTAATACGCGCTTGCACATTTTCTAATTGGTTTCTACACGTACTGACGCTGTAATCTTTGCTAAAGGTAAACAAAATTACCGTCTCCTGCAACAACTAGCAAACACACGAGGCACTGTACTTCAGCTTGTACATGTACGTTGTGACAAAACCTCGAAACATGTATATATAGGATGACCAGATGCAATCGTATAAAAAAGATAACAGCTTCAAAAATGAGGAAAAATCAAGAAAATAGAGAAGGCACAAAATACATGATCCAGTTTAATAAAGTGTTTGTTATTAACAGACAAAACATACATTCCTTAACAGTTATCGATACTTTTAAGTGATTCAAGGTTCAAGCTATTCCTGTCATCCGTCCACTGTGTGGCAAGTAGTGAAAATATTATTTTCGCATTTCCAGTGTGGCCTGATGTACGGAAAAACGTTTTGCAACACTACTCGTAAAAAAAAAAAAAAAAATAATTATGTCCTCCACATTGAACAGATTACAAACCGAAAAACATAAAAACCATTCACTTCCCATTATTCGTGGGACAGTTACCAACATCTACAAATCAAGCAGCAGCAGCAGCCGACTTGGAAACTGAAACCTCAACAAATTCTGCCCATCACGCCATTCCTGCGATGCCCGGTGTAGATGTATAGCGTCGGTTTGTTTCCCGTCACGAAGAAAATGATTTTTAAAATGAAATTTTTTGTGCTCGATCGATAGAGCAGTCTCAGACTAGTTTAGTGTGATATTCGGTTTATCGAAATGTATTAACAGAGACAATAAAACACGACAATTAACCAGTACAACGGAAGCGGCTGTGTAGCGGTTCCATAAGGCAGCAGCTTCCGATGTGCTGGTAAATTGTCGTGTTTTATGTCTCTGTTAATACATTTCGATAAACCGAATATCACACTAGACTAGTCTGAGACTGCTCTATCGATCGAGCACAAAAAATTTCATTTTAAAAATCATTTTCTTCGTGACGGGAAACAAACCGACGCCTTACATCTACACCGGGCGTCGCAGGAAAAAGCGCTAGTAGCAGAATTTGTTTGGCCAGAGTCCAGCTACACATTGCAGAAAAGAAATTGCAAATATCTGCTCAAACACCCGAGAAAACACGCCTGACGACTCTTAGGTGAGACACCCTGTATATATCCGATATTCGCGCTCATGCCACTGTCGACTGCTGCGACATATATAAGTCGTTAGCAGTTGAAGGGTTAATCCCAGGCCCCATTATTCCAATTCCCGCACTCTATACTCTGTCCATCTAGCCCCACCCTTCTCCCTGTCTTTATCCCCCCCTTTCTATCTACCTCCTTTTCATATTATTATACTAATGTTTGAACGCAAAACTGAAGTATAGATTTTTAACATCAATTTTTACAACGAGACCAACAAAACTTATATTATTAGAAAGGCGTTTTCATATATATTTGCACAAAAATATGTGTCCACGTATAAGATTAAGACCATAAAGAATGGTAAAAGGTATTAGATGTTTTCAAATCTGTAACATAGATGTAACTTTTCCTAAAAACTCAAAATCTCTACCTGTCGTAATAAGCAAACATCGAAAATTGAAGTTTTACCAACTTCTTTCCTGCATACCCATAAGATACTGTGGTAAAGGTGCCGCAAGAAGAGAAACGTGATTCAAACTGCCGTCTAGAAACGTTGATAATTTAAAGATTTTCACTAACGCAGCTAGAATGGCACGAATTCTAGATCGGTGAGCCAACAGTTGAAACCAAACGTAGCAGCGAAGACTGTATACAATGTGGTTTATTGGCTTCTTTATTTATCGTACTTTGCTGTAACAAACTTTCTCGCCATTTGGCACCGTTTCCACACAATCTGATGTAGTTGTTGTTGTTTTTGTTGATATTGTATTGTGGTCTTCAGTCTGCAGACTGGTTTGATGCAACTCTCCACACTACCTGACTCGGCCAAGCCCCTTCAAGTATGAGTAAGAGCGGCAACCTGTAGCCCTTTGTACCTGCTTACTGTATCCGTCTCTCGGTCTTCCTCTGCGATTTTTACCCCACACACATACCTCCAATGCTGGATTGATGCTTCTTTGATGTATGGACAGAGTTCCAGTTTGTGTGTCACTGGGTGGCCGTCCTCATGAGCACAGCGCAGCAGGGACAGCCTTTCTTCAGTGTGACCGGCTTCTCACTACAAGCGACATATTTTCACTCATCTGTGCGGTTCTTCGTTCATATTCTTAAATTTATCGTGTGCTCCGTATATATTAGATTCAGATTGTAACATTACTCTTGTGATGTTGCCTATACGCATTAATGTTAAGCTCCGGGATTAAAAAGATTAAGAATTTTTCTCAAAATTTCGATCTTAGTAAAATCGGATAAAAATCTAAGCCAATAATTTAGACAAGGGCGGCTGAAATTAATACACGAAATGGCTGAATTGAATGATATGGTGTAATACAGATTGGATTTGAGGAACACACAAAAATAACGTTACAGAGAAAACTTACGGAAAGTACCCATTTAAGCTTCTTTCTGGAAATGTTGATCACTGCAGCTGAAAAAGATAAGCTGTTCAATGGTTTAGGGAAATTGTATGATACTTACCGCAGTAAATTAATGTTCAGACTGTTCACCTCGCAAGTCATTGTGTACAAAAGTTTGATAAACAAGATAACAAACAGAAAATCTATACGACTTCGCGAAGCTGTTAATACGAATGCATGTCCTAAAAGAAAAATGGTAACGATATAAATTAACTGATTGGGATTAACAAATTGTAAGATGCGAAGCGAAAGTGATTGCGCCTGAACATCATGTTACGACCGAATATCAAGGAGCTGAAAACCTCAAAGGAAATGAATAATTAAGAAAGGGGGGAACATTATTATATGAAAATAGGGTCGAGACATTGTTCTTAAGAAAAGTGAGGCTTTACTTTAAAATGAACCCAAACAAGAGAGTGTGTTATCGCGGTTCCGTCGTCTCGGCTCGCCGAAAGAAACGAAAGACGAGCGAAACAAACGTTTTCAGATAAAATATTTTCATTACTTGTCCGCTCGGCAGTTCTAACACTCAAGTTCGTTGCTTGTTTTAGAATTTAGTAGGACCACTCTTTACTTTTTTTAGTTCGTATAGCTGGATGATTGTGTATTGCTTCCTGTTTACAACGACAGTCTTTTTTTCCTTTTCGTTGGAATAGTCAGGCACTGGTCGCCTTTGTTTAACCGTAGTTGCTATCGAATCTACACCGAGCCTTCTTAGTCGTACGTATTTCTGAGTACTATTGTCATGTATAGGGGCTGTGACTGCTGTGTACGGAGGCAAACTGAGTTTCTGTTAGTTCGCTCCCAGCTTCAGGATGAGATAACCTCGGCTGCACAGCTCGAGGCTGCAGTCGAGAGGCGCCTTTGTTGTGGGCCAGCCGTGGGAACCGAACGGAGGACTGACGCGTCTGGCGTGTCCACCGATCGGCCCGCGGCTGGGGCGAGCATCGTGGCTTCTCGCAGTAAGGTAGGCACCGTACACTATTCTTCTAGGTAAGCTTAAGTATTGTGGTATGAGTGGGACAGTGCACAAATCGTTTAAATCATTCTTAACTGGACGAATGCAGAAAGTTGAAATAAGCAGTTCACTTGATGCAGATGAGACAATTAATTCTTCTAACTGGGGAGTTATCAAAAATGGGGTCCCACAAGGTTCGGTCTTGGGTCCTTTGCTGTTCTTAATACATATTAATGACTTGCCATTCTACATTCACGAAGATGCTAAGCTAGTACTTTTTGCTCATGATACAAGTATAGCTATCATACCTGACAAACAGGAATTAACTGATGAAATTGTAAATGATATCTTCCAGAATGTCATTAAGTTGTTCTCTACAAATGGACTCTCATTAAAATTTGATAAAACCCAGTATATACACTTCCATACAGTAAATGACATGACACCATTAATAAATTTAGACTTTGAACATAAATCTGCAGATAAGGTAGAATATTCCAAATTTTTTAGGTGTTTGCATTGACAAGGGACTGAATTGGAAGAAACATATTGAAGATCTCCTGAAACGTCTGAGTTCAGCTACTTATGCTATCAGAGTCATTGCAAAATTTGGTGATATAAATCTCAATAAATTAGCTTACTACGCCTATTTTTCATTCACTGGTTTCATATGGGATCATATTCTGGGGCAATTCAACATTGAGTAAAAAAGTATTCATTGCATAAAAGTGTGTAATCAAAATAATTGATGGAGCCCACCCAAGAGCATCCTGCAGACATGTATTTAGGGATCTAGGGGTACTCACTGTAGCTTCACAATATATATATATTCATTCATGAAATTTGTTATTAACAATCCGACCCAATTCAAAAGTAATAGCAGTGTGCATAGCTACAACACTAGTAGAAAGGATGATATTCACTATTCAAGGTTAAATCTAACTTTGGCTCAGAAAGGGGTGAATTATGCTGACACAAAAGTCTTTGGTCACTTACCAAGTAGCATCAAAAGTCTGACAGATAGCCAACTAGTATTAAAAGAGAAATTAAAGGAATTTCTGAATGGCAACTCCTTCTACAATATAGATGAATTTTTAGATAAAACTTTAAAAAATAATGTTAAAAAAATAAAAAAAAATCCTTAAAATATTGATTGTCAAGTATAGACAACATTTACTAAACTTACACGTTCCACATCATTACGAAATGTCGTAACAAGTATTAATCTAATCTAATCTAATCTAAACACGTGGTCGCGAGGGAGGTCGTCGCTGTACGTGGCACGCAGCGAAAGACTTCCCAGGGCCGACTTGAGGCTCGCCCCATTCGTCTTACGAACAGATTTCAAGCACTGTCTGTTCCAGATTTTCCTGAGCCAGCTAGTGTCGCTCATACGTCGCTCATACTGTGGCCACCCCCTCCCTCTTTCCGTCCCCCAGCCTGCAAGAACCGGGCTATCATATTGGGTAGGTTTACTCACAGTTCGAAGTTCCTACATTAGGCGGGTAATGGAGCCCCTTAGGTAAATGCCACATAGGTAGCGGAGTATGGGCAATGTGCACTTCGTGTGCTTACCGGGTTGAGTCATTCCAAATATGGAATGGGTCTTCCTGCATGTTATGAAGACTACGGAGTACAGACAACTGCAGGTGGTGCATCACATTGGTAGCAAAGATGTGTGTCATTTTTGTTGGAAGAGATACTCTCCAGATTTGAGCGGCTTGGTAAAGACTGCGTCTCACTTGTAAGATAAAAACGGAGCTCACCATCAGCAATACAGTTGACAGCACAGCCGACTGTGGACGTGGCTCAGAAAGTTCTTCGTTCGAGTATGCTGCAGATTCCTCGACTTTCGCCATCTGTTCGTGGGGATCCGGATACGACTGAATAGATCAGGAGTCCACTTCATGCAGGAAGCGGCTATATGTGGTAAGGATTATTGTACGGCGTGGACTGGGTGATAGTTTAGGTAAGAGGGCATCTGAAACACACAACTACGGTTTCAAAGATTACTGGTCAAAGATAGGACGAACACAGATCTGAAACCCATTGGTCTGTAAATTGCCATAGTTTCATGGGGAAAGTGCCAAAGCTCCAAGCGCTGATACGAAGGTTGAAACTTAAATAGTGGAAACTACTTATTCACAGCTGATAAAAAACGGTACATGTTTGTCACTGCTGTCCTTCAAAGAAGTCACCAGCGTTGTTTATGTGGAAGGCATAGTTTACCATTAGCAGAGCCTGTTCTACTGATGGCGCGAATGGAGCGGTCTACTGCCTGTCGAATCTCTGGGATAGTTCTGAAGCGAATGTCTCGAAGTAGTTCCTTCATCTCCTGAATCAAAGACTTAAAGACTTAAGCCCAGGGAATACGGTGGACGGTATAGCACTTCCCAGTCCAATCGAACAAACACAGCAGCCATAGCTTGCGCTGTATTCGCCTCCGTATTTTCGTGCAAAATGGTGGATGGGTTGCGCAGATAGTATTGCCGCTTCTTTCGCAAAGCTGGTCGCAGGTGATGCTGCAAAATCGAACAGTAATACTGTGCATTGACGGTCTGCAGTGGAGGAACATAAAGCCTTAGGATAACGGTCGTACACGAGAATCACCATAACTTTCACCATACGGAGACTGTGACGCACTTTCGGCTTTCGGAGTCACTCATAATGACGCCATCGTTGGATTGGCGTTTCACTTGTACGATGTGGTCCATGTCTCATACAGTGTTACCATTCGACGTAAGAAAGCCTCTCCTTCGAGCTCATAGCGCTCCGAGTGCACCTGAGCAGCGTCGTAACGCATCCATTTCTGCATTTCCATCAATTCATGTGGAAACCATCTTGAAGGAATTTTTCGCATGCTCCGGAGTTTATTCACGATGCGAAGCACAGTCGTATGCGATAATCCAGCTTCGTGGGCGAGCTTACTAACCGTCTGGCGTCTATCACTGTCCACTAACGCGGCAACAGTACGCACTTCTTCTTCAGAGACGCTAGGACGATCTCCCTGATGCACGTCTGCCACGTCATACAATGTAAACTATCACGGCCGGCGTTGCCTTCAGGTAAAACTTCCGGGCTGATAGGCCTTGGTCCAGGTGTAAAACTTCCTCCCATTGTTTCGTCTGTAACTGCGGGAGACATCATCCAGGGTCTTCCGGCGTTGGTAGGAAGTTTTACACCTGTACCACGGATTGTCAGTCCGAAAGTTTTACCTGAAGAAATGTCTGCCACAGTTTGCAGACCTTCGTTGAAGGCCAGTACGCAAAGCGTCACTGTTCTGTACGGTAATGCAGATTCCTCGCATGCTTGTTCAAGATCTTGATGACATTGTCGTGGTCTTCGACCTCTGGTACATTCAGTTATGATCGGACTGTGTTGTTCCTGTTTCTAAAACATAGTGACATCGTTACGTTAAACCGCTCGCTTGCAAGTTCCTCTTTCCCTGGATAGTGCTCACGCCGGTGACGTGAGGCGGGCGAGTCCATTTGCTCGGAGATAAGGTAGGTACGTCAACAACGTGTGCTATCAGCGGCAATAGTAGATTCCATTGCATAGTGTCATCACAGCGGTGTTGCCACTCACAAAACCACAGTTTGTTAACTATCACACAAGTTACTTGAAACATCTTCATAACACATTACCATGTTAAATCACGGTTCAACTAGTCCAGTCCTCTCAATATGTACCTGCTTAATTCTTTTTCATCGCTCATTTTAACAGGACTGTCACTGTTTCTCCTCTTGAATCCAATCGAGTATTAATTACTTCTGTCACCCTTTTGAATTCACTCGAGCGTCAGATTGTTGTGACCATTTATGACATTTCTCTAGTTACGCAGCACATAAACCAGGCGTAATGTGCACGGCTGTTAGAGTTTGTACGTTATAGTTTACGCTACCAGTGGCAGGAATGACATAGGAAATAAAACCCCTTGACATGGAGTTACTGAATATTTCTTCATTATATTAACGATTTCAGTTGATTAAAGGTAAATTTTGATGCTATGCCACGATGTTTTAGCGCAGCGATATTATACACCTTGTCTAGCGATATGCCCACCCACGCTAATTCTGTAAGTTTTTCACTTTCAAGTCTAATTGAAGTTCAGATTATGATAATCGGTTAATGCATTTGTGTCTTCGAGGACACTGCATTTAGATCTCGCAATACTGTTTCTCCATAGTCAGAATTTTGTTCGTCATTACACACCATATTTATGAGAACAATGATAATCATATCATGATGTACATACGTGCAAGTAAACATAACCGAGTCAGTGTACTCAAATCCAGTTCAACTTGCTAAGAAATGAAAGAAAAGTCCCTGACTAACGTGATACATACAATTAGAGTTCCAAATATAAGTCTCTATACTACGTGGATGCCGAACTTCAGCTGTCTGATCGTGACAGCCATAGATGATCATATTTAGTTTCTTGCCAAATTCAAATGTGGCTGTTATGAAGTACTAAAAGAAAACGAAAAGGAAATAAGTTTCGATTCCCTTTCCATATTAGCCTATTACAGGCTATCATATCGTATACTGACATAAATTGCAAAACAATTTGTAAGAAAGCAAATCTTTCTCGCATAATAAATGATGGAAATTCAGTTGCCAAATTAAAAGATGGCGAAATGCTCAAACGTGTGAAAAACATATGAATGTGCTGGCACGCTGCAGTTCTATGCTCAGAATCAGAGTTATACATCCACTTGTACAGAGATCACTGCTTTAAGTCAATTTAAATTATATGTGTGATCTAATTCGAGCGACAGGCTCATGTGAAATTAATATCTAGATATTAAATAATTTTTCCTACTCATTCTACCTAAGCCTGAGGTACAGGGCAGGATTATTTCCATTTGCGAGGGTTGGAACTTGTATAGTTCCAAATATACTGTATATTCACAACCGATACAAAAGCGTTACATGTTTGCATGTGTTACTGTTCAAAGTTGTCCCCAGCGTTGTGTACAACCCGTCCCCAGCGATGTGGAAGACGTAGTATACCGTTAGCAGAGCCTGTTCCGTTTGTTGGTGGTGCGAATGGAGCGGTCTACTGCCTGTCGAATCTCTGGAACAGTTCTGAAGCGAATGCCACGACGTGGATGCTTCATCTTTGGAATCAATTCAAAGTCACAGGTCTTAAATCCTGGGAGTATGGTGTATGGTACGGTACTTCCCAGTACCATCGACTGGAGAAAGCAGCCACAGCGTGCGCTGTATGCGCCCGTGCATTGTCGTGAAAAATGAAGGGTTGGTCGTGTGGTGTCGCACAAGTACAAAGTGCGAGCCACCTACTTTCGCCGCGCGCCGCCATGCACGCACGGCGCGGCGTTCTTACGACGAAAGCCACGAGCGCCCTCTGCTGCAACCCCGCTCGTGGTCACCACGGAAAGACATCGGGCACTTGGGACTGAGTTAGGAACCAGTAAAGACTTCGGAATGCGATGGGCACCAGTGAAGACTTGGCTATCAGTTAGGCACTAGGCAGGACTCTAGCTCAACTATGTATCAACATTCTGCAGTACTATGTAAAAGTTAAGTATTGTATAAATTCTGTGCAATATATATCTCATTCTAATTTACTCTAGTGTTTCTAGTTCTGGCTGCTCCCCTCCGTACCTGCACCAGCGTGCTATCTTTTATTTCTGTGTCGGTCTCATTCCACTCGGCCACCGACACCTACATCGGAACGAGACACAAAAGCGGCGACGAGGCTGGGACACAAAAGGTCGCGCAGAAAGTGTTGCCGCTTCTTTCGAAAAGCTGGTCACAAGTGTATGTAGTTTGTAAGCTAGCGACTAATAACCAAGCAGTTAAGTCCTTTAGATTCACAAACATTTAAACATTTTTGCAACTTAGGCACGAGATGCAACAGTTTTTCGTGCATCTCCTAAACTATGTTTCATATAGTGATTTAATAAAGCCTATAACCTTTGCGAAAATGTAATACAATATGTTAACAAAGTTTATTTGCACTCGAATGACGGGTATAAAAGCGCATATAATACTAACAAACACATTTTTGGTTACAAACGAAATGGTTCCCTCAAGAGTGTCAGCGTTCTGACACTCATTTTGAACGGATATACGCAGTTTATGAGATAGGTGAAACACACTCAGACTTTAAGTAAATGTTATAATTGCCTTTTCAAAGAAAGCAGTCGCGGAAAATTATAGAACCATTATTTATAGAATAATGGAAAGTCTGATAGAAGCTGACCTCGGGAAAGATCAGTTTGGATTTAGAAGAAATGCAGGAATGCCGGAGGCAATACTCAAATTTCGATGTTAGATTAAGGAAAGGCAACACAGCTGCGGCGGAGCTACCGAGCGCGTTGCGGCGCTATACTATGACGCGCGAGGCCGTTCCCCGTCGGGGGTTCGAATACCCCCTCGGGCATGAATGCTTGTGCCGTCTTTGGTATAAACTAGTTCATAAGTAGTTTGTAAGTTTAGGGACTGATGACCCCGTAGTCAAGTCCCTTAAATTATGCAAACATTTGAACATTTTGAAAGGTAAACTATATATCTAGGTTTTGTAGATTTGGAAAAGCCTTTAGACATTGTTGACTGGAATAAACTCTTTCAAATTTTGAAGTCAGGAGAAGAAAAATATAGGGAACGGGAGGTTATTTACAACTTGTACGAATATCAGGCAGCAGTTATTACAGTGGAAGGGCATGAGAGGGAAGCATTCGTTGGGAAGGGAGTAAGACAGGGATGCAGTCTTTCTCCAAAATTATTCAATTTGTACATTGAGTAAGGTTTGAAGGAGAACAAGGAGAAATTTGGAGAAGGAATTAAAGTTCAGGGAGAATAAATTAAAACACTGCGTTTTGTCGATGACAATGTAATTCTGTGAGACACAGCAAATAAGTTGAAAGAGCAACTGAACGTAATGGAGAGTGTGTTGAAAGGAGCATAAAAGATGAACATTAACGAGAGCAAAACAATAGTAATGTAATGCAGTCTGAGGAAATCAGACGATGCTGAAGGAATTGATAAAGGAATAGATCAGTTTTTTTTAATCGCGAAATAAAATGATATACGATGATCGTAGTATAGAGGATATAAAATGCATATTAGCAATGGGAACAAAAACGTTTGTGAAAAAAAGAAATTTACTAATATTGAATGTTAATTTAAGTGTGAGGAAATATAAGCTGAAGGTATTTGTTTGGTGTATTGCATTGTAAGTAGTGAAACATGGAAGATAAATAGTTTTAGAGAGAAAGAGGGCAGAAACTTTTGAAATGTGGTGCTACAGAAGAGTGCTGAAGAGTATGTGTAGACAGCGTTAGAAATGACGTACTGAACACAATGGAGGAGAAAAGGAACATCTTGCATACTTTGATTAAAAGAAGGAATCGACTCTTAGGACACTTTCTTAGACATAAAAGAATCCTGAATTTAACAATGGAGGGAAGTCGCAGAGGGAGACCAGCAGTAATCAACTTCAAATTGATGTGTGTTGCCGTTCTTATGAGGAGAGAACAGGTTTGGTCAGGATAGAGATGGGTGGAGAGCTGTGTCAAACCTGTCTCCGAACTGAAGACCACGACATAAGCAATTAGCCTAAGAGCCGCACAGTACCGACGACGTCACAGCTCAGTCTACGAGGGCAGCGGGAAGGCAGGCCGTGGCGCGTACGTCACGTTACGTCATCATTGAAAGCTTGAAAGAACGCTGTTGCTAGCTGATTGGCTGGCCACTGGTGTACAGCCACTGACCCACAGTGGCCAGCCTTCTCTGATGACGTGACGTGACCTACACGTCACGGACTATCTTTCTCGTTGACCACGTCAGTCTGGCCACACATTCTCTCTCTCTGTCTCTCGTCTCTCCCTCTCTCTCCCTACCCCCCCCCCCTCTCTCTCTCTCTCTCTCTCTCTCTCTCTCACACACACACACACATGTAAATCAGTGTATCCCAGGTGTAACTCAACACTCGTTACAACTACTTCCACAAATTAATGCAGCTGTTGTGAGCGTTGCTGTTTCCAGGCCGTTTTACCACACCTTTGTATCCTTTCTCAGCATCATATATTGATTGATGTTTAGTTTTTTGTAACTTATCTCCAGAAAAAGCAACAGCTATGTGTTGAGGATAATTATCTTCGAGAAGATAAAATCTCGGATTGTTTTCTTGCATTTTGAACACGCAACATCTCAATTAAGCGTACCTGATGGAGACGATCATACCTTGCACTACACTGACGAGCAGCGCCACAAACGTCGTTTCTCCATTTCCATTGGCGACAGAAGGCATGTGTTAACGCATGGACGTGTGGTTATTAATACGGGAAAATGGCCATCTGTGAGTCTTGCATGAATTACTACAGCTCACAGGATGTCATTCACTTAGCTTAAGTGACATGGACATCCACTAGCTGTAATTTGCGGTTGTACCCAATAGCATCCCACACCATGAGCCCTGAGTTTGCGCTTTCAAACGAGCAGAACCTGCATTCGTCCAAAAAGAATCTCAGGTACCAGTCCTGTCCCCAGTGATGTCGTTCCACACATTATTGGAGTCTATTAAATATCGCCGTGTTATTCAGAGGTGGATGTAGAAGCGGGCATTGCGTACGAATCCCAAACCATAATAAACAGCCGTGGTGTATCACCCACTATAGTTTACAATGTGCTCCACTGTTGCCACAGAGCCGAGGAGGATGGTGATCTGTTCTGCTTTGCCCTTCATATGAGGTGACCACGAGTGCTGGTCTGGATGGTGCGCTCCGACCCATCTCACTCATAAAAACCTGTAGCGTGCTGGCCGTTCATCTGTTGTGACTCGTCGCCTTTTGTTGTTTACTCGTCCCGGTCTAGTTGTCAATCAAGGTACTGGTGCAGGATATAGTTAGTATTACAAGATATTTATTGACTGACATTTACAATACTCAACTTGAAAACATGTGTCTGTTTCTTCCCTCTTCTTGCTTCTCGCGGTGTCGTCCGTATGATGCTAGCTGCGCTGAGACCTAGTGACTGCTAAGTTCGTAGCCGCGTTCTGACTTAGTACTGTCCTATTTCTGAATAGCAACTGACGAGATCTCACTAGCAACTGTCGTATTCCCGAATAGTAACTGACGGCTGTCCAGACGTATGTCGGCCTAGATATAGCCGCTTGTAGAGGTGCGCATCTTCGGTTACGCCTGCTTGCGATTGGCTTTCGGTCGATCGCTGCCTTCTCCACGATCGTTCTCTTACGTCTGGAATGTGGCGCTGACTTTACGCCACAAGATTATCTACCATAAATTTGATAATAAGCAGGGCTTTACAGAGTAAGCGATGGAAAAATACCAAAACTGTCGCATACAAAAGGCTTTTCCACTTAACACAAGTAAGTTGCATACTCAGTCTATGCAAAGACTCATGACCTACCATACTGTAAGGATTTTTATCTGTTTTTCGGTAATAGATCATGTGATTCACATTTGTGCATTTCATTTAGAAAAGTTTCATAATAACTCACTGAACTGCAGGTAGTCGTTGCTAATGTGAAAATGTTGACCTGCCTCAAAAACTTCGGTGCCGGCACTGTACATCTACATCTCAAATGATGTTTGCCTTATTGGAGTGCTCATAAAATTAAGTTGTAGGTTACGCTTTTTTTCTTATTGCTTGTTTGTTTGGTTCAGTAAATGTCTCGACGGTTTTCTTCGCTTGAAATATTTCATTTACAACATTGTTAATAAAATTAGACATTACAAAATAATCTTTTTATAGTATTTGTTTGTTATTATGTATTACCACTAGGATCTGCCCAAAAAAAATTCATATTGTTCATTTATAGAAAATACATGTACCTAAGGTGTTAGATATAACTTTGTGGACTATTTATTTCCACCAGTTATGTAACATATAGAGATCTAGCTGAATACCCGGCGTGGCCTGAGTATTTATATATTTTTTCAAGCCTTGAGTCAGTACTTCTCCTATCCCTTCATCATATTTCAATTTTTTTCTCTCTAAAACATATTATTATGGGAAAACATATAAGAAGTGTAAATTATGAAATTATAAATGCAGTATCCAAACAATTTAAGATAGTAATCAAAGTGTAAATGATATGTTAGATTCATATATTCATTTAATTCAACACTTGACTATCTATATTTATATAAATGAATGTTTGTTTGTGAGTCTTCTATAAACTCGAAAACTGCTGGAGCGATTTTGATGACATCACTATACAATATTCAGATTAGCCCAGAGGGTGTGCCTGTGAAGTTTGGTGGCGATCGGATCAAAATTTTTATTGATTTGAAGATATTTACTGATTACAGGCATAATGCGGCAGCGTGTGCAACATACGGATCGTACGGGTTGCGTATCCTCCAGGCGTCAAGTCTCCGGCGGCGTAATATGCTGATATTCACAACGAAATATTGGTTTCCCGAGGATAATTATTTTTCTGACGGTACAGGGATACATCCAAACAAACATTTTTTTCTTTCCATGAAATTGTAAATCATACCGAGTGCAGCTACTATCAAATATTTAAAAATTAATGTTTGATTTTTATGCACGTCCATACGGTACATTCGATTGAGATAAATCTTTGTACACTCATTTTTTGCACTCGCGCGTAGGTTACAGGCATACAAAATTCACTTCATGTGGAGCATGTTCAAATGTTCAAATGTTTGTAGAGCTTATGGGTCTCAACTACGGGGTCATCGGTCCCTAAACTTACAAACTACTTATGAACTAGCTTACACTAAGGACGGCACAAATATCCATGCCTGAGGGGGGGATTCGAACCCCCAACCGTAGTAGCCGTGCAGACCGTGACTGGAGCGCCTCAGTCCCCTCGGCCACCGCGGCCGGCTCAAATACTAGTCCATATGGGTTTTATGGCGCATGGCGGAGGGTGCATTATAATTAGTTAAACCATTGCTACGATGCGCAAGATCGCTCCCCGTCAGGGTTTGAATCCCCCTTCGGGCATGGATGTTTGTGTCGTCTTTAGTATAAGATAGTATTTAAGTAATTTGTAAGTTTAGGGACTGATGACCCCGAAGTTAAGTCCCATAAGCTTAACAAACATTTGAACATTTTTTTTTTGAACAAATCGTTGCTTACGCCTTCACGCTGAAATGGCTGGACGGATATGAATGTAATTTGGATCAGAGGTAGCTTATACCCTGATTAATGTATAGCCTATCTTTCGTAAGCCACCGTATGGTGTGTGGCGGAGAGTAACTGACAATGTGTTAATACGTCTGTTTCTCTTCCACTGAAACAGCTCGACGGATTTGAATGAAATTTGGAATGCAGATAGTTTATACCCGGAATTAACGCATGAGCTACCTTTAGGAAGCCACCGTACGCTGCATGGCGGAGGGTACCCTGCAGTGTTACTCTTCACGCTTAAACGGCTGGACGCACTTGAATGAAATGTGAAATGGAGATAACTTATATTCCGAATTAATACGTGGGCTAGCTTTCACAAGCCTCGGTAGCTGTATGGCGGAGAGTACGTTACAACACACATCCTGAAAGTCAACACTTCAATGTACGTTTTCATGAAGGAGATTATTATAATCTGCAAGGCAGTGAATTTAGCATGGCGGAGGGTAGTTTGCGACTTTGTCCAGTCACCATGAAATTGGTGTATATTATATATATATGTTTCCATATATATGAGGGAGAGGAGTAGGTGGAGGAGGAGACGGACAGAAAAAGTGTAGAGGAGGAGGCGGAGAGCAGAGAGAGAGAGAGGGGGGGGGGAGGTAGAGGAGGAGAATGAGAGAGGGGAGATGGTGACAGGTGAAAGAAGATGAACAGAGGGAGGGGGAGAAGGAAATTGACAGAGACAGGGAAAGCAGGAGACGGTGGAGGAGCAGGTGAACTGGGAGAAGGGAAAGGGGGAGATGGACCGATGGGAGATTGGAAACACTATTTATATTTGTTCAAAGAATTTTCGGGCGTGCAGACGCATAGAGCTTACTTCTTCTAATATTTCGGCTTAGAACCATCCCTCCATCTTCGGAGAGAGTCGAAGACTGACGTTCCATCACACGCTTCGTGCTTATAAACGCGCGGGCCGCGCTACTGCGCATGCGGCCACAGATACAACAAGGCGCAAGGAAGTTCACGTGCATGTAAATTATGTCTGTGGCTGCATGGTCAATTACTGCGGAGGACTCGATGTGTTATGATCTGTGCTGTGGCGGTGTTTTTGTAAATTTATTAAATAAAGTGCCGGATTCCATGATTTATCTAAACTGAAGCCACTGTCTCTGTTAATTAAATTCGTCCCCAAGCGTATTTCTATTGCTTTTTTCACCACTGAGTCCCAGAAAGATGAAGTGGAAGCTAAAATTTTGACGTTTTCCTACGTCATGGAGTGTCCAGTATCAATACAGTGCTCTGCCACTGCCGATTTATTTGGTTGTAAGAGACGGGTATATCTCTGGTGTTCCGTGAATCTTTCCTGGACTGTACGTATCGTCTGTCCTATGTACGAAAGCGTCATTCACCTGGGATCTTCTAAACACATCGATTTCTCCGCAGTCATCGACAATGCAGCCACAGACATAATTTACACACACGTGTACTTCCTTGCCACTGAGTAACGTCTTTGGCGCCTTGTTGTATCTGTGGCCGCATGAACAGTAGCGCGGCCCGCGCATTTATAAGCACGAAGTGCGTGCTGGAGCGTCAGTCTTCGACTCTCTACGAAGATGGCTGAACGATTCTAAGCCGAAATATTAGATGAAGTCTACATTATGCGGTTGCTCGCCCGAAACATCTTGGAAAAGTCATTGCGCCGCGAAAAAATGAAGATGCACACCATTTGTATTTGTTCGCATGTTCATATTTTATGCGCTGCCATAGCGTTTATCTGATTGTAATAAAACTTTACAACTAAACAAGCTAACACTTTCAAATTTGAAACGCTGTTTACACAATTATTAGTCCTGCGAAAACAACGCGCCGGGGACCAGCTAGTAACCAATATTTCTTGTTACTTGTCCAGGATCTAATATGATGAAGTGAGATATAAACAACGTCCATTAGATGTCAAATTCACTTCACAGTATTTGACAGGTGTGTTAAGTTCTAACAGAAAATTCAAGTCTCAATAGCAACCGCTGTCTGTTGAAGTCAGATATCTCGGAAATAAGGCTTACTCCTTGGATGTACACTGTTTCATTCTCTTCCTTTCCTTGCAGCTCTATAGAAGTCTACTGATTTCACCTGCAACCGTGTGTGCTTCACAGTTCAAAGTTGTCAATTGCACTGTTACCTTTCAACTTTAGCGAATTTTCTTAAGCAACTAGAATACGTGAATTGCCTCAGTAGTAAATAATAAATGTATTAAAAAGTGGTGCATGACGTGACAGGTTTTCATCCATCGCAGTATATATTATCTCATATTTATAGAATTAGTAGTCGACCCGGCAATGCTTCGTAATTGCTAATAAGTATGTATTCTTGCTTTGAACGTCAAATGTGCAAAATTTCATCGCAATCGTACTAATGATATTGATATCCCTAACAAAAGAGACCGTTCACTTTTGCACAAACTTTCGTATTTTCTGGCCAACTATTCCAAACTTTTACTTCATTCAAACCTTCCCCTCGCTTTGAACGTAGAATGTGCAAAATTTTATCACAATCAGACGAATGATATTCACATTTCATAGAAAAATCTCTTTTTGTCTGAATTTTCAAAATTTTCCGGGAAACTATTCCAAATTTTCTTTTCATAAGAATTGTGGAATAAGCAATATTTTATCGCAATAAGACGAATGATATCGATATCCAATTGAAAAAAGCTGTTTCAGTTTCTCGCAAATTTTCAAATTTTCCGGGTAACTATCCCAAATTTTTAGTTCATAAGAGCGTTCATCTTTCGTTGAACGTCAAATGATCAAAATTTTATCGCAACCAGATGAACGGTTCTAAACTTACAGTGATGAGTACATTTAGATACACATTGAAAAAGGAACTTGCTTCGAATTTTGCGACTTTCCTTTTCAACTGTCCCTATTTTTTTACTAAAAACTTTTTCAAGACCATAATGAACAAAACAAAAAAAGAATTACCCCTTTCCGTCGTGAAAATAGTCAGTTATAGTGCTGAATTCAATCAAAACACATTGAAAAACGCACTTTCAGTTTTTCTCACATTTTTCAATATTCCAAAAAAGTTATTTCATACAAATCTTGTCCTTTCAAGCCGTTTTCAAGTGGTGCTCTTACAATCATATGGCAATAAATTTTAATTCAGAGAAAACAATCGCTTTTGGCTTTTCCTAAATTTTCCCACTTTCCCGACGACTTTTCAAATTTTTTACTTGATTCGAACCTTCCTCTTGCTTTCAACATGAAATTTACAAACTTTTATCGCAGTTGGACGAACGGTATTGATCTCACACTGGAAAAAGCTATTTCAGTTTTTCCCGATTTTCCCGTTTTATGGACAACTTTTCCATATTTTATCACATTTTAAACCTAAATATTTGAAGACTAAAATTAGCCAAATCGGTTTAGACGTTCTCGAGTTTTAGCGAGATAAACGAACAGCAATTCATTTTTACATTTATATATATATAGATAGATATGTCGCAGAATTGAACAATTTTGAAAGTATATATTCATTGGCATGAGTGTGTGTGTCTCTAAAATCTGTTACGAATATAGTTAGTAGTAAAGAAATAATAGATTAAAGCCTAGAGCTTGTTTTTTCCATGAATATGACTGTTTATGAGGTGATATCTCATGAACTACGTGTTATATTGTGATGAAATTTTGAAGGTTCATTCAGCTCTCTGTGTGTATACTCTCTGTAAAATGTCCTGCAAGTACAATTTGTCGTGTATAAATTATAAAATACAACGTCATACCGAAATGCCATAGTTTTACTCCATGTACAGCGCAAATTCAGTAATTAAGAAACGTTTTTCCTTTAATCATTTTGCTGTGGTTGTCAGAGAGAAAAAGTGTAATAAAGGTTTGAAATTATATTTAAAGTTTCTAGCAAGTCGCTAAGTACTCTCATTCTCAATTGGTGTATTTATAAAATCTAGTCGCATTATGTAGTAATCCCTTGCTACTCCTGTTGTTTATGACATTATATCTCCTCAACCATGTGTCGTATGTGGTTCTTACCCAGACTTCAATTGTTACCTCACGGTAAGGAATATGTGTACCAAGTCTGGTTGTAATCATTCCAGTTGGTTTAGGAGGAAACGCGCAACTTTGTCGCGTGGCCTTTTCTAGGCATCTCATCGTTTATGACGTCATATCTCGTGAACTATGTGTTGTTCGTGATCCTTACAATTACGGCGACCGTCCTCATGGATTGTAGCTTACGTGTGCAAAATTTCATACAGATTGGAACAAAACAGATTTGTATGCAACACGCACCCGCAACACACAGAGACACTCTGCTTCAGATGTGGTATTTTAAAATTAGATTTGTTAATCTCTTTTTATTTTAATGTCAACATTACGTATTTTGCGTACTTTGAGAATATCTATTAGTGAAGTCGATTTTTATGATTGGTCTTTGCTTCCCTGGTTTAATTATTTCGTACATTTTTATTCGAGTTCATGTATGATTTAATTCATGTTCTATGTCTATTCCTGTTTGATGATAAAGGAACTCCATATATCTTTTTTTTTTTTAAGTATTAGATGTCAGAGTGGTGGTAAACAGTGTGTGTGTGTTTGTGTGTGGAAGATAGGAGCCGAGCAAAATGTTGTCCCGGGCTCAATTCCCCCAATTAATTACATGTTTAGGAACTGCTTCGCCATCGTTTGTTTTGTGTCCCAACTTCGTCGCCGCTTTTGTGTCCCAGCCTCGTCGTAGGTGTCGGTGGCCGAGTGGAATAAGACCGACACAGGAATAAGGATAGCCCGCTGGTGCAGGTACGGAGGGGAGCAGCCAGAAACTATAAACACTAGAGTAAATTAGAAAGAGATATATATTGCACAGAATGTAACAATACTTAACTTTTACATAGTACTGCAGAATGTTGATACATAGTTGTTAGAGGCCTGCCTAGTGCCTGTACGATAGCAAAGTCTTCACTGGTGCCTATCTGATTACGAAGGTCCTAACTGGTTGCTAACTCAGTCCGAAGTGACCGATGTCTTTCCGTGGTGGCCACGAGCGGGGTTGCAGCAGAGGGCGCTCGTGGCTGTCGTCGTGAGAACGCCGCGCCGTGCGTGCATGGCGGCGCGCGGCGGAAGTAGGTAGCGCGCACTTTGTACTTGTGCGACACCACAGTTTGCAGTTCAACATGAAAGCGACTAGTTTCAGATATATGTACTGAGAAATCTTAGCTGCTCAAGTAGGTAGGCTTGATTCGACAGGCGCAAATTGAAGTTTCTATAACAGTGACTGAGTAGATGTCATGGAGAGGTAGCTAATATGGTGGGGGACTTTTCGGGCCCTGCGGTTTGCAGTAGAACACCACAGAAATTAATTCCCGGTACCTATCCGGATGCAGCTGACGCCAAAGTATTTGATGGGCGACAGCCTATTCTGGTTTCTTATACTTAAAGGCTTAAAGCCTCACAGCCAAGGTCACAGATAAATTTATTTTACGCTCCATTCGAGCCATCTTGGGACATTAAAATACTGTGAGTGTCAGCATCAGTGATTTGGTACTTAGATAAAAAGTACTTTTACATCATAACATGTATGAAATGGAAAAATAAAATACTGTTTATAGTCCTAATGCGACGAA
Source organism: Locusta migratoria (assembly GCA_026315105.1). Lineage (NCBI taxonomy): Eukaryota > Metazoa > Arthropoda > Insecta > Orthoptera > Acrididae > Locusta > Locusta migratoria. The sequence continues at coordinate 526,104,014 of CM048747.1, forward strand.
AGTCAAGTGACTAAAACTGAAACAGAAGTATATATTCAGGCTAATGCAGTTCTTGCAGAAGATGTTAAATATGTTATAAATTGGTGGAAGCATTTAATAAAATGTTTAACATCTTCTGACAGCAATTAATTAGTTAGCAGTTATACTACTGCTGTTATTTTAGTCATTTGACTTTCGTCTCAGTACGACGGTAAACTGCTCTGGGCACAATGAAGATGGATATCGATGATAGTAAGACATACCCAGGGACAGATATAGACTCTGACCATAACTTGTTAGTCATGAACTGTAGGCTGAAACTGAAAAAAAAATGCAGAAAGGTAGGAAAATAAGGAGATGGGACTTAGATAAACTGAAGGAACGTGAAGTTCTGGAGAATTTCAGAGGGAGGTTTAGGCAACAGTTGACAGAAACAACGGGGAAATGAAACGGTTGAAGAGGAATGGGTAGCATTGAGAGATAAAATAATGAAGGCAGCAGAGGACAAAATAGGTAGAAAGGCAAGACCTACAAACAATCCTTGGATATCACAGGAAATACTAAATTTAATTGATGAAAGGAGAAAATATAAAAATGCAGTAAATGAAACAGGCAAAATGGAGTACAGACGACTAAGGAATGAGATTGACAGGAAGTGTAAAATGTCTAAGCAGGAGTGGCTAGAAGCCAAATGCAAATCTGTAGAAGAATGTATAAGAAGGGGAAAAGTAGATACCGCCTACATGAAAATAAAAGTGACATTTGGGGACAAGAAAAGCAACTCTACGAATATCAAGAACTCAGATGGGAAACCAGTTCTCAGCAAAGAAGGGAAAGCTGAAAGGTGGAAAGAGTACATAGAGCAGCTCTACAAAGGAAACGAACTTAGAGACGATGTTGTAGGAAGGGAAGAGGAAGTAGTTCAAGATAAAATAGGAGATACTATACTGAGAGATGAATTTGACAGAGCCCTGAAAGACCTAGGTCGGAACAAGGCCCCAGGAGTAGATGACATACCCTCAGAGCTATTAAAGTCTCTGAGAGAGCCAGCCATGACAAAACTATCTGAACTGGTGTGTAGGATGTATGAGACAGGCGAAATACCCTCAGACTGTAAGAAAAATCTAATAATCCCCATTCCAAAGAAATCAGGCGCAGACAGGTGTGAAAATTACAGAACCATCAGTTTGATAAGTCATGGTTGCAAAATTTTAACACGAATTATCTACAGGAGAATGGAAAACCTGGTAGAAGCTGACCTCGGGGAAGATCAGTTTGGATTCAGAAGGACTTTACGTCTTATCTTAGAAGACAGATTAAGGAACCGCAAACCTACATTTTTAGCTTTTGTAGATTTGCAAAAAGCGTTCGACAATGTTGACTGGAATACACTCTTTCAAATTTTGAAGTCAGCAGGGGTAAAATACAGGGAAATGAGAGTTATTTACAACTTGCACAAAAGCCAGACCGCAGTTATTAGACTCGAAGGGCATGAAAGGGAAGCATCAGTTGGGAAGGAAGTAAGACATGGTTGTAGCCTTTCTCCGATGCTATTCAATTTGTACATCGAGCAGGCGGTGAAGGAAAGCAAGGAAAAATTTGGAATAGGGATTAAAGTTCAGGGGGAAGAAATAAAAACATTGCGTTTTGCTGATGACATTGTAATTTTGTCAGAGACAGCAAAGGACCTGGAAGAGCAGTTGAATGAAATGGACAGTGTGTTGAAGAGAGCTTATAAAATGAACATTAACAAGAGCAAAATAAAAATAATGGAATGCGTTCTTGGAAAATCAGGCGATGCTGAAGGAATTAGATTAGATAACGAAACAATGAAGGTGATAGATGAGTTTTGTTACTTGGGTAGTAAAATAACATGCGATGGTCGCAGTACAGAGGATATAAAATGCAGAATGGCAATGGGAAGAAAAGCATTTTTGAAAAAGAGAAATTTGCTAACATCGGATATTAATTTAAGTGTAAGGAAGTCTTTTCTGAAGGCATTTGTGTGGAGTGTTGCCTTGTACGGGAGTGAAACATGGACGATAACAGTGCGGACAGGAAGAGAATAGAGGGTTTTGAAATGTGGTGCTACAGAAGAATGCTGAAGATTAGGTGGGCAGATCGCATAACTAATGAAGAGGTACTGAAAAGAATTGGTGATAAAAGGAATTTTTAGCATACCCTGACTAAAAGAAAGGATCGCTTGGTATCACACATTCTTAGACTTCGAGGAATCGTAAATTTAGCATTGGAGGGAAGTGTGTGGGGTAAAAACCGCAGAGGGAGACCAAGAGACGCGCATAGTAAGCAGATTCATGTGGATGTGGGTTGCCGTTCTTATGAGGAGATGAAAAGGCTTGCTCAGGATAGAGTAGGGTAGAGAGCTGCATCAAACCAGTCTCCGTACCGAAGACCATAACAACAATAACAAATCGATGATAGAACCTCGTATCTCGATTTATCGCTGACAACCTTTTAATTCCGCATATTATCTTCTTATGACGAAGCATCTATGCTCTCTGAACACATACATTTGCACGTACAAGTAGCTACTTTATTTCTTACGTTTATATTATTTTTATGAAATAATTTTTGGTCCTCTTGAAAAATGTGATAAAATAGAATTAAGAGATTTTCATTGGCCACCATCAATATGCTACTCTTTACATATGGATGTTTTCAGATGTAAACACGCCGCGAAAGATACAGGTCCAGCACAACAGCCACCTACCGGTAGAATGGGTGCAACTATGAGATCGACCGTGTTGTCTGCAGCTGTAATCAAACTTTAGCTGTAACTGATGTACGTTATTTCTTGGTAACGCTACTTCTCGTGTTATCCCGAAAAAATAACTTTGTGGTCCTCCGCCGCCACCAGAGAATTGATGTATCATCCTAATTTTTGCTTCAGGCTAAGACTAGAAGTGGTACGCTAACGGGTCCGAATGAAAAACGCAAAGAGAGACAGGCACAGTTTTACGTAGAGGAAGTGATAGGAATGTGGACATCATTATTGAAAATTGAAGTACCGATTTTAATGTTAATTACACAAGAAGGCCAACAAAACTTATATAATCCAAGAGCGGCTTTGTCATAGATGTGCACAAAACAAAAATTTCGTGTGTATACAGCACTTAAGAATAGCTAAAGGACGTAGAAGATTGTAAACACACTTAGTCGAATTTCTATCACAAGCAGTAGTAGCTTTTCTAAAGTGTCTGTTGTGACTGTTCCTTACCTCTATCCAGGATTCAGTTATGTGACAACTAAGAACCTTGGTGCTGGTATCTGATAAAGTTGCATTGAAAATAATGCCCCCAAATGTGCCCTGCACTTGTTGCGTGTCATTAGATGCTTTCCATACTGCAGGTATCTCCGTGAGCTCGACACAGTGGAGTCGCAGTTTCGGCGTGTGCACCATTTGCAACACGTGGCGCGGGCTGTTTGCGGCGTTGTTTGCCTGTTCGATGTTAATTGTCTGTGGCGCCGGCTGAACAAGTATCAGTTCACCGGGCGACGCGATACCGTTCAAAGCTTACTCACATCAAAGCACACTCCTCATAATGTACAAATCTCATATCGCGCGTATACACATTCTACACCGTCGGCGAACCGATACACGTCTCTTGTGAACGTACTGTCGTAGTTCCACCGCAAATGAAGGTGAAGCTCACGTGTTAGTCAATAGCAACAGCAGTGTCTCTCCAATTATCATTGATCATTTTAGTTTAAATGATTTATTCATGTCTCCGCACACGAAAGCCAACTACATATAATGCCGTGACGTCAGAAAAAAGTTATTTATTTATTTACGTTCTATAATTAATTCGATTTACCATCGCTGCCTAGCCACAGGTACTTGCAAATTAAATAGTAAACGCCCCCGAAAGTTTCGAAAACTAGGAATACTATTATTATTATTATGGTGCCATTAATGTTATTATTTCTGAAACCTTCATACTTACAATAAAAACTATAAAAATACTTGTATATTAAATATCAAATTTATACCTCTTAATGGTGTAAATTAATTACATATTGCTACCTGATGCACATAATTTACTTCGTGAATCTAAACCAGATAATATACCAACTGAAAACTGCTCCTGTCTTAGCGCAAAATATGCAAATATGTTTCTGTTTGAAAGAATATGACAGAAAAGTGGGAAACCAACTGACTCATTCCTGATTCCACCTACCTACACAAAAATTTTGGCTTGCGAATATTGCCACGCTCTTTTATTTGGTCTCTGATTGTACTGACGTGTAGACATACAGCATCCACCTTTCACGGCCACAGCCTAAATATACAATGTGATGTAAGTGTTTGGACACCTGGCTGAAAATGACTTAAAAGTATGTGGCACTCTCCATCTCTAATGCTGGAATTGAGTATGTTGTTGGCCAATCCTCAGCCTGATTACAGCTTCCACTTTCTCAGACATGCATTCAATAAGGTGCTGGAAGGTTTCTTGGGGAGTAGATGCCCATTCTTCACGGTGTGCTGCACAGAAGTATCGATGCAGGTAGGTGATATCTGGCACGTAGTCATGGTTGCAAAACATCCCAAACTCAGTGCAGGGCAGTCCATTACAAAGAAGTTACTGTCATGTGAACAATCCGCCACAGGCCGTTCATATGAACAAGTGTTCGATCGAGTTGAAAGACGCAATCGCCTTCCCCTAATTGCTCTTGGAAAGTAATAAGGTGCTTAAAACATCAAACTAGGCCTGTGTTGTAATAGTGCCACTCAAATCAATAAAAGCTGCCAGCCCCCTCCATGAAAAACACCACCACACAGTAACACAAACGCCACAGAATTTTACTGTTGGCACTACCACCACCACCTAGAGAGAAGGCTGCGGTGCTCTCGTGTGACGTCAGGCAGAATAGGTTGCGCGCGCATAGCTGCTGACTGGGTAGCCGCTGGGGCACGGCCCACTATGCCGAAGCAGCGAGACAGTCAGCTATGCGCACGCAACCTATTCTGCCTGACGTCACACGAGAGCGCCACGGCCTTCTCTCTAGATCGTGGTGGCTCTACGCAGCCAGCAGCTGACGTTCATAGGGCATTCGCCAATCCCACATCCAGCCATCGGATCTCTACATTATGTACCATGATTAAAACCTCCGCAAAACGTTTTCCAGTGTTCAGTCGTATGATGTGTACGCTCCTTACACCAAGCGAGGTGACGTTAGCATTGACCTGTGTGATATGTGTCTTATGGGCAGCTGCTTGACCATGAAATCCACGTTTTGTCATCTTCACATATATGTCATAGTACTTAGAATGGATACTGATGCAATCCAATACTGTACAACCGTCTTCAACAAGTTGGTGGTGTCAGTCAACAGACGAGGTCGGCCTGCTCACTTCCGTGCTGTACGTGTCCCTTCCCGTTTCCACTTCACTATCACATCAGAAACAGTGGATCTAGGGATGTCTAGAAGAGCGGAAACTTCACGTACAGTTTTCTGGCACAAGTGACACCCATTCACCTGACCACATTCAAAGTCTGTAGGTTCCTCAAAGCGCCCCATTCTGCTATCTCACGGTGTCTAAAGAGGTCACTGATGTGGGATATCTGGCAGTAGGTGGTAGCACAATGCACCTAATATGAAAAAGTATGGTTTTGTTGTGTCCAGATACTTTTTAATCACACAGATTATGTCTCTTCCCCAGTGCCTCCTATTTTTCCCATTGTCACTTTAGTCTGATTTTGTGTCATGCTGACAATATCTTCATTATTTTCTCTATTCTTTATGCCTCATATTGCTACTGCCTCTTTCTTTATCACAGTCTGCTGTCTGTCTCTTCAGTTATCATTTTCTCCTTGCGGATGGATTGGTCGGACTTGCAAACTCTAGACTGAGAAATTTTAACAAGAAAAACTGAGTCCACATTCTCCCATTACCTATCACCACATATTAAAGATCAAAGATCAGGAGGTTCCAGAGCCCCTCTCCACCTAATTCTTATGTATGCTCTCCAATCATCTTTCCATTTCAGCGTCTCCTCTCCCAGTTTACCTGCATCCATTTATCCTCTTTTACTATCACTGTCTCTTTCCCCCACTATGGCTCTTAGTTCTCCCATTCTGTACCATTATAACTTTGTCATCTCACTCTTCCACTGTAACTTTCTGTTCTTTTCTTTCATCAAAAAAAGAGCAAATATGTTTGGTGAGAAACTTTTTGTTGTGGAACGCGGAATGAGATGGTTCCCCTAACAGAGTCCATTAAAGGGAAACAACGTATGTGCCTTTTCTGTGCTCTGACAGGAGCATGTTTCAGTTAGTACCCTTCTACTCCTAACTACAGCAGGATGAACTGCTTACAATAAACAGATCCTATAAATTTGTATAGAATAAAAAAGGATGGAAAAAAGCAAGAAAAGAGGATTCGAATTTTCGCCTGTCAACAACGTTCCTGTGCGGCCTGGCCGGTACCTGAGCCCTATAGACGGCATATGCCGCAGCCGGTTCCACTGCCCGTGAGGCTAAAGACGTCAGTAGCCGCTCAAGGCTGCTGCTTACACGCTGACCGCCACAGTGTTCCGAGCGCTTAGAATATTTATCAACCGAATCCGAGAAAACTATTCAATGAAAAATTTTCATTTTTTTACATCTTATATTCGCCCGATAATGATCTCACATTCTATTGGTTATTGCTTATAATTACTGTGCTACATCAAATAAAGTAATCAGCAAAATTTTGACGAGATTGCAGACGAAATATCACATTGTGTAGACTTTGCGTATGGTTCATTTTAGCACATACAAAACTGCAGATGAAATGTAGGTAAGATATCTGAATTTTATTTAAGGTGTTGAGAACAAAATGATAACTTATTTCATTCTCAAGATAGAGGGTGTTATGTCCGACGGACAAGCGCGGGAGATGCGTGCATTTCTGTCCATGTGGACTTTGTCATCTGATTTTAGGAAAACAGTTGCGTTTGTAACTCCAGATCGTAAGAGTTCACTCTAAATTCTGTCATGCAGTGTAGCCCAGTATTCATAGAGACCGACCGAGGACATTTCCTTATCGGAGCAACGTATAAATTAAGAAAACAGTTGAGATAACGGATCATTCATTTATGATTATTTTCTTGAAAATTGCGCACTTAAACTTTACATGAACTATGGAAAATTCAAGGAGATACCCACTACATGTCTTTTACGAAAAACAGGGAAGTGCCTATACGATACCAATTACATTTATGTGTATAATATTTTTCTTCCTTCAGTTCTTTGTTTCCCGTAATAATCAACACATTTACACGAATGAGAAAAGCTTGCTTCAGGAACTTTATTTAATTTCACCCCTGAACGAGGATCTATTTAGTTTACTCTGTTATAAGTAAAAACTGGTGTATGTTTCAATAATTACCTGTACGTAGAACCAAAAACGATGAATAATTTAACCTCACGATATTGTGTGGGAATTTTCTTTACAAAATTGATTCAAGTTAAAAAATGCTCCCGACGTCGAAAACGTCAGAGTGACGGGAGGGAGCTGAGAGGTGGCGCTTAAAACCTTTACAGAGGGCGGCAAAAGCCGTGGAGTCAGCACTGCCTATACGAGCCGGGTTGTTGGGCACTATATTTCGAGGGATGATGTTTGTACGACAGTGCACTACCTTCTCGCCACTCAGCAGCGACCACTTGTTTGGAGAGCACTCTCCGCGGTCAGTGTCAGCGACAAAACTCGCCCCGCGTTACAGGATCGTTGAGCGGTGCGCCTGCAGGTGGCTGGCTTTAGCTTCTAGCCTGCGTGGTGTGGTGTGGTGTGGAGTGGCTGGCGTCGCCGCTGCAGGTGTCTGGTTGTGTCGTCGCACCTGACACCAGCCGCACCTGCACGGCCGCCCACCACGCCTCAGAGGGCGCTGCTGACACCTGACGCTGCAACGCAGTAGGGCGGCCCAAGCACACCCCCTGCTGCAGGGCGTCTGAGCTCCCTCCCTCCAACTGGAACATACGCGTACTTCCAATCTGGTACACGTCTGTGAAGTAGCTTACGCTGGTGTTACACGATCAAATCTTTTATCATATATTTGACAAAGAGACACCGTCAGGAAGGCTATCTGTGAGATTTCTTTGAAAGTTTGACATGGCACTAATAAGGGATATTACACTATCATCGTATTTTTGTTATATTTCAAGATGGCGGACAATAAAACTTGTTATACGCTGCAGTTGCTGCTACCACAATTACATTTTCTGTGGATTTTGAAAAAAATCAAGATATGAGACAAAAGAAACCCTACTTTGATGAAAAAGTGGGTTTCACGTCGTGACAACAAACATTCAGAAAAATTTGTTGTGTGTGTACAAGTGGAGGACATCAAGTCATACATAAATAATTTAAAAGTGGATGAACAACGTATCAGCATTTACTCAGTAAAGTGACTCCTCATATCTCTAAGTTGAATAAGGCATCGTTTACGCTATACCTACAGAAGTCAGGGTAATAGTGACACAGCGATTTCTTGCTGCTGATCTATTCTAACCTCCAGTACGGTACTCGAGTATCACAGTGTGCATTAGGCGAAAAACTTATCTTAGCTAATCGTTACGACATTACTAAAACGATAATATCGTTAGAGCAATGTCATACGAGCACTATCAAATGAAAAGATTATAGTACATCTGATTTTAATTTAAATGGCCGGTCGCGGTGGCCAAGAGGACTGCGACGCGCCAGTCACGGTCTGCACGGCCACTACGGTTCTGGGGTTCGAATCGCCCCTTTGGGCATGGATATTTTTGCCGTCCTTAGTAGTACCTAGTTCATAAGTAGTTTGTAAGTTTAGGGACTGATGACCCCGTAGTTAGGTCCCATAAGCTCTACAAACATTTGCACATTTTGTAATTTAAATGGCAAAGAAACTACTAGTCACTCAGTGCCAATAGAACAACAAGTTTCCAAACATTTAAACTTAACAAAAAGATTCCCGAATAAAAAATTGTTGTCATATTATTTATGGAGGCGGGAAAACATAATAGTAGCACCATGACTGTCGTCGTCGTAACAGAAATTAGAATCGCGTTTTGAGTGTGCATTTCAAAAATTGATGACACTTAACATTCTGTTTACGACTAATTTACGTTTAAGCGAAGCAGCGAAATGCAGTTATCCTGGCTCTCCCTAACTGCGGAAGCTGCGGCACATTATCAGTTGGACCCGTGGGCTGCGCTCTGCCAGCACCACCTAGAAGACAAGGCCTCACAACTGGCCGTGCCTACGTCACACTTACAGGCCCGAGGCCAACGAGTGAGACAGGCCGCGGCGCGGACGTCATGTCACGTGATCAAGTGAGGCCTGAGCCGGCGCGAATGCTAGCAGACTGGCTGGCCGCTGGGGCACAGCCCACTGTCTGATAGCGGCTAGCCAATCCGCTAGCGATCGCGCCGGCTCAGGCCTCACTTGATCACGTGATATGACGTCCGCGCCGCGGCCTGTCTCTCTCGTAGGCCAAGTACAGGCCACGGCGGCCATCTGACTGGCCGGCTGCTACGCTGCGGTAGGCGTGCCGCAGCGGCCGGCCATTCAGATGGCGGCCGTGGCCTGTAAGAGTGACGTAGGCACGGCCAGTTGTGAGGCCTTGTTTTCTAGGTGCTGCTGGCCCTGCCCGCAGTGCCTGGCGTGAAGACACTGCGGCTGATATGCCACCTGTCGAGACACTGTGAGCAGACGCGATTGACCACTTACTAAATCAACGAAAAATCTGGTTTAATGTCTAATAAGGTATTCCAAAAAGCCGTAAGCAAATAATATCCATTTAAACGAGGACGATGGTATGCGTTCATAGTAAGCAAAACAGAATTTACAACTTTTTACCTCTCAGTCAAAGTTTAACGTGAAGATCTAACTAATGATATATAGTTCCGTGCGTGACCCTGATTTAGTCTCCTAGCTAACCTCTTAGTATCCGTAAATCGAAATTCTTCACTATTTAGATCGCAGAGAACCGTCGGCACGTGGTTGCATCAAAAATCAGAAGTTCTTTCGGCAAGAACGTACACCATATTGTGGTCATTCAAGCAGTTGTACAAACAAAGAAGTTTTTCTGCATTTGCACACGTCAATGAAGACGTTGTGATATCATTATACAAGGACCAGGTGTTCCGTCTCGTAGCATGCGAAGTGAAGAATGTTGCAGCAATAAGAAATTCTGCCCAGCAGAACGAGAAGCGTCTGCTCACTCTGAAAAGACCACGTGGGTGTCGGTTTTAGAATTTTTTGATATTTAAGTTATGTGAAGTTTAGAACTTAAATAACAGCCGAAGTCATTCGACGCAACTCTCCAAAATTCTCAAGAAAATCGACTTTAAAGTTTTTCTGATACACAGAAGTACCAGTAATTAAAAAAGTTCCGCTATCAGGTGGTAGCGTTGTGGCCTCACAGCCATATGGTCGGTGGTTCCCATCCTGCAGTAAGCGGTTAACATTTTTACTTTTTTCGTTGTGTTCGAATACCTAAAATATTATAATATATGACGGTAATTTTTATGAAAAATGCACTTATTTTTGTTTATTTGTAATTTCCTATATTTTATAAAATAATGGTTACAATAAAAAACTATACGTTACAGTTTTTATAGTATCGGCTTCACTGTTAGTTGACGACGGTAGTTTTTTATTCTTAAGTTGAAAGACGGCTGTAATTTATCTAAGTTCACTAGACGGGCCTTTTTCTTTTTTTTTTTTTTTGCTAAACCGGAACATCTTTCGTACAGAGGCATGAGGAATAGCATTTCTAATTTATCATTGTGTCTATGAATGTGGCAATATGAACGGTTTCCCCGTGACGCCACTGTCTCTGTGAGAATGTGTACTTGCTTTATTCTGTATGTGCATGTATGAGCATCTTCTAGCATGACAGTCTGAGTATATGTATGAGAAGTTTCGCCGTCGGCTGCTGGCTGCTCGGTTTATATGTTTCTCTGGCTTCGTGTCGATAGGTAGTCGTTACTAATGCTAACAAAGAGGTTCCTCCATCCGTTGGTTACAAGTTGGGTTGGAAATGCCCTGTAGGGAGCCTCGGTAGGACGCACGATTTTAAGCTCTCCCCACCACCTCGTTTTTCTGGGTTTTTACCGATTTCCGGTGGTGGCGGGCGACTCGCTGGCCAACTCTTCACTCTGTGGCTGCGCTTCGACCTGGTAAGATTTTTGTCGAAATGAATACGATCCTTAAGCACTTCGCCCACAGTGGGGTGCGAGTACGTAATGTAGCAGACACGTGCCGTGTGTCTCAGTAAGGTTGCATGCTCACGGCTTGATTTAAATGGAAATTAATCTCGCTATTATCGCGTACCATCTCAAGTAAAGAAATACAGACCAGAGCCACCTAAGAAGTTTATTTTCCTTGTGTTCTGTGGTACATCCTGGTTCAGTGAATGTCGCCTACGATAGCAGCGCCTGTTTCTGCTTCGTATCAGCACGTTGACATGGGGGAGATTTGCTTTGCTTCGAGCGTGTGAGCGGCTGAATGCTTGTTGATTGCAAATCCCTCCCCCGACGATGTTCATTTCAGATTACTTTAAGCCAATTTTCAATGGGATAAATTTTTATTGTTTAACAAAATTGGTCTCCCATTTGCTCCATGTTTGAATTGAATAAATAATTTATTGTCAGTGACATTTTATTCTATTTATGAATTTTAGTTCATGAATACCCTCCCTGTTTTATTTAATGTTGTTTTTCACGTGATGAGAACAAATTCTGATATTTTAATTCCGTTGCGCCGTAAGTGTTCTCTTAGCCACCTTCATGAAATGGTTTAGGTCGCGGTGGCTTTTATATTAATGATTGTGTGTATTTCTCGTGATCTACGACGTGTGTTGGCCATCGTCTCTTTGTCTTCTTTCTGCTAATGTAAATTTTGAGTCAGTTCTAAACTTTGGGCCGGGGAATAGGATTCTGTTGCAGTAAGTAGTCTGTAGTTCACGAGAATCCTTTAACTGGGTTTTGCGGCTAGAATTATATGTTTGAAGTAAGCTTTTAACTGGCTCCTTTCAGCTAGAATTAATTATGCAAATAACGGTGGTCTTACAAAGTTTGTGAAGGTCTATGTTTTCGTAGTTTTCGAATTCAGTTACGTAAAACATTTATGGATCTCTAATTCCATGTGTTTTGTCAGTTTTTGTTTATGTGAATATAGATGAGCTGAACACCTTGTCACTTAAAACGATGATTGAATAGGATGGATGCTTGGAAAGCATTAATAGCTATGGAGATGACGTTTCAAAAACAGCGTCGTAGCTCTTCACAAACTGTAAAAATGTAACGTATGTTTTTTGATTGAAACCATCAAAATTTCATAAAATATAGAAAATAGAAAAGTACTAATAAACAAAACTATGTGCATTTTTCATAAAAATTACCATTAGGTATTAAAATTGTGAAGGTATTCGAACGATAGGAAAAGAATAAAAACTTAATTCAGTTACTGCATGATTCGAACGACAGACACTATAGTTGCAATGCCAGAACGCTTCCACCTGAGCTACACAAACAGGTGGTGCAACTGCTTTAATTATTGGTACTTCCGTTTGCCTGCAAACCTTCACAGTCGATGTTCTCGAGTATTTTTGAGAGTTGCGTCGAATGGCTTTGGCTGATTGTTATTTGTGTACATAATTTGACGTACTGTAAATATAAAATAATTCTAAAGTTCGATACCCATGTGGTCTCCTTGTTAGATATGCGACTTTAAGTCAGACGGAAGCCAGAGCTGTCCAGGCTCCCCAGGAAACGTGTCGTGTTTCCCGTGCACGCTAGCTAGCCACCGATCGTGGCCCTTTACGATATTAAGCTAACACGTTTTTTAACACTAACGTCGGGGCTGCCAACGGCAAGGCTTGTCACAAAATTTGGAGAGTGGAGGGAGTCGTCTACCGTCCCCCAACGAAACGGCCAGAGAGCGAATCAGTGCGTTCTTTGCAGAAGCATTTCCTTTCCGTGGTGACTTCCAAAAAATTGTTTGCCCGCTACAAGACTGTGGAGTGAGGCTTTCACCTACCACCGTGATGCACTGACCGCCACCGACCATATCGGCCCTTCTGCAATGTAATGGCCGTGTAGTGTGACGCTTGATACTACAGGCCTGGCGGCCGTTCACGCCAGATGTTCGAGTCCTCCCTCGGGCATAGAGGTGTGTATGTGTGTGTGTGTGTGTGTGTGTGTGTGTGTGTGTGTGTGTATGAGTGTGTGTTCCTTAGTGTAAGTTAGTTTAAGTAGTTTGTAAGTCTAGGGACTAATGACTATAGCACTTAGGTCCAATGGGTTTACAAATATTTGATGATTATTATTCTAAGAAACACAAGAAACTTTCTATCCAATTGGCCCGCAGCACAGAACATATCTCGAAGAGACATCATGTAATTATACGAATATGCTGCTATAAAGTTTTTTATTGTAATGCTGTTATGGATCCATTTCGGCACAATTAGCCATCATCAGACAATGACCATGTTACATCCTTGGCAACGTCTTGCTGTTTATTTAATGATAATGTGAACTTTTGTGTCACACTTAAGTAGTGTTATACAAATAACGTTACATGCAATTTTTAATATTTTTTATTGTGATGTTGTGACAGTTGGCCAAATATGTTACATGTTGGCCAACTGTCACAACATCACGATAAAAAAATATTAAAAATTTTATGACGTTAGGGAAGTAGACACTACAGCGGCCTATCACAGCACACCGCGGACCGCCAAGCAGCTTCGAGTGTCTCCTTCCGCGCTGCGTTAAATGCCGGCCCTACAGCCACGTCAAGGCGTCCTGGACCACGCCGCCGTCGAGGAACGGAATCGCCGCTGGAAGCCGCTGGAGTCTCTCGGCCGTCGTCTCGCCACGCCGCGCTGCCCAACTCCCGGTCTCCGCCCGGCCACCTCTGCTCTCCACGGGAGGCTACGCCAGGAACGCAGGAACCAAAGGATCGTAATCATTTCCACCTTTCATTATTATGCTGTAGGAGCAGTTGCATTGCTTGTGAATTTTGGTTGTTAAGTATATTGCAATATTTTCAAGAGAGTTATACTGAAGAAACAGTTATGAGAAGAATTTAAACAAAAACTCCTAAGCAGTTTTGTTATTTTATAATTATAAGAAGTATTATTGTTTTGATTGTTGCATGGCTTAGCTCCACTATTTCAGTTAATAAATTGTGTCTTGATAGAACAGTCACGACGTATTCAGAAGTAATCACCAGATGTCTGAGCACAACTATCCCACTGTTTAACGAACCGAATTCCTGTGGCTGTGAAAAGAGCCAGTCTTCAACTACAGATTGTCGCCCGAGTTGAATCGGTTTTCTCTGAGATTCTTTATTTCTTTTTTTTTATTTCTTTTTTATATTACGGACGAAACGGTTGGAAGTCACGGCGCGACATGTCAGTGCTGTAGGGCGGGTAGGACGGATGCTCTAGCTGCTCCCGCTTGAACTTGGCCAGTAGTGTGACCTTGGAGACTTGAGGACGCGCGTTATCACGGAGCAGAATCACTCCCTTCGTGAGCAGCCCAGGCCGTTTGCTCTCGTTGACTTGCATACGCTACGGAGTGTCTGACAGTACACGGCTCTGTTAATATCCGTGCTCAAGGAATTGAATATCGGACGTCACACGTCAGAAAACACTGAGCATCACCTTGCCTTCTGAGGTCACAGCCTTCAATTTTTGAAGAGGTCACGACACATGTTTCGAGTTCCTAGATGTCGCACTACGTTATCGGAACGTTATTCTGTTTTCAATCGGTTTAGATATTAAGACGTCTCATACCATTTCATTTGAACACCGCCGCGGCAGAGCGGCCGAGCGCATTAAAGGGCCATGCTACGATGCGCGAGGCCGGTCCCCGTCGGGGGTTCGAATCCCCCCTCGGGCATGGATGTTTGTGCTGCCTTTAGTATAAAGTAGTTCATACATAGTTTGTAAGTTTAGGGACTGATGACTCCGCAGTCCCATAAGCTTTACAAACATTTGAAAACCTCTCTTAATAAGTGATACTGCAGAAAATTTGTATTTTCGCTTGGATGAATGAAGGATATTGACTAATTAATCATCGACGACTAATGATGAATGCACACTCAACAAGTAATTGGCTCATAGAAGCAAATTTGCCTGTTTCCTCAGTCTTTTCTACATCATATTGTTCTGACGTGAAATATTTTGATTCGAAAACAATATGATTTCGTCACGGAGCAAGGTGATTTCTTTCTAAGTTTTCTTCTCAGAGCGAGACTCGTTTCGAGGACAAGCTGTCTTTACCCGCAGAAGTAAAACGCTCACTGCCTCACTCGAGGGTAAAGGGGTATTATATTTAATGAATAAAGAAGTAAAATTAATGTACTCAACCAAAACTCAGTAACCAAACAACAATATCCAGTCTACAACCACTTATTTTGGCTTGTACTCAATTGTTTACATCAATCACGTGCCCATCACATAACTACACATCTACTATTCTACATTACGCGGACTTGTCAGCCGCACGGCAACAGCGGTGCTGTTCTATGAGCCATTTCAGGAATTACGCGGTTCCTCTCGCCGGAGGTTCAAGTCTTCCCTCGGCCATGGGTTCGTGTGCTGTCATTAAAGTGACTTAGTTGAAGTAATTTGTAAGTCTTGGGACCGATGACCACTATAGTTTGTCCCCATAGACTTGCAAACGTTTGAACATTTTCAAACATGTCACGAATATGATTTTCTTGGGCGATGATACGACGTTTCTGACATAAATGGCGGATGCCTAATTAATAATTAAAGAACTCAGAGAAAGTCAAGGGATGTTAAATAAAAATATATTTGTAAATCTATGTAACCTAATTGTGGTTATTAAACCACTTAAACTAACCTAAGGAAAACACACACACACACACACACACACACACACACACACACACACGAGGGACCTCGAACCTCAGACGGAGAACAACCTACAGCTCCGCAGCAAAGCGTGTTAGAGCGCTCCGCCATTCAACCTAGACGCATTTCCCATTAACCCATTCCCCGGAAAGTTAACATCGATAACAACAGTCTTGTGCCCGTTAATAATCAAATAAATGTAGACGAAGTATGTATCCTCCCTTTCATCCAGATATGCATCACAAAATATTTACCTAATTACTTTATTATATAATGTAAACTGTGGCTGGACTACCTCCTGTTCCCTCAACCAGTAGAGTAAAATGTAGTAATGAACTCAAATAGCCTATATATATTTCTCGCACCATTGTTAAAAGATGAGCAGAATCCCGCCGCATCAACATGTTTTCCGGTATATTATCCTTGGAAAATGTATGTGATTTACGTTGATACAATTTCAGTAATATACTTGAAGTGTATTTTTGTAATATGTATCACGATGAAATTAGGTGTAAATCATTATACACACTTATTTTATTGCTAATCAGACGTCGCGGCAGTTTAATTAAAGGAGGTATTTTTTCTGTACATTGGATGACATGCTGATACTTTAATCATCGGATATATGAGAAAAATATCGAATTACGAAAATAGCCACGAACAAGAATCGAACACGAACGAGTGGTTCCATAATGCAACGCTTTGTGAGCCTAACCGCTGACTTCGCTTTAGGTCACGTTTGCAGTTACGAGTACGCAAATCTACAACATGAAAACTTAAGAAGTTCGGAACTCTAACATTATTAACTTTCACTCTATACTATATTAATGAACTCGTTTTGTTTTTGTACCATGGTTCCAGGTATAGCATTCCAAATATGACTGTACGTCATCAGATTTGGCCTCGATATTTTCAAAAACTAGGCGGTGAGAAGCAGAGGTGACCATCCAGCCCACTTAGCCAACGAGTCACCCCCCCCCTTCAAAACTTCGACAAAGACCCCCTCCACACCCGAGATATTAGGTCCAAGATTGGGAAGGTAAAATTCATCTTGTATATAAACATCGGTTTATTATTAACAAAAATGTTCTTTATGAATAACTTCAAACTTTATAAAATAAAGTTGAGCGCCCCCTCCCCCGGGCTGGTCAGAAGTACTAATTTTTTCATCCCCCCCCCCCCCAGAAATTTCGTCAATGACGCAGATCAACACCTCCTAGAAGGACAAGGCCTCACAACAGGCCGTGCCACGTCACAGGGAGAGACCGCGAACGGCCGGCCGCGGTGGCCGAGGGGACTGAGGCGCTCCAGTCACGGTCTGCACGACCACTACGGTCGGAGGTTCGAATCCCCCCTCGGGCATGGATATTTGTGCCGTCCTTAGTGTTAGCTAGTTCGTAAGTAGTTTGTAAGTTTAGGGACTGATGACTCCGTAGTTAAGTCCCATAGACTCTACAAACATTTGAACATTTGTTTAGAGCGCGAACCGCTAGCTGACTGACCGGCCGCCGGGACACGCCCACCGCGTCGTAGCGGCCGGCCAGTCAGCTAGCGTTCGGGACCTAGGTTTTTGCGCAGTTTTGCTTCATGAGCCCTCCTCCCTCCCACTCCCCTCCCCCCTCCCGACGCTCTCCGGTGGGCATCTCTGGTGTGAAGAAAGAAAGTCTTTATATTTAGAGTGTAGAACGTCCATGAAGGAGTTGATAAAATTAGGTGACTCTCATGTCAGACATCTACCTCGCGTATCTTACTCCTGTGAATTGGTCCTTAATGATGGGGTTCATCCGCTGTTATGTGGTATTTCGTATTGCCGACGAATAAGAAAATCGCCCTTCGTTAGACGCTCAAGTGGAATCACGGCAGTTGTGTCCAGATTGAGCAGTAGACATTTTATGACAATGGAGGGTTCTCTTCATCACGAGGCATTAACTCGCCTTGAAGGCAGCGGAGTGTGCAAGTTGGCAGGCCTGGGTTTACGCGCCACGCTCGGGCGGTCATCATTAATTTTCGAGCTGCGGCTGCATTCGTCGCAGTTGGTAAGCCGCTTAGAGGTTCCTCTGTGTATTCGCGCCCCCCCCCCCCCCCCCCCCTGGAAGAACCTGGGGCTCGTGGCTGCCGCCGGTGGGACGCAGCGGTTGCCCCGGAATCGCGCGTGACGGCAGAGTGCGCCCACGCACGATGGAGATTCCAAATACGTCATACCACTAAACAGCACAAAATGTGTCAAGGGACAGCATGCAGATACGGTCAGAAACAGTTGTGCGTAGCCGTTTCTTTTTAATTGCTAACAATATCTGTAGACTTGACATTTGCATTCAACGTGAAGAGAATATTAATTGGGAGTTTCCTTAAGAAGCTTCACGAAAGCGAGAGATGAAATCAGTTTTCATTAAATCGGAAAATCGATGGTATTCCTTCAATTTTATGCAGACATATACCAGCTTTTGCAAGACAATATTAGCTAAACATGTAAGAAATTACACATATTTACCTTTTGTATAGCTTTTCATTTTCTATACTTTACCCCTCGTACCTTCAGGATTAGTAAGAGTGTACTCCATTCTGTTGTGACCTCGTCGCCCTTTTGTTGTTTCCTCGTCCCGGTTTGATTGTCAGGAAAGATACTGGTGCAGGATTCGATGTCAACTGTAACAACTATTCAGTTTGATAATACAAGTTTTATTGACTGAAAATTGTAATACTGACGAACATATGTCTGTTTCTTCTCTCTTCTTTGCTTCTCGCGGTGTCTTCCGTATGATGTTAGCTCTGCTGAGACCTAGTTACTGCTTTGTTCGTAGGACAGTTCTGACCTAAGTAACTGCCTGATTTCTGCCTAGTAACTGTCTGTGTTCTGAATAGTAACTTCAGGGCTCTCCAGACGTATGTCGTTCGAGATAAGGCCGCTTGTAGAGGTTACTCCCTCCAGGATGCGCGGCGCCTGCTTGCGACTGGATTTGTTCGATCGCTGCCTTCTCCACAATCGTTGTCTTACGTCAGGCGTGCGGCGCTGACTTTACTGCACAACATATTCAACATTATGAAAAGCTTCTTCTAAATCAACAAAACGTAAAAATGAAGGATTGTCTCTCCTTAATATATCTTCTAGGGTAAGCCGTATTGGTGTGTATTGTGTCGTGTGTTCCTACATTTCTCCTAAATCCAAAACTGATATTCCCCGAAATCGGATTCTATCAGTTATTTTCAATTTTCTGTGAA
This sequence comes from Locusta migratoria, assembly GCA_026315105.1. Lineage (NCBI taxonomy): Eukaryota > Metazoa > Arthropoda > Insecta > Orthoptera > Acrididae > Locusta > Locusta migratoria. The sequence goes on from CM048747.1 coordinate 526,123,089, forward strand.
TAAATCTATCTACTGTTTTGCAACTATGACTTATTAAACTTATAGTTCTTTAATTTTCAACCTTATATTGAATTGCTTTCATAGGAATTCCAATTATTAAATTTTTATTGAAGTCTGATGGTATTTTCCCTGCCTCATACATCTTGCACATAAGAAGGAACAGTTTCTTCACAACTGGCTCCAAAGATTGCTGCAGGGGTTTGGTTCGACTCAAATCTTTCAGTGCCTTCTAAAATTCTTCTAGGAGTATCTGTACGGATCGGCGTTCCTCCCCTAGCAACATGGTATGGAAATTAATTTATAAAAAAAGCTCCATTAGCTTTTTCCTTCCGACTTTAACCATCGCCCGACTAAGTTGCCAACCGCTGACTTGACATTCGGCTCCCTGGTCGCCATAATGCACGGCTGTCGTGGGGGAGGCCGACTCCTGCCCACTCAGCAATGCATCGTGGCCAATCAGGAGCGACCACGTTCCGTCCCGGGCCGCTCTCTTCCAAGCAAGCCGCCATCGCGTTCAGACGTCTTTCCCTGCCTTCTCCGCTTCCCCCGCTCTTCACCATGTTTCTCCGTGACGGGCGCCAATCCTTCGTAGGCCCCATTTCCGTAAAAAACCTTCAAGTGTGCCAGTAAGCCCTGCACTTCTCATGTAGCCGTTCCCATCTAGCCCACAACATCCGCTCAGCCTCTCCTGACAATCGACACCTGGTACATACCATCCACTTCCTTCACTTTGCTTGTATACGCCATGTATTCGGGAGATCGCAGCTGCCCACTTGTACCTGTTTGTGTCTTACTGAGACACGGTGTAGTGGCGTGGGACATTCATGGCTTTGACCACTGCATTGTATAGTGTGCCTCTGTAAGGGAGAGGCCCTCTTATGAACCTCCTGGTCTGCCTGTGCGCACTCCTTCGGCAGGGAGGGGCGACGGACGACCACGCTAGTAACAGGAGTGGTTGTGCTGCTGAAGGCACCAGCAACTGTGCTACCTGGGCTCCCAGAGATATGGACGGCCTAGCCCGAACAGAAGCCAAGGCAGCTTGTTTCCACACATTTACCATGCGCCACACAGTTCTGTTTGGTGCATTTAAAATTGTACGTGAAAATGTCACGGTACAGCGTGCCTCAGCGTATAGCGCCTGTGTAGGCCTACAGTGTGGGCAATAACAGCGCATCTGCGGCTAGAAGTAAGTTTGCGACCCGTGGACTTGTGCTAACAATCGAAAATTTTATTCACAAGTTGAAGAGAATGGGTTGTGTTCCTGATGACAATGTCGACAATGTCGATCATCCAAAAAGGGGTGAAAACGCCTGGAAACAGAGAGAAGGAAAGCGCTCTATAAGAAACCAACCCCAGGAAATCGATCAGACGAGCTTCACGACAGGTGGCAAACAACTGCGACGAAGTGTTATTCAAGAGCTGCATCTTGTCCTACATAAAATTCCTTCAGCGACTGAGCCCTAGGGGCATGGAAGAGCGATTGTTTCGGCAACACTATTGTCTGCGTAATTGATGAACAGTACCTTGATGTCAGTGTGCTTTGGCTTAGCGAGGAGGCCCACTTTCATTTGGATGCAACCGTCAATCATGAATATTGTCGAATTTGGGGGGACGGAAAATGCGCATTTCATGATCGGGAAGTCTCTCCACCTTCAATGGGTGACCGAGTCGTGTGCAGCGTCCAGTCAAGGAAAAATCGGTGCGATATTCCTCGATGCCTCGGTGACTACCGAACGGTACGTGACAGTGATGGGAAATGATTTCATCCCTGTTATCCAAATTGAGCCTGATTTCGACGGTGAAGACGATGCTCGACGCTATCGAATCACGAGAGTGTTTCAAGTCATGGGGGGAGCACTTTGGACACCGCATTCTTCTCTGGGATAGAGGGCACAGACATGGGCCTCGACTGCGAGCCGTATTCTATCTGTATAGGAACACTTCTGACTACTTTCAGTGGAGCTATATTAAAGACGAGATGTACAGCAATAACACCATAACCGCTGCTGAGATCGAAACAGCCATTCAGGAGGTCATCGACAGAATCCACATTCCTAAACTTTAGTGGGTCATGCAGAATTTCGCTATTCGTCTGCCCCGTACCATCTTCACATCATTGCCACGGCGACTTCCGAATTCATGTAGTAACTTTATATGCTTTAATAAAGTGTATGGGTGCTATGCTTTGTAAGTAATTTACGTTTTGTTTCACCCTAGGATGCATGGTGCCGAACACACATGAATGCATATGCAAGGTATCCGAGACGCTGCCCTAATTTAAAATTTTCCTCTTTTCATATAATCATTCTTTGGAGTTAAATTTATTTCTGTCAAATTTATTGTTATATTGAAAGATTCCTAAGATTCAGTAACATAATCTGGTAGGCCTGATTAACATTTTATTAAATGTTTATAAAAAAACTCTTAGAGTGAATTTTTATTAGTTACTTCCATTTACATAGAACATATACAAATAATTTTATTAATTCACTTATAAGTTGCAATTTACATTTTATAACATTTATTACAACCAGTTTCTTCAATTCAAACATACTCATTATTCACAACAATATGAATATAGGCAATATTTTGACAAAACATTTTTATTCATTGTTGACATAAAATTTGCCTTTTTCTTATTTCAACAAATGACAAACAAGAAGCACAAAGAACGCTACTAAGTTCCTTACAAATGTTGGTTTTTACACCTAATGCATGTCACAGAACATGTCCTGTGTTTACTATATGGACAATAATTGCATCTACTTCTTTTTCCTGAAACAGGTATTTGGTTCGGCAATATTACATCTTTTTGAACACCACATCTTTGTATGGCATCAACGATTTTCTTTGGAAGATTAGGGATCTTAATACGAAGTTCCGTTAGTGGTCTTACCATTTCCTCTGCTAAATCTCTTGGGAACAAACGCCTTTTATAACTTCTTCCACTATGGTACGTCAGATGTTGGGTGGAAAATAAAATTTCACTGTTGATTGCTGCGACGTCCATCATATTCACCCATAATACAAATGGCCATCTTCTTGTTTGTCTTTTGCAAGTGTAAAAATGACTTCTCTGGTCCATTTGATCTACTCTACCCTTCGTAAAGTTATAGAACTTTGTTATATCTGGTTTCTTTTTTGCACGAGTTTCATCAATGTTTCTGTCGTGATGCATTGTGCTAATGAGAAATACAGACGGTTTTTCTTTTTGGGAACATAACTCACCACTGTAATGTCACCTCTCAACTATAACAAAGAGGAATCAATCGCTCTGGAGGCAGATGGTTTCATCACATCAGGAATTTCTGGTTTATTTTGTTTGATTGTTCCCACCACTGTAATTTGCACCTGAAGCCTCTCTTCTCCCAGCTGCACACAAGTAAAGAAGTTGTCAACAGTATTATTTTTTGATGATCCTTCAATGCTTTTAGCAAGATCTTTCATCACATTCATTCCAATATTTTTCTGAATACGTACATGGGGCTTCCTTCCCGTGAAAACAATTCCGTCTAAAGCATATGCAGATGTAGCATCACATAACCAAAATATTTTTATGCCATACTTGGCTGGTTTAGAGGGCATATACTGGGTAAAGCTGCATCTTCCACGAAATGGGACTTTGAGCGAATCATTGGAAATCATTATATTTCTACACTTGTCAAGAAATAGTTGCCATACATTGCCAACAGCTGCAAGTTTGTCATCTGCACATCGAGCTTCACGGGTACACCTGTCATCAAATCTAATCATTCTCCTTATATCCTCGAATCTATTTACTGACATGGTGACCTTATATGTAGGATTTGCATTTCCATCCAAAAATAATTCTCTAATAGCGACATACCAACTCTTCTGAACGCCAGAAACCAGTAAAAGACCTAGAAACCCTGCATTTCAGCAAGCGAAACGATTTTCCACGTTTTACTACGTAAAGCAGCCACTCTTCTGCCTTCAATATTTGTGCAGTTGATGATTTCCCCTAGTATTTCCTTGGAGATGAAATAGTCCCAGGCATCCTTAAGTTTACAGGTTTTCAAACCACTGGCTGGACCAGGTGCCTTCTTTACGATATTATGGACAGGCGTATGAAAAGTTGCAGGAGGACCTAACTTCCAAATCGTTCCATTCCGACTAATGCATGTGTGGTCTTCTATACCTTTTTGTAGTGGTTCCTGATTTTCAGACTCTGATGAAGTAATATTATCGGAAGGACTGTCATCTGCAGGTTCAATGGCTGAATCTTCACTACTTGCATTTTCAAAAATATTTCCTTCCTCTTTTTCAAGTCACTTAGCCACAACACTTTCAAAATTAGCTGAATTTGCACGTACTGACTCTCTTGCTTTGTATGTCGAAGCCATAGCAAATGGCGTGTCACTTGAACAGCAGCTTGTGCAGCACCAAAGGAATCATACTCGTAACAATTTGAGCCTAGCAGCAACAAACAAACTACAGTAACAATGAGGCTGACAAGAGCAGCAGAGCATAACAATACTATGCAATAATAAAACATGTGGTAGCAAAAGATCAATAATACACCGACATCGCCAATATGTGATAGTAGTGTGTATCATATTTTTAGTTATACTATTACTACTACAGCTACTGCTGCTGTTGGCACTCCTGTTGCTGGAAATACCGCTACAGTTACTGCTGAATTAATAACTGCTCCCAAACAAGTGTTGAGGACAATATAGGGTAAAGGACATTTATAAATTTGTGAGGGCTTCTGAAGCCCTGCTTATGCATTCACGGTGTATGGTAAACATGTTAAATTATACAAAAAACTTAAAAAGGTATCTCGTTCAGAATTGATAGGGGGAATGTCAGAGTGTTAGTGAAAGAGTACTGGAAAGCAGTTTGAAATCAAACAAAAAACTACAGAAATTTTTTTAAAAATGAAGACATACAAGGGCCTCTGAGGCCTTGTTTATGCATCCTACGGTTAACATGGATCAACTACCTGAAAAGCCGGCGTTGCTGAGGTAATTATTTATTTTAGCCTGGAGTTACTAATTCAAATTCTTGTTAAGCTTATGGGACTTAACTGCGGGGTCATCTGTTCCTAAACGTACAGACTACGTATGAACTTATACTAAAGACAACACAAACATTCATGCCCGAGGGAGGATTCGAACCCCGACGGGGAACGGCCTCGAGTTAGTAGTTCTACAGTCTCTTCTCTCCTTCTACTATCCCTTCTGTCCATATCTATTTATGTAAAAAATATTTTATTTATCGGAGAATATATACGAAATAAGGCTGTCTTGCATGATGTACAAAATTGTAAGTGCAATATCCAAACAAAGAAACGTCTTTATCAAATTACAAATGATATGTAACATGTATTTTATTCAAACCTTGACTAAAAACAAAATTTCTTGTTGTTGTCTAGAAGATAGCGTGAATAAATTGTTTGGTGAGCCCACTCTCGAGCAAGTGACATAAAGGTGACCACGTGAGAAACAAAGAGATATCAAATCCACTTAGCGCAATGTAATAGCTTGCCCTCTGATTTATTATTCGTAATAGAAAATGCAAGTCTCACAGTAATCTGCAGTCTCTTGAAGTTAAAAGGTAGATCTGTCGCAAATGGTAGGTATCCATTGGAAGTACACTGTTTCATTCTCCTCCTCTACTTCTAACTCTATAGATGTCTGTTGCTTTCGCCTCCACCCGTGTGCGCTTCACAGTTCAAAGTTCTCAACAGCACCGTCAACTTTCACTATTTTACTTATTCTTATGCTAACCAGAATACAGGAGTGTTGTAGTAGCAAATAAGAAATGCATTAAAACGTCATGCATGATGTGATTGGTTTTTACCCATCGCAATATATATGATCTCATGTTTATTCAGTTATATGTTTTCAAATTGTATAACGTATCACGTTATATTCATTTGTGTAAGTGCTGTATGATGTAAAATATGTTGTTACCGATAGATTAAACCTGATACATGATGGTGAGGTTTTCTATGGACGTTACTGTTTATGTCCTCAGATCTCATGAAGTACGTGTCATACTGTGATACAGTCGTTTTACATCACGAATAGCGAAAAAGCGAGAAATTTTTTCTACTTTCGTGATTTTCATTTTGTTTGTAGAGCTTATGGGACTTAACTACGGGGTCATCAGTCCCTAAATTTATAATCTACTTATGAACTAGCTAATACTAAGGACGGCACAAATATCCATGCCCGAGGGGGATTCGAACCCCCGACCGTAGTGGCCGTGCAAACTGTGACTGACGCGCCACAGAACGCTCGGCCACTGTGGCCGGCTTCATGATTTTGATGTTGTTATCAGCAATAAGAAGTATAACAAAGGTTTGAAACAGTGTTTAAAGTTTGTTTCAAGTCGCTAAGTACTCTCATTCTCATATAGTATATGAATAAAGTCTCGTCGAATGATGTGACAGATTTTTACAGCTCCTATGAGTTATGATATCTCCTGAACCATGTGTCGTATATAGTTCTTACCCCTACAACAATTGTTACCTCACAATAAGGAATACGTGTACCAAATTTGGTTGAAATCGGTCTATTGGTTTAAGAGGAAATGTGCGGTATTGTCACTTGACGCAGCAGTTTTTCGCGCTTCTCATTGTTTATAACGTGTTATGTCGTGAACTATGTGTTGAACGTGATCTTTACTCTTAAGGCGATCGTTCTTGTGTGTTGAAGGTTACGGTGCGAAACTTCACAAAGATTGGAACACAACTATAGAAATATATGCAATACGTACAAGCAAATACACAAACACACAAACACACGGACATTCTGTCTTGCCGCGGCGGAGCGGCAGAGCGTATTGAGGCGCCGTGCTACGATGCTTGAGGCAGTTCCCCGTTGGAGGTTAGAATCCCCCCTCGGGCATGAATGCTTGCACCGTCTTTAGTATAAGCTAGTTCATAAATAGTTTGTAGGTTTATGGACTGACGACCACGTAGTTAAGTCCATAAGCTCTACAAACATTTGAACATTCTGCTTTATAAACAAAACAAAAAAAAAAAAAATAATGGTAGTTGGCCGCCTCCGTATTTCAGGTGACGGCGTCGCTGACTACCCTGTATGGGACCCGTGTTCGATTCTCGGTCGGGCACTCGGTGTTGTGTGTTGTCCTAATCATCATCATCTCGTCATCATCGCCGCGCAAGTCGCCCAAGCTTCGGATACAAATTCCCAGCTCCACCCTGCCCATAGTACTAAAACTCGTAGTTTTGAAACTAATTTTCGTAAGTGAAAGAGCCCCAAACTTGACCACCCTTCCCCACTAACTAAAATAATCATTGCCCGTAACCGACATACTATACAGGGTGTTACAAAAAGGTACGGCCAAACTTTCATGAAACATTCCTCATACACAAAGAAAGAAAATATGTTAGCTGGACATGTGTCTGGAAATGCTTCATTTCCATGTTAGAGCTCATTTTAGTATTTCTCTTTAAATGTTGTATTTACGGATGAGGCTTCATTCCAACGTGATCAAATTGCAAATTTTCACAATCAACATGTGTGGGTTGACGAGAATCCGCACGCAATTGTGCAAACACAGATTTTCTGTGAACGTTTGGGCAGGAATTGTTGGTGATGTCTTGATTGGGCCTCATGTTCTTCCACCGACGCTCACTGGAGCACGTTATCATGATTTCATACGGGATATTTTACCCGTGCTGCTAGAACATGTGCCTTTACAAGTACGACACAACATGTGGTTCATGCACGATGGAGCTCCTGCACATTTTAGTCGACGTGACCGATGGTTTGGTAGAGGCGGACCAATTACATGGCCTCCACGCTCTTCTGGCCTCAACCCTCTTGACTTTCATTTATGGCGGCATTTGAAAGCTCTTCTCTTCGCAACCCCGGTACCAAATGTAGAGACTCTTCGTGCTCGTATTGTGGACGGCTGTGACACAATACGCCATTCTCCCGGGCAGAATCAGCGCATCAGGGATTCCATGCGACGGAGGGTGGATGCACGTATCCTCGCTAACGGACATTTTGAAAATTTACTGTAACAAAGATTTAAAAACAAACAGAACAGAAACACTATCGGACCGAACTGCGTGGTCATCAGTCCGTAGCTTACAAACTACTTAAACCTAGGTAAACTAACCTACGGACAACACACACCCCCATGCCCCAGTGAGGACTCGAACCTCCACGGCGAGCAACCGCGCGCTCCACAGCGAGACGCTTTAGACCGTTCGGCTACTCCACCGCGGCTGTAACAAAGTGTTTGAAGTAACGCTGGTACGTTCTGTTGCTGCGTGTTTCCATTCCATGATCAACTGATTTGCAGGGAAGTAATAAAATGGGCTCTAACATGGAAATTAAGCGTTTCCGGACACATGTCCGCATAACATATTTTCGTTCTTTGTGTGTGAAGAATGTTTCCTGAAAGTTTGGCCGTACCTTCTTGTAGTTAGTGGGGAGGGGTGGGTATGTTTGTGGCCTTACTCTTACAAGAATTAGTTTCATAACTATGAGTTTGAGTACTGTGGGCAGTGTGAAGCTGGGAATTACCTGATGGGAGGCGTGCTCAGGTAGTCCTTACAGGTACGGTAATAACTGTGCCCTCAGTGGTGTAGCGGTCAGTGCAACTGCCTAGAAAGCAGGAGACCTGGTTTCGAATACCGGCTGAGTACACTGTTTTAGCTTCGCCCATTCGCAGTTGATTTCATCTGTAAATATGAAAGAGTAACAACTGCAGGATCATAAGCGACGTTTGTTCTTTCGGAGCAGACGCCACATGTGTATATATGCAGTTTCCGTTTTGATTATCAGTAATTGCAAAGTAATTGGATCCAATAGGAACACTAGAGAGGTGAAGTGGAACGGTTCTGAATGGTGATCGTCAGTGGACTAGTTGGCTCGGCTTGCCAGGTGTTGTCGGCTGTGGCCGCAGCATCGCCCGCTGTGCTGTCGGCGGCGGCGGCCCTGTGCGGCCATCCATCACGCAGCCCGCTGTGGTGGGGCGCGGCCGGCGCTGATGGAAGACCTGTCGATGACTTCCGGTTACGTCACGCCGCGCGCCGCCCACACCGCAGCCAGCGCCCAATTATGAATACAGTGGCCTCATCAGCGCGTGTATCACGCTACCACTCCGCGAAAATAGCTCTAAACGAGAGGCCGTGCTCTGTCCTGTGTTATCACAACTGGATGCGCTACCGCTCACATGTGTTTACCGGAGTTCATCGAAGCGACTTTCATTTGGCCCGCTTTGGAATAATAAAAGTGGGCTATACGAGATGGCTTTTAACAGCTGTAAATTTATTTGCAATTAACACCTTAATCACGGTTCATATAATGTTATGTTCTAGTTCATGACTGGCCAAGTAAGTGGTCCTGACAGTCTGGAGACCAGTTACTTTGGAATAAGGTTGGGAATCTCGAACAGATTCTGAGTCGTGGTCACCTTTGTGGACGGCAATGGCCAACGATGTGTGTAATGAGATGGGGAGCTATTACTGTCGATGGAGGCTATAGTAGGAAGAAGATACAGCTGTAAGACGGTTTTAGACGTTTTAGCTGTTAGTGATGTTCGAAGGGAAGTGAGAGAATACAAGGTGTACGTGTGAGGAGTCAAAGTAGGAGGAGCGAGGTGGGGTGTAAGGTTTTTATATCAGTAACGTATGTAAATGAACGACTGATGTGGGTAGATTTGGCTATCTCCTGCAAGATTAGCGTTCTGCCAGTTTATTCGCCCTGCGAAGAGACAGATCAGCTTGAGATGGAGAGCTTTTACAATGCACTCATGTTAAAGGAGAGGGTTTTTTTTTCCTCATGGGCGATTTCAACCGCAGAGTAGGAAATCAAAATGGTCAGAAGCAAATCATACTAATTTTCAACAATGGAAAAAGGAAAGATTGCAATAATTACAGTGGTATGTCGTTAATTAATGTTGTGGTGAAAGTATTCTGAGGTATTTTTGAAAGGAGTCGTCGATTATTAAAGACAAGTTGGATGAAAATCAGTATGGATTTAACTTTATTTGCAATTACAAAATGAATCACACATCCGATTTCACATACGACGGCATTTTCAATTACGGCTGCCATTATAAAGAAGCATTACAAAGCACACGTCGGCAGCAGCGATCTGAAAATCGGATGCGTGTCTTCTCCTTGAGTCAGAGTAACATTCTAGGAACTACGATTGTAGTGTTGCCGCGGATAAAAATGGAACATATTTTGTAGACGACCCTCATATGTAATACTAGCTTGAGACCCGGGGTTACCCAAGTATTTATTTTTTCCACGCTCTCGCTCGGCCATCGTCTCTCATTCTCCATCTCTTCGTTCCTCGCTCTATTGATCCTCTCGCGCTCTTTGCCCACCTCCTCTTCACACCGCCCACTATTCATCTCCCCCTTCTATCTCAGTTCACCTCATCTTCTCCGGCCTTCTTTCTTTCTTGCGCCTTATCCCGCTTACACACTGTCGGTGTGATTGACTATGAAATTTGCATGGCTGGCCGCGGTGGCCGACGGGACTGAGGCGCTCCAATCACGGTCTGAACGGCCACTACGGTCGGGGGTTCGAATCCCCCTCGGGCATGGATATTTGTGCAGTCCTTAGTAGTAGCTAGTTCATAAGTAGTTTGTAAGTTTAGTGACTGATGACCCCATAGTTAAGTCCCATAGGCTATACAAACATATATTTTTTTTAAATTTGCATAGTTAATTTTAACGGACAGCCACATGGTCTCCTGTGTCAAATTTTCCTCCTCTTGTATATGAAAAATCTTATGTGTCTATCGACTTTCTTGATGAACAGCGAAACAGTCTCTCTCTCTCTCTCTCTCTCTCTCTCGCACTTTTCTTTACACCCTGGTTTCGGCATTAGGCCATTTTCAAGTGATGTGATAAAAGTTGTCAGCACTTGAAAATGGCCTTTCAGTCAAATGGCGGTCAATTCCTTCAAAAAATTTTATATGACTGAGGCTCCTGACGCGTACAAAGTCATGTGTGAAACATATTGCTATATACCCTGTACCTTTTATCACGTTATAGCTTGCTGAAGGGCAAGTGTACGAAATTTCATTAAGATCGGAGCGTAACTGTTGAGAATCGTAGCTTAAATACCTTCCTCCACCCACCATTCATACCGTCTCTCTTGAACTTTGTGTCGTAGGTGATTGTTACTCGTACATAATTTTTAATCTCACGGTAAGGAGTATGTGCACCAAACCTGATTCGAAACGGTCTAGTGGTGTAGGAAAAGATGTTAATCATTGTTACGCAGTAGGTTTTCGCGCATCTCATTATTTGAGATTAAATACACCTTCTAAACTATGATCCTACAACTCACGGCCACCTATCTCTTGTTTTTGAATGTGTGCATAATTTCATCAGGATGGAACAAAACTGTAGATTTGTACGCAGTATAAATACACAAATGTACAAACAGACACTATATAAAGACGTAAATGTTAGAGGTATTACGGATTTAGCTGAATGGCCAGCTTCATCTTGGCCAGCAAGGTCGCCCGATACAATTCAGATTGTGTAACGTATGTGTAGTACAGATGGATCGTTCGTGAATGGACGGTTCCAAACGAACGGTTCAAAAACGTCAAGAACCGAGGAACTATATACGAGGGACGACAGTTCGCCATTCACTTAGGTATTCATAGTTGATCCTACTTGACGACTCTGATCCAGAACTCTGGAACGGTTGCGGTGACTTCCTGTTCCAGGAAGTGTAGGTTCCGGACAGGAACGCCTGGAGCGACTTCCACTTCAAGGAAGCGCCCCATGGCAGTTCCAGGCAGGTCCTGTTCTGGTCACTGTTTCGGTTCCAGCTCACTGCCCGGTATGGAGATCGTTTTGTTGACTACGCTCACCCATTCCCACTGTGTTTCCGACTGTTTTTGATCTTTGGACTACTGGTTCTTCGCGTGTTCTATTTACGACCATCACTAGCGATTTTAATTTACAAATATTTATAATTTTCTAGCAGAACGCCCATAAACATCGCATTCATTGTAGCACACAGGTTTTACGGGAACCATAAAGGCAAAAGTGATTATTTATTCGTATTTTTTATCAACAGCAGAACACATTATTGTCGAGAGTTTATTTATTATTATTCGTAAATCACTTGATTTCGTCCACTTTATTTAATACTTAATTTTTAACGTAACTTCTAGTCAATTCTCTAAAATGTAATGTAATAGTGTTTAAATAAATAGATTTCCTTACCTCTCTGTTGTATCCCAAACCGAAGAACTGCTTCCATGAGGAGCACAGATCTAGTGACGCCGTACTGACTTGCTAAATATATGAAACCTTTTATGTTGAAAACAAATCCATTTATATTGAAAAGTAATCATTTGTTTATCTGTCTCCCCATATGCACATGGACTATATGTACTCATTGCCGTCCCATTCGATTAGTTCCTTAGCGATGTACCTTTCTTATTCATGTAGCTTCAGTGTTACCTTTGTTGCTAGCTGCCTTTTGCAGAAAGGAATGGCAAAATGTTATAAAAAATGATCGTTCTTGCAAAAAGGTCGGCTGCATTTAAACCTGTAGACTGCTGGCGGCTTGCAAACTTGTTTCTACGAAATTTAGACGCTGCCCTCTGTTAACGTTCTGGTATACATAATATAGACCAATAAGTTTTTCAGTTTTATAACTGGATCTAATGGAAAAAATTACACGGCTATTTAAATATACAGGATGACATTTTAGTCTACTTCTTCTTCTAATCCGTTTTATCGCTCTACAAGTCTGGACAGCTGTGAGGATGCTGTGCAATTAGCGTTCATCCAAAGAAAGCGGAAGAAGAATTCTGAAGCGTAAATAAATAAAAAGCCTTTGTATAAATAATGTATCTCTAAGTATTACTAAACTTGGAAATACATATGAAACATTACAGGACTATGTTCTTCCATTCGTTGAATGACCTATTGCTGCTTTCACTGACAGTAGTTACTTAGGCATTTCTAGACGGCCGCTGCAGAAGGGCGCAGGTCTATCAACAGTCTGCTGACTGCTGTCAACTCCATGGATTTCGTTCACAGTGACGTAGCGGCATGCAGTCACAGCACTAGGAACAGGCTGACCCCGTACTGTCGCTGCAAACATATGGTGCAGGGCAGGCAGTGCCCCGTGACCGTAGGTTACGCGGACTCCAGACCTATAGGCTTAAGACCGACTCGCAGAAGAGCTGTCTGCAAGGCTGGTTCACCCTAAATCACCGAGCCTCATCATTTTGACGACGCATGATTGCTAACATTGATTTGTTAAATTTTTTGCTCCACACGGCTGTAACTCATAGTAGCTACCTAGCTTTCGAAATGATGGTCAGAGATTATAATCATGATCATCATCATCAATAGAGACTGATTATGCCTATCAGCATGCAGTGTGGAAAATAGTACCTCTAATAAAATTCCTCCATGATCCACTATTCAATGCTAACATTGATGCTTCGTCTGATGTTACGCCTTTTACTTCAAAATCATTCTTCACCGAATCTAAGTTCTTCTTGGTCCACCTCGACTCCTCTTACCCACCGCTGCCGAGCTCATGAGTCTCTTAAGTAACTTTGCTTTCTCCCATGCGTGTAACATGAACCCACCATCTCAGTCTGTTCGCTCTAACTGCTTCATCTATGGTGTTCATTCCCAGTTTTTCTTTGATTTCCACATTATGGACACCCTCCTGCCACTGTTCACATTTATTAGTAGCTGCAATAATTCTTGCCATTTTCATATCTGTAACCTCTATCTTGTGAGTAAGGAAACCTGTATCAACCCAACTTTCTCTCCCATACAACAAAGTTGGTCGAAAGATGGAGCGGTGCACTGCTAACTTAGTCTTGGTACTTACTTCCTTCTTGCAGAAGAGAGTAGATCTTAGCTGAGCACTCACTGCATTAGCTTTGCTGCTCCTCCATTCCAGTTCTTTCACTATGTTGCCATCCTGTGAGAAAATACATCCCAGGTACTTGAAACTGTCTACCTGTTCTAACTTTGTTCCTCCTATTTGGCAGTCAACCTGTTTAAATCTCTTTCCCACAGACATTACTTTCGTTTTGGAGATGCTGATCTTCATATCATAATCCTTGCACCTCTGATCGAGCTCTGAAATATTAGTTTGCAATATTTCAACCGAATCGGCCATTAAAACTAAGTCATCCGCATATGCGAGAATGCTTATATTATTTACCTATTTTAATCCCGCCCTGCTAGTCTACTGTTTTTAACATACGATCCACGAATAGTATGAACAACAGTGGTGACAAGTTACAGCCTTGTCTTACCCCTGAAACTACCCTGAACCATGAACTTAATTTGCCATCTACTCTAACTGCTGCCTGACAGTCTACGTAAAGACGTTTGATTGCCTGCAGAAGTTTGCCTCCTATACCATACTCTTGTAGAACTGACAGTAGCATCCTCCCAGGAACACGGTCTAAGCCTTTTCTAAATCTATGAAACATAGATACAAATCCCTGTTCCACTCTTAGCACTTTTCCATTACTTGCCGTAAGCTAAAGATCTGGTCCTGACAGCCTCTAAGAGGCCTAAACACATACTGATTTTCATCTAACTTGTCCTCAATTAATACTCGCACTCTCCTTTCAACAATACCTGAGAATATTTTGCCTAATACGCTAATTAAAGAGATACCGCCATAGTTGTTACAATCTTTTCTGTTTCCATGTTTAAAAATTGGCGTGATTACCGCTTTCGCCCAGTCAGACGGAACCTGTCCCGATTCCCACGCCTTCTCAATTATACTGTGTAACCATTTGAGACCTGATATTCCACTGTATTTGACGAGTTCCGGCTTAATTTCATCCACTCCAGCCACACTGTAATCTACTGACCATTTTCTACACTTCCTCAAATGAGATCCTGTTTCCATCGTCGTTCCTATCCCATTCTGCCTGAAAATCTCGTATATCAATGAACGTTTCACCTACATTGAGCAATTCTTCAAAATATTCGCTCCATCTGCTCAAGGCATCCACAGGATTGACTAGCAGCTCTCCTGACCTGTCCAAAACACTTGCTAATTCCTTCTTCCCTCCCTTTCATACATTGATAATTACGCTCCTAAATGGTTTTCCCGCGGCTTGACCTAGAGTTTCTAGCTTATTTCCAAAGTCTGCAATTATCCGTTTGGCTTTGTTCCTTCCCTACCTGATTTCTAGTATGGAGCCATTTTTGAAATGCCTTCTTTTTCTTTTTACAGGCTGGCTTGACTGTGTCATTCCACCAAGCTATCTGCTTCTTCCTACCTTTTCACACTACAGTTCCAAGACATTCTCTAGCTGCTTCCAGTAGTGTGTCCCTATACCTTGACCATTCCTCTTCCAGTGACTGCAAATCATTACATTCCACTAACTGGTAACTTTCCGAGATCATTGTTATGTATTTGTGCCTAATTTCTTTGCCTTGAAGCTTATCCACTCTTATCCTTCTACACATGGACCTGACTTTCTGCCCTTTTGGCCTCACAAAACTAATTTCACTGATGATTAAATAATGATCAGTATCATCAAAGAACTCGCGGAAAACACGTTTGTCCTTGACTGTCTTCCTGAATTCCTGGTCAGTTATTATATAGTGAATGACAGATCTGGTTCCCCTTCCTTCCCAAGTATAGCGGTTAATGTCCTTATGCTTAAAGAAGGAGTTTGTTATAATTAAGCTCATACTGGAACAAAAATCCAAGAGCTGTTTTCCGTTCCTGTTGGCCTCCTTATCCTCTCCAAACTTACCCATAACCTTTTCATAACCTTCTGTTCGATTTCCTACCCTGGCGTTGAAATCACATATGAGTAAAAAACACTATCCCTACCCTTCACTCTAACAACTACATCACTAAGTGCGTTGTAAAATCTGTCCATCTCATCTTGATCTGTCCCTTCACAGGGTGAATACACTGCGATAATCCTAATTTTCTTACTGGAGATGGCCAAATCTATCCACATCAGTCGTTCATTTACATACCTTATTGCAATTATGCTGGGTTCGATTGCTTTCCTGATTCAAAATCCTACAGCCTACTGTGCTCTTCCTACTTTGACTCCTGACAGGTAGACCTTGTATTCTCCGACTTCGTCCTCTTTCTCTCCCCTTACTCTAACGTCACTAACAGCTAAATCATCTAACCTCATCTTACTTGAAGCCTCCGCCAGCTCTACCTACTTCCTAGTGTAATCCCCATTGATATTAATAGCTCACCATCTCAATCGAGATCATTTGCCAAGTCGTATCGGAGAAGTCCCGGCATGTCAATTAGATGTGGGATTCCATCATCTCCAAACTTCCGAGGCGTTTTGCTCTGATTGTTGCCAGCATTATATTGAAGTACCTGGGAAGCTGGTTGCTAGCATTACTAGCCCAGGGCCCCACTGGGTTTTACCTCTAACGGTTGAGGGACTAACCGGTGGATTTGGTAGTCTTTGCCGTCTGAGCACAAAGGTGGCCACTACCCAACCTTATTCCAAAGTAAGTGGTATCCCCACATTCAGGACCACTTACTAGGCCATTAATACGTTGCCCGTGGTTCATGAACTAGGACATGACTACAGGAACCCACACCATGAACCACGGTCAGAGATTATACGTTCAAGAAATTCGTTTATTTGTTTCAGCTGCATTGAGTGCTATTTCGTAAATTTTACGACCATTTGTCTACGTATTTATAATTCCGTAAGATAATTGCAACAACAGGAACTATTCGTAGCAACACTATTGATTTCGTATGTACTCGTACTTGCTAGGGTACTACGTGCATAATGCGACAGCAAGTATCTGACTTTTTATTTTATACTAGAGGATCCCTGCAAATACTTCGCACCGTTAGTGGAATGGCAAAAAGTCGGGGGGGGGGGGGGGGGGGGGGGGAAATGGAAGTAAAGTTGAATGTTCACGCATAGCTTTCTTCTGAATCGATCAATGTAAGTGTTTAAAAACTCAAATGAAAGAGCTTCATCCGCTGAGAGTTTTTCGGTCAAAAAGAACTGTGTACCTTAATTAAAACCGAAGATATCGTAAAACAAACTGATTAAAATATTCAAAGCAAGGACAGAAGGATACCGCGTTTGAATAAAAATATAGGATGGAGAAACTTAAGTTAATTCTGATATTTGGTAACACATCTGCGAATGAATACCTTTCGTTTAAAGTAAAAATGAAGGAAATCGGTTAGATAGAACGGCTTGAGTGACTGACTATAGTTCAAATGTTTGTAAAGCTTATGGGACTTAACTACGTTGTCATCAGTCCCTAAACTTACAAACTACTTATGAACTACTTACGAACTAGGACGGCACAAATATCCATGCCCGAGGGGGGATTCGAACCCCCGACCGTAGCGGCCGTGCTGACCGTGACTGGAGCGCCTCAGTCACCTCGGTCACCGCGGCCGGCACTATAGTTAACAGCAAGGATATCCCCATAAGAAATACAAATAAGGAAATCGCGTTTGAGTAGAGAAAAAAATAAGGCCAGAATTATTTAAATTCTGATAATTGATGATAAATGTATGGATGAATGCATTTCGTTTAAAACGAAAATGAAGAAAATTGATTGGGTAGTTTGGTATGACCGACTTACTTTAATTTTAGTAGATTCTATTAATATATAAGATCATTTTAGATGAATTTTCTGCTTTTAGACGACCGACAAATCGTACAAAGTGTTAAGGAAATCTATTTAAAAAGAAGTTAATTAAACTGAATTGGACAGATATTCTATTTCGAATGCAGAAATTGAAAATGTGGAGCTCAATGAAGGAATATTGACTGATTCACATGTCTCAGTCACTCCATCGCCAAATACTGATACGACTGACATACGCCATTGTCTTGCGTTTGAACAGTGAGAGCAAAAACGTAAGGAGGTTCAGTGTGAAAAGATCAGAAGTGATTGTTTCTACCTATAGAAACTTTCTTGGGGGTAAACAATATTTGTATTGAAAGTGAGAAAATATTTTTTTTCAATTATCTTATTTTGCTTTATCTGAAACCTGATTCTTTTAATCAAACAAAAGACACACACACACACACACACACATACACACACAAATATATGAGCAGTTGACAGAAGAACAGAGTGTAACTGCCTGTTATACGAGTAAGAAACCATAGATAATAGAGGATTACAATACTACTTAATGTGGCGTTGATGTCCTGCACCACATGTGTAGTACTTATTCCTGTAGTCGGAAGGTGGCCAACAAGTGTGCTTTAATGGCATGATAAATTCAGTGTTCTTTTAATGTTTGGCTTATCCATGTCCACAATTATATTCACATCACTTACTACGACATTCTTTTTATGTATATATTGTAGAGAATGTCGTCGTGACCCCTGTAAATGAAGCAATGACAACTATAAAAACAGAGGAAACTTAAAAAATGAGGTGTTTTTATTTTGAGGTATCGTATTTCATGGTATCTTCAGTTCAAATTATTATTGCTAGCTGAAAACCTGGCGTTGCCCACGTTTTTATTTGTTTCATGCCCTTCTATCCTACTTCCCCATTGTTCATAGGTCCTCCCCCTTTCTCGTCCCATCTCTTGCCCACGCCCCTCCCCCCCCCCCTTATCCAATCTCTTAGTCCTGTCTGTATTCAATTCTGCCTGCCCTGTGTTTAGCTCCCCCTCCCGTCTCTTGCGCCTTTTCCTGTTTGCCCATGATGGTCGGCGTGGTTGACTTTGGAATTGGCACGGTTAATTTTAAGGATTAGCCTTTACACCTGCTTTGTCATGTCTTCCTCCGCCTATGAAAAAACACATGTTTTAATCAACTTTCATTCTGAACAGTGAAGCAGTGTGAAATTTATTTCATGTAATATCTGCCAAGTACAGCACTGTAGCTTGCTGACGGTCAATTGTATAAAATTTGATAAATATCGGATTCAAAATGTAGATTTTGGCAAAGTCATTAAATAAAATACCCTTCCACCCGCGCCATATAAAATTTTATGTAAAAAGTGTACTTCCTCTTGTTCTGCAGGTCAAATGAGCAACGGTTTACCAAAAAAAGAACTAAATTGTGGACTATGTCAGAGTTCATAAGTAAAATACTCTCAACCTTGCCCCATGCGAAATCTTCAGTAGACAGAGACCTTCGTCAGACTTTGAAAGTTAACTGTGAAAAGTTCATCAAGATCGAAATAAAACTGGTAGATGATGTTGTGGTGAGACGCACCATACACGTCATATCTCGCGAAAAATGTGTCGTAGGTGGTTTTTAAATCTACATTAATTGTTACCTCACGCGGCATGCATGCATACATCAGTAGGTAAGTGAACTGACCGGGTTCTGCAGCCGGTTTGACGTGCAGTTTTAATCTACCATTCTGACTATTGACCCGATTCGTGGCCTCTACCTTATGTGGTGATGGCAAAGTGTTGTCAAGCCACTTATGTACACAAACACAAGTTGCGCGTTTTCCCGAAGGGCTCAGAGCTCGAATTTCCCAGGAGCGGATGGGCGGGGCCTGACACAAGTCGATGACATACAACGCCCACACACACACACACACACACACACACACACACACACACACACACACACACATGTACAGGCACAGATGCTAACCTGGCCTATATACCACGAGGCTTCATTTAGAACATGTTTAAGTTTTATATGATTAAATGTCGTAAACACTGCATCTCTAAAAATTCGTAATTGTGTCGTAATATCTTAAGTAGTAAAAGCAAATATCATGCATTTCGTTGGCCCTGCTGATCTGGTACTAAAGCGCGTGCTTCGTAACTGAAAAGTCATGAGATGAAATCCAGGTCCAACCACAGGAATTCCAACTTGCAGTTAACATGTATTTGGCTGTCCGTATGATGAAAATACGCCAGGAGAACTATGAGGCCCGGATTTCAGTTTCAACTGCTAGTTGCTTTTCCATTGTAGAATTAAAAGGAAACATTGGGGATTTAGATATCACCGATGCAGCGTCCAATCGCAGGACTTAGAGCTCTTATTCTGACGCGAAAATAAATATAGTCACAGTAAAGTCCAAAACTATATTTTCTTCCCTTTATTCTTATTTCATTTTACTTTACAGGGGCGAACTGGCAGATAAGGTGTGTTACTTCTTCAGTGCACTAGTGAACATAATAACATTTGCATTTTATTGACTGTACAACTTTTTGCGGTGACGTTGTGGAGTTCTCATTTTACTGTGATCTTGGTGACAACTAGCTGAAGAAGTCAGCGCTGATGTTGTTTGATGACCAGCTCAAGGAAAGCTTCACGTGGTGGAGACTGAACATAAGATGGGGATAGAGCGCTGTCATTGAAGTAATGAAGGAAGTTAAAAGACGGTTTGGTGCAAATAGGAGATGCCTGTTGTAACAGGAATCACCTAGCTATGATACAGTGCGAGTGAGGATGCTATGTGGTTGGAGGGGTACTCAAGAGTGAGTTGGGAATGATTAGGCGAGTGCTTCTACTCAAAGTGACAATGATGGTAAGAAAAGGAAGCAAGATTCGACTTGTTCTGTGGAGACGGAACAAAAACTTTGATGGGTTTCAGAACGACGGGGTAGGAAAACGGTCATGCCCTTTCAAATAAGCCATGCTGACATTTGCGTAGAGAGATTGTTGAAAATGATCGTCAACCAAAATGTGGATAGCGGAAGACCGTGTCCTCCACTATGACACCTGGCTATGAGGGTAAGTGGCGGTGGCATTTCAATTTAAAAATGGATGGTCCAGCAAGGTGACTTAATACAGGATATAAGGGCTCACAAATGAATTGATTTTCAATAACTGTGGTGATGAAGCAGAAGTTGTCTTCAATGGATGGTGCTGGACTTTAGGATTTGTATGGGTGAATTCGAGTGCTAATAGGGCGGCTTGGCACATTGAGTTGAGAATTCGTTGGAGGCGTCTGGGGCTGCACTTGGATGGACCGGAAAGGACTGAAGGTTTGGACAGTGTTTGACAGGTGGTGAGTTCTGCAAAGAGGGCAAGTGGACGGGTACTTGAAATCCAGAGTGAGATGTTCACTGTAGGTGAGGCAATTTGTAAGTAGTTGGAGGGGTACTCAAGTGTGAGTAGGGCTCTATTAGGCGAATGCTTCTACTGAAGATAACAATGATGGCATATAGAGAAAGAAAGGGAAGGAAGACTGG
Organism: Locusta migratoria; assembly: GCA_026315105.1. Classification (NCBI taxonomy): domain Eukaryota; kingdom Metazoa; phylum Arthropoda; class Insecta; order Orthoptera; family Acrididae; genus Locusta; species Locusta migratoria. Next base: position 526,144,222 of record CM048747.1, read on the forward strand.
ACATTTTCAATAGAGACGGAACGAACGCTTTGATGGTTTGAGAACGATGGGGTAGGAAATTAGTCATGCGCTTTTAAATAAGCCATGCTGGAATTTTCTTAGAGAGTTTTTTGAAAATAAGGGTCAACCGAGATGTGGATGGAGGAAGACGTATTTCAACTCTGTCCTCCCCTACGACAGCTGACTCGATCTTTGAGACTAAGTGGCGGTGGCATTTCAATATAAAAATGGACGGTCCAGCGGGGTGACTTAATACGATATGAGGGCTCACGAATGAATGGATTTTCAATAACTGTGGTGATGAAGCAGAATCTGTCTTCAACGGATGGTGCTGGACTTAGGGATTTGTATGGATGAATTCTAGTGCTAATAGGGCGCCTTGGCACATTGAGTTTTTTTTTTTTTGGTCCCTGGGCTTACAAACTATTTTTGTTCTCCCCAAAGTCAGGAAAAAATTTACTACAAAAAAGGAAAAATAAATAAAGGGGCCTATGTGCCACCGCCACTTTTGCCCTAAGAAAAAAAAAATAAATAACTGCACCTAAAACATAGGAATGGGAAGGAGTTATTTGCAATCATTTATTTATTTATTTTTATTTTCTTTATTGAAGTGTTTTATGTCTTGTTATCTTTGTGCAGTTCTTCACACGCCTTCAGTGGGGAACATAGAAATTCGTCTTCTTGATAATTTTTGTAAAGGTTCCGTTTTCAGTTCGTTCAGGACTCGTATCAACAAGAACATCACATTAACTTCTCATATTTGGAACGTTCCAGTTGGGAGGCGGATCGTGAAAGACGCTCCATAAAAAATTGGAAAAGAACTGCTGGTATCTGGGGTTACGAACGATAGCGCAATGACGATCATTGAGATAGGTCCAGTTATCCAGTTTTGATTCCTCGTCGCGGTCGAAAAGGTAGCGGACGGTGTGGCCGCGTATCCAGTTCACAGCGTTAGTTTTCGTGGCCAGGTAATAAATCGTGTCCGGGAATAGCAGCGTCTGGAATGAGAGCTGCGCAGGTGTACGTAGGGTGACGAAAGCGAGAATGTGTTGTGCGAGTCTCCAGACGTCGGAGGAAGGACCACATTCGGACCGGTGGTTGTCGGTGTCATCTACCCCACAGTGAAGACATAAGGGTGTGTCAGCGAGTCGGATACGGTGCAGGCGAAAACGGTTGACTTGTTTACCGTTGATGGTGATATACCAGGCGGACTGGACGCTGGAATCGAGAAAAACTGCATGTACTGCTTTCCATGCACGACGCCATATGATTTGGGGAAACTTTTGTTCAATAGGATTGGGGGGCTGATGTAGTTGGAGGGCCTCATAGACAGTCTTTGTCCGTAGTATTCGTGAAAGAGGTAAGGATTGGTAAATGTAGCTTAATTCCAGAAAGAAATGTCGGATGTAGTAAAAAGGGCCTGGAATGTCAGATAAATTGACTGGGGATGTTTTAGAGACGGGTGCGTATTCGCGTAAAAGCAGTCCGATCATGCTCATCGGGCAGTGTCGCCATATTTTCAGTTGGTAGCTAACAAACAGTGCCGTAAATTTTTGTGGGACTTGAAGTAGACCGACCCCACCACGATCCCGTGGGAGGGAAAGTGAGGTATATTGGACCTTGAATAAAGTCCACTACAGACAAAGGATCCCATCGCCATCAGCAGACGACGGGCAATGGATATCGGGATCGGGAACACTTGTGCCACATGGGGAATGCGAGAGGCGTGATAAACGTTCACGAATCGCGCACCTTGAATCACATCCAGGAATCTAAATCGGTGTTGAAAGAGGCTTCCCCGGATCGTTTGGAGCAGACGCCTTGCATTGAAGGTCGCCGAACGACGAAGATCTTTTGTAAAGTCAATGACTAAGTAGCGGACGGTGATGGCCACACTTAACGGAGCAACGCATCTAGCAGATAGACCCTCTCCAATAAGCAGAACCTTCGATTTAGCAACGTTGAGAGAACTGCCGGATGCTTCGCCAAATGTTGTTATCCATGTCAGAGCTGCGCGAACGTCGTTTTCACTGCGAAGGAAGAGCATGAGATCATCAACAGAAATGCTGTCCGTGCAAAGGCATGCCCGTCAGACGTTGGCGAAGTCCTTGGAGCAGGGGTTCTAAGACAAATGCAAACAGAATTGTCGTAAGTGGGCAACCTTGTCTAACAGACCATGCAATCCTAAGAGGCGCAGTGATGCGTCCATTATAGAGTACTCTGGAAGTTGCGCCACTCAAAAGGCGCTTTACTACACTCACTATTTGTGCCGGAAAGCCCATGTGTTGTAGGACCGTCACCAGAAAAGTGTGATCTACACGATCGAATGCCTGACTGAAGTCAAGCTAAGCCAGTGTACCAGGCAGTTGTCGGAACTTGGCGAGCGCAATCATGTCCCTGTAACGGCAAAGGGCCGTTCGAACATTGTTGGCTCCACCCAGGGAAGTCTGGTCGTGGGATGTGACGTACGGTGCTGCCTTCTTGAGTCGAGTTACTAACAAGCGGGTGAATATCTTTAAGTCACTATTGAGAAGAGTGAGGGGCCGGTAGTCGCTGATCCGTGATCGCTCGTGAGGTTTAGGAACGGGAACAATAACACCGTCGAGGAAGGCGGGAGGGATCGTCGTTGCTGGGGACATCAGTTCACGGCAGATAGCTGTCCAAGTGGGTACCAACAGGTAGCTAAAACTCTTGTAAAATTCTAGGGGGAGGCCGTCAGGTCCGGGGGATTTATTGGCGGCTCCCGCCCTGATAGCGTCCAGGACTTCGTCAGTGGTCACGTCTTCTTCGAGTTCAGTCGCCATGTCTTCCGGAACAATGTTAGTGATGAGTGCCGCAACCTCCTCGATAAAAGTTGGGTTATGTGGAGCGGCCATGTACAACCGGGTGAAGTTAGAATGAGAAGCATGACCAATATCTTTTTGAGATGTATGTCGTCGGCCTTCCACATCGACAAGATCTTGTATAAGAGCTAGACGTCGACGACTGCGTTCTGCAAGTAAGTGGTACATCGACGGTGGTTCCTGAGGTATGCGATCATTAGTACGGGACCTCACAATGACGCCTTCTAACCGTCGACGTGTGAGAAGGGTGATATGTGCTTTAGCACGATGCACGATCGTCTGTCGAGATGGAGAGAATGGCATCGAAGTGCACTCTCCTAGGATCGCGTAGTGAAAGTCTAAGGTGCTGGCTTACCAGGCCTTGACATCTTTACCGTACCCATCAATGCTGTTTCTTAGTGCCGGTTTCGCGCAGGATAACCACCATGATAAAGTCGACGAGTAGGCGGGGCGACAGCGGCGGCAGAGGGCCCATGCGTCCTCTACTACGCAACGACAGTCAGGAGCAGGCAGGTGGACAACGTTCAGTTTCCATGGACCGCGACTGTGCCACACCCGTTGTCGGGCGAGGACGACATCGCAGATGTAGGCTTCATGATTGGAGAAGCATGTCGTGTGGCGTCAGCGAGGGTGCGTGTAAGGTAAACGCGGTCGAGTCGACTTGACGAGTATGCTGTGTAGTATGTGAACCCCGCGCGTATTCCATAGAGTTTCGTCCATGAATCGATTAGTTGTAGTCGGTCGATAATGGCAGACAGGGCTGCGCACGGAGAATGTGTGGGGAGTTGATCAGTGGGCCCTTGTGTGCAGTTGAAATCCCCGCCAAGCACCAGATCATCCAGTGGACCCACAAAAAGCGGCATTACCTCGTCAGCAAAGAAGACATGTCGTTCTCTACGTCTGTTGTGATAACACGCACACCGAACAGTGTAAGGGCCATTCTCCTCGCATTAGGAAAGTACACAACATCTTCAGCAGAGAGCCTTTCGCGGAGGAGGATGGCAACTCCGCTACCATTGTCAGAGGGGTGAGAGATGTGCGCTCCGTAGCCGGTAGGAGCGTAGAAGGCCGAGACGAACACTTCTTGGAGAAGGGCAATGTCGACATCGGCAGCGTAAATGGTGTCACGGAACATCGCCAATTTGTGAGGAGCTCGGATGGTAGCACGATTCATCGTTGCAATGCGGTAGTGTTGAGGAAGTGCTCCTGCTGATGTCGATGGGGGTCCTGTTAAGATGTCCGGTGGGTGTGGGGCGTCAGAAGCCGCCACTGTGTCTGCAATCACTAGGCGCAAGTTTTGTCGGGCGCCACCGAGGGTTTCGCCCCATCCGGCGGGGCAGAGTTCTGATCTGCCTCATCTTCGACATCGGCTTTCCAGGGGGCCGACACGAAGGACGAGTGATTCTCGCTCCCTTCGAGTGGTAGGGGTGGAGATGCTGCCACAGTGTTATCCTCTACAGGGTCCACTGTTGTCAGGGGAGATGGAAGGCAGTGAATAGGACGTCCTTCGGTTGAGACATCGGGCACGACAGTTTCCGTGGTTGTGACGCTCGAAGAGAGAACACTGTCAGACATCCTGTCTTCTTCCTGTGTGGGGGGGGGGGGGGGATGTCGTCGGAGGACGTTCGATTTCTCTTCTTCCGTTTCCTGGGCGACCGCTCTTCCGAACGTGCTGCTCCGTGTCAGAATGCGGGAGTCCGTCGTCCGACGTAGTGCCCGTCTGTATGAAAGCTGCGGTGGGCACCACTCTGGGGTCGAGGTCCATCGCTTCGGCCGCGCCGCCTTTCATGTTCTGAAAGTTTGTCGGTCTTGTCTCAGGCATGGTAGAAGAGGATGCGGAAGTCTCTTCCACGCTGCAGTCCTCGGGGGGAAGCGTTGGCGGGAGAAAGGACGCATCCTGAAGTGTTGCTTCAGGTTTTCACACAGCTGATACAGGTGGTGCTGTTGCAGCTGGAACTGCCTCATCTGTCGGAATCCGGAGTAAACGGCGATGGTGACATTCGGAACGAACGTGGCCCTCTTGTCCACAGCCTGCACAAGTCCGTGGCTGTCTATCATACATGACGATGGCTCACACACCACCAATCATTAGGTAGGATGGTACGTGTTTTGACAGTTCGATCTTGAGCTGTCGTACGCCGTTTAATACATGGTACGTCGTGAACGTCAGCCATTTTCCGCCATGTGTCCCACAACCTTGCCGTAGGGGCGAAAGGCTTCAACGACGGCGTCTTGCGGTACCTCGAATGGAAGCTCAAACACACGAAGTGTTCGCAGTCCGAATTCTGCATGGTCCACCGTCACCTCCCCGATATGTCCGTCCGAGTGTTTAAATTTCAGTCCTTGTGCGTGTTGTCGTACGACTTCAGCACATGCGGTCTCAGATGTCATTTTGATGTAAACGACACTGCCGGTGATCGAGAAGTGGATACCTATCACTTCTTGTGGGTTCAATCGTAGCTCTTCACGAATAAATTGTTCAATTTCGTAATCGCGTGGTCGTGGATGTTCTGCTTGGAATGTAACTTTCAGGGTCGCTCGGCGGTAAGAGTGCGCCATAATGGACACAGTTACTGCACTCGAGACAAATACAAATACCGCGACGCGGAAGTGAACAACACCGGCAGCGGGGCAGTACCCTGCGCGCGGAGCAGGTCCGCACGCGCCTACAGCCGAAAGCCAACTGAGTTGAAGCTTCGTTAGAGGGGTTTGGCGGTGCACTTGGACTGAAGGTTTGGACGGTGTTTGTACAGGTGGTGGGTTTTTCAAAGAGGGCAAGTGGAAGGGTACGTCATATATTAAATACATGTGCAAGCCACAGTATATGTTTCTTGACGCCGTACTCTGTTATCTTTGAGTTAACAATGTTCACACATTTGTTAAGCTTAAGGGACTTGACTGCGGGGTCATCAGTCCCTAAACTTACAAACTACTTATGAACTACGTTATACTAAAGACGACACAAACATCCAAGCTCGAGGGGGGATTCGAACCCCAGACCGTAGTGGCCGTGCAAACTGTGACTTGTGCGCCGCAGACCGCTAGGCCACTGCGGCCGGCTATCTTTGAGTCGCCAGTTAGTTGTTGGCCTTAGAGGTCGTGAGTTATTTGTTGAGAGAGCGCTTACGCCACCATTATAGTTGCCCTTATTGTAGAGGGGAATTCTGCATTCAGCAGTTACGAGCAGAAATGTATAGTGGGCCCATTCAAAGGAACATTTGTTATTAAATATTCCGACGTGAATTTCACTATGTTAATGATCGATGTCTTCTGTAAATTTTACGGAAGATGTCCGCCAATAATTTCAAGCCCAATTGTATATTTTTGTAACTGCTCTTCTTCTTTGTAAATTTGAGCCAACACCGACCACAGCAGTGCAAGTTTATATGCCAACTAGCAAGGCCGATGATGAAGATATCGAAAAAATGTATGAGGAGATAAAAGAAATCATTCAGAAAGTTAAGGGAGAGGAAAACTTGATTGTGATGGGGGACTGGAACTCGGAAGTAGGAAAGGGAAGAGAAGGAAATGTAGTAGGTCAATATGGACTAGAAAAAGGGAATGAAAGAGGCGATCGCTTGGTAGAATGTTGTGCAGAGCACAATTTAATGATCACCAACACTTGGTTTAATCATCATGAAAGAAGGCTGTATACGTGGAAGAGACCAGGAGACACTGGAAGGTACCAGATTGACTTTATAATGGTAAGGAATACATTTACAAACCAGGTTCTAAACAGACATATCCAGGGGCAGATATAGATTCTGACCATAACTTATTGGTTATGAACTGCAGAGTAAAACATTTCTTCCCAGCGTCGGATACACACAACACGAAATTTAGCCTTACAAAATGCAGTCGAAATGGACTTACTATAAAAAAAAACTCACCACGCATGTGTGTTAAAAGGCTTTAGCACTTGAATAGTGCATTTTTCGACTGCATTTTGCAAGGCTAAATCTCGTGTTGCGTGTACGCAACGCTGGGAAGAAATCGGTTAAAACTTAAGAGACTGCAGAAAGGTAGAAAGGTTAGGAGATGGAACCTGGACAAATTGAAGGAACCAGAGGTGGTTGGAAGTTTCAGAGGGAGCATTAGGCAAGGTTTGGCTGAAAGTGGTGAGAGTAATACAGTAGAATAAGAATGGGTAGCTCTGAGATATAGGGTAGAGAAAGCTGCAGAGGACCATATAGGCAGAAGGACAAGGCCTAATAGAAATCCCTGGATAACACAGGATATACTGAACTTAATTGATGAGGGGAGAAAATATAAAAATTCAGGAAGTGAAACAGGAAAAAGGGAGTACAAACATCTGAAAAATGAGATTGACAGGAAGTGCAGACTGGCTAAGCAGGAGTGGCTAGAGGACAAATGCAGAACCGTAGAAGAATGCATAACTAGGGGAAAGATAGATTCCGCCTACGGGAAAGAAAAAAGAGATATTTGGAGACAAGAAAAATAGCAAAGTGGGGAAAGCTGAACTGTGGAAGGAATACATAGAGAGCTTATACAAAGAAAGTAAACTTGAAGGCAGTATTCTAGAAATGGAAGACGAAGTGCATGAAGATGACATAGGAGATATGATACTGCGAGAAGAATTTGACAGAGCGCTGAAAGACGTGAGTCGAAACAAGGCCCCTGGAGTAGATGATATTCCGTCTGAACTGCTGATTCGTTAGGAGAGACAGTCGTGAAAAATTGTATCACCTGGTATACAAGATGTATTAGACAGGGGAAATGCCCTCCGACTTCAAGAAGAATATTGTAATTCCAATTCCAAGGAAAGCAAGTGTATACAAGTGTGAAAATTACAGAACTATCAGTTTAATAAGTCATGGGTGCAAAACACTAACACGAATTATTTACAGACGAATGGAAAGGCTTGTGGAATCTGATCTCGGAGAATATCAGTTTGGATTTAGGAGAAATGTAGGAACTCGGTAGGCAATACTCACATTACGACTTATCTTAGAAGATAGCCTAAGAAAAGGGAAACGTACGTTTTTAGCGTTTGTCGATTTGGAGAAAGCTTTTGACAATGTCGACTGGAATACACTCTTCCAAATTCTGAAGGTATCAGAGGTAAAATATAGGTAGCGAAGAGTTATATTCAACCAATACAAAAACCAGACAGCGGTTATTAGAGTCGAAGGGCAAGAAAGGGACACAGAGGTTGGGAAGGGAGTAAGACAGGGTTGTAGCCTTTCCCCAATATTGTTCAATCTGTACATTGAGCAGGCAGTGAAGGAATGGAAGGAGAATATAGAGGGCATTAAAGTGCAGTGAGAAGAAATAAAAATATTGCAGTTTGCTGATGACATAGTAATTCTGTCAGAGACCGCAAAATATCTGGAAGAGCAATTGAATTGGATGGACAATGTCTTAAAAGGAAGATATAAGATGAACATTAACAATAGGAAAACGAAGGTAATGGAATGCAATGTCAGAAAATCAGGTGATGCTGAAAGAATTAAATTAGGTAATGAGACAATAGAAGTAGTAGATGAATTTTGTTATTTGGGTAGCAAGATAACTTCTGATGGTCGAAGTAAAGAAGATATAAAATGCAGAATGCCTTTGGGAAGAAAAGCGTTTCTAATGAAGCGAAACTTGTTAACATCTAATATTGTCTGGAGAGTAGCATTGTATGGGAGTGAAACGTAGACGATAAGGAGTCCAGATAAATAGATAATAGAAGCTTTTGAAATGTGTTGCTACATACGAATGATGAAAATTAGATGGGTAGATCACGCAACTAATGAGGAGGTGCTTAATCGAATCTGGGAGAAAAGCAGTTACTGGCATATCCTGACTAAAAGAAGGGATAGATTGGTTGGACACATTCTGAGACATCAATAAATTATCAACTTGGCATTAGAAGGAAGCGTGTGGGGTAAAAATCGTAGAGGGAGACCGATGGACGAATACAGTAAGCAGTTTGAAAAGGACGTAGGTTGCCGAACGTATTCTCAGATGAAGAGGTTTGCACAGGACAGGGTAGCGTGGAGAGATGCATCAAACCAGTCTGCGGACTGAAGACCACAACAACAACAACTTCTTATTTAAGTAAAATGAAAATATGTGTTGGTTTTAATCATTTACAGTCAGTTTCCCAGACTTTTATTCAACCTCATCCAAAATGCCACGGTTCACAATGCCATACTAGATTACCTTTTAATACTATTTAGATTTAAAATAATACTTGGCTGCTGCTGTTAGTGTGCTGAAATGCTGTTGAGAGAAAGGCGATAAAAAAGTACATAAATAAATATCAAGTATATGATTTTCCGTGACATTACCTTCATCGTCATTTCAAAGGTTTTTTTACCTTAAGGTAAAGGAGCAGTTTTATTCTATTTCAGATTGGTGCACATGGTAAAGCCTTATTCATATTCACCATTAGAGTAAGAAAGTTCATTCATGATTGGTAGATGCAGGCCCCATTCTGAAATAAGTCGTCTATTGCATCACCTGGAAAGACAGAGATGAGGAATGTGGGGTCACTGTGACTGTAGAGAAGTTTCCAGATTTGGGAGTTGCTGCTGGAGCTGAGCTCCAGTTTTTCCTCGCCAATCGTGCTCTGTGACTCTACCCCTTAATCGCAGCAGATTTTGCGGGCACTGTGGTGGGGTAAGTGGAACAAAGAAGGCAGATGGACCAATTGTTAAGGCAAGTTGTCCGGGCACCAAGTGGGTTTACAAAACGGGGAAATTTGTCATTGCGCAATGTACGTGAAATATAAGCCGTAATTTGTTGAGATTTGCAATGTACTTTTTCTTTTCGAGGTACAGTCTTTTAGAGATAAACAGATTGACATCTGGATGTGAGAGGATGATGGAATAAGGTTATTTGGTGTGAAAGTATTATAGTGGTATTTTAGTTTCAGACATTTACATCTACATATTTACTTTGCAAATGATTTTAAAGTGCCTGCTATGGGATTTATCAAACAGCTTTTACAGTTTTCATTCCAATCCCTAATAGTGTGAGGAAAAAGGGACAGCCTCTTATTTAATTATGATGTCCATGTCTGCCTTTCTGTAGGGGGTGTAACAAATTATATTTCCATTCGGGGTAGAGAGTTGGTGAAAGAAATTTCGCAAATAGATCTGGTCGAAAGGAATAACACCTTTGCTTTAATGATTTCCAACCCAACTAACACATAATTACCGCGACAATCTCGCACGTGTATCGCGATAGTTAAAAAGAGTTGCCCTTCTCTGCACTTCCTCTAAATCATCCATAATTCACACCTGAGAGGAAAAAAATGTTCAAATGTTTGTAGAGCTTATGGGACTTAACTATGGGGTCATCAGTCCCTAAACTTACAAACTACTTCTGAACTAGCTACTACCAAGGACGGCACAAATATCCATGCCCGAGGGGAATTCGAACCCCCGACCGCAGTGGCCGTGCAGACCGTGACTGACGCGCCGCAGTCCTCTCGTCCACCGCGGCCGGCACACGTGAGAGGATCTCATGCAAGCCGGCCGCGGTGGCCGAGGAGACTAAGGCGCTCCAGTCACGGTCTGCACGGCCACTGCGGTCGGGGGTTCGAATTCCCCCTCGGGCATGGATATTTGTGCCGTCCTATTTCGTAAGTAGTTCATAAGTAGTTTGTGAGTTTAGGGACTGATGACCCCGTAGTTAAGTCCCATAGACTATACAAACATTTAAATTTTTTTTTAGATCTCATGCAAATAAATACTACAATAAGACGGACAAGAGTGGTGTAGGCTGTTTCCTTACTAGAACTGTTACAAATTGACTGCAGCCTTTGATTCGCCTTCCGGGCGTTTCATTTTAAAGTTGTTCGTACTTGTAATACCTTGTTGTTGTTATTGTTGCCGTGGTCTTTAGTTCGCAGACTGGTTTTATGCAGCTCTCCAAGCTAACATGTCCTATGCAAGCCTCTTCATCGCAGAGTAAGAACCGCAACTCAAATTCTTTTGAATCTGCTTAGTATATTCATATCTCGGTCTCCCTCTTCGATTTTCTCCCAAACACTTCCTTCGATGGCTAAGTCGATGATTCCTTGATGTATCGGAATGTGTCCCACTAACTTATCCCTTCTCTTAGGATACGCCAGAAATTCCTTTTCTCCCCAACTCTGTTGAGCACCTCCTCATTAGTTACGTGATCAACCCATCTACATAATTAGTCTGTAGCACCACATTTCAGAAGCTTCTACCAACTTTTTTGTCTGAACTTCTAGCATTTAAACTACTATTGGATGTCAACAAATGTCGCTTCATCAGAAACGCTTTTCTTTTCATGGCTATTTTGCATTTTATATATTCTTTATTTCGCCCATCAGAAGTTATTTGGCTACCCAATAACAAAACTCATCGATTACTATTATTGTCTCACAACCTAATATTGGCCGATTTTCTGACACTACATTCCATTACCCTTGTTAATGTTTATCATATCCCGTCCTTTCAACACATCGTCCATTTAGTTTTACTGCTCCTCCAGGCCTGTGCTGTCTCTGGCAGAATTACTATGTCATCGGAAACCGCAAAGATTTTATTCCTTCTCCCTGAGATTCTACTTCTTTTCCAAATTTCTCCTTGCATTCCTTCACAGCTTCTCAATGTACAGATTGAAAAAGATAGGGGAAAGGCTACAACGCTGTCTCACTCCCTTTCCAACCACTGCGACCATTTAATGCCCTTCAGCTCTAATAATTGCTGTCTGGTTCTTGAGAAAGTTGAATATAGCTCTTCGCTGCCTGTATTTTTACCCCTGCTAACTTTAGCATTCGAAAGAGTGTATTCGAGTTATCATTGTCAAAAGCTTTATTCAGCTCAGAAAATGATAAAAATGCTGGTTTCCCTCTACTTAATCTATCTTTTAAGATAAGACGTAAGGTATTGCCTCTCGTGTTCCTACACTTCTACTAAATCGAAACTAATATTCAATGAGTCGGATTTCTTCAAATTTTCCACTCGTCTGTAAATAATTCGTGTTACTATTTTGCCACCATTTCTTACCACTCTTCACATATTTCTTCGATCTCATCATATGCAGAGCATATAAACGTGTACGACTGTGGTCCGTTTTTGCTCCATGTCTATTTTTACAACGATAATTCATTCACTATGCTTCTCATAGTAACGTACCCCGCATTACTATTTTCTTATTCACTATGCGACCTACTCCTGCATTTGCACCATCTGGTTATGTATTTATAACCCTGTACTTCCATTCCTGTTTTACAATTTTCTGATATACCAATGCGATTAAGAGATAGAATATTCCACGCTCCTATCCGTAGAATAACTGTTTTGTTTTTCTTGACGAGAACATCCTCCTGAGTAGCCCCGACCAGCGATCCGAATGGAGGACTATTTTACCTCCGGAATATTTTACCCAAGAAGATGCCATCATCATATATTCATACTGTAGAGCTGCATGTACTCGGGAAAATTAACGACTGCAGTTTCCCCTTGCTTTCAGCCGTTCGCAGTAACTGCATGGCAAAGCCATGTTAGCTGATGTTACAATGACCCAGACTACTAAAAACGGGACAGGTCAGGAAAGCTGCTAGTCAATCCTGTGGATGCCTTGAGCAGATGGTTCATGGTGTGGGTTCCTGTAGTCATGTCCTAGTTCATGAACCACGGGCAATGTATGAGTGATCAAGTAAGTGGTCCTGACAGTTGGGATACCAGTTACTTTGGAATAAGATTGGGCATCTCGGACATATTCTGAGTCGTGGCCACCTTTGTGCTCAGACGGCAAAGACTGCCAAATCCACCGGTTAGTCCCTCAACCGTGAGGGGTAAAACCCAGTGGGGCCCTGGGCAAGTAAGGCTAGCAACCTGCTTCCCAGGTACTTCAATATCATGCTGGCAACAATCAGAGCAAAATGCCTCGGACCTTTGGAGGTGATGGAATCCCACCTCTAATTGACAGACCAGGGACTCCTCAGATACGACTTGGCAAACGAACTGGGATGAGATGGGGAGCTAGTAATATCAATGGGGATTACAATGGAAAGAAGGTAGAACTGGCAGAGGCTTCAAGTAAGATGGGGTTAGATGTTTTAGCTGTTAGTGACGTTAGAGTAAGGGGAGAGAAAGGGGGAAAATCGGATAATACAAGGTCTACCTGTCAGGAGTTAAAGTAGGAAGAGAACACTGGGGTGTAGGATTTTACATCAGGAAAGCAATCGAACCCAGCATAATTGCAATAAGGTATGTAAATGAACGACTGATGTGGATAGATTTGGCCATCTCCAGCAAGAAAATTAGGATGGTGGCAGTGCATTCACCCTGTGAAGGGACAGATCAAGATGAGATGGACAGATTTTACAACGCACTTAGTGATGTAGTTGATAGAGTGAAGAGTAAGGATAGTGTTTTACTCATGTGTGATTTCAACGCTAGGATAGGAAATCGAACAGAAGGCTATAAAAAGGTTATGGGTAAGTTTGGAGAGGATATGGCCAACAGGAACGGAAAACAGCACTTGGATTTTTGTTCCAGTATGGGCGTAATTATAACAAACTCCTTCTTTAAGCATAAGGACATTAACCACTATACTTGGGAAGGAAGGGGAACCAGATCTGTCATTCAGTGTATAATAACAGACCAGGAATTCAGGAAGACAGTCAAGGACACGCATGTTTTTAGGAGGTTCTTTGATGATACTGACCATTATTTAATCTGCAGTGAAATTGGTTTTGTGAGGCCAAAAGAGCAGAAAGTCAGATCCTTGTGTAGAAGGATAAGACTGGAGAAATTTCAAGACAAGGAAATTAGGCACAAATGCATAACAATGATCTCGCAAAGGTACCAGTTAGTTTTACGTAATGATTTACAGTCACCAGAAGAGGAATGGTCAAGGTATAGGGACACACTACTGGAAGCAGCTAGAGAATGTCTTGGAACTGTAGTGTGAAAAGGTAGGAAGAAGCAGACAGCTTCATGGAATGACACAGTCAAGGAAGTCTGTAAAAAGAAAAAGAAGACATTTCAGAAATTGCTCCCTACTAGAAACCAGGCCGACAGAGAAAATTATGTCGAAGAAAGAAACAAAGCCAAACGGATAAATGCAGACTCCAAGCAGAAATCATGGGAATACCTTGGAAATAAGCTAGAAACTCTGGGTCAAGCTGCAGGAAAACCATTTTCGAGCGTAATTAGCAATCTTTGAAAGGGAAAGAAGAAGGAATTAACAAGTGTTTTGGACAGGTCAGGAAAGCTACTAGTCAATCCTGTTGATGCCTTGAGCAGATGGAGGGAATGTTTTGAAGCATTGCTCAATGTAGGTGAAACGTTCAATGATGTGTCAGATTTTCAGGTACAAAGGGATAGGAACGCGATGGAAACAGGATCTCATTTGAGGAAGTTGCGAAAATGGTCAGTAGTTTACAGTGCAATAAAACGGCTGGGATGAATGAAATTAAGACGGAACTCGTCAAATACAGTGGAATATCAGGTCTCAAATGGTTACACAGGATAATTGAGAAGGCGTGGGAATCGCGACAGGTTCCGTCTGACTGGACGAAAGCGGTAATCAAGCCAATTTTCAAACATGGAAACAGAAAAGATTGTAACAACTATCTAGGTATCTCTTTAATTAGCATTGTAGGCAAAATATTCTCAGGTATTATTGAAAGGAGAGTGCGACTATTAATTGAGGACAAGTTAGATGAAAATCAGTGTGGGTTTAGGCCCCTTAGAGGCTGTCAGGATCAGATCTTTAGCTTACGGCGGGCAATGGAAAAGTGCTATATGTGGAACAGGGAATTGTAGCTATGTTTCATAGATCTAGAAAAGGCTTATGACCGTGTCCTTAGGAGGAAGCTACTGTCAGTTCTACAAGATTATGGTATAGGAGGCAAACTTCTGCAGGCAATTAAAGGGCTTTACGTAGACTGTCAGGCAATAGAGTAGATGGCAAATTAAGCTCATGGTTCAGGGTAGTTTCAGGGGTAAGACAAGGCTTTAGCCTGTCACCACTGTTGTTCATACTATTCGTGGATCGTATGTTAAAAACAGTAGACTGGCAGGGCGGGATTAAAATAGGTAAATAATATAAGCATTCTCGCATATGCTGATGACTTAGTTGTAATGGCCGATTCGATTGAAAGGTTGCAAACCAATACTTCAGAGCTCGATCAGAGATGCAAGGAGTATGATATGAAGATCAGCATCTCCAAAACGAAAGTAATGTCTGTGGGAAAGAGATTCAAACAGATTGAGTGCCAAATAGGAGGAACAAAGTTGGAACAGGTAGATAGTTTCAAGTACCTGGGATGTAGTTTCTCACAGGATGGCAACATAGCGAAAGAACTGGAATCGAGGTGCAGCAAAGCTAATGCAGTGAGTGCTCAGCTAAGATCTACTCTCTTCTGCAAGAAGGAAGTAAGTACCAAGACTAAGTTAGCAGTGCACCGCTCTATCTTTCGACTAACTTTGTTGTATGGGAGTGAAAGTTGGGTGGATACAGGTTACCTTATTCATAAGGTAGAGGTTACCGATATGAAAGTAGCAAGAATGATTGCAGGTACTAATAGATGGGAACAATGGCAGGAGGGTGTCCATAATGAGGAAATCAAAGAAAAACTGGGAATGAACACCATAGCTGAAGCAGTTAGAGCGAACAGACTGAGATGGGAGAAGCAAGGTTGCCTAATAGACTCATGAGCTCGGCAGCGGAGGGTAAGAGAAGTCGAGGTAGACCTAGAAGAAAGTATTTAGATTCGGTGCAGAATGATTTTGAAGTAAAAGGCATAACATCAGACGAAGCATCAATGTTAGCATTGAATAGGGGATCATGGAGGAATTTTATTAGAGGTACTATGCTCCAGACTGAACTCTGAAAGGCATAATCAGTCTCTAATGATGATGATGACTAAAAACTACTAAAACGGCACGTTTGTCTGGCTTCCCCACAAATATCCCTGCAATGTTGCTGCACCTACGGTACGGCTATCTGTACCGTTGAGACACGCAAGCCACCCCACCTCGGCAATGTCTGTGGATCATGAGAGTGGTTTCCTAGTTGTGTAGTATCATTTATTGTCTGTAGATCGTATTTACTGTTTATATGAAGTTTAGTGGATTTCCTTTAGAACTAATATGGATGATTTCACACGTTTCATTATTTGACAGAAAGCGGTCAATTTTCGCACTATGCAGATTTCTTGACTGAATCTTTTGATTTTCTGATGATTTTACTAACCGATGAACGACAACATTATCCGCGAAAAAGCTCATAAAAGTGCTCATACTGTTTTCTAAATCGTTTATAAGGTCCAGGAAAAGCAGGGGTCTATAACACTTCCGTATTACACGATAAAAGTTACTATGTACTGTGTCTTCAGTAACAGAATATCACTATTTAGTCGAATAACAGACAGCATGTTGTTAGATTTGATGCAGCTTGTCAAGTACTGTGTCAAAAGTCTTGCGGAAATCTAGAAATGTGGGAATGATTTGAGATCCATTGTCGATAACACTCATCACTTCATATGAGTAAAGAGCTAGCTGCGTTTCGCAAGATTAATCGTATCTGTACTATGAGTAAGTGGAGGTTTGGAGGGCATTAATTGTGGAGAGAGAGATGGGATTTTTCACAAATGTTCTTTTATTTACCTCATTGTAGTTGATGCAGATATAGCTGATGTGGTCACAGCTGTGACGAATGAATTTGTCGTTGGTTGTCAAAGTATGTATGGTTAACGCTTTCACTTCGAGACCATGATGATGGCATTAGCAATTTTGACGTGGATGGCTTATGGAGGATAGTTTTGGGAGTGGCGCTGGTGAGGGTTCAAAATCTTGAAATGTTTTTAAACCTAAAGGAACTGCTTTGGTCGCCTGTCCGTGCACGTACAAATTATCCTGACGTATACTAAAGACACCACACTAACCCAAGCTCGATGGGAGCTCCAACCTCCGACGGGAACGGCCGCGCGATTCGCAACTTTACAATCCATACCGCGCAGCCATTCCGGCGCGATGCACCAAAGGTAACGATGAAGAGCAATATTAATTAATAAGGAAGTAGTGTATTATAATGTAACTGGTAGCAGCATCATTATCTAATCATGTACACAGTAGAGTGTGTAAGCGATGAGAGACTACATCTTGCTTCACTTTTCCCGCTGATTATTGGATCCATGTTGGAAGCCAGTTTCTCTCTCTCTAGTTTCCTTTACTGACATATCATTTAACTAAATTCCATCCAATTACCAACTTCAGCTGTCAGTTTTGAGCCATTAACTGAATAACGCATTTTAGTCTATTACGGATAAATATATAGTGTTATTAGAAATAATTATTGGGTACGTAATTAGCGGTATTTTCACTGAAGGTGAGAACTTTGGACAAAAGTGGCACTCCGCGGGATGTCTGGAGTTGTGCGAGACAGGGATATAACAACAAACACATCTACAATAATTTATAGTCGTCACACCACGTGTTAGTTGCAATTTTCCTGGCCTCAGATCGGTCAGCAGTTTCAATAGTTCGCCAACTACTCAGTAGTAAGGGAGCAAAATATGTATTTATGGTGAGCACAAGTCTGAAATTTCACAATGCCCTACACTTAGGACAACCTGCTATGAGCTGTATATGGATTACCAAAACCGCTTACGTTGATACTATTCTATTTCATTTTCCGACAAATTTCAGCAGAGCTGGCTTCCATCCTCAGATGAAATGAGGGCATCCGAGGATGGCAGTTAGTTCTGCTGATACTGGTCGGGAAGTGAAATAAAACAGTGTCAACGTAAGTGGTCTCGGCAATACAAATAACAAGTATGACATGTTTTCATTGTGCCACGTCCTGCACGAAAATGCACGCCGGCCGTTAACAAAACAGGTCGCGTCCCTCCGGAGAGTAGAGTGGTTCTGAAATGCGAAGAGTCAGTCGATGCCAGCTGTCGGGAAGCCGACAGCATTGGGAGGCCCTGGCGCGCTGCCCTCACACAGAGAGGTGTTCGCTTGTGCTGTCCCGTCACCAGTTGATGCCTCACCTGTTGCTCGGCGCTGCGAATGGCCCACTTACAAGGAACAGTGGCTCTCAACCGACAGTGCCGTCTCCAGAGGGTGAGGGGGGCGGGGGAAACCGTGCCGTCTTCGAGGCCGCTAAATTTTTGTGGCCGACAAATTTTTAAATTTTTACGTACAGTGAAAATTGTAATTGGCAATTGTATGCATAAAAGTGGACGTCGCTGGGGCCGACAACCCGTATATAAGACAACAGGCATCTAGCTCAGGCGACAGATGGCTTATCATGATTTCAGTCACTTTGAACGTGGTGTAACACTCAGGAGATGCAGCACGAGAGACGGGACTCAGTATGTGTGAGGTAGCGATGGGGTTGGGACCTTCTCACGAGTGCACCGTGAATGTCGAGAATGCGGTAGAATATGAGCAAGAATGGAACCAATGACGACTGAAGAGAACCGTTCAACGAGACAAGTGCAATTTTTGCGCAAAGTTCTTCGGACTTCAATGCTGAAAGACCACCGTTAATTGTGAAATTAACTTTAGCTGAGGGGAGCCAATTAAAAGCTTACTTTAGATATACAACTCTGGCCGTAAAACCAGCTAAAGGATTCGCGTGAACTACTGACTACTTCCTGCAACAGAATCTTGTTCCATGGCCCAGAATTTAGCAGCGGGAAGACAAAGAGACGGTAGCCAGCTTACGTCGTAGATCACGAGAATTACTCACAAATATACAAGCTACTCCGAACTAAACCATTTCATGAACGTGACTGAGAACATTTATGCCGCAACAGAATTAAAAACATGGTAATATGCATCTGAATTTGTTCTCAGCACTGGTAAAAAACAACATTAAATAAAAAAGGGACGGTATTCATGAACTAATATTTGTAAGAAGAATCAAATGAACTGACCATAAATTATTTATTCACTTCAAACATGAGTAAATGGGGGAATCAATTTTGTTAAACAATAAAAATGCCCTCTATTTCAAATAAATTTAAGGTAATCAAACTGAACATCGTCGTCGGAGGGACTTACAATCAACAAGCATTCAGCCACTCACACCCAACTCAGCGTGTTGATACGAAGTAGAAGCAGGCGCCGCTATCGTAAGCGAGATTCAGCTCACCAGGATGTACTACACAACACAAGAAAAAATAAACTTCGTAGCCCGCTCTGGTCTGTCTGTCTGTCTTTCTTTACTTGAGATGGTATGCGATAACAGCTAGATTAATCTCCTTTCAAATCCAACCGTGATCATGCGGAATTATTGAAACACACGGCACATGTCTGCTAAAGTGCATATTCGCATCCCACTGAAGGCGAAGTGCTTAAAGATTGTATTCATTTCAACAAAATCCAACGGACTCACACATTACGAAGAAAGAATACACAATAGGAAGGCACTGGTATGCGAGCAGTGGCCAAAACCCAAGTGACTTGCTTTAAACCCTTGAAGTCGGAGTTCAGAACCACGTGGTTCCGAAAACAAGTAAAAATTACAAAATTCAATTTCCGAAAAATAAAGAAAAATATCTACGGCCTGCAACCCTTAGAAATGCATAGGAGATCATAAGGAAGCTAAAGAAGTACAGTTACACGCGATTGCGCAGGTTTTACACGGATGGACGAAGTTCAGTCTTCAAAAGTCATAAATGTGGAATAAATTCGATGTCGGAGTAAATCAACTAAGAAATACGGCATGCAGCCCTAGAAATACGTAAATACGTAGTACTTCATATGCAAGCTAATAAACGGGGTCGTACGAGGCCAGAAGAGAATTTACTGGGGGTCTGAGTGCAAAGTACAAGTTTGGAAACGAAACAACAATTTAAAAATAGACGGAGAGTAGATAGCGTGGTACTAATGGAAAACAAAGATACATGCATAATTACTTGCCTGAAGAGACTAGAAACAGCCACAGGGGTAGCTAAAGGCTTTGTTCCAAGAACACACCATGTAGAGTACGTATCACTCGGAGAAGGGGGAAATGCAAAGGAATATTACACATGCATTACAGAGAATGAAAATATTCCTGCATATTAGTTGCGTTCCACAAAGCTTGAATTAAACAGAGTTTGTACACCACCAGCTAGTCTCACACAGGTTACCGATTTCCAGCCATTATCAAACCGAATTAGTTCCATTTTCACCATGTTTACCTATGCAAAATCACCGAAATGAAATTGAATACATTTCCGTACATGATCGGAGAAACTTATTCCGTATAATGAACCTAAGATCTGAAGTCTAACAAACCAGACAACGAATCGCTACCATCTCTAGGGAGGAAAGAAAATCTGAATGTCTTACCAGTCAAAGCGCAACCAAAGAATAACCAGATCGCCCCTCCAGTCTCCGCACCACCGGAAATCGGCAAAACCCACGAAAAGCGAGGTTGTGGAAAGTGCTTAAACTCGCGCGTCCAGCCATGGCTTGCTAACTGGGCATTGCCAACCCAACTTGTAACCAAAGGGTGGAGGAACCTCTTTGGTAGCATCAAAAGCAGACATTGGTAACGACTACCTGTGGTACCAAGCAGCCAGCAGCCGACGACGAAAATTCTCATACATACACTCAGACTGCCATGCTAGAAGATTCTCATACATCCACATATAGAATAAAGCAAGTACAAATTCTCACATGGACAGTGGCGTCACGGAGAAACCGTTCATCTTGCCACATTCATAGGTACAATGATAAATTATTAGTATAATAAAATCCCAGCAATATTAAAAAACTAACATTTAAAAACATGAAATGAAATGCTATTCCTTATGCCTCCAAACGAAAGAGTTTCTCGTTTAGCAAAAATTCCCGTACAGTGAACTTAGATAAATTACAAAGTTAGAAACCTAGGGAAGACGGCAGACAGCCGTCTTTCAATGCTCAGCCATCAGAAAGTGTCAGCGCGTGTACCATTCGATGAAACGTCATCGACCTGGGCCTTCGGAGCTGGAGGCTCACTAGTGTACCCTTGCTGACCACTCGACACGAAGCTTTACGCCTCGTCTGGGCCCATCAACACCAACACTGTTGATGACTGGAAACGTCTTGCCTGGTCTTCCCACTCTAGATAGCAGCTCTTTACTGTAAGTTAACCGGCCTCTTACCAGAAGCGACTTATTTTCATTTCGGGTGTGCGTTCTCTTACTGATCATCAAACTTTCGTGTGCTCGCGTGTTTATTTATTCAGAATCGTCTTTGACAGATCAGTGTTGATATTTCGATTTATTAGCTCGCGTAGATATTTTTCAGATTCACCGTTAACAAAGAGTTTAGTATTAGGTACATATTTTTCGAAGCTCCCTGTTTATCAAACTTCCGTGTCCTCGATCGTATATTTAGTCAGCTTCGCGCCAAAGGAACAGTTAAGTGTCCTCAGCGTGTGTCAGGCGCCATAAGACTTCCGGTAAGTCATACGAACAGATTCTAGGCGCTGTCTGTGGCAGAGGATGTTCCTCACGCAGATGGTGTAGCTTGTCCTGTGGTAACCACTCAGCCTGCAAGGTCCGGGCACTCACAGAGGGTGGGGTCGTTAGAAGTTGGGAGCTCCAACGTTTGGCGGGTGAAGAGGCTCCTTAGGGATATGGCTGATAGGGAGGAGATAAAGTCCAATGTGGACTCTGTGAGCATACCTGGGGCAGTCATTCCAGATGTGAAATGGGTCCTTCTGGACGCCATAATGGGCAAAGGGTGCAGCCAGCTGCAGGTGGTGGCTCATGTCGGGACCAACGATGTGTGTCGCTTTGGATCGGGAGAGATTCTCTCTGATTTTGAGCGGCTGAGATGGTACAGCCTGCCAGTCTAGCTAGCAAGATGAAGCAGAGCTCACCTTTGCAGTATAGTCGACAGGACTGCTTCCGGCCTATGGTTCAGAACTGACTGGAGGGCTCAGACGGTTCTGCGACCGTGTTGGCTGCAGATTCCTCGACTTGCGCCATAGGGTGCTGGATTTTCGGGTTCCACTAAATAAGAGTCCACTACACTAAGGAACCGACTATACGGATAGCGAGAGCCGTGTGGCGTGGACTGGGCGGATTTTTAGGTTAGAGGGCCTCGGGAACACACAAAATGGGTTTCAGCGTCACAGCGTGTAGGTCATATTTATACCAAATAAATTAATGAAAGATGGGGCTGACCCCCGTTTTACTCAAAACAGGTCAGATCACTGTTGCAGAACCAAAGAAAAACGCATGCAAAATTTAAACAGACACAAAATCCCCATGACTGGCAGTTTTTTTACAGAAACTCGCAATCCAGCTCGCATATAAATGCGAGAAGCTTACAATAGTTTCCACAACAAAATCCTGTCTCGTAATACGGCAATAAAAAAAAAAATAAAAAAAAAGAAAAGAAAAGAAAAGAAAAAAACATTTGGTCATATGTGAAGTACACTAGCGGCAAAACACAAACAATACCTTCATTACGCGATAGAAATGGTAATACTACCGATGAGAGTACTGCTTTATCAAATTTGCTAAACACAGCTTTCCGAAATTCTTTCATCAAAGAAAACAAAGTGAACACTCCAGAATTCGAACCAAGAACAGCTGCCAGCATGCAAAACTTGTAGATGTTCCTGGAGTAATAAAACAATTTGAGTCACTAAATAAAAACAAATCTTCTACGCCAGATTTTACACCAACTAGATTCCTCTCAGAGTATGCTGATGCATCATAATACAACCTATCACTCAACGAAAGATCCGTACCCAAAGACTGGAAAGTTGCCCAGCTTACTGCAATATTTGAGAAAGGCAATAGGAGTGATCCCCAAAACAACACGCCCATCACGTTGACGTCGATTGCAGTAGGATTTTGGAACATTGTTGGAACATTATGAACTACTTCGAAGAGAACGACCGATTAACCAATAGTCAACACGGATTCAGAAAGTATCGCTCTTGCGAAACACAACTTGCCCTTTACTCACACGAAATGATGACTGCCATCGACAAGGGATTTAAAATTGATTCCATTATTCTGGATTTCCGAAAGGCTTTTGACACTGTCTCTCACAAGCGACTTCTAATGAAATTGCGTGCTTATGGAATATCGCCCCAATTGTGCGACTGGATTCACGATTTCCTATAAGAAAGGACACCGTTCGTAGAAATTGACGGTAAGTCATCGAGTAAAACAGAAGTGATATACTCTTCCTTTTGTGTCCCAGCCTCGTCGCCGCTTTTGTGTCTCGTTTCCGTCGTAGGTGTCGGTGGCCGAGTGGAATGAGACCGACACAGGAATAAAGATAGCACGCTGGTGCAGGTACGGAGGGGAGCAGCCAGAAACTAGAAACACTAAATTAGAATGAGATATTTATTGCACAGAATTTATACAATACTTAACTTTTACATAGTACTGCAGAATGCTGATACATAGTTGTTAGAGGCCTGCCTAGTGCCTAACTGATAGCCAAGTCTTCACTGGTGCCTATCGGATTCCGAAGTCTTTACTGGTTCCTAACTCAGTCCCAAGTGAACGATGTCTTTCCGTGGTGGCCACGAGCGGGGTTGCAGCAGAGGGCGCTCGTGGCTGTCGTCGTAAGAACGCCGCGCCGTGCGTGCATGGCGGCGCGCGGCGAAAGTAGGTGGCGCGCACTTTGTACTTGTGCGACACCACACTTCCTTTATAAACGATTTAGGAGACAATCTTAATAGCTCTGTTAGACGGGTCGCGGATGATGCTGTCGTTTATCGGTTAGTGAAGTTAACAGAGGATCAAAAGCAACTGCAAAGCGCTTTAGACGAAATTTCTACAAGGTGTGAAAATTGGCAATTAACACTAAATAATGAAAAGTGTGAAGTAATACACACGACCACTAAAATATATATAACTTCAATTACACGATAAATGAGTCAAACCTTAAGATCGTAAATTCTACCAAATACCGAAGAATTACAATTACGAGTCTGAAGAGGACACATAGAAAATATTGTGCGTAAGGCGAACCAAAGGTTACGTTTCATTGGCAGAACGCTTTGAAGATGCAACAGCTACACCAAAGAGACTGCCTACATCACACTTACGCGTCCTCTCCTGGAGTACTGTTGCCCAGTATGGTACCCTCAGTAGGTGGAACTTACGGAGAACATTGAGAAGGTTCAGAGAAGGGCAGCTCGTTATGTTTTATCATGTTACAGGGGGGAAAATGTTGCACGGTTTGAGGTGGTAATCTTTAAAAGAACATTATTCATTGCGGCGAGATGCATTTGCCAAATTCCAAGCACCGGCTTTTACTTCTGAATGTGAAAATATTTTGCTAGCACTCACCTACATAGGGAGACATGAACAACCCCCACCCCCACCGAAAAAAATCATATCGAAAACGGAACGACTTAGGAGTTCTGTCTTCCCGCGCGCTATTAGAGAATGGAACGGTAGAGAAAGGTTATGAAACTGGTGCCAGGCACTTAAATATGATCTGCAGAGTATCTATGTAGATGTAGATGAGCGAAAATAAGCATAATATATAAATTATATTTTTTTTAAGTTGATGGTGGTGAGAGGGGACGGGGCGGCGTTGCGGTTTTGCTTAGGGTGTAAAAATTATCCCTGGAGTCAGTGTACTAACGTAAACTTTGTTTTCAGACCACAGTACAAAGTCGTGGACACTTTTAGAACTGTTACCGCACATTTCTTGAGTAATACTCATTAACGTGCGATCTGTAACAGATGTACGCCATTACGATATCTAAATTTTGCCGCTGTACCAAACTCTACATGTATACACCCTGTTTTACATTCATACTAATTGTAATTTTAACAATGAAATTGTAGATTTCTATTTTGTGCAATACGGTCCTAATTACATCACCTTTTCCGTAATTATGCGCCGGAACGACATCTGATATGTGGATTGATAGTAATTTGTGTATGACAGGTATTGACCATGTACTATATCTCACCACGCCGTCTACACAAAGTAAATATTAAGTGTTGTGAAGGTACTTGTACGAAATAAAGATGTAAATTTCAACTGAACTGGAAGATAAATCATTGTCTATTCCTTAAGATTACTTCAAAATATTTCGTCGAAAATTCTCCGTTGTTTTATAAACCAAAGATATAGTTTTTTAATCAGATATAAATTTACAAACTCAGAAACACAGTATTCATATTATGTAAACTGATGATGAGTCCCTAGACTCGTATAAAGTCTTGAATAAATTCTGTCTAATCTACGAAAATATAACTCAGCGCAGTATTTAAAATTTCGGGCGTCGTAATTAATGAAATGATTCTCGTCAACATAGTGACACTTGAAGTTAAATTTTCAGTCTTATTTCTCTGCACACAAATCAGTACAATAAAATATAGGCAGCCTTCGAACATTCTTGTAGATACTCAAGATAGTAACCAGATTGGTAGAGAAGGATCTTGCTCTTAATATTGACACAGTATCAAATAATGCAGTTCAAGAGATACGTTAATGGCTTGTAGAAAACAAGTTGATGTTAAATCACAGTAAAACCCAGTTTTTACAATTTCTAACACATAATTTGACGAAAGCTGACATTTTGATTACACATGATGGGCATATGATAAGTGAGACTGAACAGTTCAAATTTCTAGGTGTTCATATAGACAATAAGCTGTCATCGAAATCCCCTGTTCAGGATCTTGTTCCAAACTAAATTCTGCTATATTTATGATTAGAACAATATCTGAAATATGTCATTTTTCAACACGAAAAGTAGTCTATTACGCTTACTTTCACTTCTTAGGACGTACTGCATTGTTTTTTTGGGGTAACTCGCCTGATGCAAAAAGGATGTTTCTGGCTCAAAAACGGGCGGTTCGAGCAATATCTGTTGTAACTTCACTAACGTCATGTCGACCCCTTTTCAGTAGTCTGGGAATTTTGACACTGGCATCACAATACGTTTTTATCTTTAACGGCGGTTGTCAATAATATCAGCTTATTCCCACGAGTTAGTAGCTTTTACTCGGTGACTACTAGACGGAAGTCGATTCTACATTTGCATCACACCACCTTGACACTTGTCCATCCATTTTCAATAAGCTGCCACAATAACTAAATAATCTTAGTACTAATCCACACGCTTAGAAATCTAAATTGTAGAGTCACCTCATGGCTCACTCCTTTTATTCTGTCGAGGATCTCCTAGAAAAGTTAAACAATTATGTTAATTAATTTTTTTCTTTATTGATTCTTTTCACTTTGTCTTAAGATTGTCTTGTGCTAAGGACTATTTATAATTTTCTATTTCCATTCTTGTGTAACAATTAATGTATTGACTTGTTCCATGACCATAGAGTCTCACTCATCAATTGGGTCTTATGGAACAGAAATAGCCAATAAATAAAAAACTAGGGGAGCGAATGGTAGCTTCCCACATTATTTGATTGATATTGCACAAGAAATAGTTTTTGGGGACATTGATGATCTGATAAAAGCACAGTCAAATACTACTGATAATGTGGAGGTAATTATGCCTTAAGACGTCTTACAATGTGTACATTCGGTAAACGTAATTAAATAACTATTGTTATACTTACATTCAGTTTAAAACATTTCGCCCCAAATTTGCCACTTCTAAAATCTGCCGCCTTAGTCACCAGCCTACTCAGTGTACTGCTAAATCCGCCACTTCCTAACAGGTAGACTTGATCGAAGACATGGAGAAGTTCCAGTGGAAACCAGCAAGATACGTTACGTGCTTATTTAGCAATCGCGAAAACGCCACAGAGGTGGTCAGGTGACAGCTGTGGCAGACGCTGCAGGCCGTAGCCGATATTAAAGTTCACTAACGTTACAATATTGGTGGATATAACATATTTAGGTAACTTCATAAATAGAAAACTCAAAAAAGGAGGCGAAAGCAGACTTTAACGTTTAGCGGCAGCTGTAAAAACTCTTGCTGCATTGTGTAAAATGATGCTTGGTTGGCTTGGAGCAGACTGCACTAACTCAATGACCGTGAAGAATAATATTAGATTATCTTTTGTGACGAAAGAATGTTTTGATCGATCGGATTTCCATTAATTCCCAAGATTTTCTTGCAGGCATTACTATCAAGTCGCGTTCATAAAATATATATATAATGGCATCTAGAAGTTTCTAGTAAATTATAGATACAATTCCAACAATGGCTCCAAGCATCATACTACATAATAAAGATTACTGCTGGAAAAATAGAATCACTTCATGAATTACTAAAGGTGGGTCATTTGAAATAAGTAAAAGATTTATACGTAACTAAATATATTTTCACACTACTTCATAAGAAAAACGATCTCACACACACTTACAATTAATAGTGCAGAAGTCCCTGACGTGCGACTGTTCTCAATAAAGTAGGAAACATGAAAGACGAAGTTCATAACCGCGTTCTGGGCAGCTCGTAATAATAGATCATCAAAAATATATGACGAGCGTAATTAGCTGCCACAGAAAAGTGTGGTCAGCGATAAGCATCGTAAATAAATTATTTATCGAATGAAAAATTTTAATGTAATACTACACTCTTACATATGTTCCGCGAAAAGACTACAAGGATAAAGTTAGAGAGATATTAAGTGTCCACAGGTATGAATACCGGCAATTGTTTTATTTATTTACTTTATTTTTATTTTTTCCGCGGTCGATACCGTACTGGAACAAGATGAGGAACTGACAATGGTACACGAAGCATCTCCGCCACACACCGCGACGTGGCTTGCTGATGTAGAGAGCAGCGCGAGTACCAAGCTGTTACTACCCACCGCTACTTCACTGTGGAAATAACCCGCGAAATGGATTGCTAAGGAACGGCCGTTGCATGCTGTGATAAGTATGTCTTAGGAGAATGACAGATGGCGCAGCTTTCCGTATCAGTCAGTGAAGACAGTAATATGATCGCGAGAAGTCGGAAATTAAGTGGGAACACGATGTATTAATTTTTCATTTTCGTAATATTGCGACGCCAGTCGAATTTTCTGAGACAGCCACAGTATAAATATATTCGAGGGCATAACTTTATTTTCGAAATAAAAAATTACTGCCTTTTAAATGCTATCTTCATTCAATGAAACAGCTTACAGATATGCGTTTCAAATTTTGTTACCTGTCAAAGTTACAATGTTTAACTTCATACCAGAAAGTGAATGAAACTTATGTAACTATTTTGTAATGCTACTCAGAAGATATAAATGAGCCAGAGAAGCAAAAACACTTAGCTATTTCTACCCGATCATACAAACTGATTATTTAACAATGGCTCAAAAGGCTTGCAGCATTAATAGAATAAATTTGCACTAAAAATTATTTGCAGCATAACCGCACTGTATTATGAGAACTGTTGACTGCGTTTCCAGTGGAAGACGATTTTTTTTATTATTATTATCAGGGGCACCCTATCGTAGGAAAGTAACTTGCTTCCCCTTAGAGTCGTGGTTCACTGAAGTATTTCACAAGAGTTGATCATATTTTCAATCGCTTGTTCTGCTTAGGTCAGGTACACTCAGAATTTTATTGGATAACTTTATCTTGGCGAAATTCTGTTAAAGTTCTGTTTCCGTCGGATTTTGTACTTTCGTAATTAGATTCGGACATTGCTCTCATTTGATGGCAAATTAAGCATATGCCTTCATTATGCACTTTGTATTAATCAGTAAATCGTTTTAGCCTTCTTTTCAGATGCTATGCTTGTCATTTTGTGTGCCCATATTTCTGTATCCAGTCACCATTGTTACAATGATGCGTTTCACTAATAACAGTGAATCGTGTATAAATGTCGTGCTAACCCGGATAACAGTGTAATTAATTCTCGAAATAACTTTGTCATTTCTACCAATTTTATTGAAAATACGGTACATACAGATGCAGAAATGAACTCAAATACGGATTCCAGTTCCGAGTGCCAGCCATATGTTGTCACAGCCTGTCTAAACAGTTCCGCCGTAACGGCACCCACTCACGTAAATGTTTCGCATTCGACCTTTTCGCTAGGCACAAGATTTAATACGATGGATTCTGCCTTATGTGACGTAGATTTCAACATTCACACCGTACCAGACAATACTACAACTGTACAAAATGCCGCTATGAAATCACCTCTCGCTACGAACTCGGCACAGCATGATGTCGTTAAATTTTTTCTTCAGTCCTTCAAACTAGAACTCTTACGGTACAAATAGGAACGCTTACACGATCATTTGGTTAATTAGTTTTTCTTACCCACGAAGTCATTGTCAATCAGTCGAAGGAAGTAAAGTAGTATCGCAAAGTTTCAATATGCAAAGTTCGTTCAAGTTTTTGTAGACCTTTTGGAGCAAACTGCTAAGGTCATTGGTCCCTAGACTTACAAACTACTTTAACTAACTTACGATAAAAAAAAGAAGTGATGAGTCCTCGAACCTTATAACATTACCTTCCTGATTTTGTGAGCGGGAGGAGACAAAATCTGTGTTTAATAAACAAAGTACGGTTTGAACTAAACATGGTTACACTGGATTGACAAAGAAATTGATCATGTATCTGAGTTCAAATGTTCAAATGTTTGTAAATCTATCGGACCAAACCGCGTGGTCATCAGTCCGTAGCTTACAAATTACTTAAACACACACAGCCATGCCCCAGGGAGGACTCGAACCTCCACGGAGAGCAACCACGCGCTCCGCAGCGAGACGCTTTAGACCGCTCGGCTACTCAACCGCGGCGATGTATCTGAGTGAAGGAATCTAAAAATAAGAGGCAAATTTTGAAAAGATGGTATTTAACGTTATAAAACGGAAAAACGGCATTTATCGATATTTCCAGCTCTCGTTCTTACTTTAGTGGACAAATGCTGGTTCCACTTGTAAACAAAAACAGCTGTAAAACAGGCACAAATCCTACCGCATTGCTCATCTGGAAACCGAATCTCTGCTGCACCACAGCTTGTTTTGGTGCCATTGACCGTGCGTTACATGAAATTAATATCAGTGACCGCGGACCGCAACATTGTTCACGCGTAAATGTTCGGACTGGGTGAAATAGAAAAAAACTGCACGTTCTGTGAAAATGTCCCATATGAAAGCGGATTACGAAGGGAATGATTAATGTCAAACTCACAAAATGGCTTTCAAATCACAGCTACGCATTAATGAATAGGGAACTACTAAGGTTTTACAGTAAAATGGGGGTGTAAGAACAATAACTCGATGAACTTTCCTAACATAACTTGTGCGACAAAGTAATACCTACTTTAATATTTTGAGAAAATATTTTAATTACTTTTATCAGAAATACTAATTAGCATACTATCTGAAATATAACAATACGTCTCTGGTATTATTTAATTACTATTTGCTAAGTAAACAAACTTCTGAGACTCAAAGTAACAGAAAATATCTTCAACTTATCACGTTAGAAGAACGAATATGAAAAGTTTGGGAAAAGAAAATGATAATAGACAAATTACATTCATATCTATTATTATGCAACAGTGGTATTGGGAGGTTCCATAAAGTAAGCAGATGGGAATAAATACCAACATGTTTCGTTTCAAGCTCTTATGGAAATGGTGCCACGATCATAAAACCTGGACACTTGATACTTTACAACTGTGCCAGGGTGCGATGAATCATCGGTTATATGTTTCCTACTATCAACCTGGTTTCTGTAGGCTCTCGAAAAGCCCAAAAGAAGCTTACGAAACGGCATGCCTGTTTCCGACAGTCAAGCGTGGGGGACGTTCCGTCACGGTTTGAGTCATCAGTATAGTAGTATTCAACTGTTGCCTTCACTGGCTGAAGCATGAAGGAGTATCTCGCTAGCAAACTCCTGACGACAACAAACACTGTTACCGGGTGATCAAAAAGTCAGTATAAATTTGAAAACTTAATAAATCACGTAATAATGTCGATAAAGAGGTAAAAATTGTCACACATGCTTAATATATGAATAAAAATAAAAGTTCATAAAATGTCCGTCAGATGGCGCTTCATCTGATCAGAAAAGCAATAATTAGCATAACAGATTAAGACAAAACAAAGATGATTGTTCTTTACAGAAAAGGCTCAATACGTATACCCTTTTTCCACAAGAACATCTGTAGTCCAGGAATAATGTTGTGAACAGCACTGTAAAGCATGTCCGGAGTTATGATGAGGCATTGGCGTCGGATGTTGTCTTTCGGATCCCTAGAGATGTCGGTCGATCACGATACACTTGCGACTTCAGGTAACCCCAAAGCCATTAATCGCACGGAGGTTGGGGACCTGGTAGGCCAAGCATGACAAAAGTGGCGGCTGAGCACAGGATCATCACCAAACGACGAGCGCAAGAGATCTTTCACGCGTCTAGCAATACTTTGTTTTCTTTTTGGGTTCTAATAAAACTCCATGTGATTTCAGGCACGTGTGTCAATTTCTACCACGCTGTCTACATTATTCCGTGATTTATTAAGTTTTCAAATTTATACGTACTTTTTGATCACCCGGTATATTCCAAGACGGTAATGTTTGGGCCACTGTCGTAATTTCCTCTACATTTCGGCACAGAACAGCGAAACGGCATTTTTCCAATAAGAAAGAGATCACAAGTTGTTCACACATAGACAAATCGTCCAGCGTAGCGATCACACCGTACACAACACAAATTTACGTAATAAATACACTCCTGAACGAAAGAATGCACTATAAACAGCGTGCACTGCTAATGTTTACAATCTTTCAGAGGACTCTAAGCCTCTTACCGCGTGCGCAGGCTTTCTTCTATAGGGGGTGCTGACTGTACACACTATCAGCAAATTAAAGAACTTCTTCCTAAGACAGCTAAATTGTCAAATCTCAGCCTAATTAAACCCTAATTGGTTGTTTTAGTACTGAGAGTGAGGTAGAACTTTGAAGTTCCAACATCATTGAAGTAATTGGCGGATGTTTTAGTACATTCGGTTGGACACAAAAAGATACTTTTCGAATCGGTTCCTTGTAGATTTGGAACCGTTTTCAAAGCCAATGCCGGGCCACCTCCATACTATTAAATAAATTGTGTTAGGTACTCATAATAGTTTCTTCACCACTTGAATGTATATTTTATGCTAGTTTTTATAAAGTTGTTGATGTAAACTTCTGAAAAATCTTCTGTTACTGACAGTGACGTTTATAGATCTTGGTTTAATAAGGTGATTATACTACCTATAGCTTGTTTTGAGTACTACGCCTAACTACTAACAGAACATGCATCTAACAGCGTTTATTTTTCGTGGTACAATTTTCACGCAAACCAAATGATGTATATTAGCTACCTGCCAAAACTTCTTGTTCAATTCTCTAGTAATTTTGGAGATTAATGCGTTCAGATGAAACTGTAAATTTAAGTGTGCTTTTTTCCTGTGATCTGATTTTGATGAGAAATTCTTACATGTTGCCTCCAACAACACTCATCTCACCTGTAAATATTCCATGAAGAAATGTCCAGTTGTTTTGAGAAATGACGTTTTCAAGCAGACAGACTCAACGGCTTTAGAAAACTAATAGTGAAATAAAGTCTGTATGTTGCCTTGAATTAGACTGAAGACACCATCAAATCATCAGTGACCTCAGCAGTCATTTGAGCAGAATGGGTCGTTCCGAAGAAATAACGCACTTCGAACGTCATCGGGTGACTGGGTGTAGCTTGTGTCAGAAATCTTCACTCGAAGTTTTCACGCTGTTCCTGATGTGGTAGTGAAGTGAAGGGAGTCGTACAGCACGAAAGCGTACAGGCCCATCTCGTCTGACTGACAGAGACCGCAGACAGTTGAAGAGGGTCGCACCAACACCACCTAGAGAGAAGGTCGCGGCGCTCTCGTGTGACGTCACGCAGACTAGGCCCCGATCACGTCGCTCACTGGCTGGCCGCTACGGCATAGTGGCCCGTGCCCCAGCGACCACCCAGCCTGGTACCTGATCGAGGCCTACTCTGCGTGACGTCACACGAGAGCGCGGCGGCCTTCTCTCTATACTCCATTCACCGAAACGAGAGACGTATTGTGAACACGGCAAGGCGCGTGACCACAGCGCTGCTGTAGAAGGGTGCACGAGGCAAGGTGCGGGCAGTCTGCGTAGCCGACTCCGTTGCAGGTGTGAGCTCGTTAGTGCGCGTTGTACAGCGGGATCTCGTAAGGTCATACTCGAAGTAACGTCTGGGAAAATGACACCATAAAGTCCTTAAAACAAGCGTTTCTGTCAGGATAATCCGCCGGAAGCAAGGCCCCATCAGGTAAAGGGAAACATCTGATTATCGCACACATCGGCAGCAAAACAACGTTTGATGATGGATGTTTGTGGACTTTCGAATCCAAGGAAAGTGGATGTTATCATGAGGAGATGTGCGCCGAAACCTTCGAGAAGTAGTTTCAAGAAGTTCTTCGTCGGCTTCAGGAAAACGCAGTTATTGTTCTTGATAACGCGCCGCACCATTCTCGTAGAAAAGAAAAGTTTCTCAATGCTAATTCAAATAAGCACGAAATATGAGGACGGCTAAAATCTAAAAATGTCTATTTTGAACACATTATGTTGAAGAAATAACTTTTAGATATAGTTAAAAATCACAGAACAGCACACATAGAATACACGATAGATGAAATGGCGAAGAATGCAGGTAAAACTGTTCTTAGAATTCCCCCATACCACTGTGAGTTAGTATGGGCCAGAATCAAAGGCTATGTTACAGCGAAAAAGAAAACTTACAAAATGCTGGAAGTTAAAGAAATGCTAGAAGAAGCAGTAAGAACAGATATTGCAGAAGATTGGAACAAGTGCGTCCTCCATTTGGTAGAAAAATTTGAAATTCAAATGTGGAAATTAGACTGCGTTATAGGGCAGGGAGAGAGGAGAGGTTTGTTATAAACCTGAATGAAAACAGTTGAAGTTCGACAGAGTGAACCTTGTTTCGTTTCCATTAACATTATTATTACTGATACTGCTATTAAAAATTGATTTTGTTTGAATGGAACGTTTTCTTAACAACCCGAATGAAAATAAATCTACTTCAACTGAAAGAACTCATTAACATTATTGTTACTCGCTTTGAATCCTTAATGCCTGCCCTTCTCTGAAGCTTCTCAATGTCTTCCGTGAGTCCTACCTGGTGAGGGTCCCACAGTGGGCAACAGTACTCCAGGAGAGGACGCACAAGTGTTATGTAGGCAGTCTCTTTGGTGGAGCGCTCTGCCAATGAAACGTAATCTTTGGTTCGCCTTCCCCGCAATATTTTCTATGTCTTCTATCCACTCTAAGTTTTTCGTAATTGTAACTGCTAGGTATTTAGTAGAATTTACGACCTTAAGGTTTGACTGATTTATCGCGTAATTGAAGTTCAGCGGATTTCTTTTAGTGGTCACGTGTGTTACTTCACACTTTCGTTTATTTAATGTCAATTGCCAATTTTCGCACCATGTAGAAATTTTGACTAAATCGCTTTGCAGTTGCTTTTGATCCTCTGTTGACTTCACTAACCGATAAACGACCGCATCATCCGCGAACAGTCTAAGAGAGCTACTCAGATTGTCCCCTAAATCATTTATAAACACAAGGAAGAGTAGGGGATCTATAACGCTTTCCTGGGGAACGCCAGGAAAGCGATAACTTACCGTCAGTTACAACGAACTGTGTCCTTTCTGATAGGAAATCCTGACTCCAATCGCACAATTCGGGAGGTATTCCATACGCACGCAATTTCACAGTAAATTATTATTATATTCGACATACAACGTTTCCTTGATGCTAAAATTTATTTCACGTTATAACTTTTTTCTCCAAATTTACACAAGGTGTAACCGCGCTTTTGAAATTTCGTGTATTTCATTCTAATTTTGCTGTGAATTATGTGGAGACTCTATATAACAATTAATTCCTGGATTTTTCTCTTTAAAACTCAGCAATGGCTTTTGTTTTCATTTGTTCACTTTAATACAGGAGTGGTTTACAAAATAGGGGAAAACCCAAAGGAACAACTGAAAAAGTGAAAACATCCGAACCGGCAATTCTGGAAGTGGAGCATCACCACCTCATATTGGATACGTATTTTATGCGCTGCGTTACCGTTCGTCTGACTGCTACAAAATTTTGCATGCGTGCTTTTCAGAACAAGAGGAATGGCGCTGTCTAGATAATAATTCGCACGGTAAATGGCGGTGGGTACTTCATAACAGACGTCGACACCAGTCAACAGTAATTTTATTCCTATCTAGATGAAATGTTTCCCACTGGACCTTAAACTGGAAACTCTACTGTGTACACCATATTTCGTACGACACATGGTGGAGGGTACTTTATACTCCTGACGTTGACGTCGTTCGACCAGTCCCAATGAATTTGGCAGGAATTACTACCCATAGTAAAATTGTTTCTACCCTTTATAAATATGGAGGTAACATGGGAGGAAAAATCCAAACACACAATGGATAGATGAAAGCATATTCATTCATTCAAAGCCAGATACGCTCATAATGCTTACAGTACATAACCCACGTGGGGAGAGTTCATAGCAGTGACAAACAAAGCGTTGGCGACATTTTTACGAGATGACGGGTGTCTTAAAGCACAAAATTAAATATCATTATGCACTAAACGAACTCATGTTCAGGGATGCAGTGGCAAGCTGTTCTTAAGTACCACATGGTGTGCGACCATGTCGAATTACATACAATAAAGAAATTAATTTAGAATCAGAAAGTAAAGCACACACGAGAATTTCTATAGAAGAATGCTAGTATTATTAGAAGCATGGCTGAAGGCCAAAGTAAATACCGTTATAAAAGCACGTGGAGCAATAGGTCATACAAGACAGGAGAGATGGAATCAAACTAGAAAATCTGAGAATTACGAGGCGCATCCAGAAAGTAAGTTCCGTTTGGTTATATAAAACGAACGGGTACGGATACAGAAAAAATATTGATTGTACAAAAATTTAGAACTGGTAAACTACTTTTCTACATAGCTTCCGAAATTTTGTAGGCAATTGTCATAGCATGGCACAAGGTTTTGTGTGCCTTTTTCATAGAATGTTGCCGTCTGCGTATTCAACCTTGTGGTAACATGTTCTTACAGCTCGTCATCATCGTTGAAGTGTTTCCCACCAAGGACAGACTTTGCATGTAAGAAGAGGATTACTGTCAAAAGATTTGTTTTCACTATAATGCCTTACCTCACACACCAAATGTGACCAAACAATTCTTACGGAAATTTCAATGGGACCTGTTTGATCATCCTCCATACAGCTCGGACCTCTCTCCTAGCGACTTTCATCTCTTGTTACACCTAAAATCTGTCCTTGGTGGTCAACACTTCACGGTGATAAAGAGCTGTTGCCACATGGTTGAATACACAGGCGGCAACCATCTGTGAAGGATGCAAGCAAAAACTTGTGGCACGCTATGACAAGTGCCTACAAAATTTCGGCAGTTATGTGGAAACGTAGTTTAAGAATTGTAGTATTTTGTGCAATAAAAATTTCTTCTATATCTGTGTACAATTTCATTTTATTACCAAACGGAACTTACTTTCTGGACGCGCCTCATATTCGGCATACTCGGAGATGCAGACATGGTGTGAGAACGTTAGTTAAAAAACAACAAGAAAATTTAAACATATTAAGTTTACACAAAGGCTGAGTGCCACACATGTGAATTCTTGAGAAAACCGAACACAAAATCATCACCAGAATGAAAATACAAATACTAGATTTACACAGAATTACTCGAGACCTGTAAATTAAGAAACAGAGTGAGACGGGGGCTGTAATTAGTTTATTTTTCATACTAACCTTGTGTTACTGTATCTTTCTCTTTACGCTAATTATTGAAATATGTTACATTTTTCTCTGTAGATCTTTTTTTATTTTGATTTCTGTGCCTTTGGGGACACATCAGCGGTGATGGGCTCCTGGGATTGTAGTACATTCTATGTTTATATGAAAATTTCGGGATTTTAATGTTTATTGGCGCAGCTTGGTTACTAAAAAGTGGTTATCCATGTTGGGTAAGGTCAGACTGCGCAGAGCAGAGACGCTCGTGGAGGTCTCCCCCTGCCACCAACTTTCGCTCGCCTTCGGGGAAGGACGAGAGGGGCTGGCTTGACCTATTTGGCCGGCACCGACGCTACGGGGGCGGAGTATACCTGGCAGAATTTTTTAGAGTGTGTGGGATGCTTTACACAATGCTGTACCGCGGTTTACGGTGGGCGATAGCGGGGACTGCCGTTTTAGTTATTCGGCCGTTTTGCAAGACAGGAATTTGCCGGATAGAAACAATAGCAAAAATAAGCTTGTCTCTGGCCACCCAGCAGACGCCAGCGCAGACGACAAAACCAAGCCATGTGTTCTTAATTAAAGTAAACGAGGCCCTAAAGCGCGAGGTAGTGACTATAAGCCATTGCGAGGCAGTCAGTCAGTATTAAAGACAATCTTCCACATTCACACGATCACACAAGTTAAATCACACGGTTTGAAACATATAAGCATGAGGCAATGATCATTAATAAAACAGTCGGCAAGACTCAACGCAAGTAAGAAGATCTCTGAAGATTTTCTTTGCCGCTCTGGACAAAACGTTAGGTGAAACTGGAAAGTTTTATGAACCGCAGCCTGATAACCCGGAGGTTCTACCAGCAACTATGACATCCGGTCGTGAAAGCCTTCATTGCATGATAAAAATAATTAACATACAATAGACAATATTGATGGTGCAGAAATACTTTAGGTTAATGAATAACTCAAAAATGGTACACGACCACACATTCAGTGGACAAGTTTCACATTTTGTGTTATTCATTACTTTCAAGTGTTTCTTCAGCATTA
Organism: Locusta migratoria; assembly: GCA_026315105.1. NCBI lineage: Eukaryota > Metazoa > Arthropoda > Insecta > Orthoptera > Acrididae > Locusta > Locusta migratoria. Next base: position 526,181,810 of record CM048747.1, read on the forward strand.
ATATTGTCTATTTGTATGGCAACTATTTTATTCCTTTATTAATGATCAATGCACCATGTTCTTATATGTTTCCACCTGTGAGACTGAACTTGGTTCTTCCTCGATGTATAAAAGAGCCGCCGATTGCACTGGGAACTCAGTTCCGGCGAGATTGTTTATCACCAAGCTCACCTGAGGATGGCGGGCAGTTGTGCCGCTGAAATATTGTGTCAAGTTGACTTTAGTATCCGGCTGCAAACCCGAGAAGATTACAAACAATATGGAAGGTTGCTTTTCATATTGACTGACTGCCGCGCAATGGCTTATAGTCGCCACCTCACGCTTTAGACCTCGTTTGCTTAAGTTAAGAATGCATGACTTCGTATGTCGTCTGCACTGCGTCTGCTGGGTGGCCGGAAACAAGCTTACTTGGCAAAATGGCGAGATGGCCTGTTCTTAGTGCTGTACCAACATACTCATGGACGAAAGAGGTGACAAAAGAGTCCTCTCTGGAGCTCTAGTAAAGGGTATTGCTGCGCGGTCTGGAGCGCCACGTTTCGGATCGCGTGGCCTCCCGCGTCGGGGTTCGAATCCCTCCTAAGTCGTGGATGGGTGTGTTGTCCTTAGGTACGTTTCACTTAGTTTAAGTAGTATCTAAGTCTACTGACTGACCAACGTAGTTTGGCTCCATAAGAATTACATTTGAACATTTTTAAAGGGTAATATCTTCCTCAGGTAGCGAGGGTTGGTAGACAGGAGACAGGTACGCTCTGAACGCACTCTGCATCGCTTTCAGCGCGCCCTACATCCGGTATGTGGAGGGGAAGGCTTTTGGCGTGGCCTTAGACTACACTCTTGCTGCGACAGCGGAAGTTAGTATATCGGCGAATCATGCTAAGGGGATGGCATGCTGTTAGACCTTTGTTAGTGACCAGGCAGTCTTGGTTTATCAGTGATAGTTTTCTTCACTAAATCCTTTCGCTATGCGAAGTGAAGTGTTTCTTAGGTTACAGAACTCAAACGATTCAGTGTAAATTTAGTATTTGTATTTGCAGTCCAGTAATGATTTTGTCTCCGAGTTCTTACATAGAAAACTCAACAAGCTACTTGGGTTACCTGCTGCCAGGATTCGTCCTTCTGTTGTCTCCTGGCTTCATTTTTAGTTTTTGCTCGCTTCTCTAGTTGCCCTCCTATCCTTTCGATGTGTGTGTCTGTGCATATGAATGAGGAGAAATTGCAAACACTAGTGTACTTCTGTTGGGGTATCAACTGTGCAATGCCAGTGCATTTGTTTTCTCTTTCACTAGTGATGAATAAGTGTATTTATTTGTATTTTGGGGGGAAATAATTGCTGAGTTTATGCAGTGTGAAACGCGGGTGCAATTATGACTGGGTGTGAAACTCTCACAGAAGCACCACGTGTTCGGACCACGTGGGTAGCTATAAACGCGTTGTTTGATATTTGCTTGCGGATATTTTAACGTGATTTTGAATATGAACAGCGTTTCCGTATCAGCAGTAGAAACACGTAGGCACGGCACTTTTAAGGAACCAGGAAAGAAAAAGCGTGATAGGTCGCGGGAGATAGATTCAGCAACACTGTGAACGTGGGATATAGTTTCCAAACAAAAAGTATTTCTGTCGAAAACCGCGTCCAAATCGTAGACGATGGGTCGGTTAGAGGCGAGCATCTGGCCAGAAGCTGTGAGCCGGCCTTCCCTTGTGTTACGGTTTATGGGAACAACCCACTGGCGAGCCCTTGTCCGCAGGTAGCACCGTCAAGCGACGCGCTCATCATGCTTCTCAAAGAAATGACCACCCAGATTACCAAACACTTAGCTAAAATGGATCACTCCACTGCAGAACGATATGCTAAAATAAATCAGTCAACTGCAGAACAAGTTCTGTGAAATGAAAGAGCAATCGTGAAAGATTGATGAATGACATAATGAGGTGACATAGCAGGTCGTGAATCGAGAGGCTCGAGAAACTCGTTGATTGAGTAAGCAGGAACAGCAGGGAGATAGAAACTATAAAATCACGTGTTTACAGCGTAGAAACGCGGATCGGCGGTCTTGCCGAACACGTAAAAGCCGTACATTCACTTGTCGACGACGTGCTCATGCAAAGGATTGCACTGGCAGAGTTGAACCCACGCAGCCTTTAAGCGGGAGTTGCAAACACGCTGACGAACCATGTGAGCGAGTAGCTCGGTCGCAGGCAAAGGCTCTTGCAATAACGGTCGCACTCGCGGCGTGTGTAGTACCTGAGACGGAAGCGCAGGCCTAGACTAGGACTCAGCTTTGAAGACGAAAGTGAGCCTCCTCGGGCAAGCTCGAGCCGTAACCAAATTAAGACCTCATGTTCTAATCAGGATCCATGAAGGACAATAAAGAGATGTTTGTATCACAACATTATTTTGGTTCGAAAATTTTATACTTCTAATTTGAAGGGAAATCAGGACGTTCGTCGTCCTGACGGAGTGTGAACCAGAACGCACAAAGAGTTCCCTGAAAATCTGGACGTCCCGCAAAAATCGGGACACCTGACATCGCTGTTCCAATAGGTTAATGCTCCCCAACACACTGCGTTCTGGACTGAAGTGCCTGTAAGACGGACAGCAACTTCCCCAGGCAGCGCGGTGTCTACACTTGGCTCCAAACGAGCGTGATAGGACGATAAAGACACGTGCGGCTCGTCAATGAACTGCGTAGACAGGTCTAGCAGGGGTGTCATCGTGTATCCCAATGATGAAATGGGAGCCAGCTTCCGCACGTGCATTGCCGCCCATGGAGGATACGCCGTGTACCAATATGAGTGCTTGACAATGGAATGGCATCTTGCACCTCAGTACTGCTTGGGATATTGAAAGGTAAACATAATAGTTTGATGTTCCCCGTATGCACCTTTTCCACTATTAAAGTTGTTTTAGACATATCTAAGGGGTGTACGAATTTTCACTTATGGGAGAGTAAGATAATGGGCAGCTACGAGATGTATTTACGTCGCAAGTTGTAGCTTGTTGGTGTTGCTCCGAACTTCATAATCACAGGGCCTACTGCATGTTTGGTATTGACGTAATCCACTATCAACCAGCAGCTTGGAATTTTGATAGCAGGGATAAAAAAATAGGGAGTGAAAATTTACACTCAACTTGTACAAAAAACAGACAGCAATCATTAGAGTCGAAGGGCATGAAAGAGACGCAGTTTTTGGGAGGGGAAGAAGACAGAGTTGTAGTCTTTCTCCAGTGTTGTTCAATCTGTACATTAAGAAAGCTGGAAGGAATGCAAGGAGAAATTTGGAGAGGAAATTAATGTCCAGGGAAAGAGAATAAAAACGTTGCTGGTAAATGGAATTGACAGTAATTAAATGGAAATGACAGTGTCTCGAAAGCAAGATGAACATTAACAAGAGTAAAACGAAGGTAATGGAATGTAGTGTCAGAAAATGAGACGATGCTGAAGGAATTACATTAGGTAATGAGACAATAAAAGGAGTAGATTAGTTTGGTTATTTGGGTAGCAAGATAACTTCTAATGGGCGAAGTAAGAAAGATATAAAATGCAGAATGTGTATTGGAAGAATAGCGTTTCTGATGTAGCGAAATTTGTTAACATCCAGTAATAGGTTAAATTTTAGGAAGTCCTTTCTGAAGATGTTCTGGAGTGAAACGTGGACGATCAGGAGTTCAGACCAAAAGATGATACAAGCTTTTTAAATGTGGCGCAGCAGACGAATGAAGGAAGATTAGATGAGTACATAACGTAACAAATGAGGAGGTGCTCAACAGAATTGAGGAGAAAAGGAGTTTCTGGCATATGCTAAGAGTAGAGAGAAGCTGGTGGGACACATTCTGAGAGATCAAGGAATCGTCAACGTAGAATTAAAAGAAATGTGTGGGGTACAAACAAGAGAAGGAGGCTGAGGGACGAATACAGTAAGCAGATCAAAAGGATGTAGTTGCTGTACGCTCAGATGAAGAGCCTTGCACAGGACAGGGTAGCGTGGAGAGCTGCATCAAACCAGTCTGCGAACTGAAGACCACAACATCAACAACAACAATAACAAGTGGGTACCGCGCGCCCGCACATTGCGATGTCTACTTGTGCAGTTGGGTGATGTGTTGCCTCCATGTGACTCCCTTGTCGAATTTAACACCCAAGTACTTGGCTGCATTGATTCATTCAGTTCGGTGGCCAGAGACTTGTAAGTTCGGTACTGGTGCCGGAGACTAGAATGGTAATCAACAAGAAAGACAGACCACGGCGCATGTGATCAAGGCAGGTATGAGCCAACGCGATCGCTAGCTGACTGGTGGTCGTATAGGCTGGTTCAACTAGGGCATTAATGTAAACAAGTGGCGAATGATTTAGTAACCAAACTTGTCTTCACGACATCGTTTGGTATAGCTGGTAAATAAAAGCGGGCAGGTAGCTTCCCCACCTCAGCGCTCGCCAACTGTGGACACCGCCTGATCACTGTCGCGCTTTATCTGTCTTCGTCCCTCTCTCACACGTTTCAGTCATCTGTTTCATTTGACCAGCAACGTAGCCCGTTGGAGTGACGATGCAATGGTTGATATTATTTCTGTTCATGTAAATTAGAAGTGCTTGTAAACGTGGAATATCAACTGCGCAAAAATAAACTAGCCAAAGCAGCCGCAATCACAGAGCTGGAAAAGACTTGAAAGAAAGGGAGGGAGGAAGGAAGATTGGCGTTTTACGTTCCGTCGAGAGCGTTGTCATTAGAGACGGAGCTCACGCTCGGATTTTCGAGTAAGGATGGGGAAGGAAATCCGCTGTGCCCTTTCGAAGCAACCACGCCGGCATTTTCTGGTCAGATTTAGGGAAATGACGGAAAACGTAAATCTGGATGACCGGAGGTGGATTTGAACCACCGTCCTTTCAATTGCGACTACAGGGTGTTACTACTCCACTACGTCGCTAGGTACGAATGCTGAGGTTTCAGGAGAATTTTATTAAACAGAAAATTAAAAGCAACAGTTCAATATTTATAGTTCATCAATTAGCTCCAATAAGGGAAAAAAGCCAATATCGCAGTTAAATTTATTGACTGACTACGGTTTCGATGTACTATGCCCTCATCTTCTTTTACAATGTGGTCATGTCTTTAAAAAGATGGAGACAAGCAGACATAGTATAACAAGTGGATTTTTTGTTTTGAGTAAGTGCAATGTTGTACTTTTTGTTTAACCTCCATCTTTTTGAAAATGTGACCACACTGCAAAAATTTTTAAGAGCAGAAGCTGTTGGCATAGCCCATCGAAACCGGTCGTAAACTGTAAATCAGACTGCTGTCTTGGGTTTTGTCCTTTTGGAGGTAATTTGTAGATCGTCTCCTCTCTGCAATGTCAGGTAATGTCAGTTTATAGCTGATTTTCCATTTTCGAAAGAGGCGTGACAAGGTTCATAGAATACACACAGTAAACAGAACTAAGCTGCAGTTTATTACGTTGTTTGGTAAAACCTTTTTACGTTCTCAGTGGACAAAAATATTACTTGTTCAGTTGCGAATTTTTGAGATGTACATTGAATGCACCATGCAAATCTCGGCCGGCAATGGCTGCTCCCAATTTCTCTTTCCGTGTGAATTAGACTTGCGCATAATAGTTCGCGATCGGTAGCGCTCCCTTTAGTTCGCGGCTCTGCCGCGAACTTCTTCGTTCTTTTAGTTCGTCCGCTCCCAGTGACGGCTGAGCGGCGTGGTCTGCGCATGGCAGGTTGAAGGAGACGTTCCCCCACCTAGCTGCTTCATGCGCTTGCTGCTTGAGCGGCTAACGATATCACGCAAACTAAAAGAAACAGATTGTGGATACTTTCTCGCGTTTAAGTTTAGAGTTATCTCTATATCTTGGCATTATGGAATTTATTAGTCAGATATTGCAGAGTGCAGTACACATCAAAACAGAAATTTTGTAGCACTGAACTATGTAATCTAGCAGCAGACGGTCACCTCGAAATTACTCTTAAGCAGAAGACAAACACGTGATTTTAAATTCTGCTACGCTCCCACTCGCTATTGTCCGTCGGTCTTCGGAAAATAATCCAACGAACTATAAAGCGACATGAGTTTGGCTTAATCGTTCGCTGCTCCTAGTTCGTCCGCTGCTCCTTGTTCGTCCGCTGTTCCTAGTTCGTCCGCCCTTCTAGTTCGTCCGCTCCTTCTAGTTCGTCCGCTCTTTTTGGCTTTTGCTACCGCTACTAAAAGAGCTCTTTTTATGACAGCTTTTTATATAATGTATCACTGTTTGCCAAGCGCGTGCTATTACCCGTATTTTTGGGAAATTTTGCATCAAATACTTAGGCAAATAAACCAGTTATTTACCCGAATGGGTGATACAATGGTATTCAACTACTTTGCATACAGAGTACTCGTAGTACATTATTTTTAAAATATATTTCTTGTCGCAGTGAACTATGAAACTACAGCTGAGCTGCATCTCAGCTCGAAATAAAGGTAACTGGTAGAAGGCAATCACGTGATTCAGCGCGCTCTCGCGTCCTCTCGCTGTTCCCCGTCAGTCTTCGGAAAAGGAGCGGACGAACTAAGAGGCGAGGGATCTGCTACCTAGTTCGCGTAGTTCGCCTGTGGGAGCGGTCTTCCGAAATAGTTCGTTCGCGAACTACACAAGACTAGCCTGGAATGATTTATTTGAAAGTTCTAACGATTACTCGTTGCAGCAAATTGCAAGACTCCTTCAGTCTTCCATTTCTCGACTCTTTTTTTTTCTTTTTTTTGCCAGAAGACTGGAACATTGTTAAGCCACCTGCCCCCTACTGGCAGTTTAGCCGTCAAGTAGGGCTTCTAAACCGCTTACTTCTGGACTAAATTACTGACCTAGTACGTACCAGCCTGATGTAAAAGTGGGCTGTGCCCCATCGGGCAGCCAGTCAGCTACCTGTTGGCATAGTCTCAGGCCTACCCTGACCACGTGACGAGAGGAACGCGCCGCCTCGGAATCTGCTAACTAGTTCGCGTAGTTCGCCTGTGGGAGCGCTCTTTCGAACTAGTTCGTTCGTGAACTACACAAGACTACTGTACTACCAACTAAATCGTATGTGAACGCACACTTCCCTACTGGCCGTCAAGTACCGCTTCTTCTGGACTAAATTACTGGCCTAGTATGTACCAGCCTGATGTAAAAGTTGGCTGTGTTCCATCGGCCAGTCAGTCAGCTACCTGTTGGCATAGTCTCAGGCCTTACCCTGACCACGTGACACGAGGAACGCGCCGCGTCGGGCCGAACGAACAGATGACATGGCCTGCCTCCGGCCCTGCTGTACCAGTTAAAATATAGGGCACTGTATTTTAGCAAACACGCGTCGGCTGCCGTTGGCGAGCATATTTTCAGAGTGCTACGCCTGCCCACGTGCGGCTGTGATCCTCCCCGTGCTCCCCCCCCCCCCCCGCCCCCGCCTCGTAACAGGCAGTCGTGACCCGGGCGTGACGTCACGCGACACCTGGCGCCCGTGCGCGCGCCCGCGCTCGATACGGCCGGCAGGCAGAGCGGAGCCTGGGCGGCGGCGGCTGAGCTGCGTGCGTCTGGGCGGCCGCTGCTGCTGCACTGCGCATGCGCCACCTGTGGCCGCCGTGCCGCTCACTCAGGGGATGACACCGCGTGTAAACACTCGCACGCCGACCGCTGAGCTTGTGTCACACGGGGGTAGTGACCGGCCGCTAGTCGATTTCTCTGTGGCCGAGGCCGATTACTCTGTCATCGCTCTAACCTCCAGCCGAAGACCAGGTTGAATGTTTAACCGTTAAGCGGTCACGCGGGGTGTTCAGAACACTCCAGTCACCTTTGTTAATGGATTATTATATAATGGATAGGAATATAACGTCATGTTCTTTGGTACCTTTCTAGGACATAATAGGAAAGTATTGAGTAGCATTAGAATCTACAATGGCAGTGCAAGTTTCAAGAAAACGCGCAACAATGTGCCTTGGGTTGTACAGAACACTCCAGTCACCTTTGTCAATGGATTATTACATAATGAATAGGAGTATAACGTCGTGTTCTTTGGTACCTTTCTAGGACATAATAGGAAAGATTTTAGTAGCATTAGAATCTACAACGGAAGTGCAAGTTTCAAGAAAACGAGCGACAATGTGCCTTGAGGTGTACAGAACACCCCAGTCACCGTTGTCAATGGATTATTACATAATGGATAGGAGTATAACGTCATGTTCTTTCGTACCTTTCTAGGACGTAATAGGAAAGTTTTGAGTAGCATTAGAATCTACAATGGAAGTGCAAGTTTCAAGAAAACACGCAACGATGTGCCTTGGGGTTTACAGAACGACCCAGTCACCTTTGTCAATGGATTATTACATAATGGATAGGAGTATAACGTCATGTTCTTTGGTACCTTTCTACGACGTAATAGGAAAGTTTTGAGTAGCATTATAATCTATAATAGATGCGCAAGTTCCAAGAAACCGCGCAACAATGTGCCTTGGGGTGTTGTCGGCACCCCCTGCGCGACTCTTTACGTTGCAGTGCTGCGAGAAAGCGCATAGTTGTGTTCCGTAGCATCTGCTTGTATTTTGTCGCTCTGCGCAGCTAAACCAGCTATCGATCGTTACGAAATAGAACAATACAGAATGCGGAAGCTTCTGGAAGTGGTCTTACACGAAACGTTTGAAGGAGGAGAAGAGAAAGAGGAGAAAGCTGAACGCTGTGTCGTTCTCTCTCATCACAGTGACCCTAAAATGTTTAAATGATTGTGAAGGTTATGGGAATTAACTACAGGGTCATCAGTCCCTAAGCTTACAAACTACTTACATACTAGCTAATACTAAGGGCGGCACAAATATCCATGCCCGAGGGGGGATTCGAACTCCCGATCGTAGTGGCCGTGCAGACCGTGACTGGAGCGCCTCAGTCGCCTCGGCCACCGCGGCTGGCAGTGACATTGAAACGGAGGATGCAGACAACCTGGAAGTCGAGCCCAAGCAAGAGCAGCGGATAATGAAAGAAAGCATGATTTCTTTTTCACTGGAAAGGATAAGGTTACAAAATGGATGAAAAATTCTTCTAGTCGCGACGTAAGGACTGGAAATGTAGTCCTTGTTATTCATCTCCCTGGTGTGAAAGCTATCGCAAAATCTATGGAAACTGCTGTGGATTGTTTTTCAATATTTGTAAATGACATAATAATTAGAATGATTACATCGTGCACAGATATTGACATATGACACATTGCATCAAATTTCACAAGATAACGTGATGCCAAAGCAACAAATGAGGATGAAATCAAATGTATTCTGGGTCTGTTCATACTGGCTGGACATTACAGGGCAGGACACCACAATCTGGAAGACTTATAAGACACAAATGGTTTTAAATTGCAATATTTAATACAACAATGATTTTTTGGCGCTTTCGTTTCTTGTTGCGTTGTTTGATATTCGATGATATTCGAGACAGACCACAGCGTAGAGAACTTGATCGCCTAGCTGCGTTCAGAGAAGTGTTTGAATTATTCATGTCAAGCTGTGTCAGTAATTATTGTACGAGTTGACTGCAAAATGTTTAATTATATGTATAATGTCTTATATCTGTAATACAGTATGAAGAATTAGAAAAATAAATAACTAAACAAAATATTGTAAGAAAATGTGGATTATTGCATATGTTTCTTAAAACCCAATTTAATACTAAAGTAATATTATATACAACGATAATGTACCAGGAGATAACATTCTAAGTAGCCGTTTATGAAGTAAACATATTCATATCAGTGATATGTTGCACGACAATGTCATTACAGATAATTTTATTTGGGGTTTTAGCAACACCTCGCGCGACTATTAACGTTACGAATAGCCACGTGACCGCATAAGGGTTAATAGCCACTTTAACATTGGCAAAATGCGGATAAAACACTGAGTTCGTAAAAAGAATATCAACAATTTAATGAGATGATAAAATTATCTTGCAACTTGTGACAAATAATGACACTGAAATATATGGATTAATTTACATAATCAAAATAGTTGAACAGTTACAATTAAAAAAATGTACCTTAAACAGCGATTAGAATTTTGATATCTGTCAGTCAAGACGAATCTATATTTTGTAGAAATGGATGTGTGTATTTATGTATCTTCCCTGTAGATTCCACGACAGCTGCAGCGGTTATCCAATTTGCAGGAAATTGAGATGATCTGTGCTTAAAGTGCGCCTCGGCTGCACAGTGGTAGAGTGCCAGACTACAAATCTGTAGGTCGTGGGTTCGATCCCCGCCACGTCCTAGGATTTTTATCTGTCACTTTCCACTTCTTTCCCCTCCGGCAGTATTGCTCACGTGAAAAATACCGAGTAGCACCGTGGTTCGGAACCCACGTTAAACTGTAAGTCCCCCTGTAACTGGCGGGGTAAGTCAGATCGAAGGTAGGAGGGAGGCAACGGCATACCACCTCCAAACAGGACCATGCCTAGTAAAGCACTGTGGTGTTCAAACCAATCTTCCGATTGTTGTCTGCTTTACCTTATGTGCTTAAAGGAACGATTCCAACAACATGTCTTAAGACCATTACGGTGAGCATTTTAGTAATATTCTCCTTGAGAAACGGTGTTATTTTCTCTAGCTTTATATATTGGCGTTTGATGTTAGTGATGATGAGTAACTTTGGGATGTATTCGATTTATAGTAGCTTTAAGTGGATGACCAATCGCATTTGTAAGATATCAGGACAACATGATCTTAGGTCTCCTTTGACAGTTTCGATGCACATGGATAACCTGATTTGTCAGAGCTACTGGCAGTACACAACTATGCATCATCACAGGAGTATGTTCTTCCGATCGACGACCTTACTTTGACAATGAATAAATGCTGCAATTGTTTTAATAATGACGTTATCTAGCGCGAATGAATAATGCCGTCCCAAACATTTCGTGCTGAATAAATTATATACAGGGTGTCCCAGCTATCTTGTCCACCCAAAATATCTCTGGAACAATAACAGCTATCGGAAAACGACTTTCACCGGTATCAATGGACTGTTGGGGCCCATGAATGTACATATTTGGAAACATTCTAAAAAGGAAAGCAAATGTGTTTTTTTAACACACCTGTATATATGACAACTGGTGGATGATTTGTCTTAATAATGAAGCAAGAAATATATCAGCCCTGCGAGTATCCCTGTGAAGTGTGGTAGCGAACGGATAAGGAACAATATTAACCCGGAAGTGACATATGTAAACCCAACATAATATGCCTCCTTTGACGTATTTAGGTTTTTTGTTTACATATTTCGAAAGTTTCGACGCTAAATGAAACTGCGAATTAAAGATCTTTCCAAAACTCGAATTATAAAATAAGGTTTATTTTAGTAAATTATCCAGCAGTGCGATAACGATTTATAAAATCTTAATCCTTTCCGAATTGTTAGCGCAATAAATTTAATGTTATAATACGTCTTTTCATTACCATATGTAGGTTAGTACTCACAACACCTATTGAAATTAGACACTAGAATAGAGGAAAGCAGACTGTATTAATTATAACTACCTTGATAATAACGAGTATATTAGACGTAGAAAGGCAGTCCCCATCTAATGGAAATGCAGGAACGTCACATATTTCGAAAGAAGTGCATTCGGTGCAGGGGTAAAATTTTGCCTACGATCCCGGCGTCATCGCGTGATTACGTTGGCAAAATCAACTAAAAGGCAGAAAATCTTTGCCAAGATGTTAACATTCTTAGAAATCGACATATAAATCTACAGGGGATACTCTGCAAATCACATTTAAGTGCCTGGCAGAGGGTTCATCGAACTACCATTATACTCAAAATATCCAACGGGCACAATATTTCGGCGATCATACATGTCGCCATCATCAGGTGAACTGACGGACTGAGCTCCTGGAAACGCACCGGCACGGAGATCCGCACGCTACGGCTGTTCGAAGGGAACTGGGTTCTAGCCCGGTAGCGGGCGATTTAAATACCCTCGGCCCGCGGAGCGACCCCTCCGCGGTCCGTGCCCCGCGCTGCGGCCGCGCAGTGGAACCGATTGCGCCGGCGTCTGAAATGACGTCGGTGTAAAGGCTCTGTCCGCCGTGGTCGTCACTTCGTTACGTTTGCTAGATTTACTCTTAATTAACCCAATCGCTGGTTCCCAAGCTTTGCTAAGATTATAGCCACAGTTACGGTTTATGAGGTCGTCACTTGTGCAAATTCCAATGGCCTCTCTAACGACGCAGTCCCAGTATCTCGACGTCTGTACCAGAATCCTGGTGCCTTCATAGTCCATCGCATGATTCTCCGACAAACAATGTTCAGCGACCGCCGACTTGCTCGGATACATCAATCGTGTGTGCCTCTGGTGTTCAACGCATCGATCCTCGACGGTACGCATCGTCTGTCCAATATATGACTTTCCACACTGACATGGACTCTGGTACACGCTGGCCTTCCTCAAACCGAGATCATCTTTGGCGCTCCCCACCAGTGCACGAATTTTATTCGGCAGGCAAAAAACAGTTCCAACCTGGTGTTTTTTCAAATTCCGGGCGATCTTCCCCGAGAGTGCGCCGGTATATGGAACGAACGTAGTGCCTACATCCTCCCTCGTGTTTTCATCCGTTTCCACAGGTTGTGATGTAGTGGTCCGGAGGAGAGCCCGCTGAATCTGCCACTCTGAGTACCCATTTTTTCGAAATACACTTCTCAGGTGTTCCAATTCCTGGGGTAGACTCTCTGCGTCGGAGATAGTGCGCGCCCTATGTACTAGAGTTTTAAGTACCCCATCCCTCTGTGAAGGGTGATGACAGCTTTCTACGTGTAAATACAGATCAGTGTGCGTTGTCTTCCGATATACACTATGACCCAGGGTGCCATCAGCTCTTCTCTTGACCAAGACGGCAATTTACCCTCCGTTTCAGTCTCCACAGTGAATTTGATGTTGGGGTGTATGGAGTTTAGATGTGTAAGGAATTCAAGGGGTTTATCCATACCATGTGGCCAGATGACGAAAGTGTCGTCCACGTAACGGGAAAAGCAAGTAGGTTTCCATTCAGATGATGCCAGTGCTTCCTCCTCGAAATTCTCCATGTACAAATTTGCGACCACAGGGGAGAGTTGGCTACCCACGGCGACTTCCTCCGTTTGCTCGTAGTATTCGCCATTGAAAAGAAAATACGTGGAGGTCAAGACATGCCTAAAAAGTTCGGTGGTCTTCTCGTCAAATTTCTGGCCAATCGAATCTAGTGACTCTCGAAGGGGCACCCTCGTAAACAAAGAAACGACGTCAAACTCACCATGATATCTGACTCATCCAGGCTGAAGTTGTTAAGACGTTTAACAAAATCCACGGAATTACGGATGTGATGAGGGCATTTACCCAAATAAGGACTTAATATTCCCATCAAGTATTTGGCCAAGAAATATGTAGGTGCTCTGATGTTACTGACAATGGGACGTAACGGCACCCCATCTTTGTGAACCTTAGGGAGTCCATAAGGTATTGGCGGTACCGGACCTTGAGGTAGCAGTTTCTTGGCGACACCCTCCGGTAAATCTGCATCCTTGAGAAGCGCCCTCGTCTAGTTTTCCACCTTCTTTGTGGGGTCAACGCTGATCTTCCGGTAGGAATCGTCATTTAGCAGACCCTGCATCTTTTCAGTGTAGTCCTTATGGGAGACAACCACCGTAGCATTGCCTTTGTCAGCCGGTAAGACAACAATTTCAGGATGCTCCCTCAGGTCACGAATAGCCGCCCTCTCGTTGCTAGTCATGTTCGACTTCATGGGCTTGGATTTCGTCAACGCACGACAAGTTTCACGACGTATTTCCTCAGTTGATTCAGGTGGAAGTCGAGCTGCAACCTGTTCAACAGCACTAATAATTTCTGCGACCGGTGTGAACTTGGGGGTAGGAGAAAAGTTGAGCCCTTTCTCAAATACTGAGACCGCATCATTACTCAACTCCATGCCACTCAGATTGATGACAGTCTTGCACGGAACTTGCAGAGATGGTTTGTCAAGGAGGCATGATAACTTAGCCGTTTGACGTTCCGCTGCCTTCTTATGGGCGTAATCGGCTGCAACCGAAGTAACACAATCAATCCAATCCCAGGAAAAAGACGCGAAGTGAGCTCAGTCCGTCAGTTCACCTGATGATTGCGACATGTATGATCGCCGAAATATTGTGCCCGGCAGTACACCCGTGGATATTTTGATTCTCAAATACGCCGGGAGAAACTGAAGAATCCACCATTATACTATTTACCTTCCATTCCATTCTCAAATAACGCGCGTGAAGAAAAAACACCTGAATCTCTCCGTTCGAGCTCTGATTTCTCGTATTTTATTCTGATGATCATTTTTGCTTATGTAAGTGGGAGTCAACAATATATTTTCGCATTCGGAGAAAAATGTTGGCGATTGGAGTTTCGTAAGTAGCCCACGCCGCAGCGATAAGACCAGATTTTGTATCATTTCCGTAACGCTGTTTCCCCTGTATCGTGACAATACGAAACGAGCTGCCCTTCTTTGGACTCTTTCGATGTCCTTCGTCAAACCCACCTGATAAGGATCCCAGACTGGGCAGCAATACTCGAAAAATGGACGAACAAGCGTAGTGTATGCAGTCTCTTTTGTAGTTCTATTGCATGTTTTAAGGGTTCTGCCAATAAAACGCACTCTCTGGTTCGCCTTTCCCACAACATTATCTACGTGTTCTTTCCAGTTTTAGTGTGAAGTAATAGTAATTCCTAAGTACTTTGTTGAGTTTACGGCCTTCACTTTTGATTGATTTATCTTGTAAACAAAGTTTAACGGATTTCCTTTCGTACTCATGTGAACGACTTCACACTTCTCACTATTTAGAGTCAATTGCCAATTTTTACATCATACTGATATCTTATTCAGATCGTTCTGTAGTTGGTTTTGATCTTCAGATGATTTTACTAGGCGGTAAATGACGGCGTCATCTACAATCAACCATATAATATAATGATTTTGTTGGTGTTTCGTACAGGCAATGAAGTAAATAAATAATGCTATTCCTGCTCTACGGTTGACAGGTTCTTCTAAGTACTCTTACCCACACAGTAAAAGTAACTGTACTCATAAACGAAGCTTCCTTTGACAAAAAATTTGCGTTGTAACGCGATTGGCTAATGCCAACGTCATACGATTGCCAACATTCTACTGCGAGTCCGTCAGAATTTTAGCCAGTGCAGGAAATAGAAAAATGCCACCGCATTCAAATAATTGTTTAATTTTTCTCCTATAGTTGCTGTCCTCGCACTATTCAATTCAAACGTTTGTAAATCTATCGGAACCAATTGCGTGGTCATCAGTTCGTAGCTTATAAACTACTTAAACTAAGGTGAGCTAATCTAAGGACAACACACACACCTATGCCCAAGGGAGGACTCCAACCCCCGACCGGGGACCAACCGCGCGCTCTACAGCGAGGCGCCTTAGACCACTGGGCTACTCCACCGCGGCTCTCGCACTGTTTTAGTGGTTCTGTAGCAATACTTACACGAGACACATTGACGATGGTAGTTTACAATAAACAGGCCCATGATATTACAAGACATACACTGTTGCATAGTTTCGAAACAGTAAAGTTTCAATTGCTCAGAAACTGTGAGATGTTTCGGTTTTCCCATCTATAAGTGACTGACGCTAGACTCTTTCTCCGCTAGGGCCGCTACCGTCGTTCCAATTGCCAGACATGAAGCCACTTGACGTCCGTCAACGTCATGACGTCAACGTCATGTCATTAATTTTGACAACATTGTCATAGGAGAAAAACAGCGATCTGTTTGGTATGATCAATATACAAAAACAGTCTTGATCGCAGAAATTAACAGTTTCAATTTACCGGTTTCAACCTGATGTAGGTCATCTTCGGAATTACAAACAGCCCATGTGGCCAGTGCTGCACTCGGATGGGCTGGACTGTTATGGGCTGTTCTGCTGCCAGTAGGTAACAGGTAATAGGTGGAACAGTTATGGGCTGTTCTGCTGCCAGTAGGTAACAGGTAATAGGTGGAACAGTTACCTACTCGCAGCAGAACAGCCCATAACAGCCCAGCCCAGCCGAGTGCAGCACTGGCCACATGGGCTGTTTGTAATTCCGGAGATGACCTACATCAGGTTGAAACCGGTTAATTGAAACTGTTAATTTCTGCGATCAAGACTGCTTTTTGTATATTGAACGTCATGTCATGTTGTCGTCATATCGAGGTGTATTCACACTGTCCGTCAAGTCATTCGTTTAACCCAATACAGTATCCAATGTTGAAAGTGAAGGTATTAGTTATTATGTATTATGTGGAAAGTCATACTTTAACCCGCGAAGACTCGCGCTTGAGCATTTTCCTCACGAGCGAGTAAAACAATCAGAATTGAAAAAAAAAAAATTAAATAGTCAATTACGTGTGTTTTGTTATAAACGCAACTAGAAATACTTATTTAAACATATTAAGTACATTACAAAATGGTCTTTGACTGTCAGAAAAGTGCTATCGACGCGATCGATAGAGAAACTTTTAAAGGCGTGAGTTCTCGCGCGTTAATGCTAGAATTGAGGAAAAGGGGATGTTTAATTTTATTGACACCCAAAGCAAACTTTATAATGTATGATTTGGCCAGCTTGGTGTGGTAAAGTGCTGGCAAGTGAAACATATTGAAACATCGACATGTACCGGGTGATCAAAAAGTCAGTATAAATTTGGAAACTTAATAAATCACGGAATAATGTAGATAGGGAGGTAAAAATTGACATACATGCTTGGAATGACATGGGGTTTTATTTAAAAAAAAGTTCAAAAAATGTCCGACAGGTGGCCCTTTATCTGATCAGAAAAGCAATAATTTGCATAACAAATAAAGACAAAGCAATGATGATGTTCTTTACAGGAAATGCTCAATATGTTCATCACCAATACTCAACAATAGCTGTAGTCGAGGAATAATGTTGTGAATAGCACTGTAAAGCATGTCTGGAGTTATGCTGAGGCATTGGCGTTGCATGTTGACTTTCAGCATCCCTCGAGATATCGTTCGATCACGATACACTTGCGACTTCAGGTAACCCCAAAGCCAATAATCACACATTCTGAGGTCTGAGGACCTGGGAGGCCAAGCATGACGAAAGGTGGCTGAGCACACGTTCATCACCAAACGACGCGCGCAAGAGATCTTTCACGCGTCAGGCAATATGGGGTGGAGCGCTATCCTCAATAAAAATCGTACGTTCCAGTAGGTGTTTATCAGTCAGGCTGGGGATGATGCGATTCTGTATCATATCGGGTATCTCTCACCCGTCACGTTAGCAGTTACAAAATCAGGATACGCAGTTCCTCGAAGAAAAAAGGCCCGAAAACAGTAGATGTGGTAAATACAAACCATACTGTGACTTTCTCGTCGTGCAACGGAGTTACCACGACAGTTCTAGGATTTTCGGTAGCCCAAATTCTGCAGTTGTGGGCGTTGACAGACCCTCGGAGAGTGAAATGAGCTTCGTCGGTCCACAGCACGTTACTCAACCAATCGTCATCTTCCGCCATCTTTTGAAATGCCCACACCACAAATTCCCTCCGCTTCACTAAATATCCAGGTAACAGTTCCCGATGCCGATGGCTTTTGAAAGTATAGCATCGGAGGATACGCCTTAGTGCAAACCAAACAGTAGTTTATGGAATGCCGGTGCGACGTGCGACTGCACGAGCGCTGACTTCCCCGTGCATAGACGAACCCGCTACAGTCTCCATTTTTTCCTGAACAGTCTCAGTAGCATTACGCCTTGTACTCGGTTGGCCACTACTGGGTCTATCGTCTAAACAACCCGTGGATACGAACTTCGAAATCATTCTCGCCACAGCTGCATTTATCAACGGACCTTTATCCGTTCAAATCCCCTTCCTATGGCGTTAGGATCGTAACGCTGAACTAGCACATTCCCCATCCTTATAATAGGGCCTTTTCAGATAACATCAACATTCTGCGACTGCTGGTGCACCTGATTCTCTTATTACAGCTCCTTTTATACACGATTTTCTTGCGCAGTCATTGACATTTTGTTGTCCAGCGCCATCTGTGGAAAACAAATTTTGGACCCCTTTTTTTTTTTTTTTTTTTTTTTTTTTTGTTGTAATAAAACCCCATGTCACTCCAATGAATTGTGCAATTTTTACCTCTCTATCTACGTTACTCCGTGATTTATTAAGTTTTCCAATTTATACTGACTTTGATGACCCAATATTTTCAAGCGAAAAAATAATCATACAAACAATACAATAATCAATCAAACAATATTTATATGTGAATAGATGCTGTTTATTTTGTCCATTACGATTTTACACTTTACGTTGTTAATAACGTCATAAAGAACTGAGTTTTCTTCCTTCATTACCACTGGGCCTGCCACAGTGGCCAAGCGGTCTGCGGCGAGCCAGTCACGGTCTGCACGGTCGCTGCCGTCGGGGATTCGAATCCCCTCTCGGGCATGGATGTTTGTGCCGTCTTTAGTATAAGCTAGTTCATAAGTAGTTTGTAAGTTTAGGGACTGATGACCCCGTAGTTAAGTCCCATAATTTCTACAAACATTTGAATAATCTAACATCACCAATGACGTTTTTATTTAAAATATTATTTAATTGAAATTGCATAGTGAACTTCCAATATTATTCACATCAACTGTTTGCTTCAGTCTTTTCTGTTAAGATATTGTAAAACATAACCATTTTTCGGTTTCGAGTACACGACCTAGCTTTCAGAATGAAACTCAATTGGAAAAATAAATCGAAGTGTTCGTGGAACATTTGCAATGTACTGCTAGACTAACTACTGGTATTTATAATAAGACTAGCTGTAAACCCGGCGTTGCAGGGGCGTTTATCCTACACACTCGTAGTCCATATACCCTTCCCCCCTCTCCCTGCATATACCTCTTTCTCTCTTTTCGTTTCCACCTTTCCCTCTCTCGGCAACGTTTTCTGAAAGGTACCCTCTGTCATGTACCATACAAACATTTATGTACCCATTGATCTTCCTCTGGTTTAAAGGTCATGTGTGCAAAAATTCATAAAGACTGAAACAAAACTATGCATTTTGTAAATTTTGTAAGATTGCTTAAGTCTATGCACTTACCGTTTATGAAGAAAGTAAGTAGTGTAGATCAAATCACACACGTAAAAATGCACTCGTTTCGAAGAATCCAATAACGAAATTCAACAGTAATGATTGTAATAATATCACAAATTAATCACTTGATGTAATGCGCGAAACGTCAAATCGATTTTTTTAAACAGATGTATTAAAAGCAATTTTTTACTGGTTTATTTATTTAGTCTTATATTTCCTTATTCGTATGCTTAACCTTAGAGAAAAAGAGCTGAAGACATTGTAACACGCATATACCAAAGATATGGTCTGTGGCATCGCGTTTCGCTGTATGTAACCTCGCTGGCCTTCAGTGCGATTTTTTTTTATAATTTGACGACTTACAATCACCGTATCTTCCACCCCCTTATAGCTGTCGGCATGGAACTGCTATGGTGTACAACGGGAGACTTCGGACAACAATTACACACAGACCATTCGTTTGCGTTCTGTAGTTTCCGCTACAGAGCGAAATATTAACACACACACACACACACAAACACACACACGCGTAGAGTATTATATACACCAATAACTTTCTTTTCATCCCACTATATTCCACCCTTTTATCATTATCAACGCTCAAGCAACAATGGAACCAATAAAACAATTTTCAAAGAGTAAATATGATTTTCAAAGAGTAATTATTGTTCCGAAGTTCGTGTTATATTCTTCTAATATCTACCAGATCGCCATAAAACCGTGCCTAAAGCCTTTCCCGCGTAGACATTAGTAACTGTGCAAATTTTTAGCTCTTTAGGTCTTGTGGTTCAGACGTGATAAACGTACACCGAACAGACATTCACATTTATAGATGTAGATTAACGTTAAGTTGTGTATAATCGCTACTATGACGTGACTGAGAGTGACATCTACATCTACATCTGTAGCATAACGCACCAACAGCCATACGTCTAACAGGAAGAGAAGCGACCGACTATGGCCGTTTAGCAGCGGCAAATGTTTCGAACGCGATATTAACTGCTCTGAATCAGAATGTTAAATATTAGACTGCTATTAAAAACACAATGTGTATGACACTGTGCACTAGAGGTCTGCACCTCGCTCGGTTGCTCGCTCGAATCCCGTGATACACGTCGTTCTATGACAGTCCGACAGGTGTCGGCACTGCAGCTTGCGGCAAGGCGTGTGGCTGCGCTCGACTTCCTCCTCGCTCGTTCGAGCGGGGCACGCTCGACTGGCCCGACCGTCCACACTGCCCGCTCGCCACTCGGTCGCCCACCGCAGCGCCACTCGAGTCCAAGGCGAGTGTCGGGAGCAAACTAGACCCTAGAGAATAAATCCTGACTGCGAAATTTGGAATTGTTTCCTTTCCCGGGTGCTTCGAAAGTTGTTCTCTGAATACAGTTGAACTAGCCATTCAGTTTCGCATTTCTTACTTTACCATGCACGTTATTATACGTGATTAATATAAAGTTTCTGTGCTAAGATCATTTACTAAATGAGTTATCCATGATCTTTCTTTCTTTGTTGTTCCCATTTTGTGGACTGTTCTGCCTGTTTAGTGGTAGGTGTTTCTTGCTGTCTTTATGAGGAAGTGATTGTATTTTATATCCATTCCTCTTATCACTCTCAAGTCCTGAAATACTTTGTCCGTCTTTTATATTGATATTAAATACACGATATTGATGTACACCCGTTAGGTTTTTGCATCTCTCTCTGTTGCACTCGGTTAATATATATTCCCGTAGCATTTTGGCACTATGCGTGGTTGCTGCGCCTCTACCTTTTCCGAGTGAGTCCTTAACGGGAATTTTTCCAATAGCAACATTTATATATTCCCACTGCCACTCTCGTCTTTCTTATCTACAAAATAAAGAACACATGCCAGCTTTTGTGCAATATATAGGATCCGCGCTTTCTTCCGTCGTCAGGGTCACATGCCGGTCTAATGCTCATATATCCTTTACCTATTTTAAATCCTCTTATTCCAATTGTTTACTTTACACAGCTGTACGAATTTATGGTGCTCCTGCTATTTCAGTGATATCTGTATTATATTTATTTAGGGCCCTCTGAAGAATGTCACCCGAGTGCACCAGCCAAAAGAATGGACTGCATGTTTTCGGAATGCCTGGATAAGAGATCGGCCTACGTAAACTGCAGGGGGAGTGGCAATTAGGGGGGCAGCTACCCCAAAGGTGACCAATTTTCTGTGCTTAAAAAATAGTTTTGATTTAATCAAAGTTGAATCTATGAATTTTGTCTTTTATCAAAAGATACTTTCATACCAAAAATCATTAAAATCGCTTCTCTAGTCTCTAAGTTATCGCCATGTTTCTATTTTAGCGACAATTTTTAAGGAACCGTTTCACCCCTTAAATATGTTTCTCCGCCGGTAAAAAAAATGTGTCCCATAGTTTCTCATGTATTATGACATTTGCAAATTTCATAAAAATCAGAGAGTGACACTTGGGTAGGTTTCCTTGTGAGTACAGCGGCAGCACTACGCTGTGCGGCCTGTGCCCGCGCCGCCCCACGCTGCCTCGTTCGAGTGTCAACACGCTCGCTGCGAGCGTAACACACTCGCCGCGCCACCGCCGTGCGTTGCGCACTCGACCGAGTACGAGCGAGCGAAACCGGCGATTTGCAGTCCTCTACTGTGCACAGTAGATGCAGAGGAAAGGAGGTCCGGTATATGTGAGGCAGTCTCTGCAGCCCAGGGAGGCAGCGCTCAACACGAGGGACTGCGACAGAGGAAGACAACTCCAGGCTGTGTGACGTTTGAGCAGGAAGAGCGAGGCCGACGAGAGAGACAGGCCGCGGCGCGCACGTCACATCACGTGATCGAGTGAGGCCTGTGGCGGCGCGATCGCTACCAGATTGGCCGGCCGCTGGGGCACAGCCCACTGTCTCATAGCGGCTGGCCAATACGCTAGCGATCGCGTCGGCTCAGGCCTCACTTGATCACATGATATGACGTCCGCGCCACGGCCTGTCTCTCTTGTTGCCCAAGTACAGGCCGCGGCCGCCATCTGACTGGCTGGCTGCTACGCTGCGGTAGGCGTGCCGCAGCGGCCAGACATTCAGATGGCAGCCGTGGCCTGTACTTGGGCAACGAGAGGGACCGCCGCGGCGCGGACGTCATGTCACGTGATCAAGTGAGGCCTGAGCCGGCGCGAATGCTAGCAGACTGGCCGGCCGCTGGGGCACAGCCCACTGTCTCATAGCGGCTAGCCAATACGCTAGCGATCGCGTCGGCTCAGGCCTCACTTGATCACGTGATATGACGTCCGCGCCGCGGCCTGTCTCTCTCGTTGCCCAAGTACAGGCCACGGCCGCCATCTGACTGGCCGGCTGCTACGCTGCGGTAGGCGTGCTGCAGCGGCCAGACATTCAGATGGCAGCCGTGGCCTGTACTTGGGCAACGAGAGGGACCGCCGCGGCGCGGACGTCATGTCACGTGATCGAGTGAGGCCTGAGCCGGCGCGAATGCTAGCAGACTGGCCGGCCGCTGGGGCACAGCCCACTGTCTCATAGCGGCTGGCCAATACGCTAGCGATCGCGTCGGCTCAGGCCTCACTTGATCACATGATATGACGTCCGCGCCACGGCCTGTCTCTCTTGTTGCCCAAGTACAGGCCGCGGCCGCCATCTGACTGGCTGGCTGCTACGCTGCGGTAGGCGTGCCGCAGCGGCCAGACATTCAGATGGCAGCCGTGGCCTGTACTTGGGCAACGAGAGGGACCGCCGCGGCGCGGACGTCATGTCACGTGATCAAGTGAGGCCTGAGCCGGCGCGAATGCTAGCAGACTGGCCGGCCGCTGGGGCACAGCCCACTGTCTCATAGCGGCTGGCCAATACGCTAGCGATCGCGTCGGCTCAGGCCTCACTTGATCACGTGATATGACGTCCGCGCCGCGGCCTGTCTCTCTCGTTGCCCAAGTACAGGCCACGGCCGCCATCTGACTGGCCGGCTGCTACGCTGCGGTAGGCGTGCTGCAGCGGCCAGACATTCAGATGGCAGCCGTGGCCTGTACTTGGGCAACGAGAGGGACCGCCGCGGCGCGGACGTCATGTCACGTGATCGAGTGAGGCCTGAGCCGGCGCGAATGCTAGCAGACTGGCCGGCCGCTGGGGCACAGCCCACTGTCTCATAGCGGCTGGCCAATACGCTAGCGATCGCGTCGGCTCAGGCCTCACTTGATCACGTGATATGACGTCCGCGCCGCGGCCTGTCTCTCTCGTTGCCCAAGTACAGGCCACGGCCGCCATCTGACTGGCCGGCTGCTACGCTGCGGTAGGCGTGCCGCAGCGGCCAGACATTCAGATGGCAGCCGTGGCCTGTACTTGGGCAACGAGAGGGACAGGCCGCGGCGCGGACGTCATATCACGTGATCGAGTGAGGCCTGTGGCGGCGCGATCGCTAGCAGATTGGCCGGCCGCTGGGGCACAGCCCACTGTCTCATAGCGGCTGGCCAATACGCTAGCGATCGCGTCGGCTCAGGCCTCACTTGATCACATGATATGACGTCCGCGCCACGGCCTGTCTCTCTTGTTGCCCAAGTACAGGCCGCGGCCGCCATCTGACTGGCCGGCTGCTACGCTGCGGTAGGCGTGCCACAGCGGCCAGACATTCAGATGGCAGCCGTGGCCTGTACTTGGGCAACGAGAGGGACAGGCCGCGGCGCGGACGTCATGTCACATGATCGAGTGAGGCCTGAGCCGGCGCGAATGCTAGCAGACTGGCCGGTCGCTGGGGCACAGCCCACTGTCTCATAGCGGCTAGCCAATACGCTAGCGATCGCGTCGGCTCAGGCCTCACTTGATCACGTGATATGACGTCCGCGCCGCGGCCTGTCTCTCTCGTTGCCCAAGTACAGGCCACGGCCGCCATCTGACTGGCCGGCTGCTACGCTGCGGTAGGCGTGCCACAGCGGCCAGACATTCAGATGGCAGCCGTGGCCTGTACTTGGGCAACGAGAGGGACCGCCGCGGCGCGGACGTCATGTCACGTGATCAAGTGAGGCCTGAGCCGGCGCGAATGCTAGCAGACTGGCCGGCCGCTGGGGCACAGCCCACTGTCTCATAGCGGCTGGCCAATACGCTAGCGATCGCGTCGGCTCAGGCCTCACTTGATCACGTGATATGACGTCCGCGCCGCGGCCTGTCTCTCTCGTTGCCCAAGTACAGGCCACGGCCGCCATCTGACTGGCCGGCTGCTACGCTGCGGTAGGCGTGCCACAGCGGCCAGACATTCAGATGGCAGCCGTGGCCTGTACTTGGGCAACGAGAGGGACCGCCGCGGCGCGGACGTCATGTCACGTGATCGAGTGAGGCCTGAGCCGGCGCGAATGCTAGCAGACTGGCCGGCCGCTGGGGCACAGCCCACTGTCTCATAGCGGCTGGCCAATACGCTAGCGATCGCGTCGGCTCAGGCCTCACTTGATCACATGATATGACGTCCGCGCCACGGCCTGTCTCTCTTGTTGCCCAAGTACAGGCCGCGGCCGCCATCTGACTGGCCGGCTGCTACGCTGCGGTAGGCGTGCCACAGCGGCCAGACATTCAGATGGCAGCCGTGGCCTGTACTTGGGCAACGAGAGGGACCGCCGCGGCGCGGACGTCATGTCACGTGATCAAGTGAGGCCTGAGCCGGCGCGAATGCTAGCAGACTGGCCGGCCGCTGGGGCACAGCCCACTGTCTCATAGCGGCTAGCCAATACGCTAGCGATCGCGTCGGCTCAGGCCTCACTTGATCACGTGCTATGACGTGCGCGCCGCGGCCTGTCTCTCTCGTCGGCCTCGAGGAAGAGCGAGCCTGTCAATCCGTGTGACGACAGGCCAGAGCTGTGTTCGCAGTGTTGCCTAGCTAAGCGGGGCTCTAAGTTCGCATGGAGAGCTCAGTCAGCAATAGCGCTCTCGATGACAACAACATGACCAGTACAAGCAAAACGGAGCAGTCGGTTTTCCTTTCTGTGTGGGACATTATTACTTTATTTTATTGTCTTTTAATTAATTCATTCATTTTCTATTTTTGCAGTTTGGCGAAAGTGCAAACTGTTTGGTGAGAAACAGAAAAGTACGAAGTATAAAAAAAGTAATTTACAGCGTCATTACTCTCGGTGCCACGGAAAGGAGTATGGGAAATATGAAGAAGAAGAACGAGACGCCTTAATATCTGAATAGAGAAACGTGCTGATGTGGACTGTCAGAGTAGCAAAGTGTCTGTACGTCTGAGCTACAGAATAGCTCTCAGATATAGCCAACATAATCATAGCTGCTGATGTTACTCGCTCTGAAGAATAGGTGCAGTTTCTGGAAGCTCTTCGTAACCATTTTGAGTTCAGGTTTCAAAATGTAGAAAAACTGTCTATTAAGTTTCAACTCTTTGCAGCACCTTTTTAGTGGACGTTAACAATTTTCCTACCGGGTTTTAAATGAAACTGTTACATTTACAATGCGACGATTATGGAACAAATATAAACACCATGAAGGGTGTTTTCCGAGGTTGTATGCCCTTGCTTCACGGATATTGTATATGTTCGTTTCGACGTATGTGCATGAATAATTTTTTTCTATTATAAAATTAGCAAAGTTCCAATATCGAAACATCTTTCAAAACACAACCTAACATGCAGTGCTCCATTAAAAATATCTCGAACATTGCATCCTAGCATTGAAAAACGAAATGCAAAATTTTGGAAAATGTCTATTTATTTGTGCTGTACTGTACAGCTTTGCTCTAAATTCTTGAAAAAATTGTTTTATGCTCCATTCTCTTTACTTTACAACAGTGCTACATTATAATGTATATACAATTGTCTGTAATCAGTGCCTATTATTTAATTAAAGCAGTATATTTTAAAATGAAGATATCGTACCCCTCACTGTATTCTTCAAGCCAAATATATATTCCTTGACTTCCCAAAATTGTTGCGCTCCACTCGCTGCGTTCTATTTCTCCGCGGGCCGCGGTGGAATAGCTGAGCGGTCTAAAGCGTTTCGCTGCGGAGCGCGCGGTTGTTCGCCGTGGAGGTTCGAGTCCTCCCTGGAGCATGGGTGTGTGTGTTGTCCGTAGGTTAGTTTACCTAGTTTTAAGTAGTTTGTAAGCTACGGACTGATGACCACGCAGTTTGGTCCGATAGATTTACAGACTATTTCTCCGTGGCAGCAGTACAGAGCGCCTGACGTCACACGGTCAACTCTCCTTTCTTGTGAGACGGCAGAGCGGCCTGGACTGACGTCACACCAGCGCTGCCTGTCCTCCCCTGGTCTACTACTTGCAGGCTGGCAGCAGCTTTGTACGCTGTTGTTCAGCCGTTACATAATTCAGTGCAATGAGGCATAAAATAGAGAAGTGAGAAACTAAAATATGATGATGATAAAACTGGCGGATAAAAGACACGAAAGCGATGATTTTAAAACACACATATTTAGAATCAAAACTGCCACAGTGGCTAAAAATACACTAAAGATACACAGAAACTGTCGACTATGACACTGGTAAAACACACGGCAAAACTCTGTCCTGCTTGTTTGGCGGTTGCTAAAATCTGAAAATCACCTGCAGGAAGCAACACTGATATAACACTATAGTCTGCGTCACATAGGAAGGCGGCCCAGTTTTCAGACATTCTGCGCATCTTCCTCCATTACTACACTGGCAGCCAATAACATTCACTCTAGGCCAGCTACGAGTTACGTAATATTTTTTCCACAGTCTCCGCTGTTGATATTCGGCCTTAGCTCCTCCTCTTCAAGCTTCCCCTATCGCACCGCCTCTATGCATGGAAGCGCCTTCCTACATATCAACTATAGACCACTGTTAAAACGTGGCACTCAAACCACGCAGGGATTAGGGGTGAGAGGTGCGGGAAAGGTTGGGGAGGGGGAGGGTAGGTGGGAGACTGTAAGGATGGGAGAGCCAAGCAAGGGAGTCAGAGGAGGGCAGGCGGAGGGAGAGGGGGCGCTTATATGTGGATAAGGTTGGTAGGAATGATGTAACAACGAGTAACATGTCGGCACGGAAGGCGTCATCTGGGGGAGGAAGCTGATGGATTGATTTGCGTTGATTTGATTTTGTCAGGGAAGCCAAAACAGTCTTTGTCCAACTCGCCACTGCCCGCACCGAAACTAAGTTTTTTGTGCGGTATCGCTCCCTGTGTATCTAGTAAAGCCAACCAATGCCCTTGAACAGTGCAAGGAATCCCTTTACCAGTTCTTTATTAGACACAATTTCTTCGGGTCTGGCCTGGTTGTCCCAAATGGTCTGTGCCTTTTACTCTCCAATGCAATGCATTCGAAATTAGATGTGATGCAGTTTCATAACCGTCATCACAGATCCTACATTTAGGGTCCTCTTCTGTTATTCCCATTGTATGTAAGTGAAGCTGATAGAAATTTCCCCCAGAGAGGACGTGGATAGTGTGGAGGAGGGAGAAAGGGATAACTTGGGAATGACGTGACAGGCCCAGGATTCATTAAGATGTGGGAAACCAGAGGGTGTTGAGAGACAGATGATGCAGATTTGTTCAAACATTTGAGAGAGTGTAGGAAAGGAATGAGATTGTTTAGGGTCTGCATGGGGCAACGGAGGTGGACGGCGTGGCGACGAAGGATCTGGAGGGACTACTGCAATAAATACAGCAACTTTATACACATTGCTCATTTTCTTTACTAGATATTGGTTCCCAGATGTTAGGTGGTTTTCCGTGTCCTCTGTTAAGTACGTCAATCTTTCACAAATAGCGTCTGCTCAGTTGGAAGCTTTCTCTCTGTATTTCACCATGAAATTCCGAAGACAAAATCCAGTCATAATGTGTTGTTCCCTATGCATGTACTGATTAATCAACAGAAACACTTCAATGCTCTGTCCAACCATTACACAAGCAGGATCTAAATATGATTACATGAAGAGGTTTGTGGTGGACTTTCTGCAGTAGGGCAAACTATGCTGCGCTGGCTGACTCTTCAGAGGCCCTTCTGCCTTGCACGGTATGCTGTGCGGTGAGCCTGATTATCTAAATAATTGTGTACCGCTTTTAATGTCATATGACTTATTGTACGAGTGTTTCTTCCTTCATTTTTAGACCAGTTTTTGAAACCAACAGAAATTTTATCAATAACTGTTTTATTTGGTAACTATAAATTCAGCACCAGTGTTAACACAAGTTCAGTTTTTGCCAGTTTCCTTTTCAGTTTAATTAGTTGCCGGTTTTTCCCTAAAAAAAGTTTAAAACTGAAATCAATAAAAAAGTAAGTTAGAAGAATAAAAATATCTGTATCCCTGTTACTCAATTTTTTTCACGACAAATGCAGTAGCAGATTTCATACGTTTTCACACGTTTTCGGTGGCCCTGAAACAGACGTCCAAGGTGTCACAGGTATAAGACGTACCTAGGCACTTTTAAATTCTGATGATGGGCCAACCTGAACGCTACACGCTGAAGCCATTTTTCCACCTCATAACGACTTGTTAATCAAGCGAGTTAACAGAGTTTATGCAGTACTGCTACAGTTATTTACAATGGTCACAATATCCTCGTATGATTTTGTCGCAAGTTCAGATATTTTCATGTTAGAGAAACACTCACTAACTTAATATTATACGTTATACATTGATAAATAACAATACCATTTTACTACTGGTGCGTATTAGTTTGCAGCTGGGAACGAGTTTTCAATGTAGTATTATTTCTGTTCAAGTAATAAAAGTACCATTCTTTTACTGGGTCATAGTAATTTGCTGCTGTTTAAGGGTTTTCAGTAATCTTTCAAAGAAATCTTCATTCAATGAGCATCCTTGAAATATTAAAAAGTCGTGTATCAAATTTGATGGTTTGATACTCGCAGAATACAAATAGCCCCAGATTACATATTTAGATTCCACATTCCTGTCTTGGTATGACCACATGATTTCGAAATGGTCATTACTGCAGCCTTCAGAGATGCTTTTATTAATACTAGCTTTATTATATATGAATTCTTGCGTGTGATTTGCTGCCTTATTCTAAATTAACTTCTTTTGTAAATTCAATCCGCCGTGGTCGCATACCACATGATATACCGCTGCCTCCCAACACATGAGTTCGTTTGGTGCATATCGATTTTTAAATTTGTGCTTCAAGGCACCCGCCATCTCGTCAAAATGCCGCCGACGCTTCGTTTGTCGCTGCTATGAACTGTTCCTGCATGAGTAATGTACTGCAAGTATTATGCGCATGTCTGCCTTTGAATGAATGAATGTGCTTTCATCTATATATTGTGTGTTTGCAATTTTCCTCCCACGTTACCCCCATAATTATGAAGGGCAGTAACTTTATGATTTAATTCACTATTGTACAAGGTGTGTGATAAATTTAGTCTTCCATCAAATATTTGCTTGTACATTTTATTGAATAGATGATGGTTTAAAGTATCAAACCTCTCCCTGTCCCATGTGTAATTATCTATTCCATTGTTTTAACATTAATTTTGTGTTTGTTAAAACGTTGGCTACTTCCTTAGTGAGTGAATAGTTCGATAAATGTCCATTGCACAAGTACAGTGGCCACTCGTAAAGTAACTTAGAGTAGCAGTGTGCGTTTTAACTTGCATTTGCAATGTCACCTGCCCGAGATGTTGCTTAAATAATTTAACAGGCTACTTTCAACATTGTCTTACAACTTCTATCGCCCGTTCTCTACATAGTCTCATCCAATTCTGAATTGGATGGTGTATTTGTGATGGTGCAAGTGCAGCAACAAACGGAAAACTACAATGTCAGAATGATCATTGAGTACACTTGTAGGATTAATCGGAATATAGTCGCACAAGATCTCTCTAGCCCACGAAG
This sequence comes from Locusta migratoria, assembly GCA_026315105.1. Lineage (NCBI taxonomy): Eukaryota > Metazoa > Arthropoda > Insecta > Orthoptera > Acrididae > Locusta > Locusta migratoria. Next base: position 526,211,747 of record CM048747.1, read on the forward strand.
CCGCTACAATCTGGTCAGATTGAACTGTTGGTTTTTACGAGTGGACAGTAGGTCCTGGGGAGCCATATTTACCTCACCCTTCATGTATAATGCCGAACAAATAAACCAGTTTTTTAAACGAGTTATTCTATACACTTGTGCTGACTTCGGTAAACATCTTTTAAGTAAAATACAAACACCAACACAAAAGAAAGAGGGAAAAAGAAGAGTTGATTATAGTCGAAGAGAGACAGGGGGGTTTTCTGCATTACGTTGGATAGGATTGTTAGCTTCTGTGCATCCACTTCTCTACAGAGATAGCCTACGATACTTGAGTTTGATGTATTACTTGATGTCATTACTGTCCAATTAATGAATGAGTTATAGCCAAATGAGGTGTGATTGTAAACGCAACTGGAACTCGCCTTGTGTAACTCCACAACTAGCAAAGGCTTGGAATCTGCAGTATTTATTGAGACCTTGTAGCACTGTTTCTCGAACATGCTTCAGCTTTATCATTATTGTAAGGATGAGATTGCAAAACATATTTTCTGTTGTAACAGTGGTTATAGAAATAGAAACCAAATGATATTTGTTTTCTGCTTTTAGAAGTGGATGCGAATAAATAAATATTACATAGGTGTAATCACAATTCATTCACCACAATATGAACTCACGGGAATCGCAATAAATGAAAATAATGCTATTTGAAATGCAGGGAAGGTGAACCAATAGCTATGTTTCATTGGCAGAACACTTAGACCAGAAAACAGTTGTACTAAAGAAACCGCCTACACTACACTTGTGTGTCCTGTTCTGGAGTACTGCTGCGTGTCGTGGGATCACTGTCAGGTGGGACTGACGGACGACATAGAGGAGGTTTGGAGAAGGGACGATACTTGTTGGCTATCTTTGTGCCTTTTAGGAGGCCCAAATAAATGCTGAACCGCTGACAGCAGGTGTTCGTCCTGGAGCTTTTCCTATGAAACCCAAGGACAGATTTTCTTCCTATCGGGGTTCAACCATGAAATGCTAAGCTACTGCTCAAACATCAAGTTACAATCGTCCGTTTTAGTCGTAGTTGACGATGTCATTGACATTGGTGCATGCTGCGGAGGCCCATCACTATGCGCTGTATGTTCAGCCTCATTGTGTCCCGCCTGTCCTGTTCTCTGTATGTCCTGTTTCACAAGTCTGCCCAGACTGCCATGTTCCATTTGTGAAGGTTGGCTGCCCAACACCTGGGTAGTCAGGCCCTTCCAGCAAAGCCATCATTATTACTCGTAACTAACGATGGAAAAAACAAAAGAAAAAAATTACACGATGTGTTACACTGCTCTCCACGCATTGGATCGGCATGGCACTTGTGTGACACATAATTTATTTTAAGAACAAATAGAAAATGAAAACTTTGAAACAGTGTATATTTTTGTATTCTTATTTATTAAAAAATAATTATGAAGTCTCCGCTGTGGAGTGGCTGAAAGCTCTAAGGCGCCTTGTGGCGGAGCCAGTCTCCCTCGGGCATACATATCTGTTGTCCTTAGGTTAGTTTAACCTTCAGCCCGTACACCCTCCTTGCAGTGTGTTGTGACCTCGTCGCCTTTTGTTGGATTATACTCATCCCGGTCTAGTTGTCAGGAAATGTACTGGTGCAGCAATCGATGTCAACTGTAACAACTATTCAGATTAATAATACAAGTTTTATTGTCTGAAAATTACAATACTCAACTTTAGAACATATGTCTGTTTATTCTCTATTCTTGCTTTTCGCGGTGTGTTCCGTATGTATTGTCTGAAAATTACAATACTCAACTTTAGAACATATGTCTGATTATTCTCTATTCTTGCTTTTCGCGGTGTCTTCCGTTTGATGCTAGCTGCGCTGAGACCTAGTTACTGCTTCGTTCGTAGCCGAGTTCTGACCTAGTAACTGCTGAGCTCTAACTAGTAACTGTCAGAGTTCTGACATATAACTGCCGGACTGTCCAGACGTATGTAGGCCTAGATATAGCCGCTTGTAGAGGTGCGCATCTTCGGTTACTCCAGGATGCGCGGCGCCTGCTTCCGATTGGCTTTCGGTCGATCGCTGCCTTCTCCACGATCGTTATCTTACGTCTAGCGTGCGGCGCTGACTTTACGCCAAAACATGGTACCCAAAGCGAACACTAGGTCTTTAACACCAGCGTGCCGTTTCCTTCGGTTTCTTTCGGCATTTTTACCATCTAATCGCCTAAAATCCATTTAGTACACCATTCGTTCTCCTTCATAAAATCAGGTGTTTGTCGGCTGTGCTGTCGATGAAGAGATTGCTAAAATATCAGTGTGCCTTACACTGACTGTAAAGCAGCACCATCCACTTCCTCGAAAAGTAAGGAAGAATCACTATTTGTGTAGCAAATCCAAAGCATGTAGTAACTTTCTTGTCATGCAAGAGGGAGTCGATGACGGTTGTAGGATTTTCGGCATTCCAAATTCTCCAGTTTTCGCTGTTGCTGTCCACTGCTGTTAGTGCGGATGTTCACTATGTGTTGGTTTCAAGTAAACGTCATATCATTTCAACCATGTTTGTAAACTTGTATCTCTCTACGTACAGTATTTAGTGAGTTAGTATAAAAATACCGGGTCCTAGGAAGCCTGCCATTCATGGTTTGCTGGCTGATTTTCGGTACTAAACTACATTTTATTAAAAATATATGCAAATGTTTGTAAACATTAGGAAAGAAATTGCTGAGGCCATAGGGTCAGATAATAACTTATGCTAACTACCGCTCACACACCCATGCCCGATTGAACAGTCAAAATTCTGAAGGGAGCAGCCGCGCACTCCGTGAAATGGCGCCTCAGACCACGCAGCTATAGCTGTCCGGCTACATTTGATTCACTACCCAAATATCTGTTTCCTTTCCTGACTGCCATCCGAATAATTTCCTTCTGCTCTTATCAATTACTTTAGAAAAAGGTTAGACTCACCCGGATTGCACCTACTTTCCGGCTTGTTTTGATTACAGTGTCATTAGAAACACGAAAAATTATGGAGAGATTCATCAAGTACTTATTCCAAACAAACAAAAATTAAATTTGCCATCCTTATCACACGCCAACAAATGCCAAAACAGCGTAGCATACAGAACGAAAGAAAAGCAAACGTGGTTTTCGAATTATGCATCTTTGAATTTATTACTTCATCTTATTAGATTGTGAATTCTAACACTTTAATGACGAACTAAATGCCTTACCTATAGCTTTTAGCGGGAATGATTAACGAAACTTTTAAACGTAGAACCAACGTGGAACGCTGCGCGACGAAGTAATACAGTGTTCCTCACTTTCTTCCTTTTCGTTCTAGACGTGACATTACGGCAACTGTTGCCAGACATTCGTGTCATCCTGAGTATAGACTCAGCTGTAGTCATGTATGCACGGAGCACGGTGTTCTGGTCTCCGACCGGTCCTGTTTTGCAATTATGAGGTGAGAGGACCTCTAAGGTTTGATTCGACACTAGCAGGCTTCCCGGAAACCGGTACGGGACGAGGAGGTTTCTGGTTGTGCAACATGTGATTTTTAGACCCGAGTCTATGAATATATATGGCTTTACCGTGTTAGGTGCAGCGATCTAGCGGTAAGGTGGTGACCTATATGGACGAAACAACTGTGCGTTGTAGAGGGAACCATCAAGGTAATTTGAATCAAGGAAACAACGTCAAATGGTGCGCGACGTAATATTACGGCAGCATATTTGTACATTCCTGCGGCTGACGTAATACTACGGAGAACCAGAAAAAGTGGTGCCAGTCTTTTGGGACACTCCGTGGGTAGAGTTAATGGTGATTATGCAGTGCGATATGTGGTGTCGCACAAGTCTGAAGTGCGCGCCACGTACTTTCGCCGCACGCCGCCATGCAAGCACGGCGCGGCGTTGTTACGACGTCAGCCACGAGCGCCCTCTGCTGCAACCCCGCTCGTGGCCACCACTGAACTGGATCGGTCACTTTGCAACATGATAGGCACCAGTTAAGTCTCTCATCAGTAGGCAGTCCTCTACCTAGTTAAACTGTGTATCTGCATTCCACTAGTCTTCAGTTAATAAAATTAAGTATTATACTATATCTACGAAATATATATCTTGTTCTAATCTAGCTTAGTGTTTCTAGTTTCTGCTGTCCCACTGGCTGGTCACATCAGTCTCTGTACCCGCACACGCGTGCATCCTAATTTCCTGTGACGGTCTCTCTCTATTCGGCCACCGACACCCAGGACAACCGGCGGAAACGAGACACAAAAGTGGCGACGAGGATGGGATACAAAACGATAGTCTGGTCTGCGACTGAGGCAGTTGCGCAGTTACGTGGCGAAAGCGCCTCGCAGTCTTTGCAGGGCAGCAGTAGTGTCGCTCGTCGCCGTTACAAGAGTATCGCGTCCAAGTCTCCGGTGCGGCAGCGCTTGGCTGGGCCTACTGGAGGATCGATAGCAGAGGGCCGTTCAGCCGGCTGCGTCCGCAGTGGGAACGGCTCAGCCACTGCCTAGACCGGCCCGGGGGCCGCGGCTGCGCGCACCGCGGGGCGGCCTACCCGCCAGGGGCAACAGGTAGCCCCAGGCTCCACTCCCGCAACCGACTGCGGACGACAGACGCAATCCATACTGGAATTTTACTCTTCCGTTTTTGGATATTTATTTTTTCTTGGCTCAGGACGGTTTTACATTTATGTTTTCAGTTATTATTAACTAGCTTTTATAAAGTCAGCATTTAACTATCCGGCCGCAATGATTTGCGGCTTGGTCTAAGGCGACATATCACGCAATAAGCGGCCAGTCCCGCTGAAGTTTCGAGTTCTCCCTCGGGCATGGGTGTGCGCGTGTTCTCCTTGGTGTTAGTAATTGAAAGTATGTGTTCCTTTAGGTCATATATAAGACTGACTGTAATTTATTTACGGATCAAAATGATGTGCAAATAGCCAGTGAGATGAGTGAAACCTCGTAATAAACTTAAAAGTCATCTGTGAAATTGCTTTCGTAAATTGATGCAATCATTTTGCTTATAAACTACTTCTGTAATCTAATTTTAGGGTCACCACTAGCTTTTCTATTTATTAAATATTTTTGAAAAAAATCTTGTAAATACCCGCATGCGCGCGTTCACGCACACGCACACGCACACGCACACACACACACACACACACACACACACACACACACACACACACACACACACATATATATATATATATATATATACTGTAGACTGTCACTAACTATATACAGTGGTTACATGCAAGATTTTCATTTGTTAAAAACAGTAATTTGCAATATAGCACACTCTGAGCAATTGAAATATTTTTCCCTGACCTACCTATCTGTACGAGAATTTTACAAGAATTTTTCCTCCAAAATATTTCAGTCACAGGTGGTTGAAATGAGATAGGCACAAATTTGAATAAAAACTATTTTCATATTTTAGATTTTATTTGTTTATTTTTACAACTTGACCAATACAACATAAATGTGAGCATAAGCCACATTTATATAATAAATGCATAAAGATCAGTTTAAAAGACAATAAAATACAATTAATATCAAAATGGGTGACAATACATAAACTAGAAATTAACTAAGGTTGCTACACGAATATAAAGGTTTTGACTGGCTAAGTCACAGGAAGGAAGTGGCAAACATCACGAAGTATAAAATCAACAAGTGTGTAATGTGCCAGCCTGGTGCGTGTTATCTGTAATAATCACATAAGTGTGAAATAGTATACTCTGATGTCTTGGGACTAAACAAACACAATTTTGGAATGTAATGCAATAGAAGGGATGCTCTACTGAGTTTGAACTTCATCTCTGGTCACAAAACTGTCCAGAGATGAACATTATTGAACATAACTGGTATACATCCCCACCAGCAAACTTAGTTTTAGAGTTTTATATACCGCCCTGCGGCACGCATAGTATGCGCCGCGGAGGAATAACCGTGCGCACTGGGGCGCCGTGCAGCGGTGCGTGCGGCCGTTCACCGTCGGGGGTTCGAGTCGCCCCTCGGGCATGAGTGTAAGTGTTGTCCTTAGGTTAGTTTACCTTACTTTAAGTGTTCCTCATTTTCTTGATTTGCAGTTCTTACTCTTGCCGTGTTCGCAGTATTTTTTTTTATTTTTTTTATTTTTTGAGGTCCGCTTTCTATGCAAAACACTGTTTCTTATATATGCCCAAACTAGTTTCAGCACCTCTGTATTATCATCAGTGGGTTCTTTCAATTTATTTAGTGCTGTGAAAACAAAATACATTGATTTTGCTGTTGTAGCGTTGTCATCTGCAACCAAAATTATCTCTTTTGAGTGTCTTGAGGATTTTAAAAGAACCTATTTATAGTGTCAAAACGTAAACATCTTTTTCTAAAATCCTCAAAAGACTCGAAAGAGTTAATTTTGGTTGCAGATGACAACGCTACCACTACACAATCATGTAGAAAGGGTCCCACATAACCATAGAATGTAAAATAAGGTAAAAACCAAAATAAGACTGACGACTTTTTAGGCCTTATTTCACGCAATGTACAATAGTAAAATCAAGGTTTTTTTTTTTAACAGCACTAAATAAATTGAAAGAACCCACTGATGATGGCACAGAGGTGCTGAAACTAGTTTGGGCATATAATAAAAACAATGTTTTGCATATCAGGCGGACCTCAAACCCGACAATTACTTTAAGTAGTATGTAAGGTGAGGACTAATAACGAAGAAGTTAAGTCCCATAAATTTACAAAGATTTGAACATGTTATGCTTGATGTCAGGTCCGTCTATCACTCATTCAGACGTCAAGTCCACGTGACGTTGTGTTGGAGCACTTCTGCGTACTATATTATTATGATTTCAGGTCTGAAAGCACCATGTACGAACCAGTTTTGGAATCTTAGCTGCCCATTATGAGTGTGGTACTGAAAATGAACATATTACACATGATTTACATAGAATGAAAGTTCATGAAACATTTCTTTCGTCTGTCATTTCTAGCAAAGCGCCTTCTTATTTCACTTATTATAACAAACTAGCTGTAAACCAGGCGTTGTTCAAATCAAATGTTCAAATGTTTGTATAGCTTATGGGACTTAACTACGGGGTCATCAGTCCCTAAACTTACAAACTACTTATGAAATAGCTAATACTAAGGACGGCACAAATATCCATGCCCGAGGGGGGATTCGAACCCCCGACCGTAGTGGCCGTGTAGACCGTGACTGGAGCGCCTCAGTCCCCTCGGCCACTGCGGCCGGCCAGGCGTTGTCCGGGTGTTTATTTATCCCACACTCTCGTAATCCACATCCCCTCCCCCCTCTCTCTGCATCCGCCTGTTTCTCTCCCATCTCTCTGTTCGTTTCCACCTTTCTCGGCATGATTTCTGCAAGGTACCGTATGTCATGTACCATACAAACATTTATGTACCCACTGATCTTCCCCTTGGTTTAAAGGTCATGTGTGCAAAAATTCATAAAGATTGGAGCAAAACAATAAAAGTACCCTCCATCATGCACCGAACGAAATTTTACACAGACAGTGACATTCCTCTTGCTTTTAAGTTAGAGTTTGCAAAATTTCATCAATATCGGAACAGAACTATAGATTTCTATGCAACAGAAGCACAGGGTCACATTGAGAAAAGCACTTTGTTGTTCTCAAATATGCCAGTTTTATTTCACACTACCCATGTTATGAGAATACCGAAAAAATAAATAAATAAATAAATAAAAAGGATCTGTGAAGTCGGTCGAGCAGTTCTCAAGTTATGGTGCGACCAAGGAATTTAGGGATACATTTTTATGTTGCAAAGTACCCTTCCCCATGCACCGTGTGAAACTTAAGGTAGACGGTGACCTTCCTCTTGTTTTGAAGGTCAAGCGTGCTAAATTTCGTGAAGATCAGAATGAAACCTTAAATTTCCCGAGTCTGTAGAGAAGTATGCTCCTATGAGAAAATACTTCCCTAGCTGACGTTTTCTACCTATAATCTACATTCCTGACAAATTTCAGCTTCATATGTGAAATAGTTTTCGAGATTTTGTGTTTAGTGAGTGAGTGAATTCAACACATTCTTTTCAGTCCCCTTTCCGAGGAGTGGAGCGGTCTGTTTGAGATCCGGCCCATAAAGAGTCGCGGTTCTAGTCAGCTAATTATCAGACAAGCTGACAGTGGGGCAAAGGGGGGATCCAAATTCGGAATAAGTGGGGGGGGGGGGAGGTGGCTTACCAGTTTCGGTATACGCCTTACAACCAAGGAAAACCTCCCGAAAACCTTGGTCAGAACCGGGGGATTGGGACCAATTTAATTTATCTCTGGGATGTTGCCCCAGACTACAAATGGATTATCGGGAGAGAACGAGTGCACTCAAGACAATGAAGGATCGGACGCCCGAGTTACTCTCGTAAACGAGTAGAGATCAGCTCGACCAAGAAGTATCCCCCTAAAGGAACCGCCCCCGTGAGCACGGTATGCTCTGCGCCCTTTCGTGAGTGAATTACTGTCCTTTCGTTTTTATATAGATGGAGATTAAGAAAACATATTGCTTAATTTAGGATGCAAGAGAATTAAGGGAGTCTTGAAGACAAAAATATATAGTTTACATGCAAATCTGTAATGCTACGTACAGGGTCATGCCTGATGCGGCAGTTTTACGTCATCTCCAGCAAAACTGTTGTGAGCGGTAGACTTCTTTTCGTTCATCATTTTGCAGGGGAGAGGGGGGGGGGTTATTCGAATAATTGACGCATAAATCTGGGTGTTCTGACGTGGTGGTCTCTCATTATTTATGACGTCGTATCTCATGAGCTATGCTTCGTGCTCTTTTGTTTTTGGGTGAGGCACCTTCGTGGGCATACGAGGTTTCATTGCAATTTCAAGAAAGGTTTATGAACACATAGAGAACATACAGACGAACATTCATTTTTATATATATTGATGGCGATTTTAATGCATGATACGCAGTGATCTCTGGTGAGACATATACAAGATTTAGTTTTGTACACTCTACGCCAATGTATCTTGTTTGACTTATATAGGTTTCCGTTACCTTTCTTTTATAATTGACGTGAAAAGTGGTAGTTCAGTTCTCATCTATACCTATAAATGTGAATGTCTGTTCGGTGTACGTTTATCACATCTGAACCACAAGAAAAAGAGCTAAAAATTTATACAGTTACTAATGTCTACCCGGGGAAGGGTTTAGGCACGGTTTATGGCGATCGGATAGCTATCTATCTATCTATCTATCTATCTATATATATATATATATATATATATATATATATATATATATATATATATATATATATATATATTAATGTGAATGTCTGTTGGGTGTACGCTTATCATGTCCGAAGAACAACACGCGGAGACTAAAATATTTGTACAGTTACTAATTTACACCTGAGGAAGATTTTAGGCACGGTTTTATAGCGATCTGATAAATATTTAGTAGTTTGAAGATTATAACGCGAAATGTGGAACAATAAGTATTCTTTGAAATTAAATTTACTCTTTGAAAATGGTTTTATTGGTTACATTGTAGCTTGACGGTTGATAATGATAAAAGGGTGGAGTACATTGGGATGGAAAGTTATCTGTGTATATAAAATTCCATGTGTGACCGCAAACTAATGGTCTGTGTGTAATTGTTGTCCGAAGTCTCCCGTTGTACACCATAGCAGTTCCATGCCGATAGCTATAAGTGGGTGGAAGATATGGTGGCTGAAAATCGTCAAATTATAAAAAAAATTCGGACTGAAGGCCAGCGACTCTATAGCAAGGAGGTTACATACAGCGAAACGTGATGCCACAGACCATATCTTTGGTCTATGCGTGCTACAATGTCTTCTGCTCTTTCTCTGTAAGGGTAAGCATACGAACATTTTTTTAAATTTGAACGTTGATTTAATATGTTTGTTTCTAAAGAAGGTATTGTATTTGATTTCATCCCTCAAAACCAGTCTCATAGCACACTACTGAAAGATAGCTTATCTATCATAATCAACCAACACGGGAGCGGAGCCACGGGTTTAAGCTAGTATTCATATATTAATGCATTGATTTCTCGTCAATAAATAAGACTGCGTAAACACAACATTAGTAAGACGAGTAGGGGCAAAATTTTGAAAAATAAAAGGAGATCAGAGAAAGAGAGAGAAGAGAGACATAAACAGAGAGAGAGAGAGAGATAGAAAGAAAGGAAGAGAGAGGGAGAGAGGGCGAGAGAGAGAGAGAGAGAGAGAGAGAGAGAGAGAGAGAGAGAGAGAGAGAGAGAGAGAGAGAGAGAAGTGTAATCAAAATTCCGAGTTTTTAAGGAAATTTCATCAGGGTATAAGGAGAGTATGAGGAACCAGCAAGATCCATACGGGTGGATCGCGGCCGCAACGCCGACGTAAATTCAAATCACACAGACTGCCCGAGATGCCGCGAGATTAAAGTCGCCGGCACATTCCGGCGGAGCGCTGCTGATGAGACAGCGGCGGGCAAACACGGCGGCGAGGCGAGTGCAGCCCGGACAACTTGGCTCCGGGCCTGACGCCGCGCCGCCTCGGCCGACGACTGGGCAAATATTTGTGTGGCCGCCTCCTCCGCACTCCGCCACTGCCACCTGCGAGGTCCACGCGTCTCCTGGCCACCGTGTCAGACGCACACGCAGCACACGGTCTGCCAACACGTCGCCAGTTATGCAAAATGGATGCCGTGTTTCACAGTGACATCTTTTCCATCGTACTCTACAAACAGTCCGCTGAGTACCGAGTATACCTACCGTATCACTCGGCAACGTTGTCACATCCAGAACTTGAAAGGCGTCGAGAACTGTCCGCCAACTTTATTTTACTTTTACGGTTTAATAATGATTTTGCAGCCAACATCGCATTTTTCATTTATTAAGTTACCGGTTTCGGCATTCATAACACGAACTTAAAAAACGGATATATCTGTTGAGATATACAATTTCTGTGTAGGATAGTTTAGTAAGTGTACTATGCTGTCTTTCAGCCATCTGTGAATATTTTAGTTATGTGACTTGTATGTATATGAAATTTAATATATTTACAATAGTTAGCTGACATACAGCCTTACAATCTAAAAAGCTTAATATAGTAATTTATACAAATTGTATATATATGACATTGGATGTAATTTGATAAAATGTAATACATGTAACTGTTATATGTCAATGTATAAAAAGTTGTGACTTTTTTGTACATCACAATTATTAACTGACATTGCGCCTTACAATCTAGGGTGCTTTATATATTAATTTATACAAATTGTATATATATGACGTTGGATATAATTTGAAAAATGTACTACATGTAACTTTTATATGTCAATGTATATGTACATTATAAAAAAAAGACGACGACCACAAATGGCAGAGACCATTGTATAAATGTGCAAGTAGAATTTCTGTATATAGTTTTCCCGCCTAACCGTTAGTGTTATACTGAACTTCAATTAATATTCAACTTAGACTTTGAAGTACCTCGCTTCAGAACCATTAGAGGATCGATGTATATATTTTATTTGTGACTAGTAATTTTATGTTTCGTGATGCCTCAACCTGGATGTACTCTTTTAGTATATAAAAAATGTCGTGAAGTTATGTAAATAACGACAGATATGTAACCTTGTAATTGTATATAGGTAGTGTCTTGGCAATCATGTATACAGATCACTTGTTAAACTTTGTATAATAGGTCTAATGATGGCATCGAGCACGCCGAAGCCGGTAACTTAATGAATGAAAAAGCGATCTTGGCTGCAAAATCATTATTATACAATTATAGATCGCCCCATCGAACTACGAGTGTCTTATTTTACGGTTTACTTGATATTTCCCGTGCAGTGAATCCACGGGGAGACCAAGATCGCAAATTGGACTCGTTTGTAAAGCTCTTCCGGGTGGCTCCGCAGAGAGAGAGAGAGAGAGAGAGAGAGGCCACACGCAGGTGAGACAGAGAGTTTCCCTTCAGAGAAAGTTTGTACCTGCCCCGTCGCTCTGGTTGTAAGCTATTGTACGATTGCCTTGCACCGTGCCGCCCTGCACGCGGAGGACATTGGACGATTCAGAGCGGGAGCACGGTTTTTCCAAACTGACTTGGCGCCCTATCTGGGCATTGGAGGGAAATTGGCGCCCAGAGAGCGATTGGCTCTTGTTGTCTGATGAGTGGAGGGTATGTGGAGCAGACTGCAGAACCTCACTTCGCGTTAGAACGCCGACCAGGGCAGTCGGTTTGTCTTCGGTGCTTTCTAGTCAGAGCTTCACTCGGTGTTGCACTGCCGCCGCCGTCTCAGCTACAGCGACGACAGCTCCAGCAGCATTTTGCTCAGTATCGCTTGCCACAGCAATGATTTTCTGTAATTTCATTTTTTACGTAGAAATCACTCGTAATTGTAGCACGCTTCCTTGATCTCTTTCAAGCCGACCGAAACAACAATTTTCATAGCACTTGCCAGTCATTTATAAGTGTAGTTTTGTATTATTCATATCTTTTAATTTGATGTGGTTGACAGTTTTAAAATCATAAGTATAGTGTTCATCATTTTTATGTGAATTAATGGATCTCTTCCTATCACTTGTTCTTTGTGAAATAAATCCTGCACCTGATTTGGTAGTTAGATTCCCCTATAGTTCATTAGTATTTTGGTGGGTATTTGATATTAAGAGGCCAGATTACTTTCGGGCACATTTTTACTTATTGTTATGAGGGTTCTACCAATCCATCCTCTCCCTTGTTTCCCTATCTCCCACATACCAGCAAATCTCCAACCACCCAACCTGATTCTTTTCCCACCTAGTTTTACAAACTCTCTAAACTGCCCTGCCACCTCGACTAACTGCAATTGTTCATGCGAAGTAATTCCCCTGATCAGGGCTGGGAGCGTAAGCTGACCGTGAGGCCATTGTCCCGCCGTCCGTGCACAGTTTGATTGCTGCTCTCGATCTCTTGCTCAAGAACGGCACAGAAGACTGCTGCCGGCCGCGGTGGCCGAGCCGTCTGCGGAGCGCCAGTCACGTTCTGCACGGCCACTACGGTCGGGGGTTCGAATGCCCCTTCGGGCATGGATATTTATGCCGTCGTTATTATTAACTAGTTCATAAGTAATTTCATGGCAGATCAAAATTGTGTGCCGGAACCGGGACTCGAACCTGGGACCTTTGCCTTTCGTGGGCAAGCGCAATACCCACTGACCTATCCCGACACGACTCACGATGGCGCCTCACAACTTTACTTCCACCAGTACCTTTGTTTCAGGAGTGCTAGTCTTGCATGTTTCGCAGGAGAGCTGTGAAGTTTGGGAAGTAGGAGGCGAGGTACTGGCGGAAGATGTGAGGCGGCATCGTGAGTCGTGTCGGGATAGCTCAGTCTGTTGAGCGCTTGCCCGCGAAAGGCAAAGTGCCCAGGTTCTAGTCCCGGTTCCGGCACACAGTTTTAATCTGCCAGAAAGTTTCAGTTCATGAGTAGTTTCTAAGTTTAGGGACGGATGAACCCGTAGTTAAGTCCCATAAGCTCTACAAACATTAGAACATTTTAGCAGACTGCTGATAATGCAGAAGGTGTACGACGAAGTCCGATGGGACAACTTCATAACCAAATTACAGTTTCAGACTCCTCTCGCTGACTGCTACGTCTAGCTGGTCGACAGCTTCCTGCAAAACAGAAATTTCTTTATCACCGTAGACGTTCAAAGGTCATCACGAAAACCCTGGAGGCTGGCAATCCAGAATGGTCGGTTATATCGTTCCTACTGTTCAGCTGTATATTAACGACCTTCTGACAATTCCACTGGTCACCTGCATTGTGTCTCGTTGCCGCCGGTTGTATTGGGTGTCGGTGGCCGAGTGGAGAGAGACCGACACAGGAAAGTAGGATGCACGCGTGTGCGTGTACGGAGTCTGATGTGACCATCCAGTGGGACAGCAGAAACTAGAAACACTAAGCTAGATGAGTACAAGTTATGTATTTCGTAGAAATAATACAATACTTAACTTTGAAGGCAGCAAGCTAGCGGAATGCAGATACATAATCTGAAGTCTAAGCATGCCTACTGATGAGTGTCTGTTCTAGTGCCGGTTCTATTGCCAAGTGGCCGATACAGTTCAGTGTTGGCCGCGAGCGGGGTTGCAGGAGAGGACGCTCCTGGCCGACGTCTTAAGAACGCCGCGCCTTGCTTGGATGGCGGTGCGCGGCGAAAGTACGTGTTGCGCACTTCAGACTTGTGCGACACGACAACCTACAGTCTCTATGAAGATGATTCGGCATTCGTCACTTCTGGGCGAAACTTTGCCCCAGGGCTCACCCGTGCGTAATGCTAGATCGATGCTGCGGAAGAATGGGCATTGCCGAACAGAATCACCGTCAACCTCACGAAGACGTGGGCAGTATTTTCACCAAGATCCTCAAGCGTGCACTGCGACTCTTGGGACGACCGATCCCCTGGGCGACCTAAGCCAGTGTCTCATCTTCACTAAAAAAAAAAAAAAAAAATGCGGTTTCATCAGTCTCTAAACTTACAAACTGCTTATGAACTAGCAGACCGTGACTGGCGCGCCTCAGTCCCCTCTTCACTCTCCATTCGCAACAACGGTAGAAGGGCACAACAAAGATGGTGAGTGAGCTCATACAATTCATCACCAGAAAACTCAACATGAAGTCTAAATACCAACTGCACAGGTCGACGGTCCACCCAAACCCCTTTTACAGATGTCCTGCTTTGGGAGTGAACTTTGACAGCAATATCGAGTCCCTGAAACCACTCCAAAACCGGTGCTACGACGGACAAGACAAGTTAACGAGGTCCTACACTAAAATACTTTCAAGGAAAAAATTTTAGACTACGTAACGAATCGTTCCACAAGGTCGACTAACTCCCAGATGAAATTCAGCGCCGCGGCGGATTAGCCGTGCGCACTCTGGCGCGGTCATTCTGCGCGCGCGGCCGTTCGCCATCGGCGGTTCGAGTGCCATCTCCCGGGCATGGGTGTTTGTGTTGTCATTAGGTTAGTTTACCTTAGTTTAATTAGTTCTCAAGCTCCGGACTAATAACCAAGCGGTTGAGTCCGATACATTTACAAACATTAGAACTTAAGCAATTTCGATTGGTTGGAACCAATTTTTAGGGGAAAATCTAAGTAGCTCTCTTAGGTTGTTTGCAGATGACGCCGTCATTTACCGTCTAGTAAAATCATCTGAAGATCAAAACCAACTGCAGAACGATCTGAATAAGATATCAGTATGGTGTAAAAATTGGCAATTGACTCTAAATAATGAGAAGTGTGAAGTCGTCCACATGAGTACGAAAAGAAATCCGTTAAACTTTGTTTACAACATAAATCAATCAAATGTGAAGGCCGTAAACTCCACAAAATACCTAGGAATCACTATTACTTCAGACTTAAACTGGAAAGAACACGTAGATAATATCGTGGGAAAGGCGAACCGGAGACTGCGTTTTATTGGCAGAATCCTTAAAAGATGCAACAGAACTACTAAAGAAACTGCATACACTGCGCTTGTCCGTCCATTTTTGGAGTATTGCAGCCCAGTGTGGGATCCTTATCAGGTGGGTTTGACGGAGGACATCGAGAGAGTCCAAAGAAGGGCAGCTCGTTTTGTATTGTCACGATACAGGGGAGACAGCGTTACGGAAATGATACAGGATCTGGGATGGGAATCATTAAAACAACGGCGCTTATCGCTGAGGCGTGGGTTACTTGCGAAATTCAAATCGCCATCATTCTCCTCCGAATGCGAAAATATATTGTTGACTCCCACTTACATAGGTAGAAATGATCATCAGAATAAAATAAGAGAAATCAGAGCTCGAACAGAGAGATTCAGGTGTTCTTTCTTCCCGCGCGCTATTCGAGAATGGAATGGGAGATAAATAGTATAATTGTGGTTCGATGAACCCTCTGCCAGGCACTTAAATGTGATTTGCAGAGTATCCCATGTAGATGTAGATGTAGATGAACCATACACCCCAACGTTGGCATTAAGTGCTTTGATGACATACACGATGAGATGACGAATTCCTCACATGCCACAATTAACGTACACGTCTAGTTCCAAAATGTTACCAACCCTTCATTGACCTGCTATAGCAAGATAAAATTATGGACACCTCCCTCGAGGAACTATGGACCCCAAGCTGCCCAAGCTTCCACCCAAAGCGTATTTCAAATCATCAAATTCAGCGTCATTTGTGTGTGTACCTATCACGCACCAAGAAAAAATTCCCAAAGGGAGCAAGACTTGCGGCCTATCGTGAAAGGAAAAAAATAAAAAAATAAATAAAAAAATATATGTATTTAAAAAATCGGAGCATGTAAAACTTTAGAAATATTGTTTGTTGCACTGTCATAATTACTACACTATGACAATGCAATGAATGCTTGCGATGAAATGCAACATTTCCATACTAATTGAGGAAGTATATCCATAAAAACCAATCCTCTGATGTACAGATTTGCATGCAATCAAAAAGGATTTCAGCTTATAACATTTATGTTACATAGAGGCCTAGCACAAAGTCAAAGAAACAAATAAAGCGTCACACCATAATGAAACTAGGAGATGAGGACATAGAGTCTGTGGACAATTTTAAATATGAATATCTTCTCAGCTTACTTTTAGCTAAGGTTACTGAAATAGGTTAATAGAAAACTCAAGGCTGCGACAAAATTCTGTAGTTCGGTAGTCACCTGTTGTAGATTCAGAAAAAGTATCGCTCCATAACATCTATATCCTTTCAATCTTATTATATGGACTGGAAGCAGCAGCTCGTAACGAGATACCAGCAGGAGTCCTTCATTAATTTAGACAATATTGTCGATGGTGGACAGCGATCTATTTGGTACAATTAAAAATACAAAAACAGTCTTGATCACAAAAAATAACAGTTTTTATTGACTGGTTTAGACCTGATGTAGGTCATCTTCGGCACCAAATGTAGCCCATGTGGCCAGTGCTGGACTCGGCTGGGCAGTCCTGGCTGTTCTGCTGCCAGTTAACAGTGTGTGTTGCAGTGGTTTGGATATGTCATGAGAATGGAGATACCCAGGACACCTAACGCATACTTGGAACGGAAGGTGGTACGTGAAACACCCACACGTAGACCGAGGGATGAAGCGTCGATAATAATACGTTTAATGCATGCATTTGTGTTCAACATCTATTGTTGTTGTTGTTGTTATGGACTTCAGTCCGGAGACTGGTTGGATGCAGCTCTCCACCCTACTCTATCCTGAGCAAGCCTTTTCATCTCCTCATAAGAACGACAACCCATATCTATTTGAATCTGCTTACTATACGCGTCTCTTGGTCTCCCTCTGCGATTTTTACACCGCACACTTCCCTCCAATTCTAAATTTACGATTCCCCCATGTCTAAGAATGTGTCCTACAAAGCGATCCCTTCTTTTAGTCAGGGTATGCAAAAAATTCCTTTTCTCACCAATTCTGTTCAGTACCTCTTCATTAGTTATGCGATCTACCCACCTAATCTTCAGCATTCTTCTGTAGCACCACATTTCAAAAGCCTCTATTCTCTTCCTGTCCGCACTGTTTATCGTCCATGTTTCACTCCCGTACAAGGCAACACTCCACACAAATGCCTTCAGAAAAGACTTCCTTACCCTTAAATTAATATTCGATGTTAGCAAATTTCTCTTTTTCAAAAATGCTTTTCTTCCCATTGCCATTCTGCATTTTATATCCTCTGAACTGCGACCATCGCATGTTATTTTACTACCCAAGTAACAAAACTCATCTACCACCTTCATTGTTTCGTTACCTAATCTAATTCCTTCAGCATCGCCTGATTTTCTAAGACCGCATTCCATTACTTTTGTTTTCTCTTGTTAATGTTCAATTCATACGCTCTCTTCAACACACTATCCATTCCATTCAACTGCTCTTCCAGATCCTTTGCTGTCTCTGACAGAATTACAATGTCATCAGCAAAACGCAATGTTTTTATTTCTCCCCCCTGAACTTTAATCCCTATTCCAAATTTTTCCTTGCTTTCTTTCACCGCCTGCTCGATGTACAAATTGAATAACATCGGAGAAAGGCTACATCCCTGTCTTACACCCTTCCCAACTGATGCTTCCCTTTCATGCCCTTCGAGTCTAATAACTGCGGTCTGGCTTTTGTACAAGTTGTAAATAACTCTCCTTTCCCTATATTTTACCCCTACTGACTTCAGAATTTGAAAGAGTGTATTCCAGTCAACATTGTCAAATGCTTTCTCCAAATCTACAAAAGCTAAAAATGTAGGTTTACCTCTCCTTAATCTATCTTCTAAGATAAGACGTAAAGTGAGTATTGCCTCCCGGGTTCCTATGTTCCTCCTGAATCCAACCTGATCTTCCCCGAGGTCAGTTTCTACCAGCTTTTCCATTCTCCTGTAGATAATTCGTGTTAAAATTT
This sequence comes from Locusta migratoria, assembly GCA_026315105.1. Taxonomy (NCBI): domain Eukaryota; kingdom Metazoa; phylum Arthropoda; class Insecta; order Orthoptera; family Acrididae; genus Locusta; species Locusta migratoria. The sequence goes on from CM048747.1 coordinate 526,230,179, forward strand.
TGCAGCCATGGCTTATCAGACTGATGGTTGTGTAATTTTCACACCTGTCTGCGCCTGATTTCTTTGGAATGGGGATTATTACATTTTTCTTGAAGTCTGAGGGCATTTCGCCTGTCTCATACATCCTGCACACCAGTTCAAATAATCTTGTCAGGGTTTGCTCTCCCAGAGACTTTAGTAGCTCTGAGGGTATGTCATCTACTCCTGGGGCCTTGTTCCGACCTAGGTCTTTCAAGGCTCTGTCAAATTCATCTCTCAGTATAGTATCTCCTATTTCATCTTGATCTACTTCCTCTACCCTTCCTACAACATCGTCTCTAAGTTCGTTTCCTTTGTAAAGCTGCTCTATGTACTCTTTCCACCTTTCATCTTTCCCTTCTTTGCTGAGAACTGGTTTCCCATCCGAGTTCCTGATATTCGTAGAGTTGTCTTTCTTGTCCCCAAATGTCTCTTTTATTTTCCTGTGGCGATATCAACTTTTCCCCTTCTTATACATTCTTCTACAGATTTGCATTTGGCTTCTAGCCACTCCTGCTTAGCCATTTTACACTTCCTGTCAATCTCATTCCTTAGTCGTCTGTACTCCATTTTGCCTGTTTCATTTACTGCAGTTTTATATTTTCTCCTTTCATCAATTAAATTTAGTATTTCCTGTGATATCCAAGGATTTTTTGCAGGTCTTGCCTTTCCACCTATTTTGTCCTCTGCTGCCTTCACTATTTCATCTCTCAATGGTACCCATTCCTCTTCTACTGTTTTATTTCCCCCTGTTTCTGTCAATTGTTGCCTAAATCTCCCTCTGAAATTCTCCAGAACTTCACTTTCCTTCAATTTATCTAAGTCACATCTCCTTATTCTCCTACCTTTCTGCAGTTTTTTCAGCTTCAGCCTACAGTTCGTGACTAACAGGTTATGGTCAGAGTCTATATCTGCCCCTGGGTTTGTCTTGCAGTTTATAACCTGGTTCCGGAATGTATGTCTTACCATTATAAAATCTATCTGATACCCTCCGGTGTCTCCTGGTCTCTTCCATGTATACAACCTTCTTTTGTGATTCTTAAACCACGTGTTTGTTACAATTAAATCATGTTCCGTGCAAAATTCTACCAGACGACTTCCTCTTTCATTCCTTTTGCCCAGTCCATATTCACCTACTATTTTTCCTTCTCTTCCTTTTCCTACTACCGAATTCCAGTCGCCCATCACAATTGTTTTCCTCTCCCTTAACTGTCTGAATAATTTCCTTTAGCTCCTCATATATTTCTTCGATCTCCTCATCATCGGCAGCGCTAGTTGGCATATAAACCTGTACTACTATTGTCGGTGTTGGCTTCGTATCTATCTTGACAATGATAATGCGATCACTGTGCTGCTCATAGTAGTTTACCCGCATTCCTATTTTCTTATTCATTATTAGTCCTACTCCTGTGATACCCCCAACTGATTTTGTAATTATAATCCTGTACTCACCTGACCAGAAATCCTGTTCATCCTGCCACCGAACTTCACTAATCCCCACTATATCTAACTTTAACCTATCCATTTCCCATTTTAAATTTTCTAATTTTCCTACCCGATTAAGGAATCTAACATTCCACGCTCCGATTCGTAGAATGCCAGTATTGTCTTTCCTGATGACAACATCCTCCTGAGTAGTCCCCGCCCGGAGATCCGAATGGGGGACTATTTTACCTCCGGAATATTTTACCCGAGAGGATGCCATCATCATATGTTCATACAGTAGAGCTGCATGTCCTCGGGAAAAGTAACGGCTGTAGCTTCCCCTTGCTTTCAGCCGTTCGCAGTAGCTGTGTGGCAAAGCCACATTAGCTGATGTTACAAGCCAGCTCAGTCAATCATCCAGACTGTTGCCCCTGTAACTACTGAAAAGGCTGCTGCCCCTCTTCAGGAACCACACGTTTGTCTGGCCTCTCCACAGATACCTCTCCGCTGAGGTTGCACCTACGGTACGGCTATCTGCATCGTTGAGGCACGCAAGCCACCCCACCTCGGCAATATCTGTGGTTCATGTTTTGATAATACAATATTGCTTAGAAGTTCAGAACTTAATGAAAAGGAAAGAAACATATGTTTTCATTGCTCACTAATGCTCTTTCAATGTTTTTTAATTAGTGTTTGGAGTGAGGTTACTAAACATCATACACGTAACTCCAGTTATCCTCGGCAATATCTGTGGTTCATGTATTGATAATACAATATTGCTTAGAAGTTCAGAACTTAATGAAAAGGAAAGAAACATATGTTTTCATTGCTCACTAATGCTCTTTCAATGTTTTTTAATTAGTGTTTGGAGTGAGATTACTAAACATCATACACGTAACTCCAGTTATATGAAGCTTACAACTTACTTTTGTTTTTGTTATTTCATTTTATAAAAATATAAATATCGGCAGAGCAGTATTGACAGGCACGAAAAGATTTTTTGGGTTTCACAGTATACGCAATACAGATGTTTACAGTATTTCACGAAAAAGCCTCAGTACGCTGGAGGTATATCGCACAACTAACGCAAAGAACGCGAAGAAAGCAACATATCCTTAAGGTGACGTACCATCTCCTCTAGCCGGTTGCCCACACGCGCGGGTTGGCTGCTAGCCGCGAGCCGCTGTTGGCGGCGGCCGTGAGTGGCTGAGTCAGCAGTGGCGCGGCGCGTGGCTTTGTACGACACCTTCTGCTGATGTTTTGGAGGCTTCCTGCGCTCTCTCCTAGAGGAGAACCTTCCTGACCTAATGTCAGGAGTGCTCGCACTCCGATATCGGTCTACAGACCCACGCCTGTTGGAAGCAATATCACGCCGTGACTTCGATTTTTGAGAGATAGCTTCCCTTTGAGGAGGAGCAGCCACAGAGGCGGAAGGGGACTCATTCGTCACAGAAACTGAGGTAGTGGTCTTTGGAACGGATTCCGATACTGTCAACACTTCGGACTCTTTCTGTTGCAACACAAATAGAGTGTCATCAATTAAAGTTTCGGAGACGTTCGACTGTACCCTTTCCACTACTGGTAAAGGAACTGTGGCAAGAGTGTCCTTCTCAACGACAGCTGTCGACACCGTTTCTGTTTTAGCAGGTGGAGCGGGTTCTCATCCCGTGTCGGCCGACGCAATAGATACTGTCGGTTGTTCAGACAAAATACCGTCTACTACTATGAGAATTTAACGGTACATCAGGTATAACTTCATCCTGAGACACAGTAGGAGTAACGTCCATACCATTAGAACTGTTTTCTACGCAGCGAGCGGCCGGGTGGGGGACACCTAACGCGACCGCGGCCCACGTCGCCTGTGCTGTACGTCATCAAAAATGTTCAAATGTTTGTAGAGCTTATGGGACTTAACTACGGGGTCATCAGTCCCTAAACTTACAAACTACTTACGAACTAGCTAATACTAAGGACGGCACAAATATCCATGCCCGAGGGGGAATTCGAACCCCCGACCGTAGTGGCCGTGTAGACCGTGACTGGAGTGCCTCAGTCCCTTCGGCCACCGCGGCCGGCACGAAGTCCAGCATTTGTTACTTTTACACTGGTTACTCGACCGTTAGCGTGCATAAATTTCCTTACACCATAGTTAACGTCCACTATAATGTCAGAAAGTTCCGGGTTGCTAACTTTTACAAACAAAGAATTCAAAAACTGTCCAACTGTAACCCCATTACGCGCTATCTGTCAATTTCAGTTCGTTCATCATCCAGTAATGAATTTCCAAAGCTGACGGTCTCGCTACGGTACGGTCAAATTCACATTGAATATTGTTCTCCATAACTTCACATTCCATTACTACTTACAGTTCTTGAAAAAAGAAACACGGAACACCACGAGACAGCGGAGAAGCCTCTGCCAAGACACAGCACAGCGCACGCGACATAAACACCGCCGGAGCGTGGGGCACGGAGGCGTTGACAACCAGCCAAGCACTAGGCAACCACGACAGTGCTTCAGTGATCTAACGGCAACCCGTGCGTCCAAAAAAATGTTCAAATGTTTCTAAACCTATCGGACCAAAGTGCGTGGTCATCAGCCCGTAGCTTACAAACTACTTAAACCTAGGTAAACTGACCTAAGAACAACACACACACACACACACACACACACACACACACACACACACACACACACACACACATACATGTGCCCTAGGGAGGACTCGAACCTCCGACGGCGAACCCGTGTATCCACTGCAGCACGGCCGTTGGCAATTAAGTGTGTTCTTCTAGAAAAAGTAGCCTACGGGATGTCTGAAGAAGGAAGAAGCATCAGTGGTTAGAATTTTATCCAGGCAGGTTAGAACAAATGCAGCAGAAACACATTATTTAGGAAATGAGTACTATGAGAAATCAGGAGATCCTAGTATTTCAGTGAAAGTTTCCTCATAACTTATCATCTTCGCGGTCTGCCGTCCTTAGTGTTAGCTAGTTCACAAGTAGTTTGTAAGTTTAGGGACTGATGACCCCGTAGTTAAGTCCCATAAGCTATACAAACATTTGGATATTTTTTGAATTAACACAATAAAGTTATTTACTAATCGCAAAATGGTTGGCTGACATTTATCAAAATAATGTAATTGTGATGCCTCTACCCATGACCCATATGTGTCAGTAGAATTTGAAATTCCGGCGGAAGTGAGTGGTCCGTAGACATAGAAAGCCTAGTGAACGTATCAATGCAAGCTACGATATGGCAACCAGATTGTATGTCCAGGGCACACCAAGTCAATATGGAACAGCAGGCACACTAATCCGGAACGAAGATAGTTCACCACAGGATGGTACTTGCTTGCTGTCTAGTCGAGCTTTACCACAAGAATAACGGCATGTAGACGACAGTGGAACCAGCGGCTAAAGTCGCTGTATATAGTCAAAGCATTCTGTGTCGGCCTAATATTCAATTGGCAAAAATCATATCCTGAAAACAGAAATAAACTATAATATCAGCGTATACGACATTAAATTTTAGTTGAGATTCTATGTCATTAAACCCCATCTGAGATAGCGAACATATCCAAAAATTCCCAAATTAAAAAGAAAAAAACGGATTATTAAGTAGTTAAACAACTGTAGCTCTGACAGAAAAGATTTGGATTAATACGCACTATTCAAAGTGAAACTTTTACTAATAGTCGACAGTTAACATATAGAATGTTAAAATTGACACGTTTAATATTTTAACGCTATGTTGCCCGAGCCCTGAAGCCAGGTTCAAACAAGCAAGTAATCGCGAGCAATTGCTAGTTACATAATGAAGTTTTAGTTCAGTAGCATGTGTGAACTTGCCGAGAGGACTGAGACGTGCCAGTCACGGTCTTCACGGCCACTACGATCGGTGGTTCGAATGCCCCCTCGGGCATGGATATTTGTGCCGTACGTAGTGTTAGCTAGTTCGTAATTAGTTCGTAAGTTTAGGGACTGATGGCACCGTCCCATAAGCTGTATACAAAAATTTGAACATTTGAACTTGCTGCTTTTAGCGGGGCCAGTTAAGAGGCGCTACTTTTTCCACGCAACGAAAAGTTCATCTACTTTGATTCGCCACTTCCTTCCCCCACCACCAAATATCGACATTCGACTTTCACCTCGCGGGGTACTTCGTACCATTTTACTTTGTATCAGTCTGTTTGCGTTCGAGGTTTAAGTTTTCGCGTCTTTATCTGCGGCTAAAATGGCGAATAAATGAAGACAATACTTCGTGTTCTTATGGAACAAAGTGTAACAGTCGCTTGGCTGCCAATGAAATGTGCCGTGCAATTCGTAATCAGTTGAGACTACTGACGACATATTGCAAACTGCACAACTACGTGGTATTTGTGAAGTTCTATGTGAACGATAGCTCACAGTGCAACTGCAGAAAGAAACTGTATTGGTGAGGCGAGTGCCAACAGCCGTAATATATTTAATAAAATGCATTTTTAAACCATGGGCTGTTTATGAAAACCCTTATATATCGACCAGTTTCGGTCAATAGACCGTCTTCATGGATAAAAGGGGTTAAACAGTTTTAACACCTTTTTATCCATGAAAACGGTCTATTGACCAAAACTGGTTGATATATAAGGTTTTTAATAAACAGTCTACGGTTTAAAAATTCGTTTTATGAGACACAATTTAATTTTGTATCTTGAAGTTTTCCCGGCGTATTGATTGATCCATCATATTTCGGGCTTGCAGCCGGATCATGTTGACGGCTTCCAACGATATTTCGGCTGACAAACGTGCAGCCATCTTCAGGTGAGCACGAGACTGAAGATTACCGGTGTGCATCGTTCTATATCTTCGGTATATATAGAACGACGCACACCGGTAATCTTCAGTCTCGTGCTCACCTGAAGATGGCTGCACGTTTGTCAGCCGAAATTCAGCCGAATTCAGCCGAAGCCGAAGTTCAAGTGAGCACGAGACTGAGTATTACCGGTGTGCGTCGTTCTATATCATCGGTATATATAGAACGACGCACACAGGTAATCTTCAGTCTCGTGTTCACCTGAAGATGGCTGCACGTTTGTCAGCCGAAATTCAGCCGAATTCAGCCGAAGCCGAAGTTCAAGTGAGCACGAGACTGAGTATTACCGGTGTGCGTCGTTCTATATCTTCGGTATATATAGAACGACGCACACAGGTAATCTTCAGTCTCGTGCTCACCTGATGATGGCTGCACGTTTGTCAGCCGAAATTCAGCCGAATTCAGCCGAAGCCGAAGTTCAAGTGAGCACGAGACTGAGTATTACCGGTGTGCGTCGTTCTATATCTTCGGTATATATAGAACGACGCACACAGGTAATCTTCAGTCTCGTGCTCACCTGAAGATGGCTGCACGTTTGTCAGCCGAAATATCGTTGGAAGCCGTCAACATGATCCGGCTGCAAGCCCGAAATATGATGGCACAATTTAATTGCTTGTGTGAACCCGGCTTGACGCGCGACTATCGACCGCGACGGGTGCCCAGACCTGGGTCCCGTCCCCCTGCTTACAGCTTCTCGCCGGCGCCACAACGCTCCCAATCATAAAATTTATCGCAAACTTTATTGCGGCCGGCAGTGACAAAAACCTGCCAAATTTGTGCGCTCCAGCGAAGCCAATCATGTTACGTCTCCGCGTCCCTGTACTAATAAATTTACGTTCGGTGGAAACCCAAACCGATGGCCAATCCCGCCTGTCAAATTTCGCCTCGCGGCAGCCTCCTGTCATACAGCATACGACGGCCCGTGTTCCAATACAGCGCTGTTCCTCTGGAAATGTAGCGGCCTCAGTCGCGGACGCAAGTAGCCGCTCGTAACTTTCCCGCCGGTCGTAGCGCCGCCTGCTTTCAGTCCCCGCCATGAAATCCCGAAGGCCGGGCTACGGCTCTGCGCTACCCCGTCCAGCTGCCAGCGTCCGGAAAACATTTTCTCAGTCTTTCCAACTGCTCCCACTTTGTATTTTGCAAGCTCTAATGTGTTTCTTACAAAATTATGTTTCATGTTAGCACTGTCATTGATGACGAGACATTTGATTATTTAAAGGACCTCGAAAATGATGAGGCACTCCTACATCTACATGAGATACTCTGCAAATAAGATTTAAGTGCCTTTCAGAGGGTCATCAAACCACCATTATACTATTTATCTCCCATTCCATTCTCGAATACCGCGCGGTAAGAAAGAACACCTGAATCTCTCCGTTCGAGCTCTGGTTTCTCGTATTTTATTCTGATGGTCATTTCTACCTATGTAAGTGGGAGTCAACTATTTTCGCATTCGGAGGAGAATGTTGGCGACTGGAGTTTAGTAAGTATCCCACGCCGCAGCGAAAACCGCCGTTGTTGTAATGATTCCCATCCCAGATCATGTATCATTGCCGTAACGCTGTCACCACTGTATCGTGACAATATGAAACGAACTACCCTTTACTGGACTCTTTCGATGACCTCCGTCAAACTCACCTGATAAGGATCACAAACCGGGCAGCAATACTCCAAAAATTGACGGACAAGCGTGGTGTATGAAGTTTCTTTTGTAGTTCTGTTGCATCTTTTAAGGGTTCTGCCAATAAAACGCAGTCTCTGGTTGGCCTATCCCACGCCATTATCTAAGTGTTCTTTTCAGTTTAAGTCTGAAGTAATAGTAATTCCTAGGTATTTTGTGGATTTCTTTTCGTACTCATGTGGACGACTTCACACTTCTCATTATTTAAAGTCAACTGCCAATTTTTACACTATAGTGATATTTAGATCGTTCTGCAGTTGGTTTTGATCTTCAGATGATTTTAGTAGACGGTAAATGACGGCGTCATCTGTAAACAACCTAAGAGAGCTGCTTAGATTTTTCCCCAATGTAAATAAGACACAGCACAGGACCAATAACACTACCCTGTGGAACGCCGGATATCACCTCTGTTTTAGTCGATGCCTTACCATCGATTACTATACACTTTATCCCCTCTGACAGGAAATCCCCAATCCAATCGCGAATTTGAGGCGATACACTATAACCACGCAGTTTGATTAAAAGCCATTTGTGAGGTAAGGTATCGAAAGCCTTCTGGAAAACAACAAATACGGTATCAATTTGCGAACCGTTTTCGATAGCACCCGTCACTACATATGAATAAAGAGCTGGTTGTGTTTCGCATGAAGATATTTACTAAATCCGTGTTGGCCTTGGGTCAATAGATCATTCTGTTCGAGGTAATTCATATTATTTCAATACAGGGTATATTCCAAAACCCGGCTGCAAATTTACGTCAGTAGTTTAGTGGGTTAATCCCTAAGAGAGATCTACATCTACATAGATACTCTACAAATCACATTTAATTGCTTGGAGAGGGTTCATTAAGAAATTTCGTAACCTTTCTCTACCGTTCAACTCTCTAATAGCGCGCGGGAAGGAAGAAGACCTAAATCGTTCCGTTTTCGATCTGATTTCTGTTATTTTATTGGAATGTTCATGTCTCCCTATGTAGGTGGGTGCCAGCAAAATATTTTCACATTCAGAAGTAAAAGTCGGTGATTGAAATTTCGCAACCAGATATTGCCGCAACGAATGACGTCGTTCTTTTAATTGTGTCCACTTCAAAACGTGCAACATTTCCGTGACGCTTTCCCCTCTGTAACGTGATAAAACAAAACGAGCTGCCTTTCTCTCAACCTTCTCAATATCTAGTCAGTCCCACCTGTTGAGGGTCCCACACTGGGCAACAGTACTGCAGGAGAGACGCACGAGTGTGATGCAGGCGATCTCTTTGGTGGAACTGCTGCATCTTCGAAGCGTTCTGCCAGTGAAACGTCATTTCCGATGTGTTCTCTCCAGTGTAATTTGTCCGTAATTGTAACTCCTAGGTATTTGGTAGAATTTACGACCTTAAGTTTTGACTGATTTATCGTGTAATTGAAGTTCGGCGGATTTCTTTTAGTGCTCATGTGTATTACTTCTCACTTTTCATTATTTAGTGTTAATTGCCAATATTCGCACCATCTAGAAATTTGGTCTAAATCGCTTTGCAGTTGCTTATGATCCTCTGTAGACGTAACTAACCGATAAACGACAGCAACATCTGCGAACAGTCTAAGGGAGCTATTCAGATTGTCTTCTAAATCGTTTATAAACACGAGGCAGAGTAAGGGACCTAAAATGCTTTCCTGGGCAACGCCAGGTATCAATTGTTCACTCGATGACTTACCGTCAATTACTATGAACTGTGTCATTTCTGATAGGAAATCGTGAATCCAATCGCACATTTGGGGCGATATTCCACAAGCAGGCAATTTCATTAGAAGCCGCTTGTGAGGTACATTGCCAAAAGCCTTCCGGAAATCCAGAAATCCACATCAAATTAACGAGGTATTTGGTTACGTTAAGAGAGCAGTCTTCAGAGAGTTCTGAAAGACGATGCATTCGGCTACCTTAACGAAGATCGAAAATGAGAAGACAGTGGAATGCAAAAATCCACGATAATAAGGCAGCATGATGTCGTTTTCTCAACAAATATGATTCTCCTAATACATCTTCTGGTTTCCGCAATATTAGTATAAACTGTTACTTAATATGAGTAGTCGAGAAGATGGTACTTATATTTTCAAATACGTCGTTTCCATAGATCGTTCACGAAACTTCACTGGTGGCCATCTTGTCGCAAAGGCCATTAACTTTAACAACTTCTCTGCGCAGTAAACATAACATACAGCAGCTTGGTCCAAACAGACCTATTGCACACAAGTGAAAATTAGCTGACTGTATATTATATTGCTTCTATAATATCACCGAAATTGAACATACAATCTTTGACGTTCGGTACCATATATTATAAATAAACAATTAACGGTTGAAACTGTTAAAAAACTACATACGGCACCAACACAGCTGACAACGTAAGTATTCCTGTTTTGAAGCAAAAAGTGTCAATGAAAGTTTTTGTTGCGGTGCTTTAAGTGACAGTTCGGGAAACTGTTTTGAATGTCGTAGTGTGTATTCAATTTATGAAGTAAGTAAAATTTAGATAATTACGAAAGTATTCAGACAAAATTTCAAGTGATACAAAAAATAAGACCCTTTAAACTAAATAGTTAATAAGCAGACCTCATTTTCTGAGACACAATTTTTAAATTATTTTGTGGTTAGTGTTGGTTCACCTATCGATTTTGTACTTCAAGACATAGAATAAGAACAACATAAATCACAATTAGTAAATGGTTTCTAAACCTTGAGGGTCTTGCTTTGTTTCAGCTCAATAGAAGCACATAGAAATAAGGTACAATTATCCTTATGTGTATTCAGAACATTGAGAAACATGAATATTTAAAGTCGAGTATTGAACACATCAGTATGTCATTCCCCTCTAACATTATAATCTATACACTGCGCTTCATTTGCATACTCAAAATTCTAATAAGATTAGTGCATCACCGTGTGACAGACATGACAAACGGCGAAATTATTGTTGCCTGTGCACCACTTTATACTACAATCCAATCTCTGTGATTGCCGGGACCTATCAGGCTGAGAAGTGAACTCAGGACGTTGCTCGGTAACATTGTGCATTATAGCTCATCAAACCTCCTGAGAGGATGAACCGAGGTGGCCTCTTGACAGGAACCCAAGTGGTGTTTAGCTGTGCGCCTCGTCCTCAGGCGACCTGCCACTCGACCATGGGTCAGCTGTCACACACTGGGAGCAGTGGCAGCGCTGGCCGCAGCCACGGGCTGATCGGATGACACTTTGCAAGTGCTAGGCGTTCACTGGCTCAACACCACCTAGAGACGAGGCCTCACAACAGCCCGTGCTACGTCACAATGACCAGCTGACTGACTGGCCGCTACGAGGCAGTGGGCTGTGCCCCATCGGCCAGCCATTCAGCTGGCGACTGCGGCCTGGTCATTGTGACGTAGTACGGGCTGTTGTGAGGCCTCGTCTCTAGGTGGTATTGGCTGAATACCCACATATTCAAAGCATTCTGTCACGGCGTAATGTTATATTTCCAAAAATTATTACCTGAAAACAAAAAAAAGATGAGTGTGTAGGAAATTAAACTTCAAATAGCATTTCTATTTTATGAAACTCGAGCCTAAATGGCGAAATTTGCCGAAAAAATTCGCAAAGTTCCAAAAAACGGGTTTTATTAAATAAATAGAAAACGATAACTCCGATGGGAAAATGTTGAATTAGAAAGTTGTAGCCCTTAAGATAACCTATCGATTGCTTTTTTTGTATATCGATTGATTTGATACGTTTCGAGTTAAATCGAAGAAACACTTAAAATTCATTAAAAACTAGATTCCTTATTACTCGACAACTTCCACGTTTACAAACCTACTATTTACCACAAGTGTGGCACGAAATAAGTAAAAAAAGACGTTTTTTTCGAAAAACTTACAAATATCTGGTATTGTTAGAGATATATCGATATTTTTGAAAAAAGAGGCTCCTAGAAAATTGGCTACAGTTGGTCAGAGGATCGACCTAGAGTAACGGTTCTTCATCTGTTTTCTTCGTGAAGAGTTGTAATATCAAACTATTAAATAAATTTTTAGATTATGTTAAGTATATGTAAAAAGAATGACTTTAAAAAACTTACACTTTTTGGGCCCATTTTCTGCAACTGACTATTCCTGTTTCTCTGTTATGAAAGGAATTATTACAGAACTATGTTGCTGACATCTTTACCACAGATTTTAAAACGAATAATATTGGTCTACAACTTTCTGGCTCCAAGATATATATATAGATTTTTCTATAAAAATATCTAGCGGACTTAGTTTACATTTTACAGCGATGTGCTTTATGGAGCTTAATATTGAGTATTTTTATTAGTATGTAAAAGTAATTGGATACGTTGCAGTGTTTTCCAGTGCCGACTGGTAAAGTGAAGCGTGCAAGCGCATAGCCACTTGGGCCAGAACGCGAAAGCGGGTGAGCGGGCGAGCGGACGTTGGAAGAGGGAAAGGGAAAGGGGATGGGGCGGGAGAGACTGACGCGTGTTCTCTCTGACAACACTCAAAAGGCCCGCACTTGCAAGTGTCAAAATCGGTACAGTCATTCGACCGCAATCAGTTTTCAAAGTTGTCATTTTTACCAACTTGCCTAAAGAGTCGGCTCCAGCGTCCAGATAGCAGTGCGAAGGCTTCACAAGTCAGCCGGCTGGTGGCAGGAGGGAAATGTTTGTTTGTAAATCTATCGAACCAAACTGCGTGGTCATCAGTCCGTAGCTTACAAACTACTTAAACCTAGGTAAACTAACCTAAGGACAACACACACATCCATGCCCCAGGGAGGACTCGAACCTCCACGGCGAGCAGCCGCGCGCTCCGCAGCGAGGTGCTTTAGACCGCTCGGCTACTCCACCGCGGCGGCAGTAGGAAGGCAGGAGTTGAAATGAAGTGAGTGAACTAAAATTATGGGGAACTGTTGTAGTAGTTGTGCTCTTCAGTCCGAAGGCAGGTCTTATGCAGCTCTCTACCCTAGTCTATCCTCAGCAAGCTTCTTCATCTCGGAGTAAGAGCGGAAACCCACATCCATTTCAGTCTGCTTATTTTATTCGTCTGTCGGTATCACTCTAAGAATTTTACCCCACGCACTTCCCTCCAACACTAAATTGACTCAGAATGTGTCCCACCGATCGATTCGTTTTTATAGTCAAGATATTCTGTTCATCACCTCTTATTTCGTTACGCGATCTATCCATATCATCTTCAGCATTCGTCTGTAGCAGGACATTTAAAAAGCTTCTATCATCCTTTTCTTGCTTATCTTTCACATTTCTCTCCCTTAGAATAATATACTTCAAAGAAATGTCTTCGGAAAGGAATTCCTAATATTTAAATTAATTTTGGATGCTAACAAGTTTCACTTCTTCAGAAATGCTTTTTCTCCAATAGCCATTCTGCATTCTATATCTTCTTTCTTAGACCATCAGAAGTTATTTTGCCACATAATTAACAAAATTCATCCGCTACTTTTATTGTCTCGTTACCTAACCTATTACCTCAGCATGGCATGATTTCTTACACTGTATTCCATTACCTTTGTTTTACTCTTCTTAATGTTCATCTTTTACCCTCCTTCGAAGATACTGTTTTTCCCATTCAATTGCTCTTCTAGTTCCTTTGCTGTCTGTGTCATGATTACAATGACAACGTGAAGCATAGACAAATACTCCAACTCATTTACCAAAAACCAAATAAATTAAAAAAAACAAAAACAAAAAAAAAAAAAAAAAAAAATCGATTATTTGAAAATTACTGAAGCAAAATTTAAGAAACATCCCAAAGACTTTTACTAAACAATTGGAATGAAAAACTGACTGATGGACAAAATGGAACCTCGAGCCCGCTCATAGAGAAATGGCAGGAATATGTCGCAACTGAACCAGTCACAAATAATAATCCATAAATATTGCCTCCTTATACACGATCTTTATTCAATAATCACCAAACGTTACACTCAAACCTATTTTCCCAAGTTAGAGATTGAATATTATCGGACTGAGGTGCAGAACTAAAGATTCCCACACCTTATGATCAAGTTTAAAATCGGCATTGGATGATCTTACTCCATGAAAATGACCAATAATTCCCTGCAAATTAATTCTACGTTAAATACAACTATAACTTTAATATTACCGCTTGGATTTACAACAAAACCGACAGAAATCACCCGCGTTTCTTTCACTAATTCAGCTCTGAGTACCACACACAACTGCCTCCCTCGAGCGCCGCTGAACTCTGGTGTTACGGCCGACCGAGCCGACCCGCCCGCCACGCCGTCAAACATCGTGGAAAACCGTATTGCCAGTGGCCGGCCGCTAAACGAGTCTAATACCAAATCACGAACACCGTCAGACCTGCAAGCGGAAGAGTCCCCCCAGTGATCTCTGCAAAGTAAACGTTGGCAAACCTACCACACTCGACCAAACTAACCATATTTGCCAGTAATCTACTTCACTACACCCACACCTGTGAACACATTTCCACGCAAGGACAGAGGGCAATTGAAACAATTGAGTATGGGTCCTTATTTGGGTATTGTTTATATTTTTTTCTGGTACAAAAGCAATAATATTCCATATCTCTCTCAATTGAACACTTCAGGTAACTTAATCACTGCTTGAAAAGCACAAAAGTGCATCTCACATTGTTCTGAGTAGAGAAAGATGAACAAATAAAGCGTATGTCCGTATCTAACTATATAACCTACGCGTGCATGCATTCACGTCTGAACGACATTTGCGTCGAAATATAGCTAAGCAGCGACACTGCGTATCGTATTCAAAGTAAAGGAAGGCATTACATAATGGAGCGCTCAGTGGCAGAATTTCAGAGACGGGTAGCTAGGTTTTCTACTAGTAAGCTCGATCATTGACAGAGCGATGCAGAGATGTTTGTGGAGCTCAAATGAGAATAAATGGAGGGAAGGTGATGTTTGCGAGAAACGCTACTGCGGAAATTTATAGGGCCGGAATTTTAAGCTGACTCCTGAGCAATTTGATTGCCGCCAACTTACATGTCGAGTAAAGACCATAGATAAAATTTGAGAGAAATTAGGGCTAGTACGCAGGCATACAAGAAATCGTTTAGCACTCGTTCTATATGGAACTGGAACAGAAAAGGAAATTGCTATTACTAGTACGAAGTACCCTCCTCCATGCAATCTACAGAAAACGTATATAGATGTAGTAGAAATTGTGACATATGAAAGTTTCGGTGAATCCAGGAGACGTGCATGCACAGCGACAATCAGAAAATCTACGTTCGAATCACGTTCCTCCAGAAAATTTCACAAGTCGTTAATGTATCATACAGCTCACACTAATTCATATTCGCCACTCGCATTAATTCCTGTGTTCTTGATAGCTGTGGTCGCCGCGCGAACATGTTTGAACGACAATTACGCTGGTTATGTCATTAAACGCAGCCAGTGCATATTGTACTGTTACAAGGAGTTGGTGAACACATAGGACAAATATGTCAGGGAAATGCTCAAACTGGTTGACGAACAAGAACAGAGGAAGATTGTCATAATTAAATGATGAATCGCCACCTGACAAAGGACCAAAAATATCGACAGTAGAGCTGCGTCCTTTATCTCATGAAAGAGAAAATCGAGAAGGATTTCTCTTGCAGATATCGATAACCTAGAACATTAGACAAAAAGAAGGCTTAAGACAAAGGTTTCTATGATTGAAACTCTTCCTTAATCTGGTACGGATTTATTAACAGTGTAGGAAATAAATGAAATAAGGATTTTTCAGAAATATCTCCAAGCAAACAACTTTAGTAATTACCTATCACTTCATTTTTAAGCAGTACACTTAAAATGAATGTTTGAAGCATTGTGGAGGTCGTGTAGAGTTGACAGTATTATTTACATTTTGTAACGCAATACCTCTGGCAAAGTTGGTGTAGTAGAGTGGAATTACCGTTATTGGAAAACAAACGTTACGTTTAGTAGAGCAATCTGTTCATCCATAATCCTAATGACCAGTAAATGTCTACTAAATGATGATGAATATCTAGTCGACTGTACGTAGGGAGATGAACGGGATATAATTGTCGAGCTACTACTGGCGAGCCCTGAATTTTTTAAATCAATGCCAAGTGATGCTGATATAATATAATAGTGACACTTTTGGAAAGTAAGCAGCTTGTTGTCGAGGATGGTGAAATCGTCATTCATAGTTATCCGACTACTGAAGGTAATGGTAGGACTCAAGCTTGTTTTGGACTTTTGGATACGTAAATCATGTTGTTTGTAGCAAGATATCTAAGCGTTGAGTCTTCGGACCATACAAAATATTTCGGCCACCACGTTTTATAATGGTGACACCAATTGTTTCGCAGCTTTGCATTAGCTTCCGTTATTCCGGAAAATGCAATCCTAATTATTTTTATCGAAACTGTATTACTCATGTGAATTTTGAGTTTGCAGTCATTTTGGCATAGTGGATTTATGTTGTCTGCCCGCAATCCTTCTTGATGCTCGTCGGTCGTTGCTCGTTAAATCCTCGTTTCGCTCACTAGTCCCCTTCGCCAGTGGTTCACCTTGTTCTGTTTTCGCTATCATTACAGAGGGAACTATCGCTAGTGAAACGTTGTCGTTATACAAGAATGTTAAGCTATTAGCTAATCTCTGCTAACGCTTGATAATGGTAAACGACCGAAACCGGTAGCATTAAGAAAAAATAAACATCTATGGTCAATACGTCGTTCTGCAATTATCTCAAAGCTGTTATGCCCCATCTGTTCAACTTTCTCAAAAACGTTAAACAGTGGAGCCGTTTTCGTCATAGAACCTCCTACTAAATGCGCACCAATAATATGGCTTTTTTGGAAGACTTCTGAAGATTGCATATATCATAATTGACTTTAAGTTTTCATACGTTAAATGTGCACTGAGAGGTCATCTAAGTATAAATACGTTCGTAATGGTGCTAAATAGGTATACTGCGTGGTGTTCATATTTGGTCTATCCCATGTATATCCAATGTAAATCCACAAAAATAGTTTTGTAAAGTTCGGCAGAATGCTGTTCTTCGAGTGGATCGGCAGTTTCTTTTGAAAAATCGCACTGACGTGTTGTACGGCCCACTTCAGATTTGTAGTTTTATAAGTTTTGCAAACGTTTTGGACCAAAATAATAATCTAAATAATAAAAAATTAATTAATAAGAGTGTCTGAAACCCTTTTAGGGAAAAAACCGGTAGTGACGGGTTCCGAACCACCGACCTTTGTTATAAGAGTCTAACGCCTTGCCCACTACGCTACGGCTATCAATCAGAAGACGTGTTCTATAATCTCTTACTATTGATGGCCTTTGTTAACTGATGCTAGTATGGCATTTGTAGACACTAGATTATCATTTATCGTACGAAGAACGATGTGTTTTGTCAATTTTTCAGTGCGCAATTGCTTTGAAATGACAACGTATAAGTTACAATAAGAAAATCATCAAATACGCGCAAGATGGCGTATGCTACAGGGACTTTTGCGCAAGGAATGTCACGTGACATCTCCTAACGGCTGGTTTTTGTTAATTCAATCGAGGGTGTCAAATCTCCGTTATTTTTGCAAATATGTCTCAAACGATACGAGATATGAAAAACACATAAGGGAGCTAAGTTGTAGAGAATTTTCTCCTCTACCAATTAGGTTATTCAATTTTCGTATCAGATGAACGGTTCGTTTGCAATTACAATTATATTACAAACGGCTTTTTTTTTTTTTTTAGGTATTACTACCGTATTTTTTGTCCGAAAAATTTGGAAAAGGGAGGTTCTGGTCTCTGGCGGCCTACAATCATGTCTGTAAAATTTGGTGCTGATCGGTTGAACAGATCGTCTTAAAAACAGGGAACACGTTACGAACAGACAGACAGAAAGACGGACGGACAGACAGACAGACATACATTCCGAAATCGCCGTTATTTTTGCAAATGTCTTTGAAACGCTACGAGATATGTAAAAATCATAAGAGAGCAAAGTTGTAGAGAATTTCCTCCTCTACAAATTAGGTTATTCAATTTTCGTGTCAGATGAATATTTAAGCCGTTATTTACATTTAAATTTCGAGCTGTCAAAAGACGATTGCAAAGGTCTACTTTCAGTGTTACTATCGCAACCTAAAGTGGGCCAAAACATATGTATATACGTTTCTTGTTAATCATTCAAAGCATGCATTCCGCCAGTAGCATAAATTTTCTTACCGTACAAGCGGCTCGGAATGAAATATCGTTGATAATTCTGTGACTGTATCTACTGCTCCTGTCGTAACTGCTGCTTCTCTTACGTAATTCTTTCAGTAAGTTTCTGTTACCGTCGAACATTTCAGTAAAGTTCATCATCTGCATAATCTTAGCATTAGTGGCCGTTGTACGTCACTTAAAAGTTTTTTGTACACTTTCCTCTACAGCCATGCAGAGTCGCTCGGCGCAGTTGACTCAGTTTTATGCGAAAACTTTTTCCCGGGGAATTATGGAAGCCCAGAGAAGAAAATATGGATCGGGCACTTCTCAAAGTTAAGTAATCACATAAACTGGGGACATAACTGTGTGTAAGGGGTCGGTATAGCAGAAGAGACAGTCGGCGAAATATGCTGCAGACAGATAACATTACTGCATGCAAGGTGGTCGGAAGAGAGGGGAAGAGAAGCTCACAGGACAGAATTAAACTTTTCTATGAAGGATTTGTTCGATTCTTGCCTGTGATGAAAAGTTGTGGCAGCCTGGTTATGAAACTATTGGCCATCAGCATGGGTAACAACTATCGCATTTATATTGAATTGAAGAGGAGGTACTGAATCGAAATTTGTGCCGCGGCTGGGATTCGAACCGGAGACCTCCTGGTTACTAAGCAGGCACTATAACCACTACGACACCGCAGTTACTAAATATTGCCATTCCACGGAATATCTTAGGAAACGTCTCCTTCCGCAAAACAATTCTGCCTCATGTTCCTCTCTATTAATATGTATCAGTATTGCTGATTCTCTTAATAACGGGACACCACGCCTGCAATGAACGTTAATGGAAACTATTCTGCCTTGTACCTCAGGCACATGTGTTTTATATATATGAGCCGCTCTATTAGCCGTGTGATCTAACGCACTGCTTTCCGAGATTGGGTGGTGTACCGTCCCAGTTCGAATCCGCCCCGCGGATTAACGAACGGGGTCGAAGTGCCGGCCACCCTGGTTGTGGTTTTAGGCGGTTTTCCACCTCTCCCTAGGTGAATACTGGGCTGGTCCCTAAGATCCGCCTCAGTTACACGATTGGCAAATAGTTCGTAACACTTTACACTTGCATGCATGTAACACTATACGCAAATATTTGGGTGCACATTTCACCTGGGGGTGTTGAGTGGAGAAAGGAAGGGCATCCGATCATCCCATAAATATTAACACCCCAAATTCGAATGTAACAAAGCCGATCCTGCATATATATATATATATATATATATATATATATATATATATATATATATATATATATATATATAACAAACGTAGCCACCATCCGATGAATCGCTTCTGTTATCCTTTAAACCGATTTTGTGCAATACATAACGCGTTCGGGACGACTGACTGGTGATTTATTTTCACTTGGGTCTGACTTCTTTTGTGACGTAAATGGAACCTTACGTGGCCAACAATACGATATACACCAAGGAAAAAATTAAATACTACGACATCCGTATAATTTTGACGTCACGCCACAGTGGCGTCTGCAGGCCATTAGGATAGATAGTGGCGTTGTGCTACGCAAACCCGCATAACAAACAAGCAGTTATTTTCCAGTTTGAGTTCATATTTTGAACGGTATATTTCATATTGTGATCTATTTTGTAACGTAACTAATTTTTCTTCTTACTTTTCATGGCATACTTACCGTTCAAATTTAGACACAACAGTTTCAGAAAATTGGAGACAGGTAATAATAGATGTAACGAATCTATTTATTTAACAGGAAAGTAATTATATATATATATATATATATATATATATATATATATATATATATATATATATATATATATATATATGGAACACCAAATTTTCTTTCGCCACACTTTGTTGTTCCATCTAAACCTAGTACAGTGAAGCCATAACTGATGGCAAATTGCGATTTCTTCCATTAAATGAACGCTGTAATATCGTCAAAAATATATAATAGCCTTTCCAATTTCGTCACAAAGCCCAGACCCAGGCTACCAATGCAAATAAATAAATAAATAAATAAAAAATAAAAATAAATAAATAAATAAATCTTCGATATGTCCCTGGGAGGACGAGAGGACTGAGGCGTTCCAGTCACGGTCTGCACGGCAGCTACGGTCGGGGGGTTCGAATCCCCCCTCGGGCATGGATATTTGTGCCGTCCTTAGGATAAGCTAGTAGATAAGTAGTTTGTAAGTTTAGGGACTGATGACAGCGTAGTTAAGTCCCATAAGCTCTACAAACATTTGAACATTTTGATCTTGTGAGATAACTTTTAGAACGGAAAATATCCAAATGGTGGCGTAATGAATATTGGAAGAGCTGAATAAAACCAGTTTTCACTTAAACTCACAGACGAACCAGCCTCAATGACAGCAAACTGTCTACAGAGGCCTGGCCGGAGTGTTCCTTTTAATCTGTGAGCCGGTCTGAGCCTATGAGCCAGGGTCACGTGGGGATTTGGTGACGTCACACAGGCCTGCGCCGCCCCGGAGGCGAGGCGGCCCTCACGCCCCCGTGGTGCGAGCCGTCACCAACGTGTTAAGACGGGACGTACAAGCGTACAAGCGATTCTATATACGGTCTCCTTTACACACGAATCACGTCTTCCCAGAACCCTCCCGATAAACCGAAGTCGACCATCCGCCTTCCTCACGACTGACCTCATAATGTTCGTTTCATTTCATATCGCTGTGCAGCGTTGTGCCTAGATATTTGATTCACGCAACTCTGTCAAGCAGCACACTACTAATGCTGTATTCGAACATTACGGGGTTGTTCCTCCTACTCATCTTCTAACGTTGTCACCCGTTTTGGAAATGACTATAGTTGATCCCTAATTTTTTCCTAAAGCACGGAAAGTTTTATTAGTTCACAATCTCTATGACAAAGTCATTCCACAGTAGGTGCAGATGAAATAAAAAAAGAACTTATTTGCTGGCTGAGGTCCACTGTCTTCGGCATTCACTAAAATATTGATGTTTCAGGATATTTTCGTAAATAATAAACATGATGTCAGTTGATATGGAACGATTTTATTTCCATTTAAATGAAGATTAAACCAGACACATATAATTTCACAATGACCAACAAATCTTGCAGTAATACCAGACATGTTTACAGGTATGTAACCAGGAACATAGTGACAAAACATGGCTTCTCTACAACGGAGCTACATAATGACATGAATAACAACATACTGCAGTTATTAAAATTAATAACTAATACAGGAGTATTTGAAATACGCTAAAATGTTTAACTTGAAATATAACATTTTTATTACTGCTATTTAGTTTAGTTTGTGTACTTCTTTCATGAAATTTGTATTTAATATGGTATACAAATTAAAAGTCTTGTTTTGACTCATTTAAACTAACTCAATTTATTTACGTTATTTTTGTTTTTGAAGTGTATACTGTTTTGACAATATTGTGTAGGTGTGCTATTATTGAGACACGTAATTTTAATTTATTTTAATTTGTGGTCTAATTTTTTTTATGAATACGGATTTGTATAAAGTCGTCGTAGTTTTGTCTATTTCGAAGCTAGTTCCTTAGTACCAAACATTATTAATTTTAGTATGTGAAAAATGATCAGTATTTAATTTAGGATCCAGTGATGTATAAAACATGGTCTGTGCTAATTTATTTAAACAAAAGGTACATATGTAATCATGTTGTGCAATAACATGTTATATTATTGCATATATACAAATTAGTACCTTTATAGGCTCAGCATATTCCGTAACTAAGTGTAATTGCATTTTTCGTGTTTGCAGCTGTTATTTAGGAAAGTATCAAAAATTGGAAATTACGTAAAAGGACAGCCAAAGTTATGTTTCAATCAACATACTATTTCTTAAAGATGTTCTACAAATACTATTATTTAGGTGTCAAATATTTTGTGTTTGTGATGTTGGCAACATATTTGCAGAGCGTGCGCAACATAGCAGAAACTTTCCAATCTCCATCTCCTTGCATTTTTCTACATTTAAAGCTAGCTACCAATCCTCACACCACCTACAAATTTTGTCCAAGTCCTCCTGCATCATGCTACAGTCATTCAAAGACGACTCCTCATCAGAAAACAGCCGGAGATTACAACTCAGTCTGTCTGTCATGTCATTTATATACATATAAAATAATAGAGGTCCTGTCGCACTTCCCCCAGGCAGTCCCGACGATACCGAAGTCCCTAATGAACACTCGCTATCGAGGACAACGTACTAGGTTCTATAACTTAAGTAGTCTTCGAGCCACTCACATATTTGGGTACCTGTTCTTTTGCTCGTACCATCGCTATCAGTCTGCGGTGCGGTACCGTGTCAAACGCGTTTCTAAAATCGAGTAATATGCGGTCCAGCCATTGCCCTTCATTCAAGATTACATTAGAGAAAAGGGCAACCTGATTTTTGCACGATCGGTGCTGATGCTTCGTAAAGCATGGACGAACCAGAAGACTATCTTCAAGAATTCTGCAGCAAACTGAAGTCAGTGATGTAGATCTGTAACTTGGGTTCGTTGTTTTGCCTTTCTTATACAAAGGAGTTTTCGTGCCTTTTTCCGGTCGCTTGGAAAACTGCAAGCTAAGTAAACGGCTGAGTATTCTTTGTAAAACCGGATGCTACTCCATCGGAAGTTGATAACTTGTTTGTTTTCTCTACAACAGCTAGCCGCGGTGGAGTGCCGAGTGGTCTAAGGCGCCTCGCTGCGAAGCGCGCGGTTCTCGCCGTCGGAGGTTCCGTCCTCCCTGGGGCTAGTGTGTGTGTGTGTGTGTGTGTGTGTGTGTGTGTGTGTGTGTGTGTATTGTCCTTACGTTAGTTTACCTTAGTTTAAGTAGTTTGTAAGCTACAGTTTGGCCCAATAGATTTACAAATATTTGAACATTTGTACAACAGACATACTTATTACTACGTCCTCCATTTGGGAGTTGGTGCGACTATCAAATGAACGTATGTTTGTGTAATCCTCCTGCCTGAATGATTCCTTGACTTAAATTTAAAACTTCGGCCTTCATTTTGCTGTCTTCTAGCACCACCCCAGAATGAAAAACGAGGGACAGGGTAGAGGCTTTAACCCGCTTACCGATTTAACATAGGAGCACATGTTTTAGGGGTTGTTAGTAAGAATTTTTGCCAAGGTGAGACGGTAGTAGTTTTTGTGTGTTCACTTAGCGCTGTTTTTATGGACGCGCGAATCTCTACTAACTTTTGCTGATTTAATTTCCTTGGCCTTTTTCTTCTTTATCCGAGCCTTTGCTTTTCAGCATTTTTCGAATATTACCACTGAACCACGGTGGGTGTTACCATCCTTAATCCACGCAGAAATTCCTCCAAAGCTTATTTTACAATGCATTCAAATTTTGTCCATAATTTCACTACATCTTCCGTACCGGAATTGGGACGATAATAATTGCTTGTCTGCTCTTTCTAGCGCAAACACCATCCTGGGTTTCTTGACCTATTTATTAAGTGGCCATGGTCCCTATGACGACATCATGATCACTAACCCCTAGTGATGGGAACAATGGAATGAAAGCAATCGATTCATTCGGTTGTTGGGATAAAATCGATCATTCGGTTGTAGTTTCTCGTATCGGTTGAATTATTCATTCATTCTTCTGAGTGAAACCAGTCGGTGGGACCAACCGAATGAAACAACCGATTCAGTCGGTTGGACTATTCATTCGTTCTTTTGAGTAAAACCAGTCGGTGGGATCAACCGAATGAAAAAAGCGACGCAGTCGGTTGGCCTACTCATTCCTTCTTTTGAGTGAAATCAGTCGGTTGGAGCAACCGAATAAAATCGAAACAGTCGGTTGGACGCTCATTCCTTTCCTTTTGAGTTAAATCAGTCGATTGGACCAACCGAATGAAAAAATTCACAGAGTACGTTGGCCCCTTCATTAGTTCTTTTGAGTGAAACCAGTCAGTGGGAGCAACCGAATGAAACAGTCAGTCGGTCGTAGTTTTACTATATTGGATTAATATTCGTTTACTTTTTTCGAATGAAAGTAGTCTGTGGGAACAACTAAATGAAAACATGTGAAACTTTTGCAGTTTTGTACATTGACTGAATTACTCATACTTTCTTTTCAAATGAAAACAGGCAGTAAGTTTTGTCATATCGTTGGAGCAGGCCTGTGATGACTTTCATTGCCCACCCCAGACCTCAAAAACGCCGATCATCTGGGCACGATCAGATTACTTTCGCAGACACCCACAATCTGTAGAAGATAAGTGGCCGATGACCACGCAGTACCGCGGGGAGCGGGGACACGAGAGGGGGTGCTGCCTCGCTGACTGCTGACAGCGCCGGCAGTCTCTGACGGGCGTGCTGTCACCGATTGTTGTCGGTTTCTTGCTGTCTCAATAAACAAGCGTGAAAACTACCGGGTGTTTCAAAATGATCTCTACAAGTTTAATCTCGCATGCTGTACTCCGAAGTGGGAAGAGGTAGAAACGTGCGGTTTGCGGCTTTTTGTTCATACATATCTAAGGTTCTAGCAGGATAGAGCTAACATACTTAACTTTGAGCATATTTGCTAGATCCAAATTCGAAGAGCACTAAAACATAAGGTATGGTAAACAAAAAGGCTTCATTAAAGTATTTTGTATAAAAAATATTTCTTATAAAAATATTTTTGTTAATTCCATCTAATTTGAAAGAGTACGAGAAAACATACAACATTTATCAGTGCTATAAATTTTCTTCAGCGTGTCTGTATTCGTCAACAGTATATGAAAACATTCATCTCAACTTTCATAATTATTCACTCTTGTCACGCCGCGGTGGAGTAGCCGAGCGGTGTAAGGCAACTCGTTGCGGAGCGCGCGGTTGCTCGCCGTCGGAGATTCGAGTCCTCCCTGGATCATTGGTGAGTGTATGTGTGTGTGTGTGTGTGTTGTCCTTAGGTTAGTTTACCTTAGTTTAAGTAGTTTGTAAGCAACGGACTGATGACCACTCAGTTTGGTCCGATGGATTTACAAACATTTGAACATTTGAACTCTTGTCACAGATATTTCTGTGGTTATCGGTGAAACGGTGTGAAGGTTTATTCCATCCCTCCGCCATGTACCATACAAAATCTTAGATGAACAGTGAACTGCTACTTGTTTTGAAAGTCAAGTGTGCAAAATTTCATCAATATCGGAATAAAACTCTATATTGGCGTCAAAGTCTGGAATACCTTCTGTCATGCTTGGAACTAAAGTAGATGTAGACGTTAACCATTCTCTTTCTTTGAAGGTGAAGAGCGAAATATATTATTAAAATTCGAATACAAACGGAATTTGTTGAAGTTAGTAGGTAAAGTACCCTCCTCCATGCACCTACGAAATTTATTGTACACAATTACCTTCGTCTTGTTTTAAAGGTCAAGTGCGCAAAATTTCATCAAAATTGGAACAAAACTGTATATTTGCATACAATAGAAACACACACAGATACAGTGCTATATTTATAAGATTTGTCTCTAAGAAAGTTTCAGGCTGAATCACGGTTCATTTATACCCGAAAAGGCTGAAGGAGTATGCAAATAAAGTCACACAAAGTCGGTGAATTAATAAAAACATCAATATAACTGCAGAAACTACAGAGCCTTTTTTCAGCCGGTTGTATCGCATCAAGTGAAACCACTCAATGCCGAGAACATTCATATAAAGGACAGAGACTTGTTTCATTCGGTGGTCACGCATCGACTGAAACCAGTCAAACCCACCGATTGAGTGAAAACATTCATATAACGGCTGCAACCGACAGAGACTGGTTTCATTCGATTGTTTCGCATCGACTGAAACCACTCAAACCCCGCCAGTGAGTGAAAACATTCATACGGCCACAGAGACTATTTTCATTCGGTTGTTTCATTCAACTGGAAAAATCGACTAAACGAAAAAACAACCGATTGACCAATCGGATGTTAAAAACAGTCGGTTGTCCCATCATTACTAACCCCAGTCTCCACAGTGATATCATTGACAGGGTCTGGCCTGTTTGTGGCTATAATGTCTAAAATGATTCCATTGCTGTTGATTTAGCTGCTCAAAGATAACAGGTGTCCAAAAGTAGTTACTGTTGCGTAGTTATATAATAAATGATCTTTCTTTCTGTGCAAACATTTATTTTGGGGCTTAATTGCTATTGTCTGCACCATGCGGCGATACGCTGCAGATGTACTCTTTTCGAATGTTGGGACTTCTCGATACACCGCAGCATCCTATAACAATAAATAACATGTCCAGCCTAGTTTTAGAAAGGACTGCTAATGATATATTCACTAACATTAATAAATGGTTTAAATCCAAATCATTGACATTAAACTATGAAAAGACTCACTACATGCAGTTCAGGAAAAATGTAAGAGATACCCATCCAGTATATGCATGAAGTACGAAGAAGAGCAGATAGAAGATGTTGACAGTATAAAATTCCTGGGATTATAGCTTTACAATAAATTCAGTTGGGAGGAGCACACCACAGAACTGCAGAAACGACTTAACAAATCTGTATTTGCAATACGAGTGGTATCAGGCTGAGACATAAAAATAAAAAAGCTTGCATACCTTCTTTACTTTCATTCCATAATGTCACATGGTATACTATTTTGGGTTAACTCTACAAGTTAAACAGAAGTTTTCAGAGTCCAAAAGCGTGTAATATATATTATTTGTGGTGAAAATTTACGGATGTCCTGCAGAAGCCTCTTCAAAGAATTGGGTATATTAATTACTGCCTTTCAGTATATTTATTCCTTAATGAAATTTGTCATAAATAATACACCCATTTACCCAACAAACAGCTCAGTTCATACCTACAATACTAGGATAAAAAATGATCTACACAAGGACTTAAAAGCAGTTACTTTAGTTCAAAAGGGGGTCCACTACTCAGGAATACATATTCTCAATAATTTAC
Source organism: Locusta migratoria (assembly GCA_026315105.1). Taxonomy (NCBI): domain Eukaryota; kingdom Metazoa; phylum Arthropoda; class Insecta; order Orthoptera; family Acrididae; genus Locusta; species Locusta migratoria. The sequence continues at coordinate 526,257,286 of CM048747.1, forward strand.
TGACAAGCATAAAAAATTTAGCTACAAATAAAGATAAGTTTAATAGGAGCCTAAAAGACTTTCTAGTGGCCATCTCCTTCTACTCCACTGACGAATTCTTAAATAGGACCAAATGATGCAGGTATATATCAGCTTGTTAGAAGTGTATATACTTGTATTAGTAATATTATATTATCAACTTGTAAATAAATAAATAAATGAATAAAAAATTGACATGTTTCATATCCACAAGGATCACCTCAACACGTAACAATGGAACGAACCAACTAATCTAATCTACTCTCTTGGGAGACGCCAGAAATTATTTTGAAGGCTGAAGATTTTCCTCCGTTGTGAACGACATGCTGCAAACTCTTCAAAATCCAGTCACACAGATGATCTAAAATTCCCTACGCTCGCATTTAGTTCATCAGATGATGGTGCAGAACTTCTATATTAGTAGTAGAAATAGTAGCTTTCTCCGTGTATGCGCCTCGTATGTATGAGACAGATACTTTCCGTGTTCATCGTGAAGTAGCAGTGCATGGGCCCACGACGTCAGCGGTAGGCGGCACAGAGACGGCCGACTCAGGGCTGGCAAGTAGAAGGAAAACATCGCCGCTGGCTGCGCTCTGAGTCGACCGCAGCCGTATCGACCTGGGCGCGAGTCGATCCTGGGCGTGACAAGCGCCGCAGGGCGCCCTGTCAACGCAGCAGCAGCAGCCGCACGGCTCCCTAGGGCGGCGTCTTGCTGCCCCCACCCTGTGCCGCAGACACACCGAGCGAGCACAGCACCGCAAGACGTCCACTACACTGTACTGGTCTGCAGTCTGACGGCGCACTCACAACTGAAGACCGCTGGGGTTAATAATGGTAACCTCAACTTTTGTAATAATAATACTAATATGAATGAAACTTTCACTCTGCAGCGGAGTGTGCGCTGATATATGAAACTTACTGGCAGATCAAAATTGCGTGCTGGAATCGGGACTCAAACCTGGGACCTTTGCCTTTTGCGGGCAAGCGCTCTGCCGACTTAGCTATCCCGACACGACACGATGCCGCCTCACAACTTTACTTCCGTCAGTACCTCGCCTCCTACTTTCCAAACTTGCCCGTGAAAGGCAAAGGTCCCAGGTTCGAGTCCCGGTCCGGCACACAATTTTAATCTGCCAGGAAGTTTAATAATAATATGTATTTTATGTTCCATAGGACCCAATTGAGGAGTGAGACTATGCACACGCCAAGACAAAGTGAAAAAAAAAAAAAAAAAAAAAAAAATAGCTTGATTGTTTAAAATTTCTAGAAGTTCCTCGACAGAATAAAAGGAGTGAGGTAAATCTTCAATTTAGATTTGAAAGCGTGTGGGTTAGAGCTAAGATTCTTTAATTCTTGTGGCAGCTTATTGAAAATGGATGCTGCAGAATACTGTACACCTTTCTGAACAAGTGTCAAGGTGGTGTGATGCAAATGTAGATTCGACTTCTGTCTAGTATTAACCGAGTGAAAGCTACTAATTCCTGGGAATAAACTGATATTATTAACAACAAACGACATTAAAGAAAAAACGTATTGTGACGCCAGTGTCAAAATTCCCAGATTACTGAATAGGGGTCGACATGACGTTCGTGAACTTACACCACATAGAGCTCGAACCGCCCGTTTTTGAGCCCGTGTTGAAAAATCACTTATTTCAGTTATTGTTCTAATGGTAAATATAGCAGAATTTAGTTTTGGAACAAGATCCTGAACTTGGGCTTCCCACGCCAGCTTACTGTCTATATGAATACCTAGAAATATGAACTGTTCAGTCTCACTTATCATATGCCCTTTACGTGCATTCAAAATTTCAGCTTTCGTAAAAATTTCTGTTAGAAATTGTAAAAACTGGGTTTTACATCAACCTGTTTTCTACAAGCCATGAACTTATCTCTTGAACTGCATTATTTGATACTGTGTCAATATTACGAGCAACGTTTTTCACTATGAAGCTGTTATCATCAGCAAACAAAAATACTTTAGTCACCTGTTATACTCAAAAGCATATTATTTATATAAATAAGAAACAGCAACGGTCCCAAAACAGAACTCTGGGGCACCCCAAACTTAATTGTGCCCCATTGCGATTGTACGTCATAGCTATTTTCTACACGGCGGAGAATTACCTACTGTTGTCCATTATTAAAGAAGGAGGTGAAACAGTTGAGAGTTACTCCTCGTATTCCATAATGTCTAATGTATTTGCCGCAAACAATCACATCCGACAGCATGTTTCATTTTATTCAAGTAGTACATGTATCTGCAGAAAGATAGCAAATATAAATTTTAAAACATATATTAGAACATGCCCACTCCCATGAACCACAGACATTGCCGAGGTGAGGTGGCTTGCGTGCCTCAACGATACAGATAGCAACCACAGATAGGTGCAACCACAGCGGAGGGGTATCTGTGGAGAGGCCAGACAAACGTGTGGTTCCTGAAGAGGGGCAGCAGCCTTTTCAGTAGTTACAGGGGCAACAGTCTGGATGATTGACTGAGCTGGCCTTGTAACATCAGCTAATGTGGCTTTGCCACACAGCTACTGCGAACGGCTGAAAGCAAGGGGAAACTACAGCCTTTACCTTTCCCGAGGACATGCAGCTCTACTGTATGACTATATGATGATGGCATCCTCTCGGGTAAAATATTCCGGAGGTAAAATAGTCCCCCATTCGGATCTCCGGGCGGGGACTACTCAGGAGGATGTGATCATCAGGAAAGACAATACTGGCATTCTACGAGTCGGAGCGTGGAATGTTAGATCCCTTAATCGAGTAGGAAAATTAGAAAATTTAAAAAGGGAAATGCATAGGTTGAAGTTAGATATAGTGGGGATTAGTGAAGTTCGGTGGCAGGATGAACAGGATTTCTGGTCAGGTGAGTACAGGATTGTAAATACAAAATCAATTGGGGGTATCACAGGAGTAGGATTGATAATGAATAAGAAAATAGGAATTCGGGTAAACTACTATGAGCAGCACAGTGATCGCATTATCATTGTCAAGATAGATATGAAGCCAACACCGACAACTGTAGTACAGGTTTATATGCCAACTAGCTCTGCCGATGATGAGGAAATCGAAGAAATATATGAGGAGCTAGAGGAAATTATTCAGACAGTTAAGGGAGAGGAAAACTTAATTGTTGTGGGAGACTGGAAATCGGTAGTAGGACAAGGAAGGGAAGGGAAGATAGTAGGTGAATATGGTCTGGGCAAAAGGAATGAAAGAGGATGTCGCCTGGTAGAATTTTGCACGGAACATAATTTAGTTATAACAAACACCTGGTTCAAGAATCACAAAAGAAGGTTGTATACGTGGAAGAGACCAGGAGACACCGGAAGGTATCAGATAGATTTTATAATGGTAAGACGTAGATTCCGGAACCAGATTTTCAACTGTAAAACATACCCAGGAGCAGATATAGACTCTGACCATAACTTGTTGTTAATGAACTGCAGGCTGAAACTGCAGAAACTACAAAAAGGTAGGAAAATAAGGAGATGGAACCTGGATAAATTGAAGGAACGTGAGGTTCTTAAGAATTTCAGAGGGAGCTTTAGGCAACAATTGACAGAAACAGTGGGAAAATAAAAGAGTAGAAGAGGAATGGGTAAAATTGAGAGATGAAATAGTGAAAGTAGCAGAGGACAAAATAGGTAGGAAGGCAAGACCTACAAAAATTCCTTGGATATCACAGGAGATACTAAATTTAATCGATGAAAGGAGAAAATATAAAAATGCAGTAAATGAAACAGGCAAAATGAAGTACAGACGACTAAGAAATGAGATTGACAGGAAGTGCAAAATGGCTAAGCAGGAGTGGCTAGAAGGCAAATGCAAGGATGTAGAAGAATGTATAAATAGGGGAAAAATAGATACAGCCTACAGGAAAATAAAAGAAACATTTGTAGGTAAGAAAAACAGCTCTATAAATATCAAGGACACTGATGGAAAACCAGTTCTCAGCAAAGAAGGGAAAGCTGAAAGGTGGAAAGAGTATATAGAGGGGCTCTACAAAGGAAATGAACTCCGAGACAATATTGTAGGAAGGGAGGAGGATGTAGATGAAGATGAAATAGGAGATACTGTATTGAGAGAAGAATTTTACAGAGCCCTGAAAGACCTAAGCCGAAACAAGGCCCCTGGAGTAGATGATATTCCCTCAGAGCTACTGAAGTCTCTGGGAGAACCAGCCATGACAAACCTGTTTCACCTGGTGCGTAAGATGTATGAGACAAGAGAAGTACCTTCAGACTTTAAGAAAAATGTTATAATCCCCGTTCCAAAGAAAGCAGGTGCAGACAGGTGTGAAAACTACAGAACCATCAGTTTAATAAGTCATGGTTGCAAAATATTAACAGGAATTATATACAGAAGGATGGAAAAGGTGGTAGAAGCCGACCTCGGGAAGATCACTTTGGGTTCAGGAGAAATGTAGGAACACGGGAAGCAATACTCACGTTACGGCTTATCCTAGAAGATAGATTAAGAAAAGGCAAACCTACATTTCTAGCTTTTGTAGATTTGGAGAAGGCTTTTGACAATGTTGATTGGAATAAACTCTTTCAAGTTCTGAAGCAAGCAGGAGTAAAATATAGGGAACGTAAGGTTATTTATAACTTGTATAAAAACGAGACAGCGGTTATCAGAGTTGAAGGGCATGAAAGGGATGCAGTGGTTGGAAAGGGAGTAAGACAGGGTTGTAGCCTTTCTCCATTGTTATTCAATTTGTACATTGAGCAAGCTATAAAGGAAAGCAAGGAGGAATTTGGAGAAGGAATTAAAGTTCAGGGTGAAGAATTAAAAACATTGTGTTTTGCCGACGACATTGTAATAATCTCAGAGACAGCAAAAGACCTGGAAGAGCAGTTGAAGGGAATGGACAGTGTGCTGAAAGGTGCATATAAGATGAACATTAACAAGAGCAAAACTAGGGTAATGGAGTGCAGTGTAAGGAAATCAGGTGATGCTGAAGAAATTAGATTGGGAAACGAAGCAATAAAGGAGGTAGATGAGTTTTGTTATTTGGGCAGTAAAATAACAAATGATTGTCGCATTACAGAGGATATAAAATGCAGAATGGCAATGGGTAGAAAAGCGTTCTTGAATAAGAGAAATTTGTTAACATCGAATATTGATTTAAGCTTAAGGAAGTCTTTTCTGAAGGCATTTGTATGGAGTGTTGCCTTGTATGGGAGTGAGACATGGACGATAAACAGTGCGGACAGGAAGAGGATTGAGGCTTTTGAAATATGGTGCTACAGAAGAATGCTGAAGATTAGGTGGGTGGATCGCGTAACTAATGAGGAGGTATTGAACAGAATTGGAGAGAAAAGAAATTTCTGGCATACCTTGACTAAAAGAAGGGATTGATTGGTAGGACACATTCATAGGCATCAAGGAATTGTGAATTTAGCATTGGAGGGAAGTGTGTGGGGTAAAAATCGCAGAGGAAGACCAAGAGATGGATACAGTAAGCAGATTCAGACAGATGTAGGTTGCCGTTCTTATGTGGAGATGAAGAGGCTTGCTCAGGATAGGGTATTGTGGAGAGCTGCATCAAACCAGTCTCCAGACTGAAGACCACAACAACAACAACAACATTAAAACATGTAATAGAAACTTTTTTTCAAACATACAAGTCGTCATATCTCAACACTATATAAATGAGGGTCATCATTATTTTCTCCTTAGGTCTTCAATTCTGTTCGATAAATTCCGTTCTTCAGCGTAGTACAAAATCTCACCAAGTTTCTGAAGGGGATTTGTCTACAAGCGTTAAGAGTGGAGAGACATGTTCACAGCCCCAACTGTAGATAAATCTCAAGGCGTTTAGTATATACCAACAAAAAACATGTCATGTTTCAGAATATACAAGATGGACAAAATCTGATCCAAGAAATATGTGATGCAATCCCACTTACTTTACCCCTGTAAGAGGTTGGTGATATATGCAGTTTTTTCCAGGTAGGTCAGAGTCAAAAAGTTTACAAACAATGTATTCTTTTTTTTAATTTGTACAATCTCTAGGGATTGATCGAGGAGACAATACGGAACAAAAATTTTCTAATGAACTTATGTGTGGAAATGCACGGTTTCCGTGCTAGAGACCATTTATTATGTCATACCTTATTACAGAGCCTGCAGTCTAATATGTTTTGTACCATGTATCCACAGTTACAACATGCATAGTTTCCTTGCAGAAGATTGTACTGTGCCGTTGATGTTTAGAAAGGTTATCTGGGCGATACATAATTACCCTGCAGCTCACTTGGCTGGTAACATCTGGACCCATCTCTATTGTCTTCCCTGATGAATTCATCGGAAGAGGAGGGCCAATTGCATGGCCTGGTTGTTCAAAAATGTTCAAATGTTTGTCAAGCTTATGGGACTTAACTACGGGGTCATCAGTCCCTAAACTTACAAACTACTTATGAACTACTTACGAACTAGGACGGCACAAATATCCATGCCCGAGGGGGGGATTCGAACCCCCGACCGTAGTGGCCGTGCAGACCGTGACTGAAGCGCCTCAGTCCCCTCGGCCACCGCGGCCGGCGCCTGGTTGTTCACCAGATATCAATATGCGCAGTTTCTGGTTACCATCCCACATGTGGACGCACCGGGGCATCGTATTCAGGCAGCATTGCCACCACTGTGATTTTAGTACTTATGTGTCAAAGGCAACATGGAATAATAATGAATTGAGGCACATGGAAACCACATTCACCACAACTGTAGTTGTCGCTGTATGGTGCAGCACATATTGCAAAGAATGATTGAAAAAACACTCTCTGATATGGAGCATTTTCTGACAAGTTAATTAGAACGTTTTTGTTCCTTATCCCCTCATTGATAAATCCTGGAGAAAGTAGACGATGTATGCATATAACCTTTTTGCGTAATTAAAGAAAATATTTGTGTTAATCTGAGGGAGCTTTTAACGAAAGAAAAATAATTCCCGTCAAATATGAAAATTGCGCAAAAACGTAAGATGCATTTTCCTATAACATTTTTGTTGAATTATTCTAATGTTTGTAAATCTAAGGGATTTTCTGTGGTTATCAGTCCCTAAACTTGTAAGCTACTTAGACTAACTTATGCTAAGAAGAACACACACATCCATGCCCGAGGGAAGACTCGAACCTCCGACAGCGAGCAACTGCGCTCTCAGCAGCAAGGCGCCAGGAACGCTTGAGCACTCCACTGGGGTGTAATTTTTGTATGAACTCAATAAATCACGATTCGTACGAGGCTTTGACATAATACGTTTTTCTTTTGTTTCCTATGACCCTGGAAGTGATTAAAAAAAGTCGGGAAATCATCAGAAACGTCAGACAGCAAAATTCGCAGTTATCGATCATAGCTGACAATATATTATTTCGCCCATCAACCACGGCTTTTGGTTCATACAAGGGTTTCTTCAACCACGTGGAAGTGGCTGCGCGCTCTAAGGCGCATTGCAGCAGAGAGCACATCTTCTCCCCATCGGACGTTCAAGTCCTCTTAGGGGTGTATGAGTCGTCTTTATCATAAGTTAGTTTAAGTAGTTTGTAAGTCTAGGGCCTGTTTATCACTGCTGTTTGATCCCATAGATTTACAAACATTTGAACATTTTTCGTTTTTTTTCATGTAGACCAAAATTTTTAAACCACTGTACCGTACATGTTGGATAGTACACTACAACAGACTTCCAAGCGATATCAACAATCTAAATATTTGACCACCATGTGGACGATCACCATGAAAGTTGTCATGTGTATGTATGTTTTCATAGATGACGTTTATATACATCGCAAGTCATCATGCACTATATAGCCGTGGGTTCCTGACGTTGGACTATGTTTGACCGATCAGCATGAAAGTTGGCAGGTATATGTAATTCTGATTGACAAGGATACTGAGCGAATGAGCAAGAGAATCCTAGTGACAGCGATGCGACTCACAGGACATAAATAGAGAAGGTATGAGCAGATGGGCCAAGAATTGGGGAGGAGATATGTGATAGGGAACAGCATAAAATTAATAAAAGGGGAAAGAGGAAATGGATAGTTGAAGGGTTAAATAGAGAGAGAGGGGGAGGAAGGAGAAAAGGATACGAGGCTATAAGGAGGAGGTGAGTGGACAGGAAGAAGCATAGGAACAAAGTGCTGAGATCTTCAGTCCCACGAGCAAGGACTCGAACATCAGACACGAGTGGCCGTGTGATCCCTAATATTGCACCATAGATTCCACAGCCATTCTGTGCGGCAATGGGTAATTTGTTTAGAGGGGTGGCTACCACTGTACAGCACTCATTAGGCTGAACAGTCACATTCTCTGATACACTGTCTCACTTAAAAACCGCACTGTTATAGTTCTCACCCCACATGAGGAGTGTAGTAATACACTATAATTGGTTATCTAATCTTTGTGTGTGGAAATTACGGAAAAATATAGTAAAAACTTATGTTTAACACTGTTGTGTTTGGAGCGCAATTATAGGCAAGCTGTACATGTATTCTCTGTTGTTGCCACATTACCAAAACATTAAATTTTCCCTACGTCTTTATGGTAGCTGTGCTATCACAAGGAGCCCCCAAAATTTGTGTAAATAATAATAAGAAAACATTAATTTATCTAGGGACAGCATGGACTTATATTTATCCCAGTGCGATATGTTAGTGGAGATGGACAGTATGAAGTATTTACAAAAGCGTTCTACCTCGCTGGAGATATTGTGTGGTGACTTTACTGCATCGAAGTAGTTGTGACTACAAAATAAATAAATAAATAAATAAATAAAATTTAAAAAAAAAATAGTGCCAGAGCTCTTGGCTCAGTACTACCAAGGAGGAAATGTTTTGTGCTATTAGAAGCTTACGATAAAAAGGCAGTGTAGCGTTACTAGGGATGGTGATGTTCACAAGGAGTGCTCACATCTGTTTCAGTAATGCTAGCACAATAAGCGTACTTGAGGGGGGGGGATTTGGGAGTGTTGTAATTGTAACATGAAGTGTTGGTGGATTTTGACAGTACGATGTATCTGTAACTACATGTATTCGTTTCATTCACAGTGTGACTGTAGTTACAGCAAAATTAACGCTGCTGATGTACATCAAATGTCTTCGGTTTTAACAAATTTCTCTTTTTCAAAAACGCTTTTCTTCTCATTGCCATCCTGTATTTTATATCCTCTGTACTGCGACTATCATGTGTTCTTTTATTGCTCAAGTAACAAAACTCATCCATCACTTTTATGGATTCGTCACCTAATCTAATTACTTCATCGCCTGATTTTCTTAGACTGTACTCCATTAGCCGTGTTTTGCTCTTGTTAATATTCATCTTACATGCACCTTTGAACACACTGTCCCGTTCAACTGCTCTTCCAGATCTTTTGCTGTTTCTGCAAAAATTACACTGTCATCGGCAAAAATGTTTTTATATCATCACCCTGAACTTTAATTCCTTCTCCAATTTCTCCTGGCTTTCCTTTATAGCTTGCTCAATGTACAAATTGAATAATAGTGCAGAAAGGCTACAACCCTGTCTCATTCCCTTCCCAACCTCTGTATCTATTTCATGCCCTTCAATTCTGATAACTGCTGTCTGATTTTTGTAATAACCTTCCGTTCCCTATATTTTACTCCTTCAGATTTCAGAATTTGAAACAGTGTATTCCATACAACACTGTCAAAACCTTTCTCCAATCCTACAAAAGCTAGAAATGTAGGTTTGCCTTTTTTTAATCTATCTTCTCAGATAAGCCTCAAAATGGTGATTGCTTCCTGTGTTCCTACATTTCTCCTGAATCCAAACTAACCTTCACAGAGGTCGGCTTCTACCAGTTTTTCTATCCTTCTGCAAAAATTCGTGTTAAAATTTTGCAACTATGACTTATAGTCATGGGTCTGTAATTTCACATGTGTCTGCCCCTGCTCTCTTTGGAATGGGCAGTATTACATTTTTCTTAAAGTGTGAGGGTACTTCACCTGTCTCATACATCTTGCACATCAGGTGAAATATTGTCATGGTTGGCTGTCCCAGAGACCTCAGTAGTTCTGAGGGAATGTTGTCCACTCTAGGGGCCTTGTTTCGAGTTAGGTCTTTCAGTGTTCTGTGAAATACATCTCTCAGTACACTATCTCCTATTTCATCTTCATCCACTCTTGAAATATTGTCTCTACGTTCATTCCCTTTGTAGAACCCTGCTATATATTCTTTCCACCCTTCAGCTTTCTCTTCTTTGCTGAGATCTTCATATTCATCCAAATGCTTTTCTTGTTTTCAAATGTCTCTTTTATTTTCCTGTAGGTGGTATATTACCCTATTTAAACATGCTTCTACTGACTTGCATTTGCCTTCTAGCCTCTCCTGCTTAGCCATTTTGCACTTCCTCTCAATCTCATTTCTTAGTCTCTATTTCGCCTGTATTACTTACCGCATTTTTATATTTTCTCCTCTCATCAATTAAATTTAGTATTTCCTCTGATATCCAAGGATTTTTTGTAGACCTTGCATTTCTATCTATTTTGTCCTCTGCTGCATTCACTATTACATCTCTCAATGCTAACCATTGCTCTTCTACTGTTTTATTTCTCCCAGTTTCTGTCTATTGTTGCCTAAAGCTGCCTCTGATATTATCAAGAACTGCAGGTTCTGTTTATCCATGTCCCATTTCCTTATTTGCATACCTTTCTGCAGTTTTTATTTTCAGTTTCAGCCTACAGTTAATGACCAATACGACATGGTCAGAGTCTATATCTGCTCCTGGGTATGTCTTACAGTTTAAAACCTGGTTCCGAAATCCATTTCTTACCACTAGAAAATGTATCTGGTACGTTCCGGTGTCTCCTGGTCTCTTCGACGTATACAACCTCCTTTCGTGAATCTTAAACCAGGTATTTCTTATCATTAAATTATATTCCGTACAAAATTCTGCCAGGTGGCATCCTCTTTCATTACTTTTTCCAAAACCATATTCACCTACTATTTTTCCTTCTCTTCCTTTTTCCTACTACCGAATTCCAGTCTCCCATCAAAGGTAACTTTTCATCACCGTCCATTTCCTAAATAATTTCCTTTACCTCTCTCATACATTTCTTCGAACTCCTCATCATCATCAGAGCTAGTTGGCAGGTAAATCTGTACTGTTGTGGTCGAAGTTGGGTTCGCATCTATCTTGGCACCTTTATAGAAGAAATTCCGACTTCGAATACACAGGAACATGCCAACTGAAAGAAATTCGAATGTTTTACTAAGAATGGTTCTGTTTGATTCGGAATGATGTGAGCCGAGTTACCCAATCAGATTTTAAACATCTGAATTTTATTCGCTTTGCCAGAGGTGTGATATAAATTCTGTCCTGAACAGTCACTTTAGAAGGTACACATATGCACTGCTCTTTTAGTTGAAAGAAAGATTATACTTCAAGCGCAACAGACAGAACACAATAGTATTCTGTCATAGTTCACGCTATGTTATCCTGCAGAACGATAAATTAAACGTTTCATTCATATATTATTGTTTACATTGCACATAAAAACTTGGCCAAATTATAAGACTACAGCTGCTGTTTCATTAGCGGTAACTGTCTAACCTCGGCTACGAGCATGGAGTGCTGAGTCACTGATGACAATTGCTGGAACGGTTTCATTGATAGGGCACGGTCGATAACCTTCCTCATCCTTATGAAAACAATGCGAGCTTATTCTCCGCCTCTAGTGACCTCGGTCTACAGAAAGGTAAAACATAATCCCCCTTCATCCTTTCCTTTCTGCATAAGCAAGACGCATTTGGCGCGCCTTGCGAGAAGCGTGGGCTTATTCGTACGCGCAGTATACTGCGTTTTTCGCAACTTTCATGACTTTGCAATGTTCTCGATTTTCAAATATTTTATTTACTGCTGTACTGACATTTGTCAAAAAAGTCTTTTTTTTTCAGATTCCTCTCACTCTCCATTGCACAACTATTTTTGTTTTTATGTAATCATTTGACTGATAGCAAAACGTAAAGTGTTGTTAATACCAAACGCAATAAAAATCATGAAGTAATATTCCAACGACATATCTGACAGGAACATGCGAGTTGTATCTGTATATTCGGTGTGCCCGACCGATATTTATCCAATTCAGTGTGAAAGTAACCGACTCAGTTGGCATGTAGGTCTGTAGATGTTATCAACATAAAGTAAATAAGGCTTCAATCAAATTATGTTGCTGTACAACATTTGATTATGAGATATGGTGAGATAAATATCCTAAAAATTTAAATATTCCTAATGTATAAGTCAGGTGACAGTTACAAGCTGTCAAATATTTAATAAAATACATTTTACAACCATCAGTTGTTTATTCAAAAAGTCTATAAATTGATTGCATGTGCTTGACATCATTTTAGCCAGGGTGCGATCCAGTACCATGGAAAATGCATATGCCGAGGAGCCAAGGTCGCTAGTTTCAAATTGCTTTGTTTTGACCAGTTTTAACAGTTAAATTTTGCCATCTTCAAGTCTATTAACATTTAAATATCACGTGGTAATATTTCGAAACCTATCAAAATAAAGCAATTTGAAACCAGCTTTCGTGGTTCACCTGCTTATGCGGATTCTGGTTATCTGTAAATAGAACTTTCTCCTTAAGAAGTGCGACTGGAGTAGTTCAGGAGACACTGACCTCATAACTGTAGCAAATGACACAGTAACTTTCTTTATTAAAATTGATATGAGTGGCTTCAAAAGACTAAGCAGTCATTTTCAGTTGCTGAGATTGTACTATAGTGAATAAAGAAAACAGATTAACTATTATGAGCATACACGCAAAAGGTTTACATATTTTGTTACCAGAGGCTAAACGTGTGCAAACTTTTAAATTATTAATAAACTGAATCCTTAATTTACCCAGAACAAGTGATACCCTATAATCCGTCGATATTTTCAATATATAATATTCATAGAATATATGACATCAACTGCGATTGGGCAAAGCTGAAAATGTGTACCCAGCCGGGATTCGAACCCGGGTCTCCTGCTTTCTAGGCAGTTGCGCTAACCTCTACACCACTGGGGACACGTTGATCACCGCACCGGCTGGGTACACATTTTCAGCTTTGCCCAATCGCAGTTGATGTCATATATTCTATGAATATTAAATAATAACAGCTGCAGGATCAGAAGTGATGTCTATTCTTTCGAAACAGACTCCTCATATATATATATATATATATATATATATATATATATATATATATATATATATATATATATAATATGCCGGTGACGGGCAATGATCCTATCGTTAGTGGGGAGGGGTGGGCAAGTTTGAAGCCCTTACTTTTACGGGAATTAGTTAAACTACGAGTTTGAGTACTATGGGCAGGGCGAAGCTGGGAATTTGTATCTGACGGGAGGCGTGCATGGGTAGTCCTTGCAGGTGCGGTGCTCACTGTGTCCCCAGTTGTGTAGGGGTCAGCGCAACTGCCTAGAAAGCAGGAGACCCGGGTTCGAATCCCGGCTGGGTACACATTTTCAGCTTTGCCCAATCGCAGTTGATGTCATATATTCTATGAATATTAAATAATAACAGCTGCAGGATCAGAAGTGATGTCTATTCTTTCGAAACAGACGGCTCAGATATACATTTTCAATACTAAACAGAACCTTCTTGTACTATGACGCTGTAGGTAAATCGGCTGTAGGTAAACGTGTTTGTAGCCTGGGAAGTTTGGTCGGGTATGAGAAAGGAAACCATAAATGCTCTAGAATTTCACACAAATCATGTACTGATGATTACAGGTCATTCATAACTGCTTTGCAAGTTAGTAAGGGGAGTTTCTGTCGAGTGTAAAAAATGACGATTGAATATAGAGCATTATATTTTCCTTGTAAATTGAGGTTTGATTTCGTACAATTCTAAAATTTTGTACACGTACAGCAACGGGTAACAAAATATGTAATCTATTTGGGTGTATGCTGAGGAAAATGTTTCTGTTTTCTTTTTTCACTTTAGTACAATTTCAAGATTTGAAAATAACAGCGTAGTCTGGTGAAAGTATTAATGTAAGAAAGAGCCTGTGGGATTTGCTTCAATTGTGAAGTGAATATTTTATAAAAAAATTAAGTATTTACTTAAAATGTTTTAGACGTTTCATCTGGTGACGATCAGTGATCAGAATCAGTTTTTTTTATTTTTTATTTTTTTATTTATTTTTTTAACTGTGGGGTCATCAGTTCCTAAACTTACAACTACTTACGAAGTACCTTATACTAAAGACACCACAAACATCCATGCCTGAGGGGGAATTCGAACCCCCGACGGAAAACGGCCTCGCGCATCATAGCATAGCGCCTCAATGCGCTCAGGCGCTGCGCCGCGGGTCAAAATTAGTGTATACTTAATGTTTTAATAATACAGCTGATGTTTATGGAATGAATTGTATTAAACACTGGGGACCCTCAGGGCCTTTGCAGATGTAGCAATAATTTACTTCTGGTAGATGGATGGAGATTATCTTGTGTCGAAATTTTTTGCACATATATATCTATAGGAATAGTGCTTTCCTACGCCCAAGAAAAAGGAACACTTGTTTTTAAGACAACTGGGAAGTTATATTCCTTTTAGTATTACTTTTGTTTTCCCGTTTGGAGTACAAACGTATAATTCCGTGACTGTTCATATTGGAGTAGGGTCGACTTTTTCTCCGCTAGAGGTTCTAATGTCGTTTCAAGTGCCAGACGTACACTTTTACGAGTAATCATATTACGTACAAGATAACAACTAATAAAAGCATTTCCGGAAATATGGAAAAGTTGAAAATTCAATGAGTAAATACCTGACGCAAAGGACAATTATTTATCCATATTTGGCGTTATTTTCTACAAATCAAGAAATATCTTATTAATACTGTAGTAAATAAATACTGCAATCAGCCAGAAATTTATAAAAAATTATTTATTGTCCTGTTTCGGCACTGAGCCCATCATTGGTGTCCTAAAATAACAAAGCGTTACGAGGTTAAATATTTTATCCTATTCCTAAATATAACAAAGTTTTCATTATTGTGTTGTTCACACTTGAATTCAGATTAGATCTACTGCTTATACATTGAACATACTGACAGAAAGTATGTTCATTTGTATTCCTTGAAGAGACTGAAATAAATAGTCATATTCACATCCTGATTGTATCCTGAATGATCAGTTCCAAAATTTCATACAGCTTTTATAATTTCACCCAACAAATATGACATTTAAATGACAGGAAAGTTTCTTCATTGGCCATTAAAAGCTGTTTTCAAATGTAAAATTACGTGTATTTTTAACAATGAGCATAAGTATCTTTGCTCTTGCTCTGCAGTATATCAGTAAATGTGCCATGTTCTTTGGTGCATCAAATCAGCTGATGAAACAAACGCCACCATCTTGAATTTAGTGAACCTCACATGGCGACATGGAGAGACACAAATATACATATCTCTTTCCTATAATAATGTATAAGGAAGACCTTTCTGTGAAATAATTTCAATGTATAAGCAATAGATGTAGTCTTAATTCAAGTGTGAACAATAGAAAATGAAAACTTTGTTATATTTAGGAATAGGATAAAATATTCAACCTTGTAACAACTTTTTGATTTTAGGACACCAATGCAAACCTGATATCAGCACTACCTTCTTGATCCGACAGCTACCAAACTATACAGGATCACCTTTCTGAAGGTTTCATCAAAAGCGCTACGGCCGTCTTAGAGCCCACAGCGGAAAAAAAAAGAAAAAAAAAATATACATGCACACATCAATACTTATAGATATGATTTCCTCTATTTCAGAAACGAAAAATTAAATTAAATGAAAAAAAAAAATTGCTGCTAGTTGTCGTATCACTCTATGATGGTACCAAATTAATAAAATAAATGCGATTTTCATTCTTTACGTTCTGACGCATACTGCCGCACGCTAGTCTGATGTAGAGTGTGGCGGTGTGCAACGAACATAAAAAACGCAAGCGTATTCGTGTGCCGCGCGAAATTCCAGCGGGAAGAAAACGGACATTATTGTGGTATATGGTCGTTGCTCAGAACGAAGATTCTGTTGAAAAACAGCTTTTGTAGCCAAAATATTGGGAATCTGGAGTAAAATACGTGTTGCATTACGTATTGAACTTCACTCGTACAAATTACAGGTAATACGTTTCTAAAATTATCAACAAGTACAATTTTTAGGGTGTTTGCAGTATAGTGATTTTCAGTGCTTCGTGCTTACGTTTAGAAGATGACGGGAGGCGATCAAATATTATTTTACGGTGATGTGAGTTCAGCGGCTGTTTCCTGGAACGACATGTCCAACGCGTTTCGTGGCACCAGGGCAGCGTTTTATTGAGCGGTAAGCCCGAACATAAATTTTGTGACGTCCATTATTTAGAGTGGCTCAGGGCTTATTTTCAGATTGGTCTCCCAGAGACCAGTAATCCTTGGATCCGTATTACTGGTACCGCTAAAAGGAGACTGTCCGTCAAAATTTCGGAGGTAAATTCTCATTAAAATAATCAGTGCCATAGGTAGTCTGAAAAGCAGTGCTTGAAATTAATCGTAAATCAGTTGATAGTGTATTAGGAGCCCTGAAACCCACAGATATAGAAGTAAACTTCATGCAAAGTTTGAAGCCGGCAGAACACGAAAAGAACAGTCAAAGCTAGATTAAGAGAAAATACATAAGCGCAGTTGAGATGATTTAGGACCCGTGTTAGAGATTATATGGCCTTACATAAAGGGCTTTCACATTGGGCAGATTATCATAGCGCATTGGATGAAAATGAGCAAACAGGGAAATGGGATGCTGGTCAAGTGTTTGATACTGTTGTGAGGACCTACAGAAAATGAAGCTCGGTGTAGTTAGATGTTATGGGTTGTAATACGAAAAGATTAATGGGAAAGGCATTACCAAACGCAGAGGAGAGGGCAATGAATTGTGTAATCACGTGGTAGCAGACGGAAATGCTTATCGAAGACCTAGAATATCCAGTGTAAGAATTCAACAAATTTCTAGACGGCTTAGGCAGAAGGTATAGATATCAATATATAAATACTTCTGGAATTATTGGATGAAGTGGCAGCCAAACAGTCTCGAAGGTGGGTGTTGCACAATATAGGCGACTGACAGCGTATCATCAGACTTTAGGAAAAATATCACCCGCGCAATTCGCTAATATCAAGGGAAAGTTAGAGCGAGGACATAATTTTCTGTCTCGTTATTTCAACCTATCTTCGACAAGGGATTATGAGAGGTTACTTGTCACTGTTTGAATGTCAGGCACTGTCTTTAGTTAAAACCTCATGTTTATAACAACAACGACTTCGTATCTTTGCTTAGTGATGGCGACATACCGTTTGCTACACCAATGTATCAAGTCACAGGCAGTTGCCAGGGAGTCGTGGTATCTCTCGCCTTGCGGTTGTAGTAGGAGCGTGTCTTATGATATTTTTAACAATAAAAATATTAAAAATAACAGAAAAATTATGTAACTGTTGCATTGGTTTACCCAACATTTTGGGTAGTGATGCTCGGTTATTAATTTTGCCTATTAGAAAATGTGGATGAAGTATTATTAGATAATGGTATTGGCGACACTTTGCAGTATTCAAACGATGACCGTGTGGGCGTTGAAGTGTAGTTAAATGTTCAGCCTGTTAATGTTTCTTATGAATCATGTTTGCAACAGTGTTTTATTTGATCGTAGATTGAAGGCTTTTACGGAAGGTATCGTTATTACTTAAAGCTTCCGGGCTGAGATGGCGTGGTCCATACATAAAACTTTCCCCTGACGTTTCGACTTGTCTGCGGAAGGCATCCTCGGAGGTAAACCGGCGTACGCCGCTTTATCTCCTAGGATGCCTTCCGCAGTCGAGGCGAAACGTCGGGGGAAAGTTTTATGTACCACGGCATCTCAGCCCGGAAGCTTTAAGTAATGAGTATTTTATTTTCCAAGGAGTTTCTGATAGAATGAAGGTTTACTTCATTGACTTCAAAGGCTCGATGAATATTCCCAATCTATTGACCGAAGAGAAAGTGTCAGTAGGTGTTACTTTGTTTACTACATATTTTTAAAATTGCTTTTTCTTGTGTTTCCATTCTTTAATGTTTCTTTTTGTTGATTATTACATTTGTAATTCGCACCACTGTTGTGGTTTTGTGATCACTGTTTGTAATCATAAGTGGCATCTTCTCTGTAGGGCTGGACCAAATTATTTATAGATGTTATACACACATTATGAGTCACACCTTTGATCGTCGTTGCACAATATTATTTAATTAATCTACATATCGACTCCAGATGTAGACTAATTCACATGTTACAGTAAAGCAAGATACACATATAAGTAATTCCTCATGTCCCGTTATCTGTGCTAAAATTCAAACATTGTTCTGCATTAGTATTTAATTTGTTTCTCACCTTGTGTTTAACAGTCTTCATTCTTCGTACTCATGGGTATATAACATAAAATCTATTTATTTTTACAGCCAGGTGAGACATATAACAATTCGTCGTCGAGTATACTCAAGCTTCTCAATCATACATAGATCTATTTAATTTGATTTGTGCCTGAAATTAGCTCTCAGCCAGGTTTTATATGACAAAAGAGAAAGATTGTTTCTTTAAACCTTAATGAATTGTGTTACTCGATTACAACACACAAAACCCGTTTCAAAGTATTTAGAATTTCGCCTCAGTGTCATTTCTGGTGTATAACAATCCATATGCTTTTATTCAGTCTTCACATACATTCATTCGGTGTCTATAGTAGTTAATTCGCCAAACAGATAGTTGTCTGTCACACAATACTGTTTCAAAGACATGAAGTACACATGTCATCATCATTTCTATCGTATTGATTTAGTAATTTTGTAACACACTTTCATTGATAGTGCACACTAACCTGAATTCTGATAGGCAGCGTGACATCAGCTCCGCCGTCTGACACGAGTGCGCTGCCAACTCCATCGGAAGTTCGAGTCCTCTCTCGGACATGTGTGTGTGTGTGTGTGTGTGTGTGTGTGTGTGTGTCTGTGTGTGTTTGTGTGTGTTGTCCATAGCATCAGTTAGTTTAAGTACACAAAAAAACCTCGTTTATCCTGTCCCAATTTACCAGGATTTCTTTCTTTGTTTTTTTTTTTTTTTTTTTTTTTTTTTTTGTATTTGGGTATTACTGTAGTACGGTGCACTGTATGTACCGTTATTATATTGACACCACACGTAACAGAGAGATGACCGATACCAAGCTTTGAGTTATATTGACTGTGGTCATTGCTGATCTGTTGCCTACCAGAGTCGTGCCTTAGCGTAGTGAGGGAAATGGCTTCGAATCGGAAGAAAGTAGATGTTTAGATGGACAAAACGATGGAACTAGCAAACAGAATGGACGACTCGAAGGTGAACCGAAAAGACATTGAAGATGTCTCCTTTAAAATGACAAGTAAATATAGATCACTGAATCATGGTACAATAATGAAAGTCAGGAATGGGGCACTGGATGAAACATTATTCGTTTTGTTCAGTGAAGAAAAGGGGCATGGAATTGCAATATCCTGTTCAATTGCACAGGAAAAGGCACTGAAGTTAAATAGCAAGCTACCCGATGGTGATCCTAACTTCACTGCCAGCCACGGTTGTTTGAAAAGCTGGAAACCTCTTCATGGAGTACGCTAGCTGTTGGGCCGCTATTAGCAGGGGCAAATTGCGTCTCCTCTCGTGACGTCACAAGTGTCGCCGCTAGTCTCCACAGATTTAAAGGACTGGTGGCGCAGCTGTTCAACAGCCGCAGCCATCTCATCGTAGTACGGCCATTTGGCAGAATGACAGTGGCGGCGCTACCTATGTTTTCATTGGTTCAGTGAAATCTCAAAAGGAAGCTCGTCGTGAAAAAAAGGAGAAAAAAGTAATGAATAGTTAAAATAAATGTGTTTCTAAACTATTACTCTTTCTTCTATCAGATCATTTTCTATCTATATTCAAAGTATTTTTATCGCATTAGAAATGTTTTACGTCGCGCAGACAGCAGATATACGACTTGTTGCACGGGGGCCTTACACAGGCGGCAGACGCCGCAGCGTTGCAATTCACATGTCCCGCTGAGGTTCAATTTCTCTTCTGAACCCCCTGGAGGCAGCATATGGGCGCTCCCGCGGCAGGGAGGAGCGGGGTGAAACGCCGCTTTTAACATTGGCATTGGAGCTGGTAGAGACACCAGCTCCTGGCTACTTTAGCCCTGGCGGTTAAGTACGAACGGTGCCGAAGGAAGACAATGAAGGTACTGCGCACCTCGCCTTGCGCATGCATAAATCCTCCATGAAGGCAACATCCGTCCTTCATATTTGCTTTTGGCGCATTGGCGATTCATCAAAAACACGTTATATTTGGTCTAACTACACTACTTGGCCATTAAAATTGGCTACACCAAGAAGAAATGCTGATGATGAACGGGTATTCATTGGACAAATATATTATACTAGAACTGACATGTGATTACATTTTCTCGCAATTTGGGTGCATAGATCTGGAGAAGTTATTACCCAGAATAAACGGCCTTGATACGCCTGGGCATTGAGCCAAACATAGCTTGGATGGCGTGCACAGGTACAGATGCCCATGCAGCTTCAACACGATACCACAGTTCATGAAGAGTAATGACTGACATATTGTGACGAGGCAGTTGCTCGGCCACTATTGACCAGATGTTTTCAATTGGTGAGAGATCTGAAGAATGTGCTGGCCAATGCAGCAGTCATTTTCCGTTTCCAGAAATGCCCGTACAGGACCTGCAACATGCGGTCGTGAATTATGCTGCTGAAATGTAGGGTTTCGCAGGGATCGAATGAAAGGTAGAGCCACGGGTCGTAACACATCTGAAATGTAACTACCACTGTTCAAAGCGCAGTCGACGCGAACAAGAGGTGGCCGAGACGTGTAACCAATGGAACCCCATATCATCACGCCGGTGGTAACGTCAGTATGTCGATGACGAATACACGCTTCCAATGTGCGTTCACCGCGATGTCGCCAAACAAGGATGCAACTATCATGATGCTGTAAACAGAACCTCGATTCATCACGTTTTGCCATTCGTGCACCCAGGTTCGTTGTTGCGTACACCAACGCAGGCGCTCCTGTGTGTTGCAACGTCAAGTGTAACCGCATCCATGGCCTCCGAGCTGATAGTCCTTGCTGCTGCAAACGTCGTCGAACTGTTCCTGCAGATCGTTGTTGTTTTGCAAACATCCCCATCTGTTGACTCAGGGATGGGGACATTACAGACATGCGGATAAGATGCCTGTAATCTCGACTGTTCTTTATACGACGTCGTTGGGATCCAGCATTGCGTTCCGTATTGCTCTGTTGAACCCACCGATTACATATTCTGCTAACAGTCATTGGGTCGCGACCTACGCGAGCAGAAATGTCGCGAACGATAAACCGCAATCGCGATAGACTACAATCCGACGTTTATCAAAATCGGAAACGAGATGGTACGCATTTCTCCTCCTTACACGAGGCATCACACTAACGTTTCACCAGGCAACGCCGGTCAGCTGCTATTTGTGTTTGAAAAATCGGATGGAAACTTTCGTCATGTCAGCACGCTGTTGGTGTCACCACCGGCTCCAACGATGTTTAAATGCTCTGAAAAACTAATGATTTGCATATCATAGCATTTTCTTCCTGTCGCTATAATTTCGCTTCTGTAGCACGTTATCTTCCTGGTGTAGCAATTTTAATGGCCAGGAGAGTATATATTAAAGAAGCATCAATTGTGAAAGCATACAGAAGATACGATCATGAATAATAATGAAGTCACTACTCACCACCCAACAAGAGTAGCTGTGTGGTTAGCGGCATCGATAAGCGCTGCCGAAGTTGGCTAGTGGTTTCGAGTGAGACACTAAGCGATTTTTTTACCCAATCTTCCTTTTAACAGATACGGGAACAATTACTTTTGTATTGTTACTTGTCATATATACTTCGGACATTTTTGCAATTGTGTCGCGATTTTGGAGGTAAATGAGATTTATACTCTTCGTTGTAACAAATATTCAACTGTTTGAAAGAATGTTGTGAAGAGCAGGCTTTGCGCATACGTAAGGTTAGGAGGGAGTGCTGCTTACAGTATTACGTTACCCAAAGGTGGCTTGTCTCTTCGTAGTAACAGATTCATTTTATGACAGTCACTTAATAGAGCAATCAGTTACTTACTATGTTTTAGTGTTCATTTGCCCATTCGTATGATTATGTGTTTATTAGCAACGAAAAATGAACATCGTTCAGCTTCAAGTTTGGAAGAGGATTGTGAAGTTTGGTAGGCCGACGCCTCAGCTCGAGTTGAAGCTAGCGCAAACTAGCCTAGGTGAGACATTCTGCAGATCTTGTAACGAAAATACATCTAAAATGGGGGGGGGGCGCCACTATCAAAATACGGCACTGAGAGAAGTGAACCCCAGGTATCTGAAGCACCAGCCGACACTGCAGAATGGTGTCCTACTTGCACTTGTTTCAAAAAAGAAAAAGCATGCTTAGAAAGTTTCTCGAATAAAGCCTACAAGGAGGAATATATTTTACACTATTTGACGATATATGTGCGGACAACAGGAAATTTTTCAGTTTCTTAGAGTGTTAAGAGCACCATTTTACGCGTTCCTTGATTTAAAAAAATGGACTCTAAGTTAAGTCATCGTTGTTGATTCATTCTTATATATTGCGCAGTTAACTATAAAACTGAAATTTATATATTAATAAATAGAGCAAATGTAAACTAGATGTAAATTACTGGAAGACTTTGAAAACATTTATTTAATAATCAAGGAACAGTACGGCTTTATAATTATGTTCAGACGTACATTACTTTTCGAATTATTCTTTTACATAAACAAATTTCTGAAAATGACTTGTCTGTAAACCTCTGCCGTCTCACAGGGTTGGTGGATGGTAGGTAGATGGTGTGGCGATGCTGGTGACGAAGGCGGGTAGTT
Organism: Locusta migratoria; assembly: GCA_026315105.1. Lineage (NCBI taxonomy): Eukaryota > Metazoa > Arthropoda > Insecta > Orthoptera > Acrididae > Locusta > Locusta migratoria. The sequence continues at coordinate 526,280,304 of CM048747.1, forward strand.
TTCTTGGAATTCTTGGGTACTTGAGTAATAAAACTCACCAACCCCATTTTTCTCACTTACTGATCTGAAATAAACTTCCTCAAAATCCTGAATCAAGCACTCAGTTTCTCTTTTTTGTCGGAATTTGCTTTGGTTCTGACATCGCAAAGCACTGGTTTGATTCCACCTCAGCAATCAGGTCATTGGCATTTATTTTACTTTCGAAGAGCTTATTTAGGCACTATGCACTCTGGATCAACCGTATTCAGTGTTTCCATATTGATACCAATATGGTATCTCAGTGCAAGTACAGTACTGTAGTACACGAGCTACTGAATCTCAGCTGCAAGAGCGGTGCACCATAAGTGCACGGTGGCCCAGAAAAGTGGTGAGACCAGTGTCCCGCGGCTAACAGACCGCGTTTACTGCAATTCCGCGTGTTGACTGTGGGGGCCTCTGAATGTCCGGGTCAGTCGCCATGCCCCTGTGTGTGTCACCGCCTGGTGTCTCGACGTCGCCACTCACGCCCGCCAGTTGATCAGAGCCGTAAAAAGCGGTGCCCCACAGAATGCCCTACAGAGTGTCTTAAAAATTTGCAAAGACGATTTATTCCGTCTTGTACACTCCTGGCCATTAAAATTGCTACAACACGAATATGACTTGCTACATACGCAAATGATTATCTTTTCAGAGCATTCACACAAGGTTGGCACCAGTGGCGGCAAATACAACGTGCTGACATAAGGAAAGTTTCCAACTGATTTCTCTTACACTAACAGCAGTTGACCGGCGTTGCCTGGTGAAACGTTGTTGTTATGCCTCGTGTAAGGAGGAAAAATGCGTACCATCACGTTTCCGACTTTGATAGATTTCGGATCGTAGCCTATCGCGATTGCGGTTTGTCGTATCGTGACATTGCTGCTCGCGTTGGTCGCGTCCAATGACTGTTAGGAAAATATGGAATCGCTGGGTTCAGGAGGGCAATACGGAACTCCGCCCTGGATCTCAACTAGCAATCGAGATGACAGGCATCTTATCCGCATGGTTGTAACGGATCGTGCAGCCACGTCTCGATCCATGAGACAACAGATGGGGCCGTTTACAAGACAACAACCATCTGCACGAACAGTTCGATGACGTTTGCAGCAGCATGGACTATCAGCTCGAAGACCATGGCTGCGGTTACTCTTGACGCTGTACCACAGACAGGAGCGCCTGCGATTGTACGCAACGACGAACCGGAGTTCACGAATGGCGAAGTCATTTTTCGGATGAATCCAGGATCTGTTTACAGCATCATGATAGTCGCATCCGTGTTTGGCAACTGTTGTAACATTATTGTTTTTGTGTCCCAACTTCGTCGCCGCTTTTGTGTCCCAGCCTCGTCGTAGGTGTCGGTGGCCGAGTGGAATGAGACCGACACGCTGGTGCAGGTACGAAGGGGAGCAGCCAGAAACTATAAACACTCGAGTAAATTAGAAAGATATATATATTGCACAGAATGTAACAATACTTAACTTTTACATAGTACTGCAGAATGTTGATACATAGTTGTTAGAGGCCTGCCTAGTGCCTGTACATTAGCAAAGTCTCCACTGGTGCCTATCTGATGACGAAGGTCCTAACTCGTTGCTATCTCAGTCCGAAGTGCCGATGTCCTCAGTGGTGGCCACGAGCGGCGTTGTACCAGAGGGCGCTCGTGGCTGTCGTCGGAAGAACGCCGCGCCGTGCATGCATGGCGGCGCGCGGCGAAAGTAGGTGGCGCGCACTTTGTACTTGTGCGACACCACACCCCTCCCCCCCAAACCGCCGCGCCGTCGTGGCGTAGGGCTGAGGGCCACGGCGACGGCACTGGGAGGAGGGCCTGAGCGGGGGCGTGACTGGTGGGACGGGCGTCGTAGCTGAGGCCGGGATCGAGACGCCGTCCGCGCCCCGGCATCCGCCTTGCGATCCTCCAGGGAACCCGCCGAAACCTGGGGAAGGGCGCCCGCCCCCGCCCAGAGGGAGCAGGTCATCTTCTTCTGAGGTGCGTGGCCCAAGCTGGGGGGGCCCGCACGGTCCCGGAGTCCCTCTCGGTGACGCTGTCATCTGCGGCGGCGACAGCGGCGGCGACGACTGCGTCGGATGTACGTCGACGTCCATAGGGATCTCGTAGTCCGGGGCCAAACGATGTGGTTGTGCTCCCTGGCGCAGAACTGGGTCTGGAATCAAGAAACCGGAGACAGGATCGCGCGGTCTGTGCAGGCGCAATTGGTTTGCGTGGCGCCGCAGCTCCGACCCTGTGGAAGAACGTACAATAAACATATTGCTACCAAGCACGCGCTGAATGGTGCCCGGCAACCATGTCTTCTTGTTTCCAGCAAACACCCTGTACAGCACCGGCGTGGAAACCTGAAAACGCGTAGCGCCATACGAACCGACTCGGTGCGTGGGAGGCTGCAGCAGGTGAAGGAGAGTGCGGTGACGGCGGCCGTGTAGCAGCTCGGCAGGAGACGGGCCGTCACGTGGCATGCACCGATACGTAGACAGGAAAATTTGAAGAGCTTGCTGCCTGGAGTGCTGACCTTTCATCTTTTCCATGTGTGACTTGAATGTTCGAACGAAACGTTCTGCTTCACCATTGGACTGAGGGTGAAAAGGTGCAGTGGTAATATGCTGAATGCCATTCACACGACAAAACTGTTGAAATTCCGCGCTAACAAACTGAGGTCCATTGTCACTGACGATAGTTTCAGGCAAGCCTTCGATGCAGAACACTGATGTTAAGGCACTGATTGTACTAGAAGCTGTCGTTGAGTTCATGGCAATCACAAAAGGAAACTTGCTGAAAGCGTCTACAACAATTAACCAGCGCGTATTCCAGAAAGGTCCGGCAAAGTCAATGTGTAAACGTTGCCATGGTCCCTTGGGGCGTGGCCAATCTGAGAAACGTTGCGGAGGAGCCGCCTGATGCTCCGCACAAACAGTACACTGTGACGTCATGTCCTCTATCTGAGCGTCCATACCAACCCAGGTACAATGACGTCTGGCCAGTTGCTTTGTCCTAACAATGCCCCAATGTCCTTGATGCAGGAGGCGTAACACTTCACGTTGCAGGGAACGAGGAACAATCACTCTTGTTTGGTCGTTGTCGGTATGCAACAACAGTACACCCTGACTTAAAGATAATGCATGACGTTGTGCAAAATAACGTCGAACCAGAGGCCGATCAATGTCTTTGGCTCTGGCAGGCCACCCTGAGCGAACAAAACGTGCTACCACACTTAGGTCTGCATCCGCAGCTGTTTCCTGTGCAACCCGACGAGAGTTCAAAGGAAAGTCTGCGACAGCGGAAGCATCTCTGGAGTCTATCTGACAACATGCCATTTCTGAAGAATCAAATGATACATCCTGGCCAACCGGAAGTCGGGAAAGTGTGTCCGCGTTAGCATGTTTAGTGGTAGGTCGGTACAAAATCTCATACTGATAATTAGACAATATCAAGGACCATCTCTGAAGCTTTTGTGCCGTACATGGCGGAATCGGCTTTGTGGGTGAGAACAACGACGTGAGAGGCTTGTGGTCCGTCAACAAATAGAATTTTCTGCCATAGAGATAATGATGAAACTTTGTGACGCCGTAAATGATTGCTAAGGCCTCCTTTTCTATCTGACTGTAATTCTGTTGCGTCGGCGTCAGTAGCTTGGATGCAAAGGCAATAGGACGATCGTGAGAACCAATACGATGTGAGATTACTGCGCCGAGACCGTACGATGAGGCGTCAACTGCTAACACTACAGGCTTCTGTGGGTCAAAGGGAATCAAACATGCATCACTGAGTAGTGCAGACTTTAGTTTGTCAAAGGCAACCTGACAATCTTTAGACCATACAAAAGGAACATTCTTCCTACGTAAGTGATGCAGTGGAGCTGCAATCTGAGAGGCATTGGGAATAAACCTGAAATAATAGTTAAGCTTTCCCATTACTGCTTGCAATTCATGCACATTCTTAGGAGGAGGCAAGTCTTTGATTGCTCGAAGATGTGACTGTAAGGGATGAATTCCTTGGGCATTAATCACATGGCCCAGGTACTCTATTTCAGTTTGAAAAAACGAACACTTTGCTTTATTACAACGTAGACCTGCTGCAGTCAAAACTTTGAAAAGGCACTCCAGGTTTGCTAAATGTTCTTCAACTGTACGTCCGGATACCACAATATCATCTAAATAGTTCGAGCAACACGGTACAGAAACTGTCAGTTGTTCCAAAAAACGCTGAAAAATAGCGGGAGCGGAAGAACTGCCAAAGGGTAGGCGTTGAAATTGAAAAAGGCCCATGTGAGTATTAATGACGAAAAACTTTTTTGACTCGTCATCAAGTGGAATCTGTAAGTATGCCTCTGCTAAATCAATCTTGGAAAAGAAGCAAGACTGTCCTAATTTGTCCATCAGTTCCTCAGGTCTGGGCAGAGGGTAAGTGTCTACAATTGTTTGACTGTTCACTGTTGATTTGAAGTCCGCACAGAGACGAAGTTTTCCTGACGGCTTGGGTATAATTACTATAGGCGAGGCCCACTGACTCGCAGAAACAGGAGAAATCACCCCACTATCTTGCCAACGTTTAATTTCTTCGGCAACTGTATCACGCAAGGCGATAGGCACTGGTCTAGCTTTACGAAATTTTGGAACTGCAGATTCTTTTAAAGTCACATGTGCCACGAAGTCTTTTGCACAACCTAGTTCCGGCGAAAACAAGTCACTATATTTGTCACATAAAGCATTGATTTTGTCCTGAGGCACTATTGACGAAATTTGAAGCACATCTCTTTGAATTGATAAACCAAACAAATCAAAAGCATCTAGTCCAAAAATGTTCTGCGTAGATTTGGCCTGAAGAACAACAAAAGCAACTGTTTTCGTAACACCTTGAAAAGAGGCAGGCAGGCTACATGTTCCTAGCACGGGAATATTTTCACCTGTATAAGCTGTTAACACTTGCTGTGACGGCGACAATTTTGGCGAACCCAGAAGTTCATAAGTATCTTTATTAATTAATGTGACAGCGGAACCAGTATCAAGCTGAAATTGCACAGTCTTATTTTCTATAGAGAGAGTAACAAACAGCTTGTGCTTCTGGCGCACGACCGGTGCGCGAATGTGGGCAACGTCTAATACATATTGTTTTCTGCGCTTGCGCGGGTTGCGTGCGGTAGGAAGCGGCGCATACTCGGCACACAGCGGATTAACCACACTGTCACTAGATGACACTACCGCCGGATCGGCGTCCGCGCAATGCGAGGCTACTGCACTAAAATTACTTTGAGTAGCTACACCAATTCTACTGTCTCTAGCTACACAGTACGGGGCACTATTACAAGGAGCAGTTGCAGAAGGCACTAATTTCACTACAGGAATGCACTGTTCATAGTCACTTTGCTTGTCCCGAACCCTTTTCCGTTGCACTGTTTTACGCGCTCGTCGGCGCTTGCTACGTGGTGCACTATATAGTTGTGCCATAGGCGCAGAACTACTTTCTTGAAATTGAGAACCAACTAAAGCACTGTTCAATTCCACAGCCCGTATTACATTGACAGAATTAACTGTTCTCGCACTCCGCGAAGCACTGATTCTAACGTTACTGTTCTTTGCGTTTTTAATGTGCATACACACAGACTGCACATGTCCCAATTTGCCACATTGATAACAGGTTGCGTTGCGACTAGGGCAATGAGCACGCTTGTGGCGAGACACACACTGGGGGCAAGATTTACGTACATTTTTCTGAAATGAGCGTTGGCGCCCGTTATTCAAATTACTGTTTCTAACACGACGGGGCGACCTTTGCGTCGCACTTTTACACTGGCTACTGTTCACTGTCTGTTCAGCACGGCCTGTAGAATTTAAAGAATCACAAGTGCTATACTGAGAACTACGGCTAGGAAAGCGTCCGTTACGGCGCACTGAATTTACACTGTGGCTTTGCATTTCTACATCTGCTAAGTCAAAAGTATCATGAGCTTCAATAAGCTGCAGTACACTGTCTAATGAGGGGTCAGACTGTTTCAGAATTGCTGCTCTAATTCTGGGGTCCTGAATGTTCTGCGTAATTGCATCCCTCAACATCACGTCACTATACGAAAGTCCACAAGAGCAAGTAAATTTACATATGCGGGTTAAGCCCTTCAATTCCGTAATCCACTCTTGGTGTGACTGCTGCGGTAATTTTTTAAGTCTGAAAAATCGGTATCGTGCAGCGGCTACAAGAACTTTTCTCTCATAATGAGCATTCAGTGCATCTACAATTTGGTCAAAGTCTACATCACGAGGAGATGCGTGCGGGAATAGTTTTTGCAGTAACACGAAAGTTTTGGGGCCCACCACAGACAATAAAAGATGCTTAACAGTCTGACCTGTAAGTTGATGAGCCGCGACGAGTTCTTGAAACTGCGCCAGATAATCACTCCATTCTTCCTCACGTTCGTTGTATTGGCGAAACGTAGGAAGTGTTGCGGCGGCAGGTGTGGGCTGCTGAAGCGGCGGCTGTTGTTGTTGGTTAGCTGCCTGCGCTGTGAGCTCGGCCACAGCCTGCAGGAGCTGGGTAATTTGCGCCGTCTGTAACTGAATAATTTCCATTAAGTTTGGGTTCGGGGTAGTGGCCATGCTGACCGATTAGGCGCCGCGCATACAAGTAAATTATAACAAAACAAATGCAATATGAAAGGAGGGCACGCTCTGCAACAAAAAAGTCCACAAAATACGTAACAGAATATGTTCCCCCAAAAATCTTATAATAAGGGTGGGTGGGCGGGAGCAATTTCTGCATGCTCCGACTGCTGCTGTCTGGCTGCTGCAAGCGGGCTGGTCCAAGGTTCTATCACTCCTCGTCGCCACTTTTGTGTCCCGACTTCGTCGCCGCTTTTGTGTCCCAGCCTCGTCGTAGGTGTCGGTGGCCGAGTGGAATGAGACCGACACGCTGGTGCAGGTACGGAGGGGAGCAGCCAGAAACTATAAACACTCGAGTAAATTAGAAAGATATATATATTGCACAGAATGTAACAATACTTAACTTTTACATAGTACTGCAGAATGTTGATACATAGTTGTTAGAGGCCTGCCTAGTGCCTGTACATTAGCAAAGTCTCCACTGGTGCCTATCTGATGACGAAGGTCCTAACTCGTTGCTATCTCAGTCCGAAGTGCCGATGTCCTCAGTGGTGGCCACGAGCGGCGTTGTACCAGAGGGCGCTCGTGGCTGTCGTCGGAAGAACGCCGCGCCGTGCATGCATGGCGGCGCGCGGCGAAAGTAGGTGGCGCGCACTTTGTACTTGTGCGACACCACAATTGTTGCCACTTTTTGTGTTTTCGTCCCGATCTAGTAGTCAGGAAAGGTACGGTGCAGGATGCTTGGTCACCTAGAACCGTTATATAGAATATTAATTCAAGTTTTATTGTCTGAAGAATAAAATACTCCTATCTATTCTCCTCTCTTCTCACGGCTTAGTCTTCTGTACGATGCCATTTGCGCTGTTTACTGCTGACTGACTAGTTCGTAGCCGAGTTCTGACCTGTCGTCCAGACGCATAGCGATCTAGATGTAGCAGCAGGTAGAGGTCGTGCGTCTACGGTTACTCCCCCCAAGAGGCGCGGCGTCTGCGTGCGATAGGCAGTCGTTCATCCGCTGAGCCGGCCACGTTGGCCGAGGGGACTGAGGCGCTCCAGTCACGGTCTGCACGGCCACTACGGTCTGGGTTCGAATTCCCCCTCGGGTATGGATATTTGTGCCGTCCTTAGTGTTAGCTAGTTCATAAGTAGTTTGTAAGTTTAGGGACTGATGACCCCATAGTTAAGTCCCATAAACTATACAAACATTTGAACATTTGAATCATCCGCTGCCTTCTCCACAATCGTTTTCTTGCGTCTAGCGTGTGGCGCTGACTGCACGCCACAACATCCCTCCCCCCCCCCCCCCCCCAATGCAAATGCAAATGTTCGTAAAGCTTACGGGACTTAACTACAGGGTCATCAGTCCGTAAACTTACAAACTACTTATCAACTAGCTTATCCTAAGTACGGCACAAATATCCATGCCCGAGGGGGGATTCGAACCCCCGACCGTAGTGGCCGTGCAGACCGTGACTGAAGCGCCTCAGTCCCCTCGGCCATCGCGGCCGCCCTCCCCCCCCCCCCCTATGTGCCGAACCGTTGTCGTGTAGGCAGCTAGAAAATGGGGGAGGAGGCAGGCTCGTGGACGTACTGATGGACCAGAGTCTGTAGCTTCAGAGGACGTCGTAGTACCGACCACCACCTAGAGAGAAGGCCGCGGCACTCTCGTGTGACGTCAGAAAGAGTAGGTTGCGCGCTGCTTCAACATAGTGTGCCGTGCCCCAGCGGCTACCCAGTCAGCTATGCGCACACAACCTACTTTGCCTGACGTCACATGAAAGCGCTGCGGCCTTCTCTCTCTTGCCTGAGCACGCGAGGAAACGTCCTCTAGGGAAACCTTCGAAGGGCCCACGTCCACGGCCTGTGGTCCAGGTGATGATGTAGACGGTGAAGCCGATGTCGGATGCTGCGTGGCATCTTGGTCCAATCCCATGGGGATGTCCAGGGGAGACGGAGGCGGCAGGGGCTCCATTGAGTCGGGCCGTGGTTCATTGTACTACAGACAAATATATAAAGACGGGAATCCTCTGTAATGGCCCAGTCCCACACTCACGGGTGTGGGGCTGGGGGTGCTGAAGCAGTTCTGTAAGATGTCCCCTGATGGCGCTGCGGTCAGAAGCAGCCCTTTAAACTGGCCAAAGCAGGCGGCAGGTAGCGGCTGTCCCCACCACCACGTCCCCTCAAATGCCAGCAAGCCGGACACAGCCATGGCCTCGTGGCAGGCGGCACGAGCTTTCCCCTCAGCTTCCTCTCCACGCTACCCTCTGACGTGCGAGAGGCACCCTCAGAAGTGCCTCTAGTGTGGTTCACCGATATTAAGCCAGGGAACCGTCTGACACCTGCTAGCATCTTACGGTACTACGAGGGGAGTGTAGTACAGGGGTTTAGGGGGGGGGCTGCTTTTCTGTATATGTTACTCCGTACTTGTACATCTGCTGCGGGCGCGACCGACGAGGTCGCGCCTACGGCGGAGACCGCGAGGTCTGCGTGGTACGTGAATCTGCCGAGAGAAACGCAGAGGAATCGCAGGGTACACTGGCAGATTTGATTGCGTTGCCTCCGTACGAAGACATCGGGACCTGAAATGTCAAACATGTGAGCACCGCGATATTGGATGATCTCGCCCCGCTCCCACCGTCTGCGACAGCTGAAAACACTGTAGAAGACTGGGTTACGCGGAGCGAAGCCGTACTTGCGGCTGCTGCCCCGGGCGGCGCGGTGGGTGGAGAAAATGGAGCAGGGTCCAGTGGCAGCGGCCGTGCAGAAGTTCGGCCGGCGTTGGTTGCGAGCGATAGGAGGCGAGGAACAGTTACAGAGCTGCCTCCCGTGAGTGCTCTGAACGAAGTTTGGACATCTGCTGCTTAAATGTCCGGACGAAACATTTCACAGCGCCGTTTGACTGCGAGTGAAAAGCAGCACTCGTAAGATGCTTAATTCCATTGCGTTCATAAAAGGAGCGAAATTGTAGCGTTGTGAATCGAGGGCCGTTGTCATAGACTATCAGTTCAAGGAGACCTTACAGACAAAAAATTGAAGACAATGCCCTAATCGTGCTACTAGAAGTTTATTTTTTCTCAATACTACCGGTTTCGGTCAGTTTACCATTATCAAGCGTTAGCAGAGATTAGCTAATAGTTTAACATGTCGTAACACTAATCTCTGCTAACGCTTGATAATGGTAAACTGACCGAAACCGGTAGCATTGAGAAAAATAAACAGCTATGTCAATATGTCGTTCTGCAATTATGTCAAAGCTGTTATGCCCCACTTGTTCACCTTTTTAAAGCCAGTTAGTATTCCAAAAGAGACCAGCATAGTCAATATGCACTCGTTGCCATGGTGAGTCAGCTTTTGGCCACGGAAAAATTTCTGATGTGGTGCGAACTAGTTGGTAGTGCAGACTAACACTGTGACGTCATCTTTTCTAATTGTGCTTCCATACCCTGCCAAAGACAGTGTCGTCGTGCCAATTGTTCGGTGCGAACTATTCCCAAAGTTCTTGGGAAGTAAGTTCAATACTTCGTTCTGCAAACGTCGCGGGGTCAACACACGCGATTATCCGTTGTCAATTGGAACTAGAATAACACCTCCAAATACTGAAAGTTTATTTCTTCTAGCAAAATAGCGACCCAACAGTGAATTTTCAATGTCACGTTGTGCGCGAGGCCATTTTGTGTAAATGTAGCGCTAAAATTCGTAAACCGGGGTCTGTTTCTGTGGCCCTTGCAAGTTTCCTATAGTCCAACGGGAAGGATTGCAACAAACTATCTTCTTGTGCATCAATCTGACAACAAGACGTCGTATTAACGGTAATCGGAAGACGGGAAAGTGCGTCGGCATTTCCATAGCGATTTATGGGTCTGCACACAATCTCGTACTGATACTGTGATGAGCAGTGCCCAGCGTTACAATTTGTGTGCCGTGCGCGTAGGAATCGATTTGGCTGGATGAAACATTGACTGCAAAAGCTTGTGGTCCGTTACTAAATAGAATTGTAGAATTGTCTCCCACTCAAATAGTGATGGAATTTCCTGACACCATACACTATTGCTAAAGCTTCCGTCTCAATTTGAGAATAACGGTACTGTCTGTCAGTCAGAAGTTTGAATGCAAACGCTATCGGACGATCCGTATCCCCATGTCTATGCTCGTAGACCAAACGACGACGACGCGTCCAGCTGCAAAAGAACCGGTTTTTCTGGATGGAAGTGCACCTTATATCGATCACTGAGAAATGTATCTTTCAACTTCTGAAATGCGCGTTGGCATTCGTCTGTCCAAACAAAACGAAAATACATAGGAGCAGCAATGCGTGCTGCGCTGGGACTGAACCTAATATAATACGTTAACTTTCCCAAGGCGGACTGTAATTCTTTCACATCTTTTGGTGCTATCAGGTCGCGGATGGCAAGCAAATGTGATTTCATTGGGTGCACACCTTGGCTATTTATTACGTGTCCTAGATACTGCAGTTCCGGTTTGAAAAAGTCACACTTATCTAAGCGACACTTGAGACCTGCATCTGAGAAAACTTGAAATAATTTTATGAAATTTGCAATGTGTTCTTCTGGGCGACACTTTAGACCTGCATATTTGGGTCTACTGTCCGTTTGCCCACCCGCAATTTTTCAAAGATATTTGGAACAGCTTACAGCTCGGATGCCTTGTTGTTCAAACTACTTGCACGACATAGTTGTGTCAGGCGGTACACCAGAAGAACACATTGCAAATTTGTTAAAATTATTTCAAGTGTTGTCAGATGCAGGTCTTTCAATACCTTTTTGATGCGTTTATACAGCAAAGCAGGCATTACAAGTGACGAAGAAAAGGTATACAACTTCCGTCACTCAAGAGCTCGACGGACTGTAGAAAATGCGTTCGGAATTCTAGCCGGGCGCCGGAGAATATTTTTAAAGCCTATTGAAACGAAACCAGAAACTGCCGATCTAATAGTTTTAGCTTCCACCTGTCTACAGAACATGATTCACAATACATCAACAAATATTTCTCCCGTCGAGGAACAAATCCGAATGGAAAGTGAAAATGGAAAGTGAACACGTTCATGGTGTTGCCAACCTCGAACCCATACATATAAATTTCGTGAGAGAAGCAGCCATCACCCGATATAAGTTCAGAAAGTACTTCGTTTCTCATTACGGTTCAGCAAGTTGTCCTTGGCAATGGAACTCAATTCGAAAGAGTAGAGGTGCGCCATGAAACGTTCAGTACTATTTATTTCATAGGCGCAATGGTTATAAACGACCGTTTAAGTTCCACTGTGTGTTATTTTTAATTATAAATTCATAGAATCTAATTTATATAACAGATATCTGTTGTATTCATGTCTGGTTTTATTTGTTATTGATTGATACTTTTTTACTATCAAAATAACGCCTATTGAAATATTATAAATTGTAAAAATGAACAAACTAATAAAAAATATAGAAAAAATAACTGTTTTCACTAAACTGGGCCGGCTGCGGTGGCCGAGGGGACTGAGGCGCTTCAGTCACGGTCTGCACGGCCACTACGGTCGGGGGTTCGAATGCCCCCTCGGGCATGGATATTTGTGCCGTCCTAATTCGTAAGTAGTTCATAAGTAGTTTGTAAGTTTAGGGACTGATGACCCCGTAGTTAAGTCCCATAAGCTTTACAAACATTTGAACATTTTGAACACTAAACTGAAATGCCGAGTTTGCCTCCTATTTCGTCCCAAGCCTCTGTCCTTGAATGCTGGTTACGATACTCCCTGTGGTGTCGCACAAGAACAAAGTGCGCGCCACCTACTTTTCGCCGCGCGCCGCCATGAACGCACGGCACGGCGTTCTTGCGACGACAGCCACGAGCGCCCTCTGCTGCAACTCCGCTCGTGGCCACCACTGAACGACATCGTTCACTTGGAACTGAGATAGGAACCAGTTAAGACCTTCGGAATCAGATAGGCACCAGTGAAGACTTGGCTATCAGTTAGGCACTAGGCAGGCCTCTAGCTCAACTCTGTATCTGCAGTACTGATCTATGTAAAAGTTAAGTATTTTATAAATTCTGTGCAATACATATATCTCTTGTTAATTTACTCTAGTGTTTCTAGTTTCTGGCTGCTCCCCTCCGTACCTGCACCAGCGTGCTATCTTTATTCCTGTGTCGGTCTCATTCCATTCGGCCACTGACACCTACGACGGAAACGAGACACAAAAGCGGCGACGAGGCTGGGACACAAAAGTGGCGACGAGGAGCGATAGCAGAACCTTGGACCAGCCCGCTTGCCGCAGCCAGACAGCAGCTGTCGGAGCACGCAGAAATTGCTCTCGCCCACCCACCCTTATTATAAGAATTTTGGGGGAAGATATTTTGTTACGTGTTTTGCGGACTTTTTTGTTGCAGAGCGCCCTCTTTGATATTGCATTTGTGTTTTGTACTAATTTACTTGTATGCGCGGCGCCTAATCGGTCAGCATGGCCACTAACCCGAACCCAAACTTAATGGAAATTATTCAGTTACAGACGGCGCAAATCACTCAACTCCTGCAAGCAGTGGCCCAGCTCACAGCGCAAGCAGCTAACCAACAACAACAGCCGCCGCTTCAGAAGCCCACACCTGCCGCCGCCGCCGCCAGTACAACGAACGTGAGGAAGAATGGAGCGACTATTTCGCACAGTTTCAAGAACTCGTCGCGGCTCATCAAATAACAGGTCAGAGAGTGAAGAACCTTTTTTTAGCGATTGTGGGCCCCCAGACCTTCGTATTACTGCAAAAACTATTCCCTAACGCATCTCCTCGTGATGTAGACTTTGAACAAATAGTAGAGGCACTAAATGCTCATTATGAGAGATAAGTTCTCGTAACCGCTGCACGGTACCGATTTTTCAGACTTAAAAAGTTACCTGACCAGTCACACCAGGAATGGATTACGGAACTGAAGGGCTTAACACGCAAATGTAAATTTTCTTGCTCTTGTGGACTTTCTTATAGTGACGTTATGTTGAGAGATGCTATTACGCAGAACATTCAGGACCCTAGAATTAGAGCAGCAATTCTAAAACAGTCTGACCCCTCATTAGACAGTGTACTGCAGCTTATTGAAGCGCATGATACTTTTGACTTAGCAGATGTAGAAATGCAAAGCCACAGTGTAAATTCAGTGCGCCGCAACGGACGCTTTCCTAGCCGTAGTTCTCATTTTAGCCCTAGTGATTCTTACAATAGTACAGGCCGTGCTGAACAGACAGTGAACAGTAGCCAGTGTAAAAGTGCGACACAAAGGTCGCCCCGTCGTGTTAGAAACAGTGATTTGAATAACGGGCGACAACGCTCATTTCAGAAAAATGTACGTAAATCTTTCTCCCAGTGTGTGTCTTGCCACAAGCGTGCTCATTGCCCTAGTCGCAACGCAACCTGTTATCAATGTGGCAAATCGGGACATGTGCAGTCTGTGTGTATGCAAATTAAAAACTCAAAGAACAGTAACGTTAGAAACAGTGCTTCGCAAAGTGCGAGAACGGTTCATGCTGTCAATATCATAGGCGCTGTGGAATTAAACAGTGCTTTCCTTAGTTCTCACTTGCAGGACAGTTCTGCTGCGCCTACTGCAAAACTATGTAGTGAGCCACGTCGCAAGCGCCGACGAGCGCGTAAAACAGTGCAACGGAAAAGGGTTCGGGACGAGCAAAATGACAATGTACAGTGCAATCCTGTAGTGAACCTAGTGCTTTCTGCAACTTATTATTGTAAAAGTGCCCATTACTGTGTAGCTAGTGACAGTAGACATCAAGTAGCTACTCAAAAGTTTCGTGCAGTAGTTAGTGAATCTGTAGTTGCCTCGCATTGCGCGGACGCCGATCCGGCGGTAGTGCCATCTAGTGACAGTGATATTAATCTATGTGCAGAGTCTGCGCCGCTTCCTACCGTACGCAACCCGCGCATGCGCAAGTGTAGTAAACAAGTTCAATCAGACGTTGCCTACATTCGCGCACCTGCCGCCACAAGCAAAAACTTTTTGTGACTCTTTCTATAGAAAATAAGCCTGTGCAATTTCAACTTGATACTGGTTCCGTTGTCACATTAATTAATAAAGACACTTATGAACTTCTGGGCTCGCCAAAATTGTCGCCGTCTCAACAAGTGGTAACAGCATATACAGGTCAAAATATTCCCGTGCTAGGAACGTGTAGCCTGCCTGCCTCTTATGAAGGTGTAACAAAAACAGTTGCTTTTGTAGTTCTTCAGGCCAAATCTACACAGAACATTTTTGGACTAGATGCTTTTGACTTGTTTGGTTATCGATTCAAAGAGATGTACTTCAAATTTCGTCAGTAGTGCCTCAGGACAAAATTAATGCATTGTGTGACAAATATAGCGACTTGTTTTCGCCGGAACTAGGTTGTGCAAAAGACTTCGTGGCACATGTAACTTTAAAAAAATCTGCTGTACCAATATTTCGTAAAGCTAGACCAGTGCCTATCGCATTGCGTGATCAGTTGCCGAAGAACTTAAACGTTGGCAAGATAGTGGGGTGATTTCTCCTTTTTCTGCGAGTCCGTGGGCCTTGCATATAGTAATTATACCTAAGCCGTCAGGAAAACTTCGTCTCTGTGCGGACTTCAAATCAACTGTGAACAGTCAAACAATTGTAGACACATACCCTCTGCCCAGACCTGAGGAACTAATGGACAAATTAGGACAGTCTCGCTTCTTTTCTAAGATTGATTTAGCAGAGGCATACTTACAACTTGCCCTCCGCGGTGGCCGAGGGGACTGAGGCGCTTCAGTCACGGTCTTCACGGTCTCTACGGTCGGGGGTTCGAATCCCCCTTCGGGCATGGATATTTGTGCCGTCCTTAGTTGTAGGTAGTTTATAAGTAGTTTGTAAGTTAAGGACTTATGACCCCGTAGTTAAGTCCCTTAAGCTTAACAAACATTTGAACATTTGAACTTACAACTTCCGCTTGATTACGAGTCAAAAAAGGTTTTCGTCATTAATACTCACATGGCCTTTTTCAATTTCAACGCCTACCCTTTGGCAGTTCTTCCGCCCCCGCTATTTTTCAGCGTTTTTTGGAACAGCTGACAGTTTCTGTACCGTGTTGCTCGAACTATTTAGATGATATTGTGGTATCCGGACGTACAGTTGAAGAACATTTAGCAAACCTGGAGTGCCTTTTCAAAGTTTTGACTGCAGCAGGTCTACGTTGTAATAAAGCAAAGTGTTCGTTTTTTCAAACTGAAATAGAGTACCTAGGCCATGTGATTAATGCCCAAGGAATTCATCCCTTACAGTCACATCTTAGAGCAATCAAAGACTTGCCTCCTCCTATGAATATGCATGAATTGCAAGCAGTAATGGGAAAGCTTAACTATTATTTCAGATTTATTCCCAATGCCTCTCAGATTGCAGCTCCACTGTATCGCTTACGTAGGAAAAATGTTCCTTTTGTATGGCCCAAAGATTGCCAAGTTGCTTTTGACAAATTAAAGTCTGCACTACTCAGTGATGCATGTTTTATTCCCTTTGACCCACAGAAGCCTGTAGTGCTAGCAGTTGATGCCTCATCGTACGGTCTAGGTGGAGTTCTGTCGCATCGTATTGGATGTCACGATCGACCTATTGCCTTTGCGTCCAAGCTACTGACGCCAACGCAACAGAGTTACAGCCAGATAGAAAAGGAGACCTTAGCAATAAGTTACGGCGTCACAAAGTTTCATCATTATCTCTATGGCAGAAAATTCTATTTGTTAACATACCACAAGCCTCTCACGTCGTTGTTCTCACCCACAAAGCCAATTCCGCCACGAACGGCACAAAAACTTCAGAGATGGTTCTTGATATTGTCAAATTATCAGTATGAGATTTTCTACCGACCTACCACTAAACACGCCAACGCGGACACACTTTCCCGACTTCCGGTTGGCCACGATGTGTCGTTTGCTTCTTCGGAAATGGCATGTTGTCAGATAGACTCCAGAGATGCTTCCGCTGTCGCAGACTTTCCTTTAAACTTTCGTCGGGTTGCACAGGAAACAGCTGCGGATGCAGACCTATGTGTGGTAGCATGTTTTGTTCGCTCAGGTTGGCCTGACAAAGCCAAACACATTGAGCGGCCTCTGGTTCGACGTTAATTTGCACAACGCCATGCATTATCTTTAAGTCAGGGTGTTCTGTTGTTACATACGGACAACGACCAAACAAGAGTGATTGTTCCTCGTTCCCTGCAACGAGAAGTGTTACGCCTCCTGCATCAAGGCCATTGGGGTATTGTTAGGACAAAGCAATTGGCCAGACGTCATTGTACCTGGGTTGGTATGGACGCTCAGATAGAGCGCATGACGTCACGGTGTACAGTTTGTGCGGAGCATCAGGCGGCTCCTCCGCAACGTTTCTCAGACTGGCCACGCCCCAAGGGACCATGGCAACGTTTACACATTGACTTTGCAGGACCTTTCTGGAATACGCGCTGGTTAATTGTTGTAGAAGCTTTCAGCAAGTTTCCTTTCGTGATTGCCATGAACTCAACGACAGCGTCTAGTACAATAAGTGCATTAACTTCAGTGTTTTGCATCGAAGATTTGCCTGAAACAATTGTCAGTGACAATGGACCACAGTTTGTTTGTGCGGAATTTCAACAGTTTTGTCGTGTGAATGGCATTCAGCATATCATCACCGCACCTTTTCACCCTCAAGCCAATGGTGAAGCAGAACGTTTCGTTCGAACATTCAAGTCTCAAATGAAGAAGATGAAAGGTCAGCACTCCGGGCAGCAAGCTCTTCAAATTTTCCTGTCTACGTATCGGTGCATGCCACGTGACGGCCCGTCTCCTGCCGAGCTGCTACACGGCCGCCGTCACCGCACTCTCCTTCACCTGCTGCAGCCTCCCACGCACCGAGTCGGTTCGTATGGCGCTACGCGTTTTCAGGTTTCTACGCCGGTGCTGTACAGGGTGTTTGCTGGCAACAAGACAAGATGGACGCCGGGCACCATTCAGCGCGTACTAGGTCGCAATAAGTATGTTGTACGTTCTTCCACAGTGTCGGAGCTGCGGCGCCACGCAAACCAATTGCGCCTGCACAGGCCGCGCGATCCTGTCTCGGGTTTCTTGATTCCAGACCCAGTTCACCGCCAGGGAGCACAGCCACATCGTTCGTCCCCGGACTACGAGATCCCTATCGACGTCGACGCACCTCCGACGCAGTCGTCGCCGCCGCTGTCGCCGCCGCAAATGACAGCGTCACCGAGAGGGACTCCGGGACCGTGCGGGCCCCCCCAGCTTGGGCCATGCATCTCAGAAGAAGATGACCTGCTCTCTCTGGGCGGGGGTGTGCGCCTCTCCCCAGGTTTCGGCGGGTTTCCTGGAGGATCGCAAGGCGGATGCCGGGGCGCGGACGGCGTCTCGATCCCGGCCTCAGCTACGACGCCCGTCCCACCAGTAACGCCCCCGCCCAGGCCCTCCTCCCAGTGCCGTCGCCGTGGCCCTCAGCCCTACGCCACGACGGCGTGGCGGTTTGGGGGGGGGGGGGGGTGAGGGGTGTGGTGTCGCACAAGTACAAAGTGCGCGCCACCTACTTTCGCCGCGCGCCGTCATGCACGCACAGTGCGGTGTTCTTACGACGACAGCCACGAGGGCCCTCTGCTGCAACTCCGCTCGTGGCCACCACTGAACGACATCGTTCACTTGGAACTGAGATAGGAACCAGTTAAGACCTTCGGAATCAGATAGGCACCTGTGAAGGCTTGGCTATCAGTTAGGCACTAGGCAGGCCTCTAGCTCAACTCTGTATCTGCAGTACTGATCTATGTAAAAGTTAAGTATTGTATAAATTCTGTGCAATATATATATCTCGTTCTACTTTACTCTAGTGTTTCTAGTTTCTGGCTGCTCCCCTCCGTACCTGCACCAGCGTGCTATCTTTATTCCTGTGTCGGTCTCATTCCACTCGGCCACCGACACCTACGACGGAAACGAGACACAAAAGCGGCGACGAGGCTGGGACACAAAACTCCCGGTTTGTAGAGTCATACAGCACCGGATTTGACAGAACGTATTCAATCATTACTCCTCCATCTTCAAATAATAACTGGAAATGGTAGAGAAGAAACCACTTGACACTTCTGACGCCTTCACACGACTGACGAAAATCTAGAACTTTAGTTATTGTTGCCACGCGTCATATGGCGTGTAGCGTCAGACTGCATCATCCAACGCATTCCCACGTCACGTCAGTTCTATATAAACATAAGCGCACAAAACCCTGTGTTGGATTTTTAAATCACGCACATTATGACGTGAGCCCATGTGTTTCCACATGACGTCAGAGTAGTCTGTATGCGCCCTTAAACATCACAAAGCAGTCCAGTCTCAATCCAAGACAGGTCAGAGGTCCTTACCTGTGCACAGAATGAACCGAAGGACTACTCCTCTAAATAGGAAAAATAAAAAAAATGAATAAATACAATAAAATAATAAAAAAAATTGCTAACGGACCTCACCGGGTGTTAACAAGGCCTGAGTAAAATAAAGTGCTTTTCTACTGAGTAGTAAAGTTTATTAACTTTAAGAAAGATGAAAAACCAAAATCAAATGAAGTTAAATATAATGAAATTAAATCTTGGAAAAAGGATACTGGAAATCAGAAATAAAAAATAACAATAAAATAAATAATAAAAAAAATCTACGATTGTTAAAGAGTGACTGAATTTGCGCCTACACTTGAATTTACAACTGAAACATGAATTTACAAAGGCTGTAAGGCTGTCGCAGTAAATGCAGTATCACGTTGTTCTGGTGTAGGTACCGTTCTGCGGAAGCGACTTGGCAGTAACAGAAACGTAGTTTCCTATTATCGCGCAATTTACCGTTCACTGCGTCGTCGCTTGGTGTGTCTGCGACTCTGAAAATCTGTCAAAAACTGCCTGTTCAAATCGGACACTGAAATGAAGCGGCCAAAATCTTCTTAATAATTTTGAAGGCAAGATCTGTTAATTTTCCTAGTTTAATACACAGAAAAATCTTCTGGGCATTGCACCGCGTCATAATGTAAGACGGCTATATGATAACCAACGTTTCGCTCAAAGTTACAGTGGCCTACTTCTGGGTATACTGATTTGAGCTGGTTGTACGCGTCATTATATTTCGATATTACTGTTAACTCTGATATTACGTCACAATTTTTTTGTCTTTGTTATTTTCTTTTTTATCTTTATTAGGATACTGAGGTGGAAGGAGTGGGGATCAGCCGTTGTCTATTGCTTCTAGTGTTGTGAGCCATGATTGGTGCTCGTCAGTATCCGTTTCTCTCCTGCTGGCCGCGGGCCGCGCGGCGGCAGTTTCTTGCTGGTGACGCTCGCGTGTTGTGTTGTCAGTGAGGCCTATTTCGCTGTGATGGCTGGTAGCCAGGAGGCGCAATCCTGACTCCATCTTCTCTGTTCATAATGAAACTTTCACTCTGCAGAGGAGTGTGCGCTGATATGAAACTCCCTGGCAGATTAAAATTGTGTGCCCGATCCAGGACTCGAACCTGGGACCTATGAGGCGGCATCGTGAGTCGTGTCGGGATAGCACAGTCGGTAGTGCTCTTTCCCGCGAAAGGCAAAGGACACAGGTTCGAGTCCCGGTTCCGGCACACAATTTTAATCTGCCAGGAAGTTTCATATCAGCGCACACTCCGCTGCGGAGTGATAGTTTCATTCTGGAAACATCCCTTAGGCTGTGGCTAAGCCATGTGTCCACCATATCCTTTCTTCCAGAAGTGCTAGTCTTCCATGGTTCGCAGGAGAGCTTCTGTGAAGTTTGGAAAGTAGGAGGTGAGGTACTGGCGGAAGTTGTGAGGCGGCATCGTGAGTCGTGTCGGAATAGCACAGTCGGTAGTGCGCTTGCCCGCGAAAGGCAAAGGTACACGGTTCGAGTCCCGGTTCCGGAAGACAATTTTAATCTGCCAGGAAGTTTCTCTGTTCATGTAGTTATGATGTTTTAAATTTTGATGGCTTCCCTTATCTTGCGTTTAACCATCCCTGGTTGCTTGGCGAGTATTCTGGCATCTTTAATTGTATCTTTCTGCTGAACTCTTGCTCGTGTTCACTACTGCAGATTTATTGTGTTGGCCTGATGGAATGTACTGTTCATGTTCGCGTATGCGCGTTGCCACTGCCCTCCCTGTCTCACCTGTGTACACTTCCCGACACTCGCATTCCAGCTTGTATACTCCGGCACCGTGTACTGCCTCTACTTCCTCCTTCGTGGAAATGGTGACTACTATAGAAAAAAGGCTGGAAACCAACCCGGCAAATATTTCTAGCATTCCTATCGGTGACATTTTTGCATACGGGATGCACGTTGCTGGCTGATTTTTATCGATTTCCTGTTTCTCGTGCTTTCTTTCAGTTGTTTACATGGTGGTGTGGATCACTTTATGGTTGTAACCATTGGCAAGAAATGTTGTTCGTAGTTTTTTGAGGTCATCTATTTTGTTGTCTTCATCAATTAGGCGCTGCACGCGAATTGCCACTACACGCAGGAAGTGGCTGCACGGGCAGCGGGAGCTGTGTGGCGTGAACTGAGCGTTTATATATATATATATATATATATATATATATATATATATATATATATATATATATATATATATATATATATATCGGTAGCGGGCTCGGGAAAAAACAAAATGGTCAATCTCAAAGCGTACAGGTGGATCACAGGAGAAATGTAGACCTACGAACTAACGGTATAACAGTTGTAAATTGTCGTAGCTATGTCGGGAAAGTACCAGAACTCCAAGCGTTAATAGAAAGCACCGAAACACAGATCATTGTAGGCAGTGAAAGTTGCAACAACGCGGAAATAAATTCAGCGGCAGTTATTGCAAAAGATCTGTGTTCAGAATGGATAGATTAAACAAAATAGGTGGAGGTGTGTTTGTCACCGTCAAAATTAGTCTTTCGGGTAGCGAAGTTGAAGTTGATAGTTCCTGTGAGCTATTATAGGTAGAGGTTGTATCTGAAAATCGTAAGACGTTAATAATTGGTTTCTTTTACCAGCCTCCCGACTGACGATACAATAGCAGAAAGGTTCAAAGAAAACCTGTCTAATTACAAAAACGTATCCGACTCACACGATAATAGTAGGCAGTGATTTTAATTTCCCATCAAGCTGTCGTCGAAATTATATTTTCAAATCAGGAGGTACGCATAAAACATCGTGTGAAATTATACTCAACGCATTCTCTGAGAATTACTTCGAACAATTACTTCATGAGCCAGCTAGAATTGTAAGTGGATGTCAAAACATACTTGATCTCTGAGCAACGAATAGTCCTGAGCTCATAACGAACATCAAAACGGATACAGGTATTAGTGAACATAGAGCTGTCGTAGCGAGATTGAATATTGAAAGTCACAATGTGGCTCAAAATTCAAAGAAGTGGTATCTAAAACAATTAACAGTTTTATACCAAATAAATTAATAAAAGAAGCGGGTGATCCCCCTTGGTACACAAAACAGGTCAGGACACTGTTGCAAAAGCAACGGAAAAGCCATGCTAAATTAAATGAACACAAAATCCCGAGGATGAGCGATTCTACACTGAAGCTCTAAATTTAGCGAGGATTTCAATGCGAGATGACTTTTCACAACGAAACTATTTCTCGAAATTTGACTGAACACCCAAAGAGATTTTGGTCATATGTTAAATATACTAGGGGCCAAACACAAACAATACCCTCAATACGTAATAGTAATGGCGATCCTTCCGATAACAGCACTACTAAAGAAGAGTTACTAAACAAAGCTTTTAGAAACATATTCACCAAAAAGGCAAAACCAGTATTCCAGATTTCGAATTACAAACAGGCCAGAATGAGTATCGTAGAAGTAGATATCATCGGAGTAATGAAGCAACTAAAATTACTTAACAATAACAAGTCTTGTCGTCCGGACTGTATACCCATTAGATTTCTATCTGATTATGTTGAAGCGGTATCTCCTTACTTTACAGCCATATACAACCGCTCTCTCAAAGAAGGATCTGTGCCAAATGATTGGAAAGTTGTACAGGTCATACCTATATTCAAGAAAGGCAGTAGGAGTAACCCACTTAACTGCAGGCCTGTTTCATTGACGTCAATTCGCAGCAGGGTTTTGGAACATATCCTGTAAATATTACGAATTATCTCGAACAGAATGATCCATTGACCCAAGGTCAACGCGGATTTCGAAAATTTCGATCATGCGCAACACAACTAGCTCTTTACTCACAAGAAGTAAGAGTGCTATTGACAAGGGTTCGCAAATCGATTGCGTATTTCTTGATTTCCAGAAGCCTCACAAGCTTTTTAATCAAATTGCGTGATTATGGTAATTTCCAGTCAGAGAGGATACAGTCTTTAGTAATCGATGTTAACGCATAGACTAAAACAGAGCTGATATCGGGCGTTCCACAGGTTAGTGTTATTTGTCCTCTGCTCTTCCTTATCTACATAAACGATTTGTGAGAAAATCTAAGCAGCTCTCTTAGGTTTCTTGCAAATGACACTGTCATTTACCGTCTAGTAAAATCATCTGAAGATCAAAACCAACTGCAGAACGATCTGAATAAGATATCACTATGGTGTAAAAATTAGCAATTGACTCTAAGTAATGAGAAGTATGAAGTTGTACACATGAGTACGAACAGAAATCCGTTAAACTTTGTTTACAAAATAAATTAATCAAAAGTGAAGGCCGGAAAGTGCACAAAATACCCAGGAATTACTATTACTTCAGACTTAAACTGGAAAGAACACGAAGATAATATCGTGGGAAAGGCGAACCAGAAACTGCGTTTTATTGGCAGAACCCTCAAAAGATGCAACAGAACTACTAAAGAAACTGCATTCACTACGCTTCTCCGTTCTTTTTTGGAGTATTGCTGCTCAGTGTAGGATCCTTATCTGGTGGGTTTGACGGAGGACATTGAATGAGTCCAAAGAAGGGCAGTTCGTTCTGTATTGTCACGATAAAGGGGAGACAGCGTTACGGAAATGATACAGGATCTGGGATGGGAATCATTACAGCAACAGCGTTTATCCTCTGAATTCGAAAATCTGTTGTTGACTCCCACTTACATAGGTAGAAATGATCATGAGAATAAAATACGAGAAATCAGAGCTCGAATGAGAGATTCAAATGTTCTTCCCTCCCGCGCGCTTTTCGAGAATGGAATGGGAGATAAATAGTGAAAGGTGGTTAGATGTACTCTCTGCGAGGCACTTAAATGTAATTTGCAGAGTATCCCATGGAGGATGCGAACAATTTAGTCTACTGGCACAGTGGTGAACTACTTTATGTCGAAGCTATCCACGGTGTCAATGGTCGGTACTACAATTTGCACTCGGGGTCCGAACATGTGTAACATTGCAAACGAACGACATGATGGGCTTATTGAGGTTTGCTCTTATCTCAAAGATGACAGTGATAACATCTGTATGTGTTGTCTTGGTCTGTACTACTAACCAACCTTGTTCCTTCATAGGTTCTGGATTCATGTAACAAATGTTAAAGTCATACAGGCAACCACACAATACCACAAGCAACTGATGTATTTTATGGTTCGACTGGACAACATTTTTAATTAACGCAACTAACATTTTTTAACTGCTCAGGTTTAATCCTGGATTACATATTAAATCAAAACCAGTGCTATGTTATTGTTATGCGCATCAGAAATAACTAGTGTTTTTTTTTTTTTTGCTTTAAAGATTTAATTAATAACAGTGTTACGTTATTATCGTATGCCCATCAGAATTATCTTGTCTGTTACAAGCATATTCACTTTATTAAATAGACTATATGTCGCCCCGTACATTATATAAGATTGTCGTCTTTAACGTTTACAGTTAACAGGATCTTGCCAACTCTAATTTAATGCTGTTTTAATGAATGGTTATTAACCTTAGCTAGGACGAAAGAATGTAAATGCCTTGCTTTTAAAGGTGACATTTCATTCCTCACTGATCCGTCTGCCCTCTGACGGTGGTATTTATACCTGCCGGGTCGGGATTCGTTCGCCGACGGTGGGGTAAGCCGTGGCGACGTCGGGTGGTTGGGGGGGGGGGGGGTACATTTCATCTCCGGCGGCCGGGGTGGAAGGATCTCGTGACCGTGCGCATCTTTGATCTTTGATAGTGCTCAGAATCTGTATCCAGGCCTTGCTGAGTAAAATCCAGAGTCCCTGTTGACAGGATTGTTCGTAACACGAATATGTTTCTTTCGATAGGTCTACGACACGTTCGTCATCTGGCCGCACGGACATGCCCAACTGCAGGTGTGTCTACAACATCTAAATTCTTTCAAATGTTCAAATGTTTGTTAAGCTTATGGGACTTAACTACGGGGTCATCAGTCCCTAAACTTACAAACTACTTATGAACTACTTACGAACTAGGACGGCACAAATATCCATGCCCGTGGGGGATTCGAACCCCCGTCCGCAGTGGCCGTGCAGACCGTGAATGGAGCGCCTCAGTCCCCGCGGCCTCCGCGGCCGGCTCTAAATTCTTTCCACAACATTCGGTTCATCATGGAAATCGAAAAAGACGGAAAACTACCCTTTCTTGTGTCTTGGTGCAATGGCAGCCGTACTGAGCGGAGCGCGAACGGAAGCTACGTGGCACAGACGATACTGCACTTTGGCCATAGTTGACCTGTAAAATCGGGTATGAACTAGTATACTCTGCACATAGGAGCCACCTACTGCGATTTAATTAAGATACAGTTTGGCGCTCAAGAAGATACCGGCGACAGAAAGCAGATTGTTGATGCCTTAGTCTAGCGGTATGGTGAGTGAAGGTGATGCCTTGCGGCCGCAGCGGACATCCGCTGACGCCGCGAAGCGCGCCTTGCTGTTGTCGCGGGCGCCTCGGCCGCGGAGTGCTCGTTGGCGTCGATCAGGCGCACTGGCGCACCGGCCTCGACTTCGGCTGCCACAGAACCAGGTTCTGCTCCCCGCAAGTGTAGAGAGACAGAGGGCCAGGGCCTGGAAGCCGGTCACAAGGACCGCAGATAAGGTACCTGCCGCCGCAGTCCAGCCGCTCGCGTCCTCCATCACTATTCTATGGCCAGCACCACAGTCCGGATACCCTAAGCTGACAATGACGACTGTGACTGGCAACCCTTTGGCAGCTTGGCTAACCACACACGCAACGTCGTTGTACATAAGACAGCAACAAACGGATACATTGTCAGTGTTTCCTATCCTCTCATTCCTTCCCCCTCCTTAGCCCGTTCCTGCTTGCCAAGGCCCAGAACCGACTACCTTCCTTTAACTCCTCCCTTCCAGATGGCAAGCAGACGTCCAGTCAAATGACCCCCATCCTCCCCAAACTCTTAACCCCCAACCACCGCTACACCTTCCCTTAGATCCAAATTCCTATAAATCCACCTCCACGAAACAACGCTCCAAGATGGAAAAGGAGAGACCTAGGAAAGCCCAACTGAGAAATCCTCGGTTCGTGAAACGCCGACAGTACCTGTTGATCCCCAGAACGGGAAGAGCATGACAAAGAGGGGTTTGTCCTGGCGAAAACGACCTTTCGCCAGCCAAACCTTCCCCCAGTTCAAGGTTTGGGACCATCTGCAAACACATTTTTGGCGATAGTGGATGAACCAGCGGCAAAGGAAGCAACAGAAGCAACAGCACACCCTGACACACACAAAACACACAACCTCTCACCAATCGTCGTGGAGTTTCCTCGTGATTACGACTTGGTAAAAGCAGCACTTGGTGGAGACAACTTCAAAGCCAAGTCTGCTGGATGGGTGGGTGGAATGGGAGGGGACAAATAAAAGTCACCACCGTTGCCAATTACAACACATTAAAACAACACCTCAAAGAAATATCTCACAACGCGTTCCACATCACCAAGACAAGGAACAAAAACATTGTCATTAGGGATCTGCCGGGACGTCTGTCCCCACAGGCGATCGAAACAGACCTCATTTCACAGGGTTACGTCGTGAAAACTGTGGTCCAGATGCAGAGGCCTGGGAAACGGACAAGTGGCCTCTGTACCAGGTATCCATGCCTGACATCCCACTAAACAAGCGGGAAATCAAATCAGTGTTGTCAATTCCTGTCACCACTAAGCCACTGCATCGAATGACGCAAACTGTGCAGTGCGTCAGGAGCCAGGGACTGAACTATACCCCACGACTCACGTACATGCACACTCATACTCATACTCAAGGACCCACGAATCAGGTGCGTGCTTTGTGGCGGAAACCACACGGCGAGTCACCTGGGTTGTGAGGTCCACAAAACTCACATGAAACAGGCACAAGGCATAAAGGCCGACCCACACACACGCCGCCGCATCACTACAAACCCAAGAAATCAAACATAAAAACAAACAGATACACACACAAACATGGCCTTGTCCAAACCAAGGCCAGACATACCGAGGCGGACGTACGCCGAAGTGGTTTCTCCCACGAGAGACCACGAAAGCGTCACTGCAACCTCCCCACCACAACAAGAACCACAATCACAACAACAACATCGGGAAACACTGAAAGACGACTAGGTACGCCAAAACAGAGACAGTCCTAGGGAATCCCACACAACTGCCTACGACCAGTCTTCCTCAGATCAGCTTTTGAGTACTGTGGCCCAAACCATGAACCTCATCATGCAAATGCATGAATTCATGGAGGCCCAGAGGCAAAACACGCATAACCTCTCTGCACTTCAGGCAGCAGTTCAGCAGCCCCTTCCCTCTGCGACTACACTAGTAGCCCCAAAACTCCATCATGGATAGTCGCCCACACATCCAAGATCTGACAATGTAATCTTCGATGCAGATGACATTGTCAATCAAGTTGTCGAATTCAGAGAACTCATGAAAGAGTTCTCTATCAACATAAGTATAAGGGGGGAAACCCACCTTAAAACGGGAGTTAAAGCGACAGTTCCCAATTATTCTTGTTACCGTAGAGACAGGCCAACCGCAGGTGGCGGTGTGAACATTTACATAAAAAGAGGGATTCCACACCACCAGGTTTACATCCCACCTACCAACAAAATCGAAGCTGCGGCAGTAGACGTAACTACAGCCACTAGGCCCCTAACTGTTGTTGCATTATACTGACCCCCAGGTGAACAGATACATGAGGGAGTCGTAGCAGGATTAGGGCAAATTGAAGGACAACTCCTAATATGAGGTGACTTCAATGCCAAGAACACGGACTTGAATTCCAGGATAACCTGTCCAGGAAGAGCCAAATTGCAATAACTAGCGTGCATCCACCACTTCGAGAAATGGGGTCCAGTCGAGCCAACATACTTCCCAAAGAATGGAGGCAGGCCCGACGTGTCAGATATAGCGCTTACAAGGAGGATCACGGGGTTTGTGACTGCAAGGACAATTAACAGAATGTCCTCGGACCACAACCCCATTTTCTTTAAGGTCGATGTGGGACTCTCACGGTACCACACGTTTTACAAGCGTACAAACTGGGAGCAATACCGACAATCTGTCGCCTCGGGTATTGCTTGTGGTACATCTTTTACCGCAAAAACAGTGTAACAAGCACTACAACACCTAACAGGGACACTTTTACAAGCGGCATAGGACGCCACCTCCCAACTCCCCCCCCCACCACCCCCTTTAGGGAAGGCCTTCCGCAAATACAACTCCCAGAGCACCTACAAGCACAAATTCGGCACAAAACCAGAGTGACTAAAGACTCGAAAGGAGTCAGAGACCCAGCCACCAGGAGGCTGCTCATCAGATTACAGACAGAGCTGAATGTCACGCTCGATGAGCATAGAAACCAGCAATTGCAAAACCGCTTTAGAGCCTTCAATGTACAGGACCAAACCCTTTGCAATTCCACAAGAAATATCACAAAAAGATGCACTCATTGCCTCCCTGCACGGTGAGTGGGGTCTGGTCTTTATCCATGCTGTCAAGGCCGGCGCCATTGCCGATTGTTTTGAGAAGCAGTTTCAGGCAGCAGAAACCCAGGACGATGACCTTGAAGATACAGTACAACGTCAGCTCCGTGTCTTCTTCAATGCTGAGGACGACCCAGAGGATGAACCCCCACTTTTTGCCCCTGAAGTAATGGCAAAAATAATCAAACATCTCCCAAGCAAAAAAACGCCCAGTCACGATAAGATCAGAAACCAGTTACTCAGAAACTTCCCACCATCCGCAATTACACTACTTGCGAACGTCGTCAACGAGAGTTCTCGTAGCTGCATGTTCCCAGCTTGCTGGAAGCACAGGAAGTGGTCGCTATACACAAACCAGGAAAGAAATCTTATTCCCGGGCATAACATGCCAATTAGCCTCTTACCAACTCTCAGCAAGATCTATGAGCGCCTCCTGCTAGTCCCCATACAAGATCAAATCCCCAGAGAGCACATTCTGCCGGATTTCCAGTTTGGTTTCCGTTAGAAACACTGTGCCCCCCAACAGATCATGAGAGTAGTTGCAGCTGCTACATCAGCCTTCAAACGAATCAGCTACTGCTGCATAATGCTATTGGACATGGCAAAAGCCTTAGATTCAGTATGGCACAAGTGGTTACTATACTAACTGTAGCCGCCGTGGAGTAGCCTAGCAGTCTAAAGCACCTAGCTGCGGAGCGCGCGGTTGCTCGTCGTGGAGGTTCGAGTCCTCTCTACGGCATGGGTGTGTGTGTTTGTCCTTAGGTTAGTTTACCTAGGTTTAAGTGGTTTGTAAGCTATGGACTGGTGACCACGCAGTTTGGTCCAATAGATTTACAGACATTTGAACATTTTTGTACTAACTAGACACATAGGGATTCCCGGAAGTATAGTAAAGATTATCCAAAGCAATATAATGAATAGGACTTTGTCAAAGTCGAAACTTCCCCCTCTACCAAAAGGTGTATACGTGCTGGGGTGCCAGAGGGATCGGTCCTGGAACCTGTTTTGTACAGCTTCTACACTGCAGATACCCCTACTGTCTCCCTGGTGCACACTGCACAGTACGCTAACGACACAGCGTTTTTTACTAGAAACCCAAACAAGAGCCTGGTCATAGGTAGGTTATAAAGGGTTTTAGATAACACAGACACATGGGCCCATCGCTGGCGAATCACTATCTACGCCGAAAAAACTCAGGCCATTCTGTTCACAAAGAAGCTCGGGAAACGTGGTCCTCTACTTTCACAGAAAAAGAGAATTGATTGTCCAATTATTTCTATTTGGGTTCTGTTAGCTCTTATTGAAGTACTGTCCCTAAAAAAATAGCAGAAATGGAAGGCTTGTCCTTAAAGTTCCTTGCCGAGCACAGACGTGTAGCTACTGACACGTGTCTACCCTGATTCCAGCCGAGACAGAGTGCCTGTATCGTGGCACTTGCAGACGCCTGTATACAGTATATAAGATGGACAATCAGCCCCATTGGGTGTGCCCTGATTTTCCTCGCTCAGCAGCATCATCTGCCAGCTGCTCCATCCGGTGCCGGCTCTGCTGCTGCGGTCTAGCCTAGGCACTGGAGGCGCTCCGCTAGTTCGCGGACCGCCACACTGTACGGCAGGGCGCTGCTGTCGCTGCTGGCTAATTCCGCCTCTGGCAGCGCAAACACTTGCCGTTGGACAGGTGGCCTGTAACTTTAATTTCCCTCGCTCAACAGCATCACCTGCCAGCTGCTCCAGCCGGTGCAGACTCTGTTGCCGCGGTCTAGCCTGGACACTGGAGGCGCTCCGCTAGTTCGTGGACCGCCACACTGTACGGCAGGGCGCTGCTGTCGCCGCTGGCTATTTCCGCCTCTGGCAGCGCAAACACTTGCTGTCGGACAGGTGACCTGAAATTGTTAATTTCCCTCGCTCAGCAGCATCACCTGCCAGCTACTCCATCCAGTGCCGGCTCTGATGCCGCGGTCTAGCCTAGGCACTGGAGGCGCCCCGCTAGTTCGCGGACCGCCACACTGTGAGGCAGGGCGCTGCTGTCGCCGCCGGCTAATTCCGCCGCTGGCAGCGCAAACACTTGCTGTCAGACAGGTGGCCTGTAATTGTTAATTTCCCTCGCTCAACAGCATCACCTGCCAGCTGCTCCAGCCTTGCCGGCTCTGCTGCCGCGATCTAGCCTGGACACTGGCGGCGCTCCGCTAGTTCGCGGACCGCCACACTGTACGGCAGGGCGCTGCTGTCACCGCCGACTAATTCCGCCTCTGGCAGCACAAACACTTGCCGTTGGCCAGGTGGCCTGTAATTTTTAATTTCCCTCGCTCAACAGCATCACCTGCCAGCTGCTCCAGCCGGTGCAGGCTCTGTTGCCGCGGTCTAGCCTGGACACTGGAGGCGCTCCGCTAGTTCGCGGACCGCCACACTGTGAGGCAGGGCGCTGCTGTCGCCGCCGGCTAATTCCGCCGCTGGCAGCGCAAACACTTGCTGTCAGAAAGGTGGCCTGTAATTGTTAATTTCCCTCGCTCAACAGCATCACCTGCCAGCTGCTCTAGCCTTGCCGGCTCTGCTGCCGCGATCTAGCCTGGACACTGAAGGCGCTCCGCTAGTTCGCGGACCGCCACACTGTACGGCAGGGCGCTGCTGTCACCGCCGGCTAATTCCGCCTCTGGCAGCACAAACACTTGCCGTTGGCCAGGTGGCCTGTAATTTTTCATTTCCCTCGCTCAACAGCATCACCTGCCAGCTGCTCCAGCCGGTGCAGGCTCTGTTGCCGCGGTCTAGCCTGGACACTGGAGGCACTCTGCTAGTTCGCGGAGCGCCACACTGTACGGCAGGGCGCTGCTGTCACCGCCGGCTAATTCCGCCTCTGGCAGCGCAAACACTTGCCGTTGGCCAGGTGGCTTGTAATTTTTAATTTCTCTCGCTCAACAGCATCACCTGCCAGCTGCTCCAGCCGGTGCAGGCTCTGCTGCCGCGGTCTAGCCTGGACACTGGAGGCGCACCGCTAGTTCGCCGACTGCCACACTGTACGGCAGGGCGCTGCTGTCACTGCCGGCTAATTCCGCCTCTGGCAGTGCAAACACTTGCCGTTGGACAGGTGGCCTGTAATTTTTAATTTCCCTCGCTCAACAGCATCACCTGCCAGCTACTCCAGCCGGTGCCGGCTCTGTTGCCGCGGTCTAGCCTGGACACTGG
Organism: Locusta migratoria; assembly: GCA_026315105.1. Lineage (NCBI taxonomy): Eukaryota > Metazoa > Arthropoda > Insecta > Orthoptera > Acrididae > Locusta > Locusta migratoria. The sequence goes on from CM048747.1 coordinate 526,312,023, forward strand.
AGGTGCTCCGCTAGTTCGCGGACCGCCACACTGTACGGCAGGGCGCTGCTGTCACCGCCGGCTAATTCCGCCTCTGGCAGCGCAAACACTTGCCGTTGGCCAGGTGGCCTGTAATTTTTAATTTCTATCGCTCAACAGCATCACCTGCCAGCTGCTCCAGCCGATGCAGTCTCTGTTGCCGCGGTCTAGCCTGGACACTAGAGGTGCTCCGCCAGTTTGCGGACTGCCACACTGTACGGCAGGGCGCTGGTGTCACCGCCGGCTAATTCCGCCTCTGGCAGTGCAAACACTTGCCGTTGGACAGGACGCCTGTAATTTTTAATTTCCCTCGCTCAACAGCATCACCTGCCAGCTGCTCCAGCCGGTGCCGGCTCTGTTGCCGCGGTCTAGCCTGGACACTGGAGGCGCTCCGCTAGTTCGCGGACCGCCACATTGTACGGCAGGGCGCTACTGTCACCGCCGGCTAATTTCGCCTCTGGCAACGCAAACACTTGCCGTTGGACAGGTGGCCTGTAATTTTTAATTTCCCTCGCTCAACAGCATCACCTGCCAGCTACTCCATCCAGTGCCGGCTCTGATGCCGCGGTCTAGCCTAGGCACTGGAGGCGTTCCGCTAGATCGCGGACCGTCACACTGTGAGGCAGGGCGCTGCTGTCGCCGCCGGCTAATTCCGCCGCTGGCAGCGCAAACACTTGCTGTCAGACAGGTGGCCTGTAATTGTTAATTTCCCTCGCTCAACAGCATCACCTGCCAGCTGCTCCAGCCTTGCCGGCTCTGCTGCCGCGATCTAGCCTGGACACTGAAGGCGCTCCGCTAGTTCGCGGACCGCCACACTTTACGGCAGGGCGCTGCTGTCACCGCCGGCTAATTCCGCCTCTGGCAGCACAAACACTTGCCGTTGGCCAGGTGGCCTGTAATTTTTAATTTCCCTTGCTCAACAGCATCACCTGCCAGCTGCTCCTGCCGGTGCAGGATCTGTTGCCGCGGTCTAGCCTGGACACTGGAGGCACTCCGCTAGTTCGCGGACCGCCACACTGTACGGCAGGGCGCTGCTGTCACCGCCGGCTAATTCCGCCACTGGCAGCGCAAACACTTGCCGTTGGCCAGGTGGCCTGTAATTTTTAATTTCCCTCGCTCAACAGCATCACCTGCTAGCTGCTCCAGCCGGTGCCGGCTCTGTTGCCGCGGTCTAGCCTGGACACTGGAGGCGCACCGCTAGTTCGCGGACCGCCACACTGTACGGCAGGGCGCTGCTGTCACTGCCGGCTAATTCCGCCTCTGGCAGTGCAAACACTTGCCGTTGGCCAGGTGGCCTGTAATTTTTAATTTCCCTCGCTCAACAGCATCACCTGCCAGCTGCTCCAGCCGGTGCAGGCTCTGTTGCCGCGGTCTAGCCTGGACAATAGAGGGGCTCCGCCAGTTTGCGGACTGCCACACTGTACGGCAGGGCGCTGCTGTCACCGCCGGCTAATTCCACCTCTGGCAGTGCAAACACTTGCCGTTGGACAGGTCGCCTGTAATTTTTAATTTCCCTCGCTCAACAGCATCACCTGCCAGCTGCTCCAGCCGGTGCAGGCTCTGCTGCCGCTGTCTAGCCTGGACACTGGAGGCGCTCCGCTAGTTCGCAGACTGCCACACTGTACGGCAGGGCGCTGCTGTCACTGCCGGCTAATTCCGCCTCTGGCAGTGCAAACACTTGCCGTTGGCCAGGTGGCCTGTAATTTTTAATTTCCCTCGCTCAACAGCATCACCTGCCAGCTGCTCCAGCCGGTGCAGGCTCTGTTGCCGCGGTCTAGCCTGGACACTAGAGGGGCTCCACCAGTTTGCGGACTGCCACACTGTACGGCAGGGCGCTGCTGTCACCGCCGGCTAATTCCACCTCTGGCAGTGCAAACACTTGCCGTTGGACAGGTCGCCTGTAATTTTTAATTTCCCTCGCTCAACAGCATCACCTGCCAGCTGCTCCAGCCGGTGCAGGCTCTGTTGCCGCGGTCTAGCCTGGACACTAGAGGGGCTCCGCCAGTTTGCGGACTGCCACACTGTACGGCAGGGCGCTGCTGTCACCGCCGGCTAATTCCACCTCTGGCAGTGCAAACACTTGCCGTTGGACAGGTCGCCTGTAATTTTTAATTTCCCTCGCTCAACAGCATCACCTGCCAGCTGCTCCAGCCGGTGCCGGCTCTGATGCCGCGGTCTAGCCTGGACACTGGCGGCGCTCCGCTAGTTCGCGGACTGCCACACGGTACGGCAGGGCGCTACTGTCACCGCCGGCTAATTCCGCCTCTGGCAGCGCAAACACTTGCCGTTGGACAGGTGGCCTGTAATTTTTAATTTCCCTCGCTCAACAGAATCACCTGCCACCTGCTCCAGCCGGTGCCGGCTCTGTTGCCGCAGTCTAGCCTGGACACTGGCGGCGCTCCGCTAGTTCGCGGACCACCACACTGTGAGGCAGGGCGCTGCTGTCACCGCCGGCATATCCACCTCTGGCAGCGCAAACACTTGCCGTTGGACAGGTGGCCTGTAATTTTTAATTTCCCTCGCTCAACAGCATCACCTGCCAGCTGCTCCAGCCGGAGCAGGCTCTGCTGCCGCGGTCTAGCCTGGACACTGGAGGCGCTCCGCCAGTTCGCGGACCGCCACACTGTACGGCAGGGCGCTGTTGTCACCGCCGGCTAATTCCACCTCTGGCAACGCAAACACTTGCCGTTGGATAGGAGGCCTGTAATTTTTAATTTCCCTCGCTCAACAGCATCACCTGCCAGCTGCAACAGCCGGTGCAGGCTCTGTTGCCGCGGTCTAGCCTGGACACTGGCGGCGCTCCGCTAGTTCGCGGACCACCACACTGTACGGCAGGGTGCTGCTGTCACCGCCGGCTAATTCCGTCTCTGGCAGCGCAAACACTTGGCGTTGGACAGGTGCCCTGTAATTTTTAATTTCCCTCGTTCAACAGCATCACCTGCCAGCTGCTCCAGCAGGTGCAGGCTCTGTTGCCGCGGTCTAGCCTGGACACTGGAGGCGCTCCGCCAGTTCGCGGACCGCCACACTGTACGGCAGGGCGCTGCTGTCACCGCCGGCTATTTCCGTCTCTGGCAGCGCAAACACTTGCCGTTGGACAGGTGGCCTGTAATTTTTAATTTCCCTCGCTCAACAGCATCACCTGCCAGCTGCTCCAGCCGGTGCAGACTCTGTTGCCGCGGTCTAGCCTGGACACTGGAGGCGCTCCGCTAGTTCGTGGACCGCCACACTGTACGGCAGGGCGCTGCTGTCGCCGCTGGCTATTTCCGCCTCTGGCAGCGCAAACACTTGCTGTCGGACAGGTGACCTGAAATTGTTAATTTCCCTCGCTCAGCAGCATCACCTGCCAGCTACTCCATCCAGTGCCGGCTCTGATGCCGCGGTCTAGCCTAGGCACTGGAGGCGCCCCGCTAGTTCGCGGACCGCCACACTGTGAGGCAGGGCGCTGCTGTCGCCGCCGGCTAATTCCGCCGCTGGCAGCGCAAACACTTGCTGTCAGACAGGTGGCCTGTAATTGTTAATTTCCCTCGCTCAACAGCATCACCTGCCAGCTGCTCCAGCCTTGCCGGCTCTGCTGCCGCGATCTAGCCTGGACACTGGCGGCGCTCCGCTAGTTCGCGGACCGCCACACTGTATGGCAGGGCGCTGCTGTCACCGCCGGCTAATTCCGCATCTGGCAGCGCAAACACTTGCCGTTGGACAGGTGGCCTGTAATTTTTAATTTCCCTCGCCAACAACATCATCTGCCAGCTGCTCCAGCCGGTGCAGGCTCTGTTGCCGCGGTCTAGCCTGGACACTGGAGGCGCTCCACTAGTTTGCGGACCGCCACACTGTACGGCAGGGCGCTGCTGTCACCGCCGGCTAATTCCACCTCTGGCATCGCAAACACTTGCCGTTGGATAGGAGGCCTGTAATTTTTAATTTCCCTCGCTCATCAGCATCACCTGCCAGCTGCAACAGCCGGTGCAGGCTCTGTTGCCGCGGTCTAGCCTGGACACTGGAGGCGCTCCACTAGTTTGCGGACCGCCACACTGTACGGCAGGGCGCTGTTGTCACCGCCGGCTAATTCCACCTCTGGCATCGCAAACACTTGCCGTTGGATAGGAGGCCTGTAATTTTTAATTTCCCTCGCTCATCAGCATCACCTGCCAGCTGCAACAGCCGGTGCAGGCTCTGTTGCCGCGGTCTAGCCTGGACACTGGAGGCGCTCCACTAGTTTGCGGACCGCCACACTGTACGGCAGGGCGCTGCTGTCACCGCCGGCTAATTCCGCCTCTGGCAGCGCAAACACTTGCCGTTGGACAGGTCGCCTGTAATTTTTAATTTCCCTCGCTCAACAGCATCACCTGCCAGCTGCTCCAGCCGGTGCCGGCTCTGTGGCCGCGGTCTAGCCTGGACACTGGCGGCACTCCGCTAGTTCGCGGACCACCACACTGTGAGACAGGGCGCTGCTGTCACCGCCAGCTAATTCCGCCCCTGGCAGCGCAAACACTTGCTGTCAGACAGGTGGCTTGTAATTGTTAATTTCCCTCGCTCAACAGCATCACCTGCCAGCTGCTCCAGCCGGTGCCGGCTCTGATGCCGCGGTCTAGCCTGGACACTGGCGGCGCTCCGCTAGTTCGCGGACCGCCACACTGTACGGCAGGGCGCTGCTGTCACCGCCGGCTAATTCCGCCTCTGGCAGCGCAAACACTTGCCGTTGGACAGGTGGCCTGTAATTTTTAATTTACCTCGCTCAACAGAATCACCTGCCACCTGCTCCAGCTGGTGCCGGCTCTGTTGCCGCAGCCTAGCTTGGACCCTGGAGGCGCTCCGCTAGTTCGCGGACCGCCACACTGTACGGCAGGGCGCTGCTGTCACCGCCGGCTAATTCCGCCTCTGGCAGCGCAAACACTTGCCGTTGGACAGGTGGCCTGTAATTTTCAATTTCCCTCGCTCAACAGCATCACCTGCCAGCTGCTCCAGCCGGTGCAGGCTCTGCTGCCGCGGTCTAGCCTGGACACTGGCGGCGCTCCGCTAGTTCGCGGACCGCCACACTGTACGGCAGGGCGCTGCTGTCACCGCCGGCTAATTCCGCCTCTGGCAGCGCAAACACTTGCCGTTGTTCTGGTGGCCTGTAATTTTTAATTTCCCTCGCTCAACAGCATCACCTGCCAGCTGTTCCAGCCGGTGCAGGGTCTGCTGCCGCGGTCTAGCCTGGACACTGGCGGCGCTCCGCTAGTTCGCGGACCGCCACACTGTATGGCAGGGCGCTGCTGTCACCGCCGGCTAATTCCGCATCTGGCAGCGCAAACACTTGCCGTTGGACAGGTGGCCTGTAATTTTTAATTTCCCTCGTCAACAACATCATCTGCCAGCTGCTCCAGCCGGTGCAGTCTCTGCTGCCGCAGTCTAGCCTGGACACTGGCGGCGCTCCGCTAGTTCGCGGACCACCACACTGTACGGCAGGGTGCTGCTGTCACCGCCGGATAATTCCGTCTCTGGCAGCGCAAACACTTGGCGTTGGACAGGTGCCCTGTAATTTTTAATTTCCCTCGTTCAACAGCATCACCTGCCAGCTGCTCCAGCAGGTGCAGGCTCTGTTGCCGCGGTCTAGCCTGTACACTGGAGGCGCTCCGCCAGTTCGTGGACCGCCACACTGTACGGCAGGGCGCTGCTGTCACCGCCGGCTATTTCCGTCTCTGGCAGCGCAAACACTTGCCGTTGGACAGGTGGCCTGTAATTTTTAATTTCCCTCGCTCAACAGCATCACCTGCCAGCTGCTCCAGCCGGTGCCGGCTCTGTTGCCGCGGTGTAGCCTGGACACTGGCGGCGCTCCGCTAGTTCTCGGACCGCCACACTGTGAGGCAGGGCGCTGCTGTCACCGCCGGCTAATTCCGCCCCTGGCAGCGCAAACACTTGCTGTCAGACAGGTGGCCTGTAATTGTTAATTTCCCTCGCTCGACAGCATCACCTGCCAGCTGCTCCAGCCGGTGCCTGCTCTGTTGCCGCAGTCTAGCCTGGACACTGGCGACGCTCCGCTAGTTCGCGGACCGCCACACTGTACAGCAGGGCGCTGCTGTCACCGCCGGCTAATTCCACCTCTGGCAGCGCAAACACTTGCCGTTGGAGAGGTGGCCTGTAATTTTTAATTTCCCTCGCTCAACAGAATCACCTGCCAGCTGCTCCAGCCGGTGCATGCTCTGTTGCCGCGGTCTCGCCTGGACACTGGAGGCGCTCCGCCAGTTCGCGGACCGCCACACTGTGAGGCAGGGCGCTGCTGTCGCCGCTGGCTAATTCCGCCTCTGGCATCGCAAACACTTGCTGTCGGATAGGTGGCCTGTAATTTTTAATTTCCCTCGGTCAACAGCATCACCTGCCAGCTGCTCCAGCCGGTGCCGGTTCTGTTGCCGCAGTCCAGCCTGGACACTGGCGGCGCTCCGCTAGTTCGCGGACCGCCACACTGTACGGCAGGGCGCTGCTGTCACCGTCGGCTAATTCCGCCTCTGGCAGCGCAAACACTTGCCGTTGGACAGGTGGCCTGTAATTTTTAATTTCCCTCGCTCAACAGAATCACCTGCCAGCTGCTCCAGCCGGTGCCTGCTCTGTTGCCGCAGTCTAGCCTGGACACTGGCGACGCTCCGCTAGTTCGCGGACCGCCACACTGTACAGCAGGGCGCTGCTGTCACCGCCGGCTAATTCCACCTCTGGCAGCGCAAACACTTGCCGTTGGAGAGGTGGCCTGTAATTTTTAATTTCCCTCGCTCAACAGAATCACCTGCCAGCTGCTCCAGCCGGTGCATGCTCTGTTGCCGCGGTCTCGCCTGGACACTGGAGGCGCTCCGCCAGTTCGCGGACCGCCACACTGTGAGGCAGGGCGCTGCTGTCGCCGCTGGCTAATTCCGCCTCTGGCATCGCAAACACTTGCTGTCGGATAGGTGGCCTGTAATTTTTAATTTCCCTCGGTCAACAGCATCACCTGCCAGCTGCTCCAGCCGGTGCCGGTTCTGTTGCCGCAGTCCAGCCTGGACACTGGCGGCGCTCCGCTAGTTCGCGGACCGCCACACTGTACGGCAGGGCGCTGCTGTCACCGTCGGCTAATTCCGCCTCTGGCAGCGCAAACACTTGCCGTTGGACAGGTGGCCTGTAATTTTTAATTTCCCTCGCTCAACAGCATCACCTGCCAGCTGCTCCTGCCGGTGCCGGCTCTGCTGCCGCGGTCTAGCCTGGACACTGGAGGCGCTCCGCTTGTTCGCGGACCGCCACACTGTGAGGCAGGGCGCTGCTGTCGCCGCTGGCTAATTCCGCCTCTGGCAGCGCAAACACTTGCCGTCGGACAGGTGGCCTGTAATTTTTAATTTCCCTCGCTCAACAGCATCACCTGCCAGCTGCTCCAGCCGGTGCTGGCTCTGCTGCCGCGGTCTAGCCTGGACACTGGAGGCGCTCTGCTAGTTCGCGGACCGCCACACTGTGAGGCAGGGCGCTGCTGTCGCCGCTGGCTAATTCCGCCTCTGGCAGCGCAAACACTTGCCGTCGGACAGGTGGCCTGTTTACCTGTTTACAGCGCCCGTAAACACGAGAACCGACCGCCGCGCCGCTACCCCGCCGGTCGTTTTTACGCGCCGTGTCACGGTCGTAAAAAACATCATAGTGCGGTGTCGCCGGGGTTTTCCTCTAAGCTCGGCTGCCGTGAAACGGCCACGTTAACAGCCGAGTGCAGTCGGCTGAGGCACTAACTGTTCCACTACCCCTCCCCTCCCCTCCACTCCCAGACAATGGCTCGCAGGGTCCAGCTCGCCCCCTGCTGTTGTTCTGAGCTTTACTGTTTCTCCGTCCCGTTTATTGCCACTTCATAAGATTGCTCCCCCTTCCTCATTATACCCTAGGAGATTGAGCCTACCGTATTCAATGGCAGTCTCTTTCCATTGAATCCATTTCTAACTACTGCAGCGTAGTCAGTTTGCACATCTCAGAGCCGCACAAGACATTGTGTTGGCGCGTTGTCTCCCGTCATCCAGCAATACTTTCAATCATATATAACATTGATGGTAAAAAGTACTACATATGGAAAGTCGATAGTGGCTGGGGTTATTTTTATTCGAAGAACTGCCACTCTAGTTCGACTGCTGCACCAGCTATTGGTGACGTGAACATTCTGACACCTATATACTGAGGTTCTGGACGTCCGCAAAGATACCCGTTCTGTAAGGGCGGAAATGGCAGATCTTACAGCTACCGCAGAACACGTTTCACAGAAGGATATTACATTTTCAGAATAGCAGCAGAAGTCGAAAAATATCGCAATTTGCGAGTATATATGTGAACTAGCTTAAACCCAGATGCTCCGCTCGCGTGTTGGTTGATTATGATAGATAAGCTATCATTCAGTAGTGTCCAATGAGACTGGTTTTCAAGGATGAAATGAAATACAATACCTTCTTTATAAATAAATATTTTAATCAACATTCAAATGAAAAAAATATAATTATGTGATTTGCTTAATGATTTATAATAAATGATACATACATTATTCCTTATAGCATGTGTTGCAAAATCTCGACACGTATGGTGAGATTAATGTCCAAATTCATTTTAAAAAGTGTTTGTGTAGTCTATGGGACTTAACTACGGGGTCATCAGTCCCTAAACTTACAAACTACTTATGAACTACTTACGAACTAGGACGACACAAATATCCATGCCCAAGGGGGGATTCGAACCCCCGACCGTAGTGACCGTGCAGACCGTGACTGGAGCGCCTCAGTCTCCTCGGCCACCGCGGCCGGCAATTCATTTTAATTTCATTTTAGGGCATTCTGGTAAACTACGTTATTTGTATTAAAAGAAATTTCTTTTTTACTTGTTTATTTATTTATTCTTATATTTCCTTATTCGTATGCTTATCCTTACAGAGAAAGAGCTGAAAACATTGCATCACGCATAGACCAAAGATATGGCATGTGGCATCACGTTTCGCTGTATGTAACCTCCTTGCTATAGAGTCGCTAACGTCATCGCTGGCCTTCAGTCCGAATTTTTTAATAATTTGACGACTTTCAACCACCATATCTACCACCCCCTTATAGCTATCGGCATGGAACTGCTATGGTGTACAACTCGAGACTTCGGATAACAATTACCCACAGACCATGCGTTTGCGTTCTGTAGTTATCGGTGCAGAGTGAAATATTAAAACACACACACGTAGAATTTTATATACACCGATAACTGTCCATCCCATTATACTCCACCCTTTTATAATTATCAACCCTCAAGCAACAATGCAACCAATAAAACCATTTTATACTCCACCCTTTTATAATTATCAACCCTCAAGCAACAATGCAACCAATAAAACCATTTTCAACGTGTTTTCACCGCAGCTGCTACTCGCAGTCAAATTACTAAATATCTACCAGATCGTTATAAAACCGTGCCTAAAACATTCCTCAGGTATAAATTAGTAACTGTACAAATATTTAAGTGTCTTCGTCTTGTCGTTCGGACGTGATGAGCGTACACCGAACAGACATTCACATTTCCGATCGCCATTAAACCGTGCCTAAAGCCTTCCCCGGGTAGACATTAGTAACTGTACAAATTTTTAGCTTTTTACTTCTTGTGGTTCAGACGTGATAAACGTACACCGAACAGACATTCACATTTATAGACATAGATATTAGTACTGCTGGAGATCACTGTCAACGTGTGAGTCTTCCTATAGGTAGAAGTTTTTTTAATTTTTTATTTATTTTCTTTTTTTATTGCATGAATGTATTAACAGATTTTGTGCGTGAGTCTGCGGTATGTACATTTTAGTTATGAATTGTTAGCGGCTTGCGACAGTAGGAGCCGTTACAGTTCCCACGGCCGAGACGCACCATACGGCATTGGCAGAGGAGGTTGGGACGCGAAAGCTCCTGACCCCGTATCCGTGGGTGTGTCCTTGCTGCCGTAGAACGAAGTACGAAGAATATGACGCGAACCTAACTTCCTTCATTTATTAATATTTTAATTTAACAATGTTTTGGTGGCACACAGACCTTGGTAGCAGACTAGGGGTCAACAGAAGTAGGTGCTTATCGTTTCATAAAAAATGTTTATATTGTCTATGGGATTTAACTACGGGGTCATCAGTCCCTAAACTTACAAACTACTTATGAACTAACTAAGGACGGCACAAATGTCCATGCCCGAGGGGGGATTCGAACCCCCCGACCTATCGTTTCATATTCTTTAATTGTGTTCAAATAGATAAATAAATGAATTACAACGCTTTTAACTAACATTTACGAAATCTTGCGAAATTTATTGGAGGTCTTGGTTGCTCGTCACTCTCGTCTCATAGGAACCATGCTCTCAGTGTCAGCCTAAAACTATAATTGTTAATTTCAACTAAACGGTCTTGTATTATGGTGTGGCTGGTAATAAAGCCCCATAATTTGCATCCCAGATTTAGACGAACTACCTACTCGTAACTAGTTAATATATTTCATGTCTTTTAAAAGCACTTCCAGCAATACTCCAGTTCTAACTAATTGCAAAGGTACTACATTGTTGAGCGCACTTCCTAGGTAGGAGGATCACAAGTCTGACTCGGAGGCTCAGCTTGATTTTCAGATCCCGGATTGACAGTGTGGGCCAGTAAATCCGCACGCGCCCTACACCATCTTCTACGGAATCCAAACTACACCTACACTCTCCAGATAGGTTTAGTTACTATGAGGGGATTCTTGCAAACGTTAACTTCTCTGAACAAAAACTTCATAATGATGGTGACTCTTTATCATGAGGTTGTTTACTTGGTTTGAAATGTCTGCTATAAGTCATGGTAAAGCATTTGATTAATTTGTTGGCGCAAAGTTATTACATGCTAATGGTTTCTTTGTGTTTCGTACTTGTGCATCTGGTTGCGTCTTGGTTGCTTAATGATATAAGGGTATGTAATAAAACTATTGACTGAGTTTAAACAAGTTTGAAATGAGTGGATAGTGTTTTGCTTTCAGATTATTTAGCGGGTTTGATGTGTGAATACTGGCTTCTTTTCAGTCGGTACCACGCGGCCTCCTAATGAACTGATACTGTCCGACATGGCACGCTATGCTCTTCCTTGTGAAGTATCTTTTATCTGTATAATTGTTTGCAGGCTTATTTTATGTGGTTTTTGTGTTGATTATGTTCAGTTTTTGTAACGCCATTTGTGTCGTGGGCACGTGGTGCATCATTGTTTACTAGTCAGGTTTGGGGGTGTTTAGTGGCATGTTTTATAATTTTCCAGCCCAATCAGAGTAATATATAGCAAGTGATTTGCACGGTGAACATTTTCTGCTTGATAGCAACATTCGAGGTACCCGACACGAGCGACAAGGTTTCATGCTCTGTTCAGGCATTCCTGTGGCTAGCTTTCTTAGCTCAACGTGTTTTCACCGCAGCTGCTACTCGCAGTCAATAGCCCTTCGTCCTTAGTTGATTTCATCTAACGTATTTTTCGCATGGTTTTGCACGAGAATGCTGAATGAGGTCAATGCAATCTTCCCCTTGTTTCCATATAGTGTAGCCACCAAAGCTTTGTTTCGAAGGGAACTAGGTGTTTCAATTTCATTACCCGCACTTTTGAGTGTAATTATCCCAGACAACCCCAGCACCGAAATTAAATAATCTACATCTACACGGGATACACTGCAAATCACATTTAAGTGCCTGGCAGAGGGTTCATCGAACCATCATTATACTATTTATCTCCCCAAGCACTCTCGAATAGCGCGCGGGGTGAAAGAACACCTGAATCTCTCCGTTCGAGCTCTGACTTTCCGTATTTTATTCTGATGGTCATTTCTCCCTATGTAATAATCGATGATAATATAGTAGTTAGGCTACTAGAATGTTTCCTGTCCTGATTGGCCTGAACATAGGAGGCGATTACCAATCCGCTGCTGGTTCATTGGCTTTGTGTGCGTGAGTATACCATCCGTTGCACATATTAATGTTAGTTGTGGTTTGGGCCTAAGACTCATAAAACGTACGAAACTACAACCGAATCCGCGCACGTAGCCCCAGAAGGTAGCAATGGCAGATATTATCAATCACTTTTACGCCATTTGTTGAGTACAGTATAGTAAATAGATGTTTTCCTATGTCATGGCAGATAAAGTCTACTTGAATAGGATCAGCTGTTTACACCACTCAGTCAGTAACAACGAGAACCTTAATTAATCATATCAGAAACTCATATAAAAAATAATTAAAACGGTAACCGTGCAAATTACTCTCTGGGAAAGTCTATTTACCGCAAATCGGTATTCTCAATTTAGGTAATGTTTTAAGTTGAACCTTAATTAAAAGTCATATTGTGTACAAAACAGGATGTATATATAGACGGGACATAAAGAAAGTCATTTGTAAAGCAAAAAGTATGTACTTTAATTGCGATATTACTTACAATGTTACTTACAAACTCACGCAACTGCAGTTGATCTGTGAGCCCTCAGGTGCTAATCCCATGAGTGTATAAAATTCACGTCCACGCCACCAGCCAAGCTCTGCGTGTATACGGTATATACGACAACCGGAAGCTGCATTTATAAAATGTCTTAACCCCACAAACGCGAAACCCCCGCACGCTGGATCACAGTTATGCCCTAGCGACCGCAACGTTCAAAACTCTGTTAACTCGATTCCTACTCAATAATGTTTCTGACGTCCTATTGTGCAAGTCCATCCACACAACAATATTACTCAACAACAGAAGACGTCTTCTTGGTCAAAATATTCGAATTTACTGGTGGGAATCGCGAAAATCGGTGGGGAAATCATATGTCTATTTCCACTACTTCGACCACAATGTTTGTGTACAATCTGTAGATTTCGAATACTGCTGCTTATTCCTATTATCGTATTCACAAATGCTACCATTAGTAATTGCAAAGTGACAATAGACGCACACACACACACACAAACACACACGTCTCAAATGTTCAAATGTTTGTAAAGCTTAAAGAACTTAACTGCGGGATCATCAGTCCCTAAACTTACAAACTACTTATCAACTACTTTACACTGAAGACAACACAAACATCCATGCCCGCGGGGGGGATTCGAACCCCCGACGGCGGACGGCCGCGCGCATCGCAACACGGCGCTCCAGTACGCGCGGCAACACAAGTCTCCAGAGAGTTAAGTTTCATTTAGGAACGTAAAAAATTTCGAGCTAATCGCTTAAACATAAATAAATAAAGTGCGCGCACTAAGCATACCCGAAAGAAAAAGGGGCACTACTTCACACACATGAACGATCGATCTATCAATGCCAACAAACACTCACTTGCCAGTAACCCCCAACTATAATGGGTTTGATGTTCAATTTCGAATCGTAACGCATCGTACGAAAATGGGATGTGTGACAATTTACATCACACACTATCCATTCGTACAAACTAAACCACTTTGAGTCATCCAATTATCACAGCCGGCCGCGGTGGCCGAGGAGACTGAGGCGCTCCAGTCACGGTCTGCACGGCCACTACGGTCGGGGGTTCGAATCCCCCTTCGGGCATGGATATTTGTGCCGTCCTAGTTCGTAAGTAGTTCATAAGTAGTTTGTAAGTTTAGGGACTGATGACCCCGTAGTTAAGTCCCGTAGAGTATACAAACATTTGAAACAACTATCACAGACTGAAAACCTTATTTCTCGCACCAGACAGTTGAGAGTGATTTCCGAATATTTAAAAAAAATTGCACAAACCTCTCAAATGTACAGCCAACGCTAATCTAAATCTCATTTATACTCTCTCTCGCAAGATAATTCATGCTGTAATCATAATCGCAATGAACCCACACAGACGAACTCAAATGTGTGGAATGCCCAGTAACAACGTTAGACATTGATAACACAGGCGCTTGACAAATTTGTGAATACTGATGGCTGCATATTCCACAAAGCGGATAACCTGATTCCTTCTCAATGTTTTAATGAAACGTCGTCCTCTTGTACATCTAGCTACGACAATTCATTAGAGAATCATAATAATAATAATAAACGAAAATTCAATGAAATAATGGAACAAATTTCTGTCCATCTGCACTAAAACGTTTTTCGAAAGCAGTGTCTTAAAGGATGCCGCGGTGGAGTGTTCGAGCGTTCTCAGGAGCCTTGCTGCGGAACGCGAAGTTCTCGCCGTCGGAGGTTCGAGTTCTCCCTCGGGAATGTGTGTGTGTGTGTTCTTAGGTTAGTTTAACTTAGTTAAGTAGTTTGTAAGCCTAGGAAATACAACACTATTACCTGTGTATTATGTCCCATAGATTTACGAACATTTGATTTTCTTAAAAGGCCTATTTCGTTGACATGATCAATATCTTCATAGCCAAGGGGCCACATTATCGTGACTCACAGCTGAAACATCGAGTTAGAGCTCTTAAACTAGGACCCATCACTCGTCAAAGTTAAAAACCTGACAAAGCGACATTTTACTGCGCAGTTTCTAACAGTTTCGCAAACGAATCAAGTCATCTATCCAGATAGAACTCCACATTTTTCTTCCAAGATGAAACATGAACTATTCTTCTTGATCCAAGGAGCTCTCCGCAATTTTTTCCACTGTCATTTACACTGATTTTTTACACCACAACGTCATGTCACGTAACAGTAGGATCGCCGCGGTGGAGTAGCCGAGCGGTCTAAAGCACCTCGCTGCGGAGCGCACGGTTGCTCGCCGTGGAGGTTCGAGTCCTCCCTGGGGCATGGGTGTGCGTGTTTGTCCGTAGGTTAGTTTACCTAGGTTTAAGTAGTTTGTAAGCTACGGACGCAGTTTGGTCCGATAGATTTACAAAGATTTGAAAATTTGAACATTTGAAGAGTAGGATTCAGATATTAAGACTGGAACACCATATTAAAGAAAAAAATGTATTGTCCTTTAGCCAAAAGTTTCCTATAGCTAATGAGGGTAATTGTTTTTCTTACATAGACGTTACATTACACGACCGCTCAACCTAGAAGAGGTAACTCAACTCCACCGAAATCAAACTCGCAGAAATGATAAAATAGTTGTTATGCGGAATACGTGATTTTCTCGCGTAGCATACAACGACAGATCATTTACAGATAGGAGTCGAGGTTTCGACAACGTTTCGATTTCGAGCCATTTAGCTGGATGAAACCTCGAATTTCCAATCACCATTTACGCCACAACATCGCACAGATAACCGATACGTCGTCATCATGTCCTTATAGGATAGACAGATGAGAATCAGAGCATGATGATAACGTAACGTTCTATATGGCTGATTGGTTCGGGTCTTATCAACTCCAAGACTGAATGAATGTGGGACGGGTACGCTAACGATTTGATTTCATTTATCCCTACAGCTCCAGTCTAAATCACCTACATCAGTCGAACAACCACGTTGTCAGGAGCATTTGGAAATGTAGAACACGTCAAATACAGCACAGCACAACAGAGAAGAGACCTTTCACCTTTCTATTTCAAACTATTCTTACCGATTTGAACTTTGGAACTCCTTAACCAAGAATCACGCGAGTAACCGAATATTTCTATTTATTATTAGAGAATATTAACATCCAATCAAAAGTTTCTGTAACTTAGGCAACACGAAATCCAATATCCACAGACCCTCACCATACTTCTAAACTGATATCTTTAGAGTTTCCGCGTAACAGAGAAACATCGACCATAGAAAAATGCAATTTTCCGATTTCAAGTTCTTACGTGACTCACGTAATCTGCATCATTCTCAAAGAACCTCCAAATGTTTGTAAACCTATTGAACCAATCATCTGTGGTCATCAGTCCGTAGACGTACAAACAAACTAACTTGCACTAAGGATAACTTAGACCGATGTCCGACGGAGAACTCGAACCTCCGACGGATAGTAACCGCGCGCTCCGGAGAAAGGCGCCTTACAGTGCCCGGTCATTCCACTGCGGCGCAACATTCTCTGTAAGTGGTCTTAGCCACAACCAAGCTCTACACAATTACAGACCTATCCTCGCAGTCTTCATTAACCTGCAACAAACGGATTTACCCACTTTAAAGACCTCTCCATACATCGGGTACAAGCATGTCATAGCAGCTTCTCTGGAATACCGTTCCGTGTGTCTCGCACATTTTTTACAGTGCATTTGGTGGTATTGCGTACGCCTATCAAGAATAGCGACTGACGACGAACGTGCGGCTGAGTAGGTGAAATTAAGTCGTAACTCTTCAAATACATTGGAATGTGAGGTCTCAAATGGCTACACAGAATAACTAAAATGGCATCGACGTCGGGACAGGTTCCGTTTGACTGAATGAAAGCAGTAATCACACCAATTTTGAAACACGAAAAGAGAAAAATTTGTAACAGCTACAGAGGTGTCTATTTACCAGTGTTAGTTAAGCTGTACGAAAATTAGTGTGGATTTAGGGGCCTTAAAGGCTGCCAAGACCAGATCTTTAGCTTACAGCAAATAATGGAGAAGTACTGTGAGTGGAACAGGGAATTTTATCTGTGTTTTATAGATCCAGTGAAGGCTTATGGCCGTGTTCACAGGAGATTTTCTGATCTCAGACTGATGGAACAGGAGACAAATTTGTGAAGGGAATTAAACGTCCTTACGCAGACTGGTTCACGCTAGTTGCAGGGTTACGACAAGGCTGCAACCTGCCACTACTAATGTCAATATTGTTTATGGATCATATGTTGAAAACAGTAAACTGTCAGGGTGAGATTAAAATAACTGGAAACAAAATAAGCGGTATCGCAAATGCGAATGCCTTACTTCAGATTCTATTGAAACGTTTCAATCCATTTCAGAGTCTATTACGGATGGAAGGGCTATGATATGAAGATCAGCGTCTCAAACGCGAAATTAATGTATGGAAAAGAGATTTAAACAATAGGATGAGCTCAGTTAGAACAGGTGGAAAGTTTCAAGTAATTAAGATGTATTTTCTCACATGATGGCAACATGTGAAAATGCTGAAACCAAGGTGTGGCAAAGCTAATGCCGTGAGCGGCCATTTACGATCTATTCTCTTCTGCAAGAAGTAAGTTGGCCCCAAGACTAACCAGAGCAGCCTTCTATGTTTTGACAAACTTTGTTGTAAGGTGGTGGAAGCTGGGTGGATACAGTTTACCGTATTAATGTTTGTATAGTCTATGGAACTTAACTACGGGGTCATTAGTTCCTAAACTTACAAACTACTTATGATCTAGCTAAGACTAAGGACGGCACAAATATGCATGCCCGAGGGGGGATTCGAACCCCCGACTGTAGTGGCCGCGCAGACTGTGACTGGAGCGCCTCGCCCCTCGGCCACCGCGGCCGGCACCTTATTAATAACGTTGAGGTTACAGATATGATAGTAGCAAGAATTATTGCAGGTACTACTAGATGGGAACAATGGTCAGAGTGTCTCCATAATGAGGAGATAAAGGAAAAACTGAACACCATAGATGAAGCAGTTAGAGAGAACAGGCTGAATGGTGGGGTCATGTTACACGTATGTGAAAAGCAAGGTTATCTAAGAGGCTTGTGGTTTCGCCATTAGAGGGTAATAGGTGTTGCGGTAGACCAAGAGAAAGTACTTGGATTCGGTTAAAAATGATTTTGAAGTAAAAGGCTTAACATCAGACAAGGCATCAATGTTAGCATTGAATAGGGGAAGAAGGATAAATTTCTTAGGGTGACTATGCTCTAGGTTGAACACCGATAGGTATAATCAGTCTCTAATGATGCTTAACGAGAATGAAATACTAGTAACAATAAAATCAATATCTGTATATTACGAATAGTCACTACATGATATGCTTCCACCAAATACTATAATGCTTTCCTGCTTACCTGAATAATTAGTGACTAAGATTTAGGTTAGTTTTCAAATTTGACAGAAAAACGTAGCAAAAAACCTTTTTCTCTCGGAGACCATTCGGTGCCCACTGCGACCATTCACCATTGCATCATACAATTCCTTGCTTTTCTTGTAAATATAATTGGGACTTATTCCTGTCAGGTGGAGAGCTGTGACTTGAGAAGTTGAGGTTACATTGTCCTCCGGCTGTTTTTGCTTTGATATTTATAGCGTTTTATGCCGTACAAATCTTTTGTAAATAAAATCATTAGCCAAGTGGAGGAGACTATGGAATACCATTAGTTAACAAGAATATCAGCAATGAGTGTTGTGTAAAACATTATTCAACGCCCAAACCGGATAAAAAGTTTCGCCTTTCAACTCCGAAGAAAAGTAAGTCAACATTCCGAGATCCAAATGACGTACATTTTCAGAATGCAGGCTGTCACGGCCCAAGATTTGTCATTTCAACAGGCACATGTTAAATTTGCTCATTAACAGAAGTGGAAAGTAGACCTCGTTCAAATTATTTGGAGTGTGGTATGGAGAAAAAGACCGGACTGTTTTAAACCACCAGAAGTAAGATTCTGGTGTGTCAGTTCTCAGTCCCTTAATGTACATTGCCCTTATACTCTAGTCGGGACGTACAAGTCCTCCCAACATTTGATCCACATTAGTCACATTGTATAAGTTCTGCAATAAATTATTTTTCTATCAATTCAGTAACAAAGTGAAAACCAACGCCTGCAAACCTACTCAAACCACAAAAGCGACTGCAGATTACCTAATTGTAGGCACAGCACTGTTAGTAAGACATCAAAGTACACTCCTTTAACAGTTAACGCAACTACTGTTGTAACATCTGCAACCACACGTGGCGCAATTCTGTCTATAAACTGTTACTTATCTTTTGCGCTTCTCAAATGAACCTGTACCTGATCATTCTATCGTGCCAATCTGCTGCGGATTCAACACTAGAAATTTCTGTTCAAGTATTGGTCGAACGAGTGTTTTGGAAACTACTTGTTTTGTGGGATCTTTCTTTCCGTGTATGGCCAAACATTACTCTTCTTTTTTTTTTTTTTTAATGTTGTGGGTCAATTTCTATCCCTGGTACTAAGCATCGCTATGATGCAGATACTCCTCTACAATTATGCAGAGTTGCGACTTTTCGGTACACCGTAACTTCAACTGCAAAATCCCCCATGCGACTTCCAACGTTATGTACTAGGTCAGTTGTCTAACATGAGTTGTGAAAAGCACTGTCCCTATTATAACTGTCTCTTCGGGTACTCCAGAAATTACTTGACTTCGGAAAACTCCTCTCCGTTAAGTCTGACATGCTGTGCTTTTTTCGCCACAAACTCTTCAATCTAGTCACACAATTGGTCTCATATTTCGTATTCGTTCCTTAAAATGATACACTGAGAGCAATGAGAGAGAAGACAACTTCGCCCTGTAAGCTGAATGTTTCTATCGCTTGATACACCGGATTCTAAAAAAAGAAAATTGTCGGTTAACGCACCAATATGTATTACAAACATTGTACAAGTTCAATTTGGACCAGGACGTGAAGCCAGACCATCGTAACAATCGTCTGAACGGAGACAAGGCAATGATTTTTTCCTCAGTATTTACTCACCCGTAGATATCTGACTTGCAAAAGCCACGAGTGAATGGCTGTGATTTCAGTCTGCTCCGGCGCTTTTGTTCAGGGATTTTGGCGATGGCAGCATTCACGCACTCCACGACAAGGCCCCCTGCCGGCCTGTTGGCCCAAGGGGTGGAGACGGAACGGCCTGGGAGAGCCAGCAGGAAGTGACCTTCAGCACTAGCCGCCTCCCCGCATACTCCTGCCAGGAGCAGCCCGGCGAAGCCAGCATGACCCTAGTAGCGTCCAGATGAATGGCGACAACGGACGCAGATACCAGGGAGTCGTCTCCAAAAACCAGCGACGGCACTGTTGATAAACCGACGACCCCTGCAGACGGGACGATGATAACCAAACCCCTGCAGTGCACACGTGCGTGAGTGGGACCACATACAACACATGGCGCCATCATAACGCAAGATTGGAAGCTATCAAACATTAATTCACGCCTCCAGTCAGCACACAGATCTGTTGAGCATAGGTTGGAGAAATGGCGTATTAAAATAAACATTGACAAGTGCGAGGCAGTTCTGTTCACACGCAGACCGAAACTATTGCGCAAACACCAACACTGTAGACCAATTGAGGCACTGAGAGCACAAGCGGACTAACACACACTTTTTGTGAATTTGAGTTATTAGCATATTGTGATAACTGTTTATAAGTACTATGCGATTCCCATTGATCTGTCTGCTTATCTGAAGGTGTTTCCGATTGAGCAACGTAAACACTGTTGTTACACTCAACCGCCGATAGATACTGGTGAGAGCAGCAGTGGACTATGCGCCATAGTCCACTTGTGCTCTGCGCTTTCCATCCACTGCCACTGCGTCTGGTGCTGGCGAACGAAAGATTTGTGTGTGCAGCGTGGAACAACGTATTGGACCAGTGACCACATGGACGTAGATGTCGATTATTCAACATGGAAACTCCTGCAAAAAGCGTGGATCAGCAACTGCAAGGTTATTGTTGTATTCCTTTCCTTTGCTTGCGGATAACATTGTCAAACGTACGCTAACGTCTTCATATTAAAAGACGTCCTTAGGTAGCTCGAACTGTGACTTTGTTCACAAATTGCAAGTTGTTGCCCATACGAAGAAACAATTAAATACGAACTGTACTTTATTTATTGCTATATTGTGTAATCGGGTAAAATCACTTTTGATGTTATGTGTACAACAATGTTTTACCGCCGGTCGCGGTGGCCGAGGTGACTGAGGCGCTCCAGTCACGGTCAGCACGGCCACTACGGTCGGGGGTTCGAATCCCCCCTCGGGCATGGATATTTGTGCCGTCCTAGTTAGTAAGTAGTTGATAAGTAGTTTGTAAGTTTAGGGACTGATGACCCCGTAGTTAAGTCCCATAAGCTTAACAAACATTTGAACATTTGAATGTTTTACCGTCCGTCGAGTCGTGTTGTGCAATTGCTTAGCCTGTCTCTACTAATGCCCACGTTGACCATTACTGTCGTGTAGTTAATATTACGTTGAGGGATGGATATTTTTATTACAGAGATGTTTTCATTCAATGGGGAAGCGCCGGGAGAAGCGAGAGCGAGCACGTCTGCAGCAACAAGTTTTGTAGCGGGCGTGCCAGAGACAAACGACGATGCCGTGATACGGAGCCGAGGAAAGACGTGCCTTAGAAACGAAGATAAGTGGCTTCGTAACGTTCGGAAAGAACGGATAGCTCTAGGTCAAGAGCACGTCAACCGTAAGGGTAACCTTGCACCTCGAAAGGAATTGCGGACAATCAGCAACGTGCTGGTATGAGTGTCACAAACACATGAACGAAGAACGGCAGGAACAGATATTCAATAGTTTTATGGTTTAGGCAGCCATGTTCTGCAGTCGGCTTTCCTCTTCACAATGATTAAAGTTGTTGATAAAGCGCGATCTTACGTAGGTCAGGAACATTCACACAGGGAGAAGACAAGATTGTATTACTTGCTCAATTCAAATCGGTCTGAAACTAGCGTGTGCAACAGATTCTTTCAGAATACTTTAGCTGTATCTTCTGGAAGAATTGATAGGGTGCTCAAGAATAAAGAGGAAAACGCAACCCCTCCTCGTGATGGTAGAGGTAAAGGTGAACCCGGTAATAAAACACCTCCACACAAAGTTGTTGTAGTAAAACGTTTCATAGAAAAATTTCTGGCTTATGAAAGCCATTATGCGTATCATAAAAATGACGGTAGAAAGTATTTAGGACCAGATTTAAATTTATAAATCATGTACTCACTGTACTGTACAAAGGAGCAAATGCCCATTTCATTTTCCGCAAATTTTTTTACGAAAACTTCAATTTGTCATTTCATCCACTAGTGTCCGATTCTTGTCGAACATGTGATGGTTTGCAGGTAAAATAACAGCTGCCGATAATGATAAGAAGAGAACTGAGTTAATTGCAGAACGTGAATTCCATCATCAGAAAGCTGAGTATGTATGGGCAGGTTTACAGAGTGATACTTTGCTTAGCAAATCGGATGGTAATGTTACAGTGCTAACAATTTATTTGATGAAAACTTTGACTACACCGATCATCTCAACTGGAGTTTCCTATTACAAACGTCAGTTGTGGACATATTGTTTTGGCATCGACAATATGCACAATGATGAATGAATCCATTGCGTCAAGAGGGCCACAAGAAATTGGTTCTTGTTTGCAGTATTTCGTACGCAATTTTGTCAGAATTGAAAAACTAACTATGTACTCTAATCAATGTGGAGGCCAAAATAGAATCATAAAACTTGCTGTATTGTGCCAATATATTGTAAGCAGCTCAAAGTTCTCTGTGCAGGAAATAGACCATAAATTTTTAGTTAGCGGACCACATACCTGCCCTGTGATCAGGATTTTGGCTTGGTTCAGAAACGAAAAAAGTATTTTCCTAATATTTACCTTCCTGAACACTGGAATGATGTGATAGTGAGTGCCCAAAAAAGGAGTCCGTTCACGGTAATCAATATGAATGCGGAGTGTTTCTTTTCAACAAAACAACTCGATAGAAACATCGCGAATAGAAAAATCGCTTCTGGCAGTTGTAAAGTACGATGGTTGGACATACAGTGGCTGCGGTTTGAAGCAACCGAGCGGTTCAAAATATGGTTTAAATACTCGAACCAAAGCCAGGAGCCATTTCAAGAAATTGATGTAGCCAGACGAACATCCACATGCATCAGCAATCTCGAATAGCTTTATCCTAATGGACATGTCATTACAGAGACAAAAAAATATGGATCTGCTCAGTTTGCTTACGTATGTACCCCCACTTCATCATGATATCTACAAAAATTTAAAAACGTCTTCAAATGCTGTAGACACATTGCCTGTGGATTATTTTGAAATGCAAAATAGTGATTACATTAATAGAAACCAAAGTAAAATTTTACATGTAATGTATACAATATATAATAATAATGGTTGCTGTTGTCAAATGCGTCAGCGTACTAACGACCTCGCGCTGAGAATGTTCAACAACTCGAGGCGAAAACGGACTAGGCCACGTAAAATTGTTAATTTTCTACTATGTAATTGACTTTTGTAATGTATCTATGTAAGAATGTTTGTTCAATAAAACCAGTTGCATCGTATGCATGTTGCAAGGCTGCATTGTATCACGAAAAAACATTCTTTGGGAGGCCTTATTTTTAGGCCTGTTTCCTCCATATTGACTTCCGCGGAATTAGTCAACTTGTGCTCTCAGTGCCTCAATTAATCTACACGCACGCTCAATACGTTTCTGTGAGAAATTCAAATTGGTGTCTGCCTGGAACGGAAAATTACATGGGGGGACTACATACATTCATGACAAACCTAGCATACACAACGCTGAAACACCTATACCCAATTCTCAAGAGGCAAAGCAAACCAAGTACACGAGTGTCGAGGAACATGTACACCACATGCTTGTGTTTTTGAAGCTTATGGGTCTTAACTGCGGCGTCATCAGTCCCTAAACTTACAAACTACTTTTTAACTACCTTATACTAAAGACAGCACAAACATTCATGCTCGAGGGTACGGTCCCATGCACCCCAGCATAGCCCCTCAATGCGTCCGGCCGCTCCGCCGAGGATGCTGTGCCTCATCTCTTGTACAACGATTATAACACCAGGTTAAAGCTCACTTAAATCGTAGAATCAATAACCGATCAAATGCTGTTTTGTATCCCATCCTCGTCGCCACTTTTGTGTCCCGACTTCGTCGCCGCTTTTGTGTCCCAGCCTCGTCGTAGGTGTCGGTGGCCGAGTGGAACGAGACCGACACAGGAACAAAGACAGCACGCTGGTGCAGGTACGGAGGGGAGCAGCCAGAAACTATAAACACTCGAGTAAATTAGAAAGAGATATATATTGCACAGAATGTAACAATACTTAACTTTTACATAGTACTGCAGAATGTTGATACATAGTTGTTAGAGGCCTGCCTAGTGCCTGTACGATAGCAAAGTCTCCACTGGTGCCTATCTGATTACGAAGGTCCTAACTCGTTGCTATCTCAGTCCGAAGTGACCGGTGTCTTTCCGTGGTGGCCACGAGCGGGGTTGCAGCAGAGGGCGCTCGTGGCTGTCGTCGTGAGAACGCCGCGCCGTGCGTGCATGGCGGCGCGGCGAAAGTAGGTGGCGCGCACTTTGTACTTGTGCGACACCACATGCTGTCTCGCCAGACACATGTTGTGTACGCGTCGCCGAGCGCAGCGCCGTCCTCTGACTGTTTACACATCTCTGTGTTTGCATACACATGCCTCTACGAATTTCTTTAAAGCTTCAGTGTAGGTCCTCATTATGGAGTCCGAATCCGGATGATTTGTTGAGGGGACAGAGAAGATCCATAGTAGAGCAGCACGCTTTCTTAATTCAGTGAACGCGAAACATCGCCTACATGATCAGACAACTCCAGTGGTAGACGGTTTCTACCACGGTATGGGCTTATGTAAAATTTCCGAGAGCCAAGTCAACCACTATAGTGCTACTCCTACGTGTATCTTGCGAAAAGTCCTTTAGGATCAAATTGGAGAGATTAGAGCCCACAAGGTGGGGTACCCGCAGTCTTTCGGTTCTGCGAAACATACGCGGCTGGAGGGGGAAAAGGGAAAGTCTCAGTTGTACAAAAAGTACCCTCCGCTACATACCATGAGATGGCTTACGGAATGCAGGTGTAGATGCAGATTAAGTCTGAAATCTTCACGATCCAGGAACAAAAAATTAGAAGTAGAGATCGTTTTACCTGTTGACAAGCCAGGCAGTACATCACTTTTACCCCTGATTAACCTACAGTCCCAAACAGTGACGAGTATCCGGAATCTACATACAGTTTAAAACACTATACCTCAGTCAAACCTTATGGTCGTAAATTCTACTAAATACCTAGGAGTTACAATACAAACAACTTAGACTGGAGAGAACACACAGAAAATATTGTGGGGAATGCGAACCAAAGATTACGTTTCATTGCCAGAACGCTTCGAAGATGCACCAGCTCCACCAAAGAGACTGCCTACATAATACTTGTGCGTCCTCTCCTGGAGTACTGTTGCCCATTGTGGGACCCTCACTAGATGGGACTGACGGAATATATTAAGAAGGTTAAGAGAAG
This sequence comes from Locusta migratoria, assembly GCA_026315105.1. NCBI lineage: Eukaryota > Metazoa > Arthropoda > Insecta > Orthoptera > Acrididae > Locusta > Locusta migratoria. The sequence continues at coordinate 526,337,112 of CM048747.1, forward strand.
GGCAGCTAGTTTGTTTTATGACGTTACGTGGGGTGGAAATCATTAAAAGAAAGACGTTATTCATTGCGGCGTGATCTGTGCGAAGTTTCAATCACCGACTTTTACTTCTGAATATGATAATATTTTGCTAGCACCCACCTACTTATGGAGATATGACCATCCCAATAAAATAAGAGAAATCAGATCGAAAACGGAACGATTTAGATGTTCTTTCTTCTCACGCCCTATTAGAGAATGGAACGGTAGATAAAAGTTATGAAAGTGGTTAATGAACCCTCTGCCTGGCACTTAAATGTAATTTGCAGAGTATCTATGTAGATGTAGATGTAGATGTAGGTAAGGTCCCTGTCGTTTTTGTACGTTTCCCATTTACTAACTTCACTCAGATTACAACTGACAATACAGTATTTTAAATGAACGTCAATTGTGTGTTTGCCGCTGTGAAATATTTTATCACGAGTGGAAATTATGTTACTCTTTCCTAAATCATAGTCAAAATTATAAGCTCTTGTTGTTTCATTATTACATTAATTGAGCTTTTATTCATAATCCATTGACCTAATTATTGGTTGAAAATAGAACGAAAAAAATTTCTTACTCAGCGACCGATAATTTGAACAGCGGAAAGACGGTTATTTTGCCACCACATTGCAAATTGTTATGATGTACGATGAATGTAGCACGATTGCCTTACATGAATACGGCGTAATTGGGTTGAAACGACAGGAAGAGTGAATGTGTTCCTATTTAATTTACTGCTGTTTTTCAATTGTAGTAATTTTAATGTTTTGTGGATCAGCATTGAAAACTCCGGTGCTTGCTTAAATTACATTATTATCAAACGTTTGCCACAGAATGTTTGTGTTTTTCATCGCTTTTGTGTCCGGTAGTGTGAATGCAGTATAATGAATGTAATGGCCTCAAACAGTCCAGGTGATGCCTTCATGAATTCAGTATTCGACGTTTTGAGTGAATAATAGGAACAAATGAGAGTCGCTGAACGTCAATAATTGGAATTTTCTATGTAAAAGTAGTAACAACAGTTTACGTTTGAGGTGATTAAGCATTACTGCAACAAAGTTTTTTTTTCTTTTAAAATCTTATGTCATATTTACGGAATCTTCCATGAAAAAAACGAAATTAATTTTAATGTTACTTTATGCGTTCCTTAAGACCTGTTCAGATAAGAACTAGGAATTGGAATCTCGAACAAACAATGTTTAATCACATCTTTAAGTTGTACCGTAGGGCATTTAGGTCCATCGTCAATAACAGTGCCTACAAACTAGTTAAGCAACTGTCAGAGATTTTGGCGTAGTTTCAGTTATTGTCTCTATGATACACATTGGAGCAAGTATGGATTACCTGCTACGGTTTTACGTACAACAACCACAAAGGTGCACGCGGAAAATTGTTTTAGTTATTTCCGTTTTGTTTGACTGATGAACACGAGGCAAACTGAAAGAAAAATAATTTTCTAGACATTTTATCATCGCTTGGGATCAGGATATACATTTCTTACAAATCAACACAATAGTAATTCAAATGTTTATAATTCTAAGGGACGGTCTGTAGACTAACAAACAGTTTAAAGTCACTTAAACGTACTTACACTAAGGACAACACAGATACCAATGTCTGAGGGGAGGACTAACAAAATATGAGATTGCTCTGGCAGTTACTAGTAGTAGTAACATATTGTATCTTTATTCGACTATCTCCCAGGAGTCAGTGTGCTGTGCGAAGACATCTCTTAATTGTTCATTCGATCAAAAAATAATAGTTTTTTTTTTTTTTTTTTTTTTTTTTTTTTTTTTTTTGTACAATGGATCAAGCGTTTTCATGCGCCATGTAGTATTCCGATAATAAGTAACGTTTTTAAGTATTGAAATTACTTCTATAGACATTTTACAATTTAATCGCATTCTTCACAGCATTTACCTCCTTCTGAACTTACAAATCACTGTATACGCAGTCACATCGTATTCGAATATCCATCCCTCGCAAAACATGTCGTACTATAAAATTCACGTTACCAACCAATTCTGTTACCACAACTCTGTGGGGTGAGACATTTAAAATTGTTTTCGGGTTATTTGGGAAACGCAAATTGGATTTTTTAAACGTTGTAATAAAAATGGTTCACCTGCAAGATGGATATTTATTAATATAAAACCACCTCCCCCCTTTCCGGGACGGAAACACCTTTTTATTACAGATTAAGTATCTTTTATACGGAACATTTTTCGTTACATATTAGAGGCGCTGTAATCGTCAAAAATGAAACTTAGTTGAATATTTTTTAAAGAAACAACAACAACAACAACTGTAATAAGATAGGGAAATCGTAGTAAATTTTTTGATATTTTTGATAATGTTATCATACGACACCTTACACGTTGGAATGAAGTACAGACTGTGATCATACTCTCAATCCTTGATATTAAGACTGGTCATTGTACGTCACCAATAATTCGGATTGTACACATCACCACGAAAATATTCCAATATGTTAACAATTTTAGAAACAGTTGACTTGATCTCCTAGTACGTTGAGGCGCTTAGAAATGTCGAAAAGCTGTTCTCCGACTGCAATGTTCTTTCTGCAACAATTTTTCGCAGTAATGTCCAGGTATTTACTGAAACTGGGAGTGTTAAACTTAGAGAAAGAGAATTTTCTAATCACTTTAATTTTTGCCGATTACAGCGCCATCTATCGTGAAACGAAACAACTATTTCATACAAAGTTACTGTTTTTCACGGAGAATCTAAATCTGCAATAAAAACAGGAGTTCGTCTTTAAGACTTCAATGCCAGTCCCTCTCTAGCGCACGGCGGAGGTGGAGTTGAGCTTTATGTTAATGCATGGCCCTCTTCGAGTTAAACTAGTTTTAATACAACATTTTTTTTTTTCAAATCTGATTTGTGTTTTTCCACATATTCCGAAAAATAAGTCTTAAATTCCTCACCCTGTATATCACATCCCTTCACAAGTCTCAAAATTAGCTCTTGTAAACAAGTCATCTACAGATGTAATTCACCAATTTTATCAGCAGCAGTACATCACTTTCACAGAAATTTAGATATGGGATATCGCAACATGAAGATTCATTAAATTCGCAGTATGATTGCCATGGTTTTTTACTCGTGTCCAAATTGTGTTCCGCCGCTGGGGTTCAGCATTAACGTGCTGAGTACGGTCTTGGAGAACCCGGGATCCCTGAGATAGGGACTGGTAAGTCCTCTGACACCGTAACCTCTGGGCACGCTTCAGCGACCACCGTGTGGCGCGGCGGTGGAACGTTGTGTGTAGCAGAGAACTGCGATCTTTGCTTGGCCAACCGGACCATGACGAAGGAAAGTACCTCTGTAACAAATAAAAATAAAATGCCCCAAGGTGTGCTGCGTGCTGGTGGGATGCATGACTGTTAAAGTGGAACAGTCACTTGCGGGGAACCGCTGTGGATACTGCCGCACGTCCTTTGTATATGGTTTCTACAGGCATCCAACTCTTTCTCTGGGTTGACGTTAACTTCTCTTGCTGCTCTTGTAACCAGCTTGAATCCTTCGAATGTTTTCAAAAACAAATGTTTGTATAGTCTATGGGACTTAACTACGGGGTCATCAGTCCCTAAACTTACAAACTACTTATGAACGACTTGCGAACTAGGACGGCACAAATATCCATGCCCGAGGGGGGATTCGAACCCCCGACCGTAGTGGCCGTGCAGACCGTGACTGAAGCGCCTCAGTCCCCGCGGCCACCGCGGCCGGCGAATGTTTTCCTTTCAGCTTTCAGCGGCATGGGTGTGACAGGGATGATCAACACCCAACTAAATAGGAGGACAGGGACAAAGAAAATAGTTGAATATACAGTAACAATCACAGGCCTCTCAATAAAAAGAAAAATATATTTTAAATCTTTTAACCCTTTTATAATCGGGAGTTGTAGAGGGAATCGCTATAAGTTTAAAATCAGAGAAAAGTTTGTGTAATGCGACGTTATTGATCGAAACGTCAGGTTCCCAACATACAAATAACGTTCAGAAGGAGAAGTTCTTATGTGAATATGCTATGGAGGATGAGTTACTCACCACCTTGGACTAAAGACGTTGACGGGTAAGGATTTCACAGATATTTCATAATAAAATTAAAGAATGAGTGGGCTCAGAGGCAATTTAGAATCATGGACCATGGCCCCCACATTCCATTGTGCGCTCGGAACCTAGGTCCCTTGGTGCCCCTTGCCCCTCCTCTGATTCATATGGGCAGCTATACTGAATCGATATTTTCTTTTTCAAACTCTTCATAAAATGAAAATTGTGAAACTACAGAGTAAGCAACTACATTATAAATCCAAATTAAATTTGATTAATATAATAATTTCACTTGAAAATTAGTGTAGCAAGTATGTTTTTTGTTGTTGTGCACTTCAGTCCAGAGACTGGTTTGATGCAGCTCTCCACAATACCCTATCCTGAGCAAGCCTCTTCATCTCCACATAAGAACGGCAACCTACATCTGTATGAATCTGCTTACTGTATCCATCTCTTGGTCTTCCTCTGCTGTTTTTAACCCACACACTTCCCTCCAACGCTAAATTCACAATTCCTTGATGTCTAACAATGTGCCCTACCAATCTATCCCTTCTTTTAGTCAACATATGCCAGAAATTTCTTTTCTCCCCAATTCTGTTCAGTACCTCGTCATTAGTTACGCGATCCACCCACCTAATCTTCGGTATTCTTCTGTAGCACCATATTTCAAAAGCCTCAATCCTCTTCCTGTCCGCACTGTTTATCGTCCATGTTTCACTCCCATACAAGGCAACACTCAATACAAATGCCTTCAGAAATGACTTTCTTAGGCTTAAATCAATATTCGATGTTAACAAATTTCTCTTTTTCTAGAACGCTTTTCTACCCATTGCCATTCTGCATTTTATATCCTCTGTACTGCGACCATCATTTGTTATTTTACTGCCCAAGTAACAAAACTCATCTACCTCCTTTATTGCTTCGTTACCTAATCTAATTCCTTCAGCATCACCTGATTTTCTTAGACTGCACTCCATTACCCTAGTTTTGCTCTTGTTAATGTTCATCTTATATGCACCTTTCAGCACACTGTCCATTCCGTTCAACTGCTCTTCCAGATCCTTTGCTGTCTCTGCCAGAATTACTATATCGTCGGCAAAACGTAATGTTTTTAATTCTTCCCCCTGAACTTTAATTCCTTCACCAAATTTCCCCTTGCTTTCCTTTATAGCTTGCTCAGTGTACAAATTGAATAACATTGCAGAAAGGCTACAACCCTGTCTTACTCCCTTTCCAACCACTGCATCACTTTCATGCCCTTCAACTCTGACAACCGCTGTATGGTTTTTGTACAAGTTGTAAATAATTTTACGTTCCCTATATTTTACTCCTGCTTGCTTCATAACTTGAAAGAGTTTATTCCAATCAACATTGTCAAAAGCTTTCTCCAAATCTACAAAAGCTAGAAATGTAGGTTTGCCTTTTCTTAGTCTATCTTCTAGGATAAGCCGTAAAGTGAGTATTGCCTCCCGTGTTCCTACATTTCTCCTGAAGCCAAACTGATCTTCCTCGAGGTCGGCTTCTACCATCTTTTCCATCCTTCTGTAAATAATTCGTGTTAATATTTTGCAACCATGACTTATTAAACTGATGGTTCTGTAGTTTTCACACCTGTCTGCACCTGCTTTCTTTGGAATGGGGATTATAACATTTTTCTTAAAGTCTGAGGGTACTTCACCTGTCTCATACATCTTACACACCAGGTGAAACAATTTTGTCACGGCTGGCTCTCCCAGAGACTTTAGTAGCTCTGAGGGTATGTCATCTACTCCTGGGGCCTTGTTCCGACCTAGGTCTTTCAGTGCTCTGTCAAATTCATTTCTCAGTATAGTATCTCCTATTTCATCTTGATCTACTCCCTCTTCCCTTTCTACAACATTGTCTCTATGTTCATTTCCTTTGTAAAGCTGCTCTATGTACTCTTTCCACCTTCCAGCTTTCCCTTCTTTGCTGAGAACTGGTTTCCCATCTGATTTCTTGATATTCATAGAGTTGCTTTTCTTGTCCTCAAATGTCTCTTTTATTTTCCTGTAGGCTGGATCTATTTTTCCCCTATTTATACATTCTTCTACAACCTTGCATTTGCCTTCTAGCCACTCCTGCTTAGCCATTTTGCACTTCCTGACAATCTCATTTCTTACTCGTCTGTAGTTCATTTTGCCTGTTCATTTACTGCATTTTTATATTTTCTCCTTTCATCGATTAAATTTAGTATCTCCTGTGATATCCAAGGATTTTTTGTAGGTCTTGCCTTCCTATATATTTTGTCCTCTGCTGCCTTCACTATTTCATCTCTCAATGCTATCCATTCCTCCTCTACTGTTTTATTTCCCCCCGTTTCTGTCAATTGTTGCCTAACGCTCCCTCTGAAATTCTTAAGAACTTCAGGTTCCTTCAATTTATCCAGGTTCCATCTCCTTATTTTTCTACCTTTTTGTAGTTTCTTCAGTTTCAGCCTACAGTTCATAACCAACAAGTTATGGTCAGAGTCTATATCTGCTCCTGGGTATGTTTTACAGTTTAAAACCTGGTTCCGAAATCTGTGTCTTACCATTATAAAATCTATCTGGTATCTCCCGGTGTCTCCTGGTGTCTTCCACGTATACAACCTTCTTTTGTGATTCTTAAACCAGGTGTTTGTTATAACCAAATTGTGTTCCGCGCAGAATTCTACCAGGCGGCTTCCTCTTTCATTCCTTTTGCCCAGACCATATTCACCCACTATCTTCCCTTCCCTTCCTTGTCCTACTACCGAATTCCAGTCTCCCATCACAATTAAGTTTTCCTCTCCCCTAATTGTCTGAATAATTTCCTTTAGCTCCTCATATATTTCTTCGATCTCCTCATCATCTGCAGAGCTAGTTGGCATATAAACCTGTACTACTGTGGCCGGTGTTGGCTTTGTATCTATCTTGACTACGATAATGCGATCACTGTGTTGCTCGTAGTAGTTTACCCGCATTCCTATTTTCTTATTCATTATCAGACCTACTCCTGTAATACCTCCAACTGATTTTGTATTTATAATCCTGTACTCACCTGACCAGAAATCCTGTTCCTCTTTCCACCGAACTTCACTAATCCCCACTAAATCTAACTTCAACCTATCCATTTCTCTTTTTAAATTTTCTAGCTTCCCTACCCGATTAAGGGATCTAACATTCCACGCTTCGATCCGTAGAATCCCAGTGTTGTTTTTCCTGATGATCACATCCTCCTGAGTAGTCCCCGCCCGGAGATCCGAATGGGGGACTATTTTACCTCCGGAATATTTTACCGGAGAGGATGCCATCATCATATGTTCATACAGTAGAGCTGCATGTCCTCCGGAAAATTAACGGCTGTAGTTTCCCCTTGCTTTCAGCCGTTCGCAGTAACTGTGTGGCAAAGCTACATTAGCTGATGTTACAAGGCCAGCTCAGTCAATCATCCAGACTGTTGCCCCTGTAACTACTGAAAAGGCTGCTGCCCCTCTTCAGGAACCACACGTTTGTCTGGCCTCTCCACAGATACCCCTCCGCTGTGGTTGCACCTACGGTACGGCTATCTGTATCGTTGAGGCACGCAAGCCACCCCACCTCGGCAATGTCTGTGGTTCATGGGGGTGGAGGAAGTATGTTTAACACACTGAAAAAGTAGTTTTCAACATTTTGGATGTAAGTGTGTGATAGATATTTGCTACTAAATAGAAATATTTCATACGAGTCTTGTAAGCTTTCTTGTGGCTAAGAACACCAATTATCTTGGAAAAATGGTGAGTCTATGACAATTAATTGTCAGTGACTAAAGTTGGTAATTGAAAAGGCTACTTTGGCCTGTTAAGCTGCTATTCCAAGTTTTTAAAGAGTTCACCAGTTTACTGAGAGAACCTGCAGCTTCCTACACTGTTAATTTAATCACAAAAAATGTCTAATAGCATTAGACAGGTTAAAAAAATTGCTTCAAGGTTCATCTGGTATGTATTTGAGAAGCCTCAATGTGTCGCTTTATAATTGAAAGACGCTACAGTCGCTCTTGAAGTGCGAACTTTGTTGAACTAAAGTGCATGTATCTGTCGCGTATGAAGGATATTTCGCAACCAAATTGGGGGCTTTCTATTTCATTTCGTCATTTTCTAGGTCCATGAAACCTGCTACTAGTGAAAGTATTCACAAATTTGTTCACAGTTGATAAATCGTGTTTTTAAATTTGTCATGAGAAAAACCGAAACGAAAAATTCGATAACATTTAAATTCGTTCCGGCTTCCAGTTGAAATAGTTAAGGCGTTTTTAATCTATGTTAGCTTCCCTTTTGTAGCAAACTGTGGTAAAATGTCAAGATCCTCAGCCACTAAATTTGATCCATTCAAAATTATTTCCCTTGCGTATGGTAGAACCTACATCGCTTTAAGTAATTCTATAATTGTCGAGTTTATAAGTTGAGAAAATTTCCTTTGTTCTATATAATGACGTTCCAGAAATCAATACAGTCCACGATTCTATGTCAAAATGATGACTTCAAGATTGCTTGCAGATGGAATTAATGCAGGTAATTTATTTATCAAGAACAGGTCGAAAATTTTGTGAGGTGAGCTACTGCTTCAATATCGGACGCACAACTTGTAGTATTTCACTCCAGCATAAATGAGAAAGGCGTTTCACTGATATAGGAAGAAGCCGTTGCAATTATTTCCACTGAACAGGGTTACTAGACAAAAAAATAACAAAACTTTAAACGTTTCCGATAAATGTCATAACATCATAATTCAGTTAATCAGCATTGTCGCCGACTTTGTTCAGAGAGTGTGCCCCGCATCGTAGAAAAACTTTGCAGACTTTTTGTACCTTCAGATATTCTTCATTGAACACCACTAGTGTCACCACGCATATAAAATAAATTATTTGTTTTCAAGATTTATCCACTTGCAGGGATATTTATTTATCCAGATATCGGATCCAGTCTCGAATTGTCTGGATAATTGAAGTTCAACTGTAATATTTTCACATAAACCAAATCTTGAGAAAAAGATTGATATTCATGCAAAATACTTAACGTGAAACGTAACCAAATTTTATCACTTTTAGTAGCAGGAGACAGAAAAATTAATTTCATTCATGTCACTTCGACTTAACGAATGGACGGCTACTGAAGACCTATGCAATGTGTCTGTATCTAGGCCGCGACGGAGAGGCCAAGCGGATTGAGGTGCTATGCTCCGATTTGCGAAGCCGCTCTCCGTCCGGGGTTCGAATGCCCCCTCGGACATGGGTATTTGTGTCATCTTTAGTATATAGTATATATATTGCAGACGACATGGTTGTGATGGCAGAAAGTGCAAAAGAGATGGAACAAGTATTAGATGACCTAAAGAAGAATATGGAATGAAGATTAACAAGAAGAAAACAAAAAGCATGATAAATTTGCTTTATAGGTTTAGTCCGCCTTGAGCAAACACAAATGTTTTCTGATTTCTCCCATACATGTTTCGCTGGCATTGCAGCATCATCAGTGGGATGTTTATTGTCTGTCAATTTAACAATGGAATGATTGTTACATTTGTACATTAACAGTAAAAACTACAGATAATTGTGAGATTACTATACATCGTTTCTTATTTTTATAGGTATGCTAGGCCCACCTTAATACCACATGTTGTTATGTTTGTGGTTCTTCCACTCACAAAACGTCGTCACTGATATTTTTTGACAGTTTGTCATCTGCAAACCTAAACGTGTGTATTTAATGTGGTGAATAGTTAGTTTGTAAATATCGGGATTTTTATGAAAATACTGGACGCAGTTTTTGTGTTTTGGTTTGATTTTATTGTAGCTACTGCTTCTATAACAAAATGTATAAGTGTTTATAGCAAGTTTTTGTCACTTACTTTGGTGGATATGCGCTGAATAGGAAACATCCTCAAAAAACAAGGTTTGAAAATAGCAAACAGAACAGACAACTCAATACAAAGAAAACTAAAGACAACCAACACCAACACAGACAAACATAACACTTCTGGCATCTACCAGCTGACATGCCAGGATTGTAACTCAGTTTACATTGGACAGACAGGCAGAAATTTCAATACCAGACACACAGAATACAGAAGAGCACTAAAAAGCAATAGTCATTCCACATTTGCAGAACACCTCATAAACATGAACCACAAACCAACTAACATAAATACGGATCTAAAGATTCTGAAATACAGCAAAAGCCTCCCACAAAAATTAACAATCGAAGAGAAGAGCACTACCATATACAGAAAGCCATAATAGAAAGAAAAGATATAATAAATGAATACACAGCCCTCTGCAACGGAACCATATTTTCAAAGAACTTACAGAAAAACCTATAAACACACACACACACACACACACACACACACACACACTAAAACGAAAACAACATTATTCAAAAACTCCCGCCCACACCACAGTCAACTGTTCCTAACACTACTCCCAGAATTCAACTGCCCACCATCTTGTTTTCATAACATAAACATTGAGTGAAAGTGAAAGTGACACAGTGCCCGTCCACAACACGACAAACAGCTCATATCCGCCAAAGTAAGTGACAAAAACTTGCTATAAATACTTAGACATTTTGTTATAGAAGAAGTAGCTACAATAAAATCAAACCAAAACACAAAAAATACGTCCAGTATTTTCATAAAAATCCCGATATTTACAAACTAACTATTCACCACATTAAATACACACGTTTAGGTTTGCAGATGACAAACTGTCAAAAAATATCAGTGACGACGTTTTGTGAGTGGAAGAACCACAAACATAACAACATGTGGTATTAAGGCAGGCCTAGCATACCTATAAAAATAAGAAACGATGTATAGTAATCTCACAATTATGTGTAGTTTTTACTGTTAATGTACAAAAGTAACAATCATTCCATTTTTAATTTGACAGACAATAGACATCCCACTTATGATGCTGCAACGCCAGAGAAACATGTTTTGGAGAAATCAGAAAACATTTGTGTTTGCTCAAGGCGTAGCAATCCTATAAAGCAAATTTATTTTGTAAGCAAACACGGTGATCGAAGAGCTTTTCAAACCTCAAAAAGCATGGTAATTGGAGGAAGGAACACAAAATGTCGTTTAAAAATAGGGGGAGAAGAAATAGAGCAAGTGTATAGCTTCAAACACTTGGGAAGTATGATAATGGATAACATGTACTGCACTGCAGAAATTAAGAAATGAATTGCCATGACGAAAGAAGGATTCAAAAGGAAACAGATATTACTTTGCGGACCATTAAAGAAATATCCGAGGAAAAGACTTGCCAAGTGTTATATCTGGAGTGTTGTGCTCTATGGTGCGGAGACCTGGACGTTGAGGAAGGAAGATGAAAGAAGATTGGAGGCACTAGAGATGTGGATATGGAGGATAATGGAACAAGTAAAATGGGAAGATCGTATAAAGAATGAGGAATTATTAAGAAGAGTTGGAGAAGAAAGAAACATGCTGGAAGTCATTAGGAAAATAAAACGAAACTGAATTGGATATTGTGAGAGGAGGGACTGTTTACTGAAGGAAGGAATAGAAGGAATGGTGAAAGGAAAAAGAGGTAGAGGAAAGCCAAGATATAAAATTCTGGACAACATCCAAGGAAATAAATTTTAAGAAATGAAAAGATTGGCTTTGGAAGATAAAAGCGCAAGAAGATCAACCCATGACAAGACCTGCCGCAAGGTAGAATACAATTGATGATGATGATGAGTTTATAAGTAGTTTGTAAGTTTAGGGACTGATGACCCCGCAGTTAAGTCCCTTAAACTTGACAAACATTTGAACATTGACTGTATCTAGAGCAAAGAGGAAGAAAAAACGGGTAGACATAAAATTGTCCTCGGGGTTGGGGAAGTAAGGGGGTGGGATGGGAGGGGGTGGTCCGGACGCAGCCTGTGGCTTTCAGCCGAGCTGTTGAGAGGCTCGTTATGCGTGTGATGAGCCGGTCACTCATTGTCAGAGTGCGTCAGCGACGGTTCTGCCGCACCAGCCTGTTAATCCAAGCACTCCGCTGCTGCGAAAACGGTAGACGGGTGGACGGGTAATAATACATAACCCGCGGAACTTAAGGTTAACACCTATTCTTTTCCCGAGTTCATGGTCTACATCTATAAATGTGAATCTCTGTTCGGTGTACGTTTATCACGTCTGAACCACAAGACATAAAGAGCTAAAAATTTGAACAGTTACTAATGTCTAACCGGGGAAGGCTTTAGTCACGGTTCTATGGTGATCGGATAGCTATTAATCTATATATATATATATATATATATATATATATATATATATATATATATATATATTAATGTGAATGTCTGTTCGGTGTACGCTTATCACGTCCGAACGACAAAACGCTGAGACTTAAATATTTGTACAGTTACTAATTTATACCTGAGGAAGGTTTTGGGCACAGTTTTATAGCAATCTGATATATATTTAGTCTTTTGAAGAATATAACGCGAAATGCGGAACAATAATTACTCTTTGAAAATTATATTTACTCTTTGAAAATGGTTTTATTGGTTGCATTGTTGCTTGAGGGTTGATAATGATAAAAGGGTGGAGTATATTGGGATGGAAAGTTATCGGTGTATATAAAATAATTTCGCTCTGCAGTGAAAACTACCCAACGCAAACAAAATGTCTGTGTGTAATTGTTGTCCGAAGTCTCCCGTTGTACACCATAGCAGTTCCATGCCGATAGCTATGAAGGGCTGGAAGATATGGTGCTTGAAAGTCGTCAAATTATTAAAAAAAAAAAAAAAAAAAAAAAAAAAAATAGGACTGTAGCCCAGCGATGACGCTTGCGACTCTATAGCAAGGAGGTTACATACAACGAAACGGGATGCCACAGACCATATCTTTGGTCTGTGCGTGCTCCAATGTCTTCGGCTTTTCTCTGTAAGGATAAGCACACGAATAAGAAAATATAAGAGTAAATAAATAAAGCTGTAAAAAGGAAATTTCTTTTAATACACCTCTTTTAAAAAAATCGCAGGAATCCATTTACAGCGCTCAGGTTTTTCACATCATCAATTATACGTCGGTTGCTCAAGTGTGGACAACCCAACAATTTCTACATTTACGCTCCAAACAATACTACAAATAACGTAGTTTACCAGAATGCCCTAAAATGAAATTAAAATGAATTTGGACATTACTCTCACCATACGTGTTGAGATATTTCAACACAGGCTATAAGGAGTAATGTATGCATTATTTATCATTAAGCACTTCACATAATTTCTCTCTCTTTTTTTTAATGTTGATTAAAAATTTTAGTTTCTAAAGAAGGTATTGTATTTCTTTTCATCCTTCAAAACCAGTCTCATAGTGCACTACTGAAAGGTAGCTTATCTATCATAATCAACCAACACGCGAGCGCAGCCGCGGGTTTAAGCTAGTAACAAATAACATGTCAGTGTGTATTTCATGACTACTTATAACTGAAACCGCTAATTTTATAGAACCTAAAACGACTATTTCGACGTTAACGCCTATTTTTGCCCATTGCTGCTTTAAAAACTAAGTCGTCTATTTATTCAAGTTTCAAAAGATTTCACTTGCATCGCAGGTCAAAGGTAGTAGCACTGAAGTCGATACTCAACCTACACTCATGCACTGCATAGAAACCGAAAATATATTGTGGAGTCTTACATACAGATTTCTGTAGATGAAACACCGACAGTATCGGGCAACAAGTTGGAAATCTGATTGTTCACAAGTTGGACCAAGGAACGCCTTCCAGAGGTTATTTAGTTTGTTAGAAACTACTCCAAAAGACTAACGAACTAACAATCGCTGTGCACGTGGTTAGCGGCAGCAGTAGAACATTACAGTAAGCGTCTGCCAGGTGCCATGAAGGTAACTGAAAATATACCTGAGGTTACCATTTCTGTAAGTTACCCAACACAGTTACTCCAAGAACCTTCAGCTCAATGGGCCTTTGCTTGTATTAGAGACAACTTCACATTTTCGGCGATAGTTATTTCCGAATTAGAAGATACACCTATTACACCTATTTCCGAGAAATGCCGGAGGGAGTGAGAAACAAAATTAATGAAGAGCTACGTGAAGTGGAAGAGAACCTTCCAGAAGAACACGGGCTTGAAGGGCCTTTGCGTGGCAGCATTCATACTTAGCGGTAACTCCAGTTCCACAGATTGTAGCATTCTTGTCGAAAACGTGCCGAAAATGATGCACACCTCTGTTACATCCGTAGATGTCGGAATGTTCATTCTCGGCATATAAATTATTACGAAACAACGAGCGCAATTACTTTTCTCTAGAAAATCTGCAAAAGATTTTAGTCAATTACTGTGAAGCCAACTATGGTCTAAACGCTCACTGATTTATTCAGCGTTAGTTAAATTATACATTACTTGTATTTCAACATATAGCTCGTGATCTGCATTATATTATACTCTTCGAAATACTATAAAGGCTTGCTGTCAGTTTCAACATTAATGTTGTAAAGAAACAAGTACCAGCTCACAAATAACCACTGCGTATTTCACATTATGTTTATTTCTTCTGCAGAAAATTTTTTACGATTATTTTAGATTTTATTAGACGTAAATGACGTAATGAAAGAGCCTATTTTAGGCGCCTAAACTGCTAATTTTACGACCTAAAAATCCGTAGTCTGATAAAAAAAACTGACATTTTTATCATCACCCGTGAGAGCCTGACACTTCCAGAGCATTTCAAGCCAGCCAGGTTTCGATCGTCTCAACGTCAGACCTAAAGCTCTGCTTTAGAAGCCAGCGCTATGAGCACAACACCCTGAGATGTAAGGGACACGCGACTGTTACCAAATGTTGTAAGGGGTATGAAGCGGCGCATTGTACGCCACCTGCCAAGTGCGTAAATTGTTCTGTGGGTCACTCGGTCTACAGTAGAGATTGCAAAGTGCAGCTTGGGGATGGAAAGAAGGTCCAGGACATACAAACTACTAAGGGCAACGCATATGCTTAGGCCAAAAAGTCTATAACGTCTTGCAACTACGAGTATTTTCTCGGGTTCTGCTACTTCTACCCGTTCATTCCTTGAAAACGTAGTTGCCAAAGCCGTTGGATCCACCCAAACGGAGTTTGGTAGCAGAAATGCTTGCACTTGCCAGTGCACCAGCTGCAAGGCAGCAGTAGCTTAAAATGTACAAAATGTTTGTAAATCTATAGGACTTAACTACTCTGGTTATGTCTCTAGGCTTACAAACTACAGAACTAACTGAAGGACACACACACACACACACACACACACACACACAGACATGTTTCAAGGAGGACTTGAACCTCCGACGATGAGAAACCACAAGCTTCGCAGCAAAGCGCCTTAGAACACTCGGTCCCGCCACCGCGGTGACTTAGCTTAAGATCCTATGCCTCCCCCAGCAACATCGAACGGAGCAACAGATTATCGCTATTGTAGAGACCCTGCTACCGCCAACAGCAGAAGCTGCCCAAAAGTCCACCTTGGTCACCATACCGGTTCTATTGTCGCTTTTCCCAGCATCCCAAGTCCAAAACAGCAACTGGAAATTTGCAATCGCAGGTGAAACCTGAATGTAAGCAGTCAGAACCTACCAATGTTAGTATAGTAGATGCTTCATGTGATCCAGCTACGGAACTAATGGAGCTTCATATAAATCTGAGGCCATCATTTCACCCCAGGACTCAACAACCACTCGTTACAGTTTCTCCACCTCGGAGAAAAGAGCGGGTGAAGGCGCAATCTCCCTGAGGGATGTCTTCAATGGAAATTTTTTGGATTCAGTATTTGTAACTATCTGACACGTCTGAGTGGCATGTTCTCCTCGAAAAGGACAACCTCAGTGGACAGCTAAATGCTGTTTGGATATTTTCGTTAACACAGCATTCAAGCAGTTGCAGTGCTCATGTATGTGCGCTATCGATCGATAGTATGCTCCTTTCATCTGCCCTCTCATGACACGCTCAATGTAGAGGCTACAAGGACGTTTTTACCAATTCAGATTTTACGTACAAATTGTCGGGCTCTGGGCTATCTGTCACAGACATAGAAGAATATAAAAGTTTCTCCTGGATTCGTGCTCGATTGTATTGAAAACAGGTCAGTACATACTTTTGCACGGCAACCTGGTCGTTCTCTGCCATACGTCTCGCTTTGCTCTCCATCCCTTGCCAACACTGCTCAATGGGAAGTGGTCGATGACCTTTAAATAGGTGACAACTTCCCAGTCTAGATCCGTCATCCAGTTGGAATGGAACATGTAAGACAAGCACCGCGATGGGTGCTCAGTTGAGGAGACTGGACACTTTGTGACAGTGTCTGGGAATGGATGATTCTGATTACCCAAACGATCCATCACTGCTGTTGCATCCATTCAAGACGTCCAAGAAGGCAGACTGACATCAGGATCAGGGGGTGGTCTTGCTTACGTTCCAACACCAACCGACTATACAGAATCTACAAAATCTCGCAGCCTTTAGGATTGCAGGATCGAAGTGTTAATGTTTCATCATAATTATATTTTCTGATAAAGAAATTTGGATAAAGTATAATTATTTTAAGGCAACTTGTGGGGCTACATATTTCCTTATACAGTGAGAAACATCTTAAAGACTTGAATATTTTTAAAAGTCTTAGCCATACTTCATGAAGAGCTGTCAGGATTCGTGTGTTGCAGTTTTATGAGTCTCTTAGCGATCTCGGATTGACTATGGGTTCACAGTGTCTGCAAGACTTCCTCATTGAAAGATGTTGGACATGTTGCATCATAAAGGCATTAATGTCACAGCTGGGGCATTCTGGATCAGTGCCGTATCAATTCTCTGAAGCTGCTGAGCCTCCACTGAATCTTGGCGACAGGGCCTCATGGTACGCAAGGCGTATTCCACACTGCCCATCCATGGACACCAGCACGCCATAATGCTGAGCCTCCTATAAAAAGGCTTTTTAGTAATCGGCTACGACGGGAGAGGCCTTTTGCGATTCGACTTCGGATTGTCTTTTAGATATGAGTGTGGTTCGTTTTAAAGATTGACGTCAAGTTGGAGGAGATTTTTAACCTTGGCTACTACTGAGGCTCAGAGTTCTTTTAGACTTGACGAGATTTAAGAAAGATTGCACCCCTGATTTTCGATTTCAGTTAGTATTGTTTTAACATTTCAGACAGGCATCACGATTTTGCAGTGGTGTACAGCGACGGTTCGAAACAAGGGTGAAACTTTTCTGTGAAATCCAACAAGAACAGATGAATCTTTTCTATTGTAGAAGATTGATGAAACAATTGTTTTGTCGACTAATAAAGGACTGACGGTTCTCTGACGTTGTTATTTAACAAAGATAAACGAAGCTGTACTGCCACTGATGAATCTCGATGTTCGGGAACTAGAAGTTCGACGGAGCTTACCTATTAAATATATTATTGCGTCTTAGTGAAACCTATTGTAAAGAATTCTGACTTATTATGCTGTCTGTTGTATGAACTATTGTCCGATGATATAAATGTGGTATATTATTTATATATTCAATAATTTTGTGCACAGATAAAATTTTTTAACTAATCCTAAAAATATTACTGTGTGCTTTAAAGAATTTCAGTGTATGCTGAAAAATTTACATATTATGTGGATACATATATCCAGAATTATTTTTATCGTAGTATCCCCGCCAGGAACTAGGATTTTTATCTGTCACTTTCCTCTTCTTTCACCTCTGGCAGTATTGCTCATGTGAATGATACCGAGTAGCACCATGGTTCGGAACCCACGTTAAACTGTAGGTCCCCCTATAACTGGCTGGGTAAGTCAGTTCGAAGGTCGGAGGAAGGCAACGGCATACCACCTCCAAACAGGACCATGCCTAGTAAAGCACTGTGGTGTTCAAACCAATCTTCGGATTGTTGACTACGTTTTTAGGCGACGTCAGACTCGACACATTAGTCTCGTGAGGTTAAGTGAGGTCAGTGCCTAGTCTTAAAATTCCGCCCCCGCCGGTCACGCAGTTCCGCTGCGGCAGAAAGCAGCGATGTTCTGATATTAAAATCACTCTGCGATGGGAATATTGTCACAGCACTTTTATGACGGTAATTTGAAAGGTAATTTGACTAACAAAATTAACAGTTAACTGAAATTTTAACATTTACCGATTTAGTCTTAAATAACTCATGTGGCATACATGAATCTTAAACTCATTCAGTAAATTGAATTATAACTTTATCAACACTATGACTGTTAAAAATAATGTAATTCATTGGGTAAAATAATTTACTGCTTTCAGATTAATGAATTTCTATGATTATTTCTGCACATACAGGAAAAGGGGTCTCTTGTAGTGCATTTACACATTCAAAGTTCATAGATATCAACACTAGTAAATCTAATTTGGGAAAGGTGATATTTTTCTAACTGTAATAGTAAGACCGAAGGTCATTTAAATATTTCATTAGATATTAAAAACAAACATTTTTAACTTGTAGATAAATGGTAATCCTTTTAAAAGTTTTTATACTGTCAATTCAAAATTGATTATTCATAAATACTTTCTACTATAACAACAATATGTGCTTGTTAAGTGAGACTTTCACTTCCAAAAATGCTACTGAATTACTAAACCGCTATTTTACTTTGTTTCATAGCTGGAACAAAAAATAAACTTTTTTTTAAATTCTGATTCCATCCTCTATCTGTTTGTACCATGCCTGCTGATCAGACAACCTCTTTTTCTTGGTGAGATAAACCTGGAATTGTATGTCTCCGGCCAAACAATGACCTCCACGAGACGAGGAAATGATATTATTACACAGCTGTATATCTTTAGGACACAGTGCCATCTCACTAACAATTATTTTTCTGCCATCTACAGTCGTTTTTCAAGTGTTTTCCGATAGTGAGACCAGGATTCGTCTTCCCATTGCCTTTCAGATTTTTCAGCACAGCTTCATGTTATCCTGACGGCTCTAGAACAAGTGCAAACTGTTTATTTTCTGCTCCGACTTCATTTAGAAAATCATTGCAATACATGTACCTATCTGCGACGGAAACAAAGTTGATTCATGAGCAACTGTACATCCTGCAATTGCGTGGTAAGCAGCAGAGCATATGGTAATGTGGTGATTCTGGGTAATGAAGCGGCTGACGTGGCAGCGAAGGGAGGTTTTTTTTTTTTTTTTTTTAAACAAAATATTTGTCTGAGTACAATTTACAAATTAAAATTTACCTGCTTTTTTTTCTTTTTTCTTTTTTTTTCATACACAAATGATAGTAAAGGTAGCAAAATGAATGTAAAACTTGATAGGCAATGTTCCACACTAAAGCCATTTGTCACCAAAACATTTTTTATCTTGCACAATTTTTATTCAAAACTGTAGTTGATGCCGCTACTAGGTAGAGATTTTCTTATTGACTCTGAACTTTATTTTGCTAGTTCAAAGATTTTTAGGCGAGTGAACAATTTAAATACGTTTTTTTAAACTTTCTGTGTAATTTGATTGTACGACGAACACTGTTCCTTTCATCTTACAGATCTGATGATAGCATGTGCGGAAACAATAAATAAACATAATTTTAGCTATCTAGAGATCTTTTTATTCTTAATGAAAGAAGTTATAGGATAAAATTACAACGTAGGGAAATGCTACTAATATGAGATGAATATCAAAGAAAGCATAAAGGGACGTGTAACAGTTTAGTGAGAAGTTAATGAATTACTGGTAAGTACTTTCTAAGAAATTCAATGAATAAACGTAGTGCCTTGATTACATTGATTGGAAAGACAAGAAGGTCAAAAGAAGCTATTCCTAAAGGTACTTGTACAGTCAGTAATGGTGAGTATGCAAAATTTACCGTGTTTTTTCAAACGGTCCAAAGTCGTTGCAACGTAATTCGTCGACACTACCGATGGATCAAGCCGTGGCGGTAATGTGCAAACGAGATGACTAAAAACATGTGCCTAGAGTCACCAATGGGTTGCTGTGAGATAAGCTGCTTTCAAATGATGGTTCCCTACAGAGTGTGTGAAATGAGGCTAGAAAGTGTGTTTAAGCTCTCAGGGTAGGCTTTCTAATATGTTTGCTGTGAGACTAGTGGTACCTCTGTAACTTATTCCTGACATACAATGAGAAATCACCTGGTGTGAAAAAATTCTGCGATAAGGCTTGTCGCTTTGTGGTAGGTTACTCCATTTGGGCTACAGTAAACTATCTTCTTGTACTCAGGAAGCCGCTACACTGGTAGCGGGGGCTGAGTGGCGTGGACTGGGCGGTGTTTTAGGATAGAGGGCCTCGGGAAAAAAAACTAAATGGGCTGTCTCAAAGGGTGCACGTGGATTACAGGAGAAATGTAGATGTAGGAACTATCAGTATAACAGTTGTAAATTGTCGTAGCTGTGTCGGGAAAGTACCAGAACTACAAGCGTTATTAGAAGTCACCGAAACACATACCATTATAGGCAGTGAAAGTTGGCTCAAGCTTGAAGTAAGTTCAGCAGAAGCTTCTGCAATAGATCTGTGTTCAGAAAGGTAAGATCAAACAAAATAGGTGGAAGCATGTTTGTCGCCGTCAAAAGTAGTATTTCGCGTAGCGACGTTAAAGTTGATTGTTCCTGTGAGCTATTATGGGTGGAGGTTGTACCTCAAAATCGTGAGAAGTTAATAATTGGTTCCTGTTACCGGCCTCACGACTCTGACGATACAATAGCAGAAAGGTTCAAAGAAAACCTGAGTCTAATTACAAAAACGTACCCGACTCACACGATAATAATAGGCGGTGATTTTAATTTACCCTCAATCTGTTGGAGACATTATATTTTCAAATCAGGAGGTACGCATAAAACATTGTATGAAATTGAACTCAACACATTCTCTGAGAAATACTTCGAACAATTACTTCATAAGTCAACTATAATTGTAAATTGATGTGAAAATACACTTGATCTCTTAGCAACAAATAATCCTGAGCTCATAACGAGAATCAAAACGGGTACAGGTATTAGTGAACACAGAACTGTCGTAGCAATGTTGAATATTGAAAGTCCCAAAGTTACAATAAATAGACAAAATGTATGTTACATCAGGAAAGCAGATAGAAATAAAATAAATTGCTTCTTGAAAGACAGCTTCCACTCGTTTTAACACTAAACGTGAGTTTAGACCAGATGTTCCTCAATTTCAAAGAGGTGGTATCGAGAGGAATTGGCATCTTTATACCAAATAAATTAATAAAAGAAGGAGGTGATCTCCCTTTGTACACAAAACAGGTCAGAACACTGATTCATAAGCGACGGAAAAGGCATGCGATATTTAAACGAACACAAAATCCCAGAGGATTTGCGGTCCTACACAAAAGCTCGAAATTTAGCGAGGACTTCGATGCGAAATGCCTACAATACTTCACAACGAAACTCTTTCTGGAAATTTGACTTAAGACCCAAAGAGATTTTGGTCATATGTTAAATATAACAGGGGGCAAAACACAAACAATTCCCTCACTAATTGATAGTAATGGCGATCCTGCCGATAATAGCGCTACTAAAGCAGAGTGACTAAACATAGCTTTTAGAAACTCATTTACCAAAGAAGACGAAACCAATATTCCAGATTTCGAATTACAAACAGACGCCAGAATGACTGACGTAGAAGTAGATATCATTGAAGTGGTGAGGCAACTAAATTCACTTAACAAGAACAAGTCTTCTGAACCGGACAGTATACACATTAGTTTTCTATTAACAGCCATATACGACGGCTCTCTGAAAAAATGATCTGTACCAAAAGATTGGAAAGTTGCACAGGTCACACCCATATTCAAGAAAGGCAGTAGGAGTAACCCACTAAACTACAGTCCTATTTCATTGACGTCAATCTCCAGCAGGGTTTTGGACCATATCCTGTATTCAAATATTATGAATTACCTCACACGAAGTGATGAGTGGTATCGACAAGGGTTCGCAAATTGATTCCGTACTTCTTGATTTCCAGAAGGCTTTTGACACCGTACCTCAAAAACGGCTTTTAATCAAATAGCTTGGTTGAGGTATATCGCCCCAAATTAGCGACTGTAGTAATCGAAGGTAAAGCTGTGACTAAAGCAGAGGTGATATCGGGCGTTCCAAAGTGTAGTTTTATTAGTCTTCTGCTGTTCCTTATGTTCAGAAGCGATTTGGCAGAAAATCTTAGTAGCTCTCTTAGTTTGTTTGCAGAAGATGCCGTCATTTAAAGTCTAGTAAAATCATATGAAGATCAAAACCAACTGCAGAACGATCTGAATAAGATATCATTTTGGTGTAAAAATTAGCAATTGACTCTAAATAACGAAAAGTGTGAAGTCGTCCAAATGAGTACGAAAAGAAATCCGTTAAACTTTGTTTATCAGATAAATCATTTAAAAGTGAAAGCCATAAAGTCCACAAAATACCTAGGAATTACTATTACTTCAGACTTAAAGTGGAAAGACCACGTAGATAAAGTCGTGCGAAAGGCTAACAGTGACTGCGTTTTATTGGGAGAACCCTTAAGAGATGCAACAGAACTACTAAAGAAACTGCATACTCTACGCTTGTCCGTTCTTTTTTGGAGTATTGCTGCCCAATGTGGGATCCTTATCAGGTGGGTATGACGGAGGACATCGAAAGAGTCCAGAGAAGCGCAGCTCGTGTCGTATTGTTACGATACAGGGGAGACAGCGTTACGGAAATGATACAGGATATGGGATGGGAACCATTACAACAACGGCTCTCGTCGCTGCGGCGTGGGCTACTTACGAAACTCCAATTGCCAACATTCTCCTCCGAATGCGAAGATATATATGCGACGTAGCAATGATCGTCAGAATAAAATACGAGAAATCAGTGCCCGAAGGGAGAGAATTAGGTATTCTCTCGACCCCCCGCGCTATTCGAGAATGGAATGGGAGATAAATAGTATAAATTTGGTTCGTTGATCTCTCTGCCAGTCACTTAAATGCGATTTTCAGAGTATCCCATGTAGATGTATCTCTCTCCGTCTTGGTGATGGCTTGGCGCGATAGCTACCAGTGAAAATAAGTGGATGTTGGTGTGATCTGTTTCAACAGTTATCTTCGGAATTAAAATTGCCTTTCGTAATGGTATTGAGCCGTGACTACCTGTCAAACGCCATCACTGGCTAAGCATCACGTATCCTCTGTAAGGTAAAGGAGTCAAGATTGGTTTGAATACACAACGTGCTTTAATAGGTTATTTTGTTTGTTTGGGATAAGGGGACCAAACTATTAAGGTTATCTGTCCCCGGTTGGGGAGGGAGTGAGGCTAGGAATGGAGGGGAAGGTAAAGGCAGTACCGTCCAGGAAGGAAAAGTTACATTAGCTCGGTGTCCCGTGCTCGCCAAGCACGTACTCATGGAAGAACCGTGTGCCCTCAGGTGGTTGGGCGGGGGGGGGGGGGGGGGGAATTACTAGACATCATCCTGTTTGCAGGTGGTATGCCGTTACCTTCCTGCGACCTTCGAACTTACTTACCCAATCACTTATAGTGGAACCTAGAGTTTAACGTGGTTTCCGAATCACAGTGCTACTGGATAATTTTTACACCAGCAACATTGCAGAGGTGAAAGAAATGGAAAGTGACAGATTAAAATCCAGGGACTTGGCTAGAATCGAACACTCGACCATAGGATTAATAGTCTTACACCCTACCACTGTGCTACCGTGTCTGACTAGAACGAAAATCTAAATTCCGAGAACGTCTTAATTTACGACTAGATGACGGGGCCATGGAGTGACAACTTACCATTAGCTGATGAGTTTGTATACAGAACGACAAAAAATGTTCAAATGTTTGTTCAAATGTTTGTAGAACTTATGGGACTTGACTACAGGGTCATCAGTCTTAGGGACTTACAAACTACTTATGAACTAGTTAAGACTAAGGACTGCAAAAATATCCATGACCGAGGGGGGATTCGAACCCCCGGCCGCAGTGGCCGTGCAGACCGTGACTGGAGCGCCTCAGTCCCCTCGGCCAGCGCGGCCGGCCCAGAATCTTGCTTCTGGTGTTTAAAATGTTTGTAAATCTATCGGACCAAACTGCGTGGTCATCAAAAATGTTCAAATGTTTGTTAAGCTTATGGGACTTAACTACGGGGTCATCAGTCCCTAAACTTACAAACTACTTATGAACTACCTTATACTAAGGACGGCACAAATATCCATGCCCGAGGGGGGATTCGAACCCCCGACCGTAGTGGCCGTGCAGACCGTGACTGGAGCGCCTCAGTCCCCTCGGCCACCGCGGCCGGCTGCGTGGTCATCAGTCCGTAGTTTACAAACTACTTACGAGCAAGCTAATACTAAACATGGTACAAACATCCATGCCCGAAGGGGATTGACTGCGGCGCCTCAGTCACGGTTTGCACGGCCACTACGGTCGGGGGTTCGAATCCCACCTCGGGCATGGATATTTGTGCCGTCCTTAGTGTTAGCTAGTTCATAAGTAGTTTGTAAGTTTAGGGACTGATGACCCCGCAGTTAAGTAACATAAGCTATACAAACATTTGAACATTTTTTTTCGAAGGGGATTTGAACCCGCGACGGGGAACAGCCTCGCGTATCGTAGCATAGCGCTTCAATGCGCTCGGCCGCTCCGCCGCGGCACAGAACGGCAGTTCCGCGTGGTGGCATTGCTCTGATCAAAATGGTTACTTACTGAATGGTACGCCGAACGCGTCCATTCGATGCTTGTAGGGTGCAAGAAACAACAAATACCGAAGCCGAATAAATACATCTTCCTGGAATACGCCTAACCTCTTTCCATTTCAGATTTGAGGCGATGCATTTAATGTCAAGCCTCTTGCATACTAGAGACCTGGGTTCAAATCCTGACCGTTGCAATTTTTTTTAATACTTCGCCTTATTATTTTATCATACTACCTGCCTCAATACTCGTACTGATTAACGGTAGTTACGTAATATAAATGGAATAGTTGGAATGAAATGATAAGGTTCCGTCATAAATAAATGCAATAAAAAATTCTGAATAAACTGCGTATAGGATTGGTAAAGCAGATAGCACCATAATCTGGCGAGATAGTACCCTCTTCAGCTTGAATTTGCTGGTGCTAATGTAATATTGTTGTTGGTGAACCTGTTTCAGGAAAGCTGCAAAATAAGTAAAATATCCTGTGATGGTGATTTGGATAGCAGTTGAAAAACGTTTTATTAGAGCCTGTGACCGTTTATCTCCATTATATTAATTTTAAATTGAGTTACGTAAAATCTTGAATAGCAGGCGGAAAATCGGGTTTCTTAGTATTAATGGCAAAAATTATTGTAGGTTTGGGAGGTAAATATGAATATGGATTAATTAAAGGATGAGTTTGGAATATAAAAGTTAATGGCAAGACTAAGGATGCCGTCAAAATGGCGTACAAATACAAAATTGTAGCATTTTTACGGAATTACTGATTATTTTTACGTGAAAAGGGGAACTAACCAAATTAAAAAATGGAGGTGAATTTTCGTTCTTTAATTCATAAATTGCAGTCATGCGTACCTCACATAAAGAAGATAAATTTCTTGGAAATCCGGAGCAGTGTCTTGTTGATGCTACCAGGATGCTTCTCTCTCTGATCCACGGTAAAATCTGGAAAATGACTTGTGGAATTCTGTCTTCCAACTCTTCGAGTTGTGTTATAACATGCTGCCATAGAAGCATTGGCAATGTGTGGTCATGCATTGTCTTGTGTGAAATAACCGTACAGATTTTCGTTAGGTGAAAGTTCATGAAAAACTGGATACAGGATATTATTCACATACCTGTCAGAATTTATTGTTCCTGAAAAAATATTCGACTAGTCATCTCCCAGATTTTGGCAGCCGAAATTCGTCGAGTGTTCGCAAATGTGTTCAAGAAATGTCAGGCCGCTCTTTGCATAGAAGAACATCATTTTGAACATCTACTGTAAATAAAGGTAAGCTTAGGTTACTCAGATGGCAATGTTTTTTAGACTTTAACTCAGTGTATGCGCCCGCAGCACAGTAGAGTCCGAGAATCAGGCGCTGCCATGGCTGGCGGATGCGGTGTTGGCGGCTGCGGCCGGGAGCCGTACCGCGCGATCCGCGGACGCCTGGCAGGCGTCTTTCGTGAGACACCCTATATATATAAAGTCGTTGACCAGAGAGACCTAAAACATTAATATCGATATAGCCGTAATATCAGGATCGTCACATTTATCCTCTTTTATGTTGTGGGGAAGGAAGCGTGCAAATTAGGCCAAAAACAGAACTATTTTATTACAGATGAACATGGAAAAATAGTAGATATGTAAGTGAATGGTTTACATCGTACACAGTAATAAATGATTAGCAGACTGCAGACTGCTGAAAAGCAGACTGCTTTTGTATGTATATTGAAGAACATCTTCCATCTGTTCACGTGTGCACATGGCACGGAAGAGATGCTAATCTGATGATGGTAATTCCGAAACGCGTAATTTTTGAGAGCACGCTGTACATGAAGTGTGACCAATAACAAAGAATTTGCGACCTAACCAGCTTCACAGCAGTACTACCTAATCATTTCATCATGGTCGCCTACCTCCTCAGTGACTTTATGTCGCATTTACAATAGTAATAAATGATTTACTACCTTCTTGGTAGTTATTTTATGTTGCAATGCCTTTTGTTTCATTGTACTTTCCCATTATGTCAGCGTCTGTGCATTCAGAGTGGGTCTTGTAAGTGACGCTACGTCGTCTAACGCCGCGCGTCGTGAAGTCGGTGGCTGCTGACCCCGTCTGAAACAGCGCGGTCAGCGCAGCTCTAGTTTGCATCGTCCACTGTTTCCTGTGCCACCCGTTCACATTATTGACTGGGTTGAGATTTCGTTCTGGTATGGATACATGAAAAGAGATCAGATAGAGCACTGGAATTGTACAAAGCCAGAGGAATTAATTAACCCCGCTGTAAGAGAGTCATGTTTGATTAGTGAGAACTGGTGACTTGATTTGAAGTATTCTCAGAAGGACGAATGCAAAGTACATTTAAGACAAGGAAGAGAATCGTTTCTTAGACACTAACTTAACTGAACTGAACAAGTACTTTTATGTACAATATGACGCATTGAATGATTTCATTCTTTGTGCGTTCCCTTTTATGAACATTGTTAATGCTCACATCTATTTACGACGCCATTGTGTTCTTTTTTGGTTTTGAAACTTCAATTTTCATTATGGTAAACTAAGGGTTGAACAAGCCTTGCCTTTAATATTCAGTAACATCTTAGTTATAAAACGTTTCTACACAGTTTCTGCTATTTTATTATATTATGTGCCATAGAAGTGATATTTTGGACTATTTGATTAATGTCTGTATTTTCGTGGCTCATGAGGTTGGTAGTTCACTTTGCTTTCACCGCCCGTAAGTCAGCTGCTGGTGCTCTGATCTAGCGCAGTTGGCCTAGTCAGTGTTGCTTCGCGTGGCCGCCTACCGTATCACGCGTTCGTTGCAAAACGTTCCAGACTGATTGTTTTTGTTCACGGTTTTATATTAGTTGGAGTCAACGCAGAAGCAGACTGGTCGACATCCTCACATCTTTCACAGAGGGTTCCAAACACACAACAGTCTCTCTGGCCCAATGTATCAAAGAAGAACGAAGGCAAAAGTAGCAGCTGACCAGAGATACCATACGGCTATGAGTCAAAATAGAAGCTCCGTCTGCCTGAGCTAATGGCGGGATTGTCCCACTTAGGTTCAATACTGGGTGCCATTCCGATATTGCAGAGCCTCGGAAACAGGGCGGGAATTACGGAGAGGAACATCAGAGTGTCGTGTTGGAGAGCGAGATGCTCATAGATAATCAGTGCGGTTTTCCAGACAGGGAGCCAGGATGGAATAACGCCTACCACATCTGACCAGTAAACAGGGGATTCGGATTCCAATCCCGGCCAGGTATGCCTGGTAACTAGTGTATTGACAGGACCGTGGGATTCGCTCAACGAACAAGTAACTAATTACCATGATAATGCATTAAGATATACAAGCACACTAATGAATGCCAGGGTTTACGATTACGTAAGATGATGAATCAGTTTGGCTTTCGTCCGTAGGCGCGTGCGGACCTGCTCCGCGCGCAGGGTACTGCCCCGCCGCCGGTGTTGTTTACTTCCGCGTCGCGGTATTTGTATTGTCTCGAGTCCAGTAACTGTGTACGTTATGGCGCACTCTTACCGCCGAGCGACCCTGAAAGTTACATTCCAAGCAGAACATCCACGACCACGCGCTTACGAAATTGAACAATTTATTCGTGATGAGCTACGATTGAAACCACAAGAAGTGATAGGTATCCACTTCTCGATCACCGGCAGTGTCGTTTACATCAAAATGACATCTGAGGACGCATGTGCTGAAGTCGTACGACAACACGCAAAAGGACTGAAATTCAAACACTCGGACGGACATATCGGGGAGGTGACGGTGGACCATGCAGGATTCGGACTGCGAACACTTCGTGTGTTTGAGCTTCCATTCGAGGTACCGCAAGACGCCGTCATTGAAGCCTTTCGCCCCTACGGCAAGGTTGTGGGACACATGGCTGAAAAATGGCAGACGTTCACGACGTACCAAGTATTAAACGGCGTACGACAGATCAAGATCGAACTGTCAAAACACGTACCATCCTACCTAATGATTGGTGGTGTGCGAGCCATCGTCATGTATGATGGACAGCCGCGGACTTGTGCAGGCTGGGGACAAGAGGGCCACGTTCGTTCCGAATGTCTCCATCGCCGTTTACTTCGGATTCCGACAGACGAGGCAGTTCCAGCTGTAACAGCACCACCTGTATCAGACTCCTACGCCTCAGCCGTGCGAAAACCTGAAGCAACACTTCAGGATGCGTCCTTTCTCCCGCCAACGCTTCCCGCCGAGGACTGCAGCGTGGAAGAGACTTCCGCATCCTCTTCTACCATGCCTGAGACGAGACCGACAAACTTTCAGTACATGAAAGACGGCGCGGCCGAAGCGATGGACCTCGACCCAAGAGTGGTGCCCACCGCAGCTTTCATACAGACGGGCACTACATCTGACGACGGACACCCGCACTCCGACACGGAGCAGCACGTTCGGAAACAGCGGTCGCCCAGGAGACGGAAGAAGAGAAGTCGACCGTCCTCCGATGACATCTCCCCACAGGAAGACGACAGGATGTCTGACAGTGTTCTCTCTTCGAGCGTCACAACCACGGAAAACGCCGTACCCGATGTCCCAATCGAAGAACGTTCTATTCACTGCCTTCTATCTCCACCGACAACAGTGGACCCTGTAGAGGCACCCCCACAGGATAACACTGTGGCAGCATCACCACCCCTACCACTCGAAGGGAGTGAGAATCACTCGAATTTCGTGTCGGCCCCCTGGAGCGCCGATGTCGAAGATGAGGCAGATCAGAACTCTGGCCCGCCGGATGGGGCGAATCCCTCGGTGGCGCCCGACAAAACTTGCGCCTAGTGATTGCAGACACAGTGGCGGCTTCTGACGCCCCACACCCACCGGACATCTTAACAGAACCCCTATCGACATCAGCAGGA
Source organism: Locusta migratoria (assembly GCA_026315105.1). Classification (NCBI taxonomy): domain Eukaryota; kingdom Metazoa; phylum Arthropoda; class Insecta; order Orthoptera; family Acrididae; genus Locusta; species Locusta migratoria. The sequence goes on from CM048747.1 coordinate 526,366,757, forward strand.
GCACGTCCGCAACACTACCGCATTGCAACGATGAATCTTGCTACCATCAGAGCTCCTCACAAATTGGCGATGTTCCGTGACACCATATACGCTGCCGATGTCGACATTGCCCTTCTTAAAGAAGTGTTCGTCTCTGCCTTCTACGCTCCTACCGGCTACGAAGCGCACATCTCTCACGCCTCCGACAATGGTAGCGGAGTTGCCATCCTCCTCCGCGAAGGGCTCCCTGCTGAAGATGTCGTGTACCTTCCTAATGCGAGGGGAATGGCCCTTACTCTGTTCGGTGTGCGTGTTATCAACGTATACGCACCGTCAGGCTCCAACAGACGTAGAGAACGACATGTCTTCTTTGCTGACGAGGTAATGCCGCTTTTTGTGGGTCCACTGGATGATCTGGTGCTTGGCGGGGATTTCAACTGCACACAAGGACCCACTGATCAACTCCCCACACATTCTCCGTGCGCAGCCCTGTCTTCCATTATCGATCGACTCCAACTAATCGATTCATGGACGAAACTCTATGGAACACGCGCGGGGTTCACATACTACACAGCACACTCGTCCAGTCGACTCGACCGCGTTTACCTTACACGCACCCTCGCTGATGCCACACGACATGCTGAAGTATGGCCTATGGCCTTCTCCAATCATGAAGCCTACATCTGCGACGTCGTCCTCGCCCGACAACGAGTGTGGCACAGTCGCGGTCCGTGGAAACTGAACGTTGCCCACCTGACTGCTCCTGACTGTCGATGCGTAGTAGAGGACGCATGGGCCCTCTGCCGCCGCCGTCGCCCCGCCTACACGTCGACTTTATCATGGTGGTTATCCTGCGCGAAACCGGCACTACGAAAAGCATTGATGGGATACGGTAAAGATGTCAAGGCCTGGCAAGCAAGCACCTTAGACTTTCACTACGCGATCCTACGAGAGTGCACTTCGATGCCATTCTCTCCATCTCGACAGACGATCTTGCATCGTGCTAAAGCACATATCACCCTTCTCACGCGTCGACGATTAGAAGGCGTCATTGTGAGGTCCCGTACTAATGATCGTATACCTCAGGAACCACCGTCTATGTACCATGTACTTGCAGAACGCAGTCATCGACGTCGAGCTCTTATACAAGATCTTGTCGATGTGGAAGGCCGACGATATACATCTCAAAAAGATATTGGTCATGCTTTTCATTCTCACTTCACCCGGTTGTACATGGCCGCTCCACAAAACCTAACTTTAATCGAGGAGGTTGCGGCACTCATCACTAACACTGTTCCGGAAGACGTGGCGACTGAACTCGAAGAAGACGTGACCACTGACGAAGTCCTGGACGCTATCAGGGCGGGAGCCGCCAATAAATCCCCAGGACCTGACGGCCTCCCCCTAGAATTTTACAAGAGTTTTAGCTACATGTTGGTACCCATTTGGACAGCTATCTGCCGTGAACTGATGTCCCCAGCAACGACGATCCCTCCCGCCTTCCTCGACGGTGTTATTGTTCCCGTCCCTAAACCTCAGGGGCGATCACGGATCAGCGACTACCGGCCCATCACTCTTCTCAATAGTGACTTAAAGATATTCACCCGCTTGTTAGCAACTCGACTCAAGAAGGCAGCACCGTACGTAACATCCCACGACCAGACTTCCCTGGGTGGAGCCAACAATGTTCGAACGGCCCTTTGCCGTTACAGGGACATGATTGCGCTCGCCAAGTTCCGACAACTGCCTGGTGCACTGGCTTCGCTTGACTTCAGTCAGGCATTCGATCGGGTAGATCACACTTTTCTGGTAACGGTCCTACAACACATGGGCTTCCCGGCACAAATAGTGAGTGTAGTAAAGCGCCTTTTGAGTGGCGCAACTTCCAGAGTACTCTATAATGGACGCCTCACTGCGCCTCTTAGGATTGCACGGTCTGTTAGACAAGGTTGCCCACTTTCTACAATTATGTATGCATTTGTCTTAGAACCCCTGCTCCAAGGACTTCGCCAACGTCTGACGGGCATATCTTTGCACGGACACCGTTTCTGCTGTGTGGCATACGCTGATGATCTCATGCTCTTCCTACGCAGTGAAGACGACGTTCGCGCAGCTCTGACATGGATAACAACATATGGCGAAGCATCGGGCAGTTCTCTCAACGTTGCTAAATCGAAAGTTCTGCTTGTTGGAGAGGGTCTATCTGCTAGATGCGTTGCCCCCCTAAGTGTGGCCACCACCGTCCGCTACTTAGGCATTGACTTTACAAAAGATCTTCGTCGTTCGGCGACCTTAAATGGCAGGCGTCTGCTCCAAACGATCCGGGGAAGCCTCTTTCAACACCGATTTAGATCTCTGGATGTGATTCAACGTGCGCGTTACGTGAACGTTTATCACGCCTCTCGCATTCCCCCATGTGGCACAAGTGTTCCCGATCCCGATATCCATTGCCCGTCGCATGATGATGGCGATGGGATCCTTTGTCTGTAGTGGACTTTATTCAAGGTCCAATATACCTCACTTTCCCTCCCACGGGATCGTGGTGGGGTCGGTCTCTTCCACGTCCCACAAAAAGTCACGGCACTGTTTGTTAGTTCCCAACTGAAAATATGGCGACACTGCCCGACGAGCATGACCGGACTGCTTTTACGAGAATATGCACCCGTCTCTAAAACATCCCCAGTCAATTTATCTGACATTCCAGGCCCTTTTTACTACATCCGACACTTCTTTTTGGAATTAAGCTACATTTACCAATCCTTACCTCTTTCACGAATATTACGGGCAAAGACTGTCTATGAGACCCTCCAACTACATCAGCCCCCCAATCCTATTGAACAAAAGTTTCCGCAAATCATATGGCGTCGTGCATGGAAAGCAGTACATGCAGTTTTTCTTGATTCCAGCGTCCAGTCCGCCTGGTATATCACCGTCAACGGTAAACAAGTCAACCGTTATCGCCTGCACCGTATCCGACTCGCTGACACACCCCTATGTCTTCACTGTGGGGTGGATGACACCGACAACCACCGGTCCGAATGTGGTCCTTCCTCCGACGTCTGGAGACTCACACAACGCATTCTCGCTTTCGTCACCCGACGTACACCTGCGCAGCTCTCATTCCAGACGCTGCTATTCCCGGACACGATTTATTACCCGGCCACGAAAACTAACGCTGTGAACTGGATACGCGGACACACCGTCCGTTACTTTTTCGACCGAGACGAGAAATCAGAACTGGATTACTGGACGTACCTCAATGATCGCCATTGCGCTATCGTTCGTAACCCCAAATACCAACAGTACTTTTCCAATTTTTTATGGAGCGTCTTTCACGATCCGCCTCCCAGCTGGAACGTTCAAACTATGAGAAGCTAATGTGATGTTCTTGTTGATATGAGTCCTGAAAGAACTGAAAACGGAACCTATACAAAAATTATCGAGAAGACGAGTTTGGATGTTCCCCACTGAAGACGTGTGAAGAACTGCACAAAGAGAACAAGACATAGAACACTTCAATAAAGCAATAAAAATAAATAAATAAATGATTGCAAATGACTCCTTCCCATTCCTATGTTTTCCTCCTATCACTTAGTGTATCTAGGTTAGTTTGATTTGGGATAGGTATAGACAGGAGCCAACGCCTGAAGAGGTACAGTTAATTTTTTTTTTTTTTTCTTAGGGCAAAAGTGGCGGTGGCACATAGGCCCCTTTATTTATTTTTCCTTTTTTTTGTAAAAAAAATGGCGGGCGTAGTGAAAAAAAAATGGCAAATAGAAAAAAAAATCCGAGACGAGAAAAAAAAAAAAAAAAAAAACTGAGACAATGAGCTTGTAACACAAGTAAACTGGTGATACGTAACGCAGAGATTGCACAGGAAAGTGAGGTGAGTCAGAGGGATGATGCTTGCTGGCTTGGGAGAGATGAGGGCAGAAACAGAGAGGAAGGGTTGATGAAAAGAGTGGAATGAGGTAAGGGGTTGAACGGAGAAATCTTGGGAAGATAGAAGGCAAGAAGTAAAACGGAACTGCCAATCGATCGCAGTGAAATGGATATTGTGGATAAAGGTTGTGTAGGAAGTGGATAGTAATTACGGGTAATCCCTAGGTTCTTTAAGGATTAGTGTTCAAAGTATAAAACAGCTGCGAACGTCTGATACTTTACGAATTAGTTAATATGTTAAATATTTGACTGTAAGTATTGGAGAATTTTAAAATGATTCTTAAAACTTTTTGAAAGTAACTAGGTACTTTCATTATGAAACACTTGGTAATTACAGCACGATTACCCTGAAGTGTATCTTAATTAAAACGAAGTTTCCCACTAATTTCATTGTATATGGCCCCATATCTCCTAACCAATATAAACGTTCGTATTCTCTCACATTTATACCATCATCCGCATCTGTGGGGCTGAAACTTCCCGGGGGGGTAATGGGGGTCGCAACAAGCCGGGCGTCTGTTCATCCGTTAAATTAACATGTGAAATCCATAGTAACAAACAAGTCAGTGATATGTGTTAATACTGTCCAAAAACTGTGTCGTGAGTAAATTAAAACGTCATGCATGAGTTGAATTTTTGGCTGCGTATCACCTCAAAGAAACGCTTTTCCCGCCTAGCAATGTTTGTAACGCATGTTCTGAACGCTCTAACGTACATCGTTTTAAGTTACATTCCGTAGTATATGCGGTTACGATCTGCAATCTATCTCGCGAAAGACGCTACAAAATGATGGTCATTTCTGATTTAGGCAGTGGTTCTCGAGTAGTTCGGACGGGACAGCGTGGACCACGATCTATCCGAAAACGTATCTACGGGCTAGCCGAACTATGCAGCTGAGGCTATTACTCCACTGTGATTACCCCGTGGACCAGCAGAATAGTATACAGCAACAGACAACGATTCAGAATTACCATAACGAGGAAACTCTGTTACAGAACACAAACATGTCGTGGAGTTACGTGTTACCCGATGTGGCTGGAGAATACATTACGTTATGCAGCTCGATTGCCAGCACACGTGTCAAAGACCGCTGCCAAAAGCTCGTGCTGGTCTGTCAGGATTTGTATAGGGCTGACAGCTCTGCAGCACCACCACGTGCAGACGCGACAGTCAAGTTGCCAAGTCCCGCACCAACTCTTGCGTCATCTCTCGTTATGGCGTCGACACAAGAAGCATGTGTCTGAACGTGTGCGGTCAACGTACAGAGTCCACCGTGCGGATGAACGTTCGGAGGTGCTTTGGCTTGTGCATGAGGGTCGTGTGCCTCATGCCGTTCTCTCACGGGCCGTGGAAACGCACATCGAGGAGGAATGGGTGACGGCGGAACGTGGAATTCCACTGTTACACTACCCTGGCGTGTTAGATGTTTTGCTTCGTAGGTGGAACGTGGCTAATGAGAAGCGATCTGGTTTTCACGTGATAAGCAAAGTTTAGAGCCACCATATTGCAAACGAAACTCCGTTTTTCATGCCATCTTTCGTTGTAGCGCATGATGTATGAATGTTGTTGTTATGGTCTTCTAAAAATGTTTGTTTGTATAGTCTATGGGACTTAACTACGGGGTCATCAGTCCCTAAACTTACAAACTACTTATGAACTACTTACGAACTAGGACGGCACAAATATCCATGCCCGAGGGGGCATTCGAACCCCCGACCGTGGTGGCCGTGAAGACCGTGACTGGAGCGCCTTAGTCTCCTCGGCCACCGCGGCCGGCATTATGGTCTTCAGTCCGGAGACTGGTTTGATGCAGCTCTCCACCCTACTCTATCCTGAGCAAGCCTTTTCATCTCCTCATAAGAACGAAAACCCACATCCACTTGAATCTACTTACTATACGTGTCTCTTGGTCTCCCTCTGCGATTTTTACCCCACACACTTCCCCCCAATGCTAAATTTACGATTCCTCGATGTCTAAGAATGTGTCCTGCCAAGCGATCCCTTCTTTTAGTCAGGGTATGCCAAGTCTGTTCAGTATCTCTTCATTAGTTATGCGGTCTACCCAGCATTCTTCTGTAGCACCACATTTCAATAGCCTCTATTCTCTTCCTGTCCGCACTGCTTATCGTCCATGTTTCACTCCCGTACAAGGCAACACTCCACACAAATGCCTTCAGAAAAGAATTCCTTACACTTAAATTAATAAACGATGTTAGCAAATTTCTCTTTTTCAAAAATGCTTTTCTTCCCATTGCCATTCTGCATTTTATATCCTCTGTACTGCGACCATCGCATCTTATTTTACTACCCAAGTAACAAAACTCATCTAGCACCCTCATTGTTTCGTTACCTAATCTAATTCCTTCAGCATCACCTGATTTTCTAAGACCGCATTCCATTATTTTTGTTTTGCTCTTGTTAATGTTCATTTTATACGCTCTCTTCAACACACTGTCCATTCCATTCAACTGCTCTTCTAGGTCCTTTGCTGTCTCTGACAGAATTACAATGTCATCAGCAAAACGCAATGTTTTTATTTCTTCCCCCTGAACTTTGGTCCCTATTCCATATTTTTCCTTTCTTTCCTTCACCGCCTGCTCGATGTACAAATTGAATAACATCGGAGAAAGGCTACAACCCTGTCTTACTCCCTTCCCGATCGATGCTTCCCTTTCATGCCCTTCGAGTCTAATAACTGCGTTCTGGCTTTTGTACAAGTCGTAAATAATTCTCCTTTCCCTGTATTTTACCCCTGCTGACTTCAGAATTTGAAAGAGTGTATTCCAGTCAACATTGTCAAAAGCTTGAATGTATGGATATAATCTTTAAAACGCATCATATTAGATATGATTTATTACAATCAATTACCGAAAACTACATTTTCTTAACTCTTAACGTTATGGTATTTAACATGTGTCAGTGTTATAACTGGTATACCGTGAAAGGATATCTTTCCTTTGCTACAGCATAACGGCATTCTATCAAAGGAGCGTCTTTGTGATGCTATATCATACATAAATACCATGTTACAACATGTTTTAGATAGATATTGAAAAAAGGGTGGGCGGAAAAGAGCAGTAATAGAGTAGCTGGTAACGTCTCAAACTGTGGTGTATAGGATACAAGTGCGCCCGTTTTGTCTCTGCGTACTTCGGAAATGATTTTCTTTTTCCTTTCTTAACGTTTCTGGTTCTTTTTTGCTAATTTAAGCATGATATCCGATATTCGTTGTTATTAGCGTGGTGGTTAGCGTCACGAACTGTGGAGGAAAAGATATATAAATAACAGGTTTGTACCTATGCTCTCCCAGATATTTTAAACGATTTCGTTCAGTTACGGTTTAGTTACATATTTGTTAATTTAATACTATTATAATATCCCGTATTCGACGTTATTTATTAGGAACAAGAACTAACGCTGGACAAGAGAGTATTGGTATCAGTTTTCGTGCTGGAGCACAGCAAACAATAAATATCAAGACAGTATCCTACGTCATTCAGGTTTTCCGCATGGTGTCTGAATTCGGCTGCAGTTCATTACGGTGTCAGAGTAGTTTAGTTTCGCAGTACAAAGAGAACATTGGTAGCGCATGGTTACGGAAGCAGATGCAGTGAAGGAGGAACAGTGTTTACGTACAATACTAAAAATAAACAAATAAATAAATAAATAAATAAAATAAAAATAAAAAAATTGTTTTAATGTTTGTATAGCTTATGGGACTTAACTACGGTGTCATCAGCCCCTAAACTTACAAACTACTTATGAACTAGCTAATACTAAAGACGGCACAAATATCCATGTCCGAGGGGGGATTCGAACCCCCGACCGTGGTGGCCTTGCAGACCGTGACTTGCGCGCCTCAGTCCCCTCGGCCACCGCGGCCGGCGTACAATACTAAAAGCAAAAATAATCACAACGAACATTGGCGAGTCGAGGCGTTGTCTCGTGTCTATGAACAAATAGAATGTATCAGGCAGAACCTGTTATCGTTGAAGAAATGCCAAAGTAAACATTTGAATATGCAGAGTATTGTACAACATGGAAAATGCAAATATAAGAAGAAAACAAGTGAAGCTTGTTCAGATCATGTGTATATTGTTCACTATTTTTGTATGATTTTTTAGCAAAATTGATTTGATCGTACATTTTGTTATCATTCTCAGCTGCTAAGGGATTAACTGCGGGGTCATCAGTCCCTAATCTTACAAAATTCTTCTAACCTGACATACTAAAAACAACTCAAACATCCATGCCTGAGGGGGGGGGATTCGAGCCCCCGACAGAGATCGGCCTCGCGCAACGGAACATAGCGCCTCAATACGCTCGGCCACTCCACCGCTGCGGTCAGACACCTCCTGAAAATATTGTAATGCACTCATATACAGTGCCAGACCAAGGAAATTCATTTTGGATGCTCACGAATTTTTAGGATGTGATAGATTGAAATTGTGAAATAGCAAAATAGCATCTACTTTTAACATTTATGAATAGGAAACAAATTCATAAAATTGTAACGCCTGCAGCAAATAAATATATATATAATAATAATAATTTTATAGGAAAGCTGTAAAGAAAATAATTCGCCAAGTTCCATAAATCTAAACTTGGCTTACTAAATCTGCGAAGCAGTTACAGTGTGTAATGGCCTTTCAGAGTAGCCTTTCAGAGTAAAGCAGCTGTACGAAAGGTACGACGTATCCCCGATTCTTTTTCATTGGGCCTTATTAAAAAGACAGTTATTGTTTCGAACGAGAAAAGGATTGATTTAAATATTTCTCTGATAATTTCAGGAAAAGGAAGCAAAAAAGACCCAAACAAGCTCTCTTACATTTGCATGTGATTTCGCTTTACTTTCGAAAATGTGTCATGTGCCAAAAATAAATCAAATTAAATATTCTAATTTCTGAGAATCTATGGGCCTTACCTGCTGTTGTCATCAATCCCTAGCCTCGCAAACTACTTAAACTAACTTACACTAATTACAACGCATACACCAGTGTCCGAAGGTGGACTCGAATCTCGGACGGCGAGCTATCGCGCTCTCCGGAGCAAGGAGCCCTGGAGCGCTCGGCCACTCCACCGCGCACAAAAATAAACCTCCTTAAAAAAACTGCTGAAAAAGCTACATTTTTTATTAAACTTGTATCCATTCTAGAAGTGTGGAACCTGCGACTGTGTTGATTAAAGTAATCAGAAAATAACAGCAACCAGTCACCTTTCTTATGTATTTATTTACCACAACGGGTTTCGAACTGCCATGCAGTTCATCGTCAGGCAGTATACATGTTTTATATGTTGTTTACAGCATTGTGGAACTCGTTTGGATGTGGTGAGACAGAAATTTATGCGAGAGCTTTGTCTTTGACACAAAATTTCAATGTTTACAAGTTTAATTCGTATTCTAAACAGCTACTTATATTTGGTTCACATTGCTGTTTGATGACAGGTGATTTTTCAAGCTTTTTGGTGCTCAAAAGCTGCTCGAAAAACACAGCACTCGCTTTCCACATGTTTTACAAACATAAACAATACAGAGATATGTACAGCTAATTGTCAAAGATCACAGTTGATGCATATATATTATTTTAAACTTATTTACCAGTTGCAGTTTCAATAGTTAATGTGTTCATACATTTGTATTTACTTTATTCTCTTACAGTGCTGGCTTCTTTATTTCTTAATACTGTAATGGTAGCACTCATGTTACGTTTGAAGAATAATCCATAGATTACATTTAAAAGATTAAACATATGCGGCTGGAGTAGCATAAGGGAATGGCAAGAGGGGGGGGGGAAGGGTAGGTGTTATGTGAGCTAAATATGTGTATGTATGTTTGGTTTGATCAGGCTTAACGAGTCTTTAAAATGTTTGTAGAAAGAGATGTTAGCAGTGCTGTTTGTTCATTTAAATAAAGCACCACACACCGTCTTAAATGTGAACCAAATGTAAGTAGCTGTTTAGAATACGATTTAAACTTTAAATATTGAAATTTTGTGCCAAAGACAAAGCTCACACGTAATTTTCTATCTCACCACAGCCAAACTAGTTCCACAATCTTGTAAACAACATATAAAACATGTTTACTGCCTGATGATAAACTGCCAGGCAGTTCGAAACCGGTTGTGGTAATAAAAACATACGAAAGGTGACTGGTTGCTGTTATTTTCTGATTTCTGTAAATTTTATTATAGCTATTAAGGATATTCCAAAATTCCTGAAACCACATATCAGCCAGATAGAGAGGGTAAAGCAAATCAAACATCAATGAGATATTACCCGAGACATTGCATTGGTAAAATCTGTAATACAGAAAAGTTGCATTATATCGGGAAAGTACAATATAAATGCTTATCCAAAAATGCAAAATTAATTGAAGCCGAAATATATATACGCAAGTGAATGTTTGGCATTAAACTTAAATTTAGAGAAATTGCAAATACTATAAAGATGAGTCGCAAGGAAATATAATCAGGAAAAGAAGACTCATGTTTTTCGAACATCTCAAATGTTGAAATGATTTAACCCTATTCGACCAAACTGCAATGATCCTGAGTCCCATTCTCGAAGTAGGACTCGAACCACCGGCGGGAAAGGCTGCCCTGTCCATAGCATGGCGCCTTAGAGTACGCGGGATTACGTACGGTCACACTTATTTCGAATGCAGTGGATTAACAAATAAGATTTTTAAATATCTATGTTGTAAAACCTCCATGGTGCGTTGGGTCAACGAAGTAAAAACGCTTTTCGGGGAAAATTATTGAAAATTGATGGGTTCCAAGGCTGGGTGGCAAAAAAGGCTGGTGCAAAATGGTCTGTAGATAGAAAAGAAACATAGTGAACACAAAAGCATACTGAGAGAAAACAGTGGATGAAGAACTGACAAAAAATGAATTAGGAAAATTAAACTTGTCTAACAAAATAATTAAATAAATAAAAAATTAAAAAAAATCTCTTCTTATGAAATTTTGTTGTTTTGTTTTGTTTATGCCAAGAAGGGAATAAAAGTGTCAGGTTTTGCGACTCTGCGTTTCGTCAGAGGTACTACTGTTAGCAAAGCACGCACACCACAACAATAACAAACTGTATTGCTGTTTATTTCACTCAGCAATCTAAGTTGTGCTACTAGGTTTCTTCCAAACACGCACTTTGATATCGCAATACATCCGGAGACAAACAACAGATATGTAAGAGAAATGATGAATTGTAATTGTTATTTAAGCATTCCTGTTAGGTTCGTGCCTAACAACATCTTCGGAGATTGCGTATTTTTCTGGAGAAACAGGCAAATATTTGTGACAGGTAGGAATATAAATGTCACTACAAGGCCCAGAATCTGTTATGAAAACGAATACGGGAGAGAAAAAAATGGCTCCAGCAGGGCACGAACGATCAATCACTTCCTGCCGCCCTCCAACGTGACGTCTTCAACCACACGACGCATTTGCACGTCGCATTACACCATTTATATTAGGATCTCCGACAGGATTTTCAGGCCAGTGCGTCGTTGATTAACATTTGATTCTAAGAAGTCCTATCGAGAGTCGCGTGTTTCTGACAAATACGGTGTGCAACAGCAACGAAAATGTTCAAATGTTTGTAGAGCTTATGGGACTTAACTATGGGGTCATCAGTCCCTAAACTTACAAACTACTTATGAATTAGCTAATATTAAGGACGGCACAAATATCCATGTCCGAGGGTGGATTCGAACGTCCGACCGTAGTGGCCGTGCAGACCGTTACAGGCGCGCCTCAGACAGCTCGGCCACCGCGGCCGGCCAACAGCAACGGTTAGACGCAGCTATATGTGGAGTGGAGAGCAGGCTTTTAGCACGACACCACCTGTACAGTCTTGTGCCTGTTGAACAGGTTAAACACCTGCTGAGGTGTGCCACCACCGAGTGGTGTGGACGTAAATTCCGAGCACTTGTAGCTGTGCACGCTGTGAACTGTGACCGTTGTTTATCAAAGCTTGTAAAAGTATGGAACAAACAGTTATGGCCGTCAGTCACTACACTTAAACTTCCACTAAGGACAACACACGCACACACACATGCACTCACACACACACACACACACACACACACACACACACACACGCAAACAAATTCCTGACGGAAGACTCAAACGGCTCATTGTTTAAGAAATCCATATGTATTTTGCCCAAACGACAATGACGATACGCCAAGCGCGAAATCTCTTTAAAACTGCTCAGCACTCTGTTACCAAGGACCACGGAGTCCGTGTACTGCGTACTGTGGTAAATCAAACCTCTCCCTGAATACGGTCGGGGGTTCGAATCCCCCCTCGGGCATAGATATTTGGGCCGTCCTTAGTGTTAGCTAGTACATAAGTAGTTTCTAATTTTAGGGACTAATGACCCCGTAGTTAAGTTCCATAAGCTATACAAACATTTGAACATTTTTTTCCGCAGTAAAGTAAATTAAACTATGCTGATTACTTGTCGAACTAGGCTGGTAGGGACATTTGATGCAAGGGATTGATTTGAAAATAAAACAATTTGTACAGAGGAATATCGCTTATAATTCAGTTTTATTTATCAATAATTTGAGAAACAAATATCTCTCAGGGCGGATTTGATTGGGTGTGGATACGACTCATAAATGAACAGAGAAAGGTAAGGTAATTTCCTGTCTCAGCAACATTAACTTGATGTGGTCGTCAGGCGTTGGATCTGCGCAATGCGGTGTCTATTAGCTTCTCCAGCGACGGTGAAAGTTGCTTCCTCTTTGGTGGTTTCTCACCAAGTTCTTTCCCTCCAGCTACAGATTCTCCTCGAATTTTGCGTTTCTTTGGCTCTGTGATTGGTGGGTTTGTATTGCAATGTTATCCAATAGCTATTCGCCATTTTCAAGAACAAGCCTCTCAGGCCCCGGTGGAAATTTTCTGTGAGCCCACGTCCCAGTCGTGTTGTCTTTATCTTCTGCATAACTTCTTGGTTCGAAAAAAAAGAAAAAAGAAACATTTCTTTGTGGCACCTGCCTGTGTTAGGACTTTCTGGCGTGCCATTTATCAGGGCCTTTCTCCGTCGCCAGAAACGTTGCTTTCGTGGGATCACTTTATCTATACTGCAAGCCAGTCTCTCCCACTCACGCACGTGTGCACTGCAGGGCTTTGCTTGTTTTCATCCTGTCTGCAGGGATCCACGATATATCTGCGATTCCGTCGCTTTTTTAGAAACATCTGGCATCTGCAAATTAGGGCCTTCTCTGCACACGTGCTATTGTGTTCATTTAGCTGTAAGGGCGTCTCTTCCCTGCGTCCGCTGTCGCCATTTATTTGCACGCTGCTAAAGGTCAGGCTGATTTCGCCATGCACATCCTTAAGAGAAAGCCACGGAAATTCGCCCGGCTGCCCCCCTGGAGAGAGAGAATGTGGCACGACGGCCGCTGGTTAAGGTGAAAGTTGGGGCGCTTCCTGCTGGCTCCCTCTCCAACCCACGGGTCGGCGGGACGCTGGAGTGTGCGCTAATGCTTCCATTGACAAAGTCACTGAACAAAAGCGTCCCTGGGCGAAATATTCCATATCTTCCCGCATGACTCTTCCGCTTTTGGTACGAAAGGTTGAGAGTCATGGCACAGTGGCCCACGCGGTGGCCGAAGGGACTGAGGCGCTCCAGTCACGGTCTGCACGGCCACTACGGTCGGGGGTTCGAATCCCCCCTCGGGCATGGATATTTGTGCCGTCCTTAGTATTAGTTAGTTCATAAGTAGTTTGTAAGTTTAGGGACTGATGATCCCGTAGTTAAGTCCCATAACTATACAAACATTTGAACAGTGGCCCATGTTTGATCACTAGGCTCGTTGCACGTACACTGAGAAAGTAAATGAAACGAAAAAGACTCACTGATTATGATCCACACTTCGCTGCACTAATTGACATAGGGGTTTTATCTGTGAGGGGAGAGGTGGCAAATTTAGTCATGTCATAATGTGTCATACCCATTAGAACTTTTACATACATGAAACTTCCTGGCAGATTAAAATTGTGTGCCGGAACCAGGACTTGAACCTGGGCCCTTTGCCTTTCGCAAGCTAGCGCTCTACCGAGTGACCTATCCCGACACGACTCACGACGCCGCCTCACAACTTTACTTCCGCCAGTACCTCGCCTCCTACTTTCCAAACTTCACAGAAGCTCTCCTGCGAAATATGCAAGAAATTGTTCAAATGTTTGTAAAGCTTAAGGGACTTAACTGCGGGGTCATCAGTCCCTAATCTTACAAACTACTTATGAACTACTTACGAACTAGGACGGCACAAATATCCATGCCCGAGGGGGGATTCGAACCCCCGACCGTAGTGGCCGTGCAGACCGTGACTGGAGCGCCTCAGCCCCCTCGGCCACCGCGGCCGGCAAATATGCAAGACTAGCACTCCTGGAAGAAAGGATATGGAGGAGACATGGCATAGCCACATCCTAAGGGATTTTTCCAGAATGAAACTTTCACTCTGCAGCGGAGTGTGCGCTGTTAACTTCCTGGCAGATTAAAATTGTGTGCCAGAACCGGGACTCGAACATGGGACCTTTGCCTTTCGCGGGCAAGCGCTCTACCGACTGAGCTATCCCGACACGACTCACGACCCCGCCTCCACCATATCCTTTCTTCCAGGAGTGCTAGTCTTCTATGTTTCGCAGGAGAGATTCTGTGAAGTTTGGAAAGTAGGAGGCGAGGAACTGGTGGAAGTAAAGTTGTGGGGCGGCATCGTGAGTCGTGTCGGGATAGCTCAGTCGGTAGTGCGCTTGCCCGCGAAAGGCAAAGGTCCCAGGTTCGAGTCCCGGTTCCGGCACACAATTATATATGCCAGGAAGTTTCATATTAGCGTACATTCCGTTGAAGAGTGAAAGTTTCATTCTATCTTCATACATGGTTGCCCTTAATCGTTAAAAGGAATGCACAAATAAATACAACGCATAATGAACATGAAAGTTACAGTGAACGTCATTTCAACATTTGAAATGTTAATGAAGCAAATTAAAATTAGGCATGGAAGAAAACATAAAAAAAAGAAAACGTGGACTACATTCTTGTGTATCTTTAAAATCTAATCTTTTTACATATGTAAGTTATGTACACACGAAAAACATTTGACACTTGGTTACCTGAGGCAAACATAAGCCTTATAGTAATCAACAAAATACAATTCCAGGAAATATAACATATACAGCTGAGAAATGTAAAACAAGATTACAAATTTCCTTTGATAATACCAATATAAAACAAAACAAAATAATGACATATATAAAATAAAGACACACATAATATACAGACACACATGAAAGAAGTGTTCCTTACACAGCAATAACTATCTCAATAAAATATAAAACAAAATTTATTTCAGTCTAAACCAAAAAATAAATGTAATTAGAAATTTAGATATTGTTTGACCATAACCGCCTCAGGCAAGGTGCAGACTGTAGGATAGGACAGGATTCAATAACAATACATCTTTAGCAGAGTATCACCTTCCTCCCCACTGAGACTGAAACTTTTTCTTTTGCTCAAAACTTTGTGACGTTACCCAGAACGTGCATATCAATTGTGTGAGGCCTCACGTTTGTATCAAAGTAGATGGTATAGGGTCAGTTTAGCAAAACGCTCTAAAGAGCTCACTTATTAACAATAAATAAATTAAAAATATGAAGATTTTGTGTATAATAGCGAATTGTAACATGCCAACTAATCTAAAGATACATGGATCCAAACAAAACAGCTATTACGCTGACTACAGAATACTTCTGGCTCATATGTGTAGACTTCAACACAAATCCTATTAAATATTGGAATATTGATGCGTGAGTGGCCGTCACCGCCCACACTAGCGACAAGCTAGTGCTAAGCATGCACATATCATATTCCAAATTGTACACAGAAACTATACACATAAAAACGGACATGAAATATCGGGCACTGCTTCAACTCCCACGAAACGGAAGCTTATTGCCTTGTTCTGCACGGTGTGTCGGCAAACGGACGTCATTCCCACACACATAGACACTTCGTATCATCTCTCCACATTCACACCGAATATTCACAGTTCACACGTTTACTAAATGGCTACATACCATCAATTTGAACTAAATACTAGGAGAAAACTACTAAACGCAAAGGGTTTTAATAGTTATTTACAATGGTATTTCCAAGTAATATATCGTACACTATCGAGATTCATATGGTTTCAGACTCCGGGCGTTGAACATCCCGACCTCGTGTTTAGCGTCAGGTCCCATATTACTGACGGGGAGACACGTGATAAATTTTTCCCGCCATTTCTATGCGTGGAAGTATATACGGTTCTCAGAAAACCGTCTGACTTTTGTAAGTTTTACAGAGAAACAACATTGAATTCACGGACTGGCGAGTGGGCTTACACATTACTTTCTTGGCGCATGTCACAATGCTTCACAGCCACTTGTCGATCTATTTCGCCTTATCTGTTCCGCATGAACTTCGCCGTTGGTGTGGATGCTACGTCTTTAACGTGTTTTCTGGTCTTGGTGCGCTCGTTGTCATCGCATTTAACGGTGCTCTCTCGTGGCTTCCTGCTCTTTCCGCTTTTACAATTTTCTTCCGTTTTCGCAGGGGTGGTTTGTGGTAACAGAACATGTGCGAGGGTCTTCTTTAACCTGTAAATAGTTGCATCATATCCGTTGGAATTTCTTTCGTCTGCTAAATGCGTGAAATTTCATCACGCTTTGCGGACGGCAAACTCACATCAGCCAAAACATCAACTGTCTCTATGTAGTCCAAGAAATAACGTTTTTGCTCATGTGGCCCACCTATGAATATTTTCTTGTACTTGTAATATTTCTGGCTTAAAGCCGTCATATTAAGATCGGAGTATTGCTTGAGTGAAGGCGGTTAGAACCAGTAGGCGACAGATGGTAAAAGCTGGTGAGCTCCGTACTTAGCTATCATTTACAATCGATCACTCAGCGAAGGATCCGTACCCAAAGACTGAAAAGTTGCCCAAGTTACTCCAATATTCAAGAAAGGCAATAGGAGTGATCCCCAAAATTACAGGCCTATTTCATTGACGTCAATTTGCAATAGAATTTTGGAAAATATACTTTGTTCGAATATTATGAATTACCTCGAAGAGAACGACCTATTAACCAGTAGTCAACACGGCTTCAGAAAGTATCACTCTTGCGAAACACAGCTTGCCCTTTATTCACATGAAGTGTTAAGTGCTATCGACAAGGGATCTCAAATCGCGATTCCATATTTCTGGATTTCAGGAAGGCTTTTGACATTGTATCCCACAAGCGGCTTCTTATGAAATTGCGTGCTTATGGAATATCTTCCCAATTGTTCGGTTGGATTCACGATTTCCTATCAGAAGGAACACAGTTCGTTGTAATTGACGGTAAATCATCGAGTGAAAAAGAAGTGATATCTTGCGTTCCACAGGGAAGCGTTGTAGGTCCCCTACTCTTCCTCGTGTTTATAAACGATTTAGGAGACAATCTGAATAGCTCCCTTAGATTGTTCGCGGATGATGCTATCGTTTATCGGTTAGTGAAGTCAACAGAGGATCAAAAGCAACTGCAAAGAGATTTTGACAAAATTTCTGCATGGTGCGAAAATTGGCAATTGACACTAAATAAAGAAAAGTGTGAAGTAATACACATGACCACTAAAATAAATCCGCTGAACTTCAATTGTGCGATAAATCAGTCAAAACGTAAGGTCGTAGATTCTACCAAATACCTAGGAGTTACAATTACGTAGAACTTTGACTGGAGAGAACACATAGAAAATATTGTGAGGAAGGCGAACCAAAGGTTACGTTTCATCGGCAGAACGCTTCGAAGATGCACCAGATCCACCAAAGAGACTGGCTACATCACACTTGTGCTTCCTCTCCTGGAGTACTGTTGCCCCTTGTGGGGCCCTAACCAGGTGGGATTGACGGAAGACATTGAGAAGGTTCAGAGAAGGGCAGCTCGTTTTGTTTTATCACGTTACAGGGGGGGGGGGAAGCGTCACGGAAACGTTTCACGAATTGGGGTGGAAATCATTAAAAGAAAGACTTTATTCATTCGGCGTGATCTGTTTGCGAAGTTTCAATCACCGACTTGCTATTTTGCTAGCACCCACCTGCTTAGGGAGACATGACCATCCCAATAAAATAAGAGAAATCAGATCGAAAACGGAACGATTTAGCTGTTCTTTCTTCCCGCGCGCTATTAGAGAATGGGACGGTAGAGAAAAGTTATGAAAGTGGTTAAAGAACCCTCTGCCAGGCACTTGAATGTGATTTGCAGAGTATCTATGTAGATGTAGATGTAGAAGTTCATCCTGCTCCTCATTATCGTCTAATGATCTCAATATATCGAGAAACTGCTGGTTCTCAAGTGCTCCGATGATCGCACGTTGTACACAAGCGGGAAAGTGTGAGCACATCACACTACACCACTCCTCGTCTGACATTTTATCGTTGAAATATCCTGCCAAAACGACAAAGTGGTCCGCTTACGTCGCCATGGATTGTCGCGACTGCACTTTGCACTTGCCTGTGTAGCAACGTTAAGTAAGTTGCCAGAAACTTTGCGCAAAAATTTGTATTCACAATTCTCGTCAAATGTAACAACAAACCATGAGGTTTCTTTCTGGTACAGTGTCTGCCGTACAACAAGTAAAGCAATGCACTCTGTCACTCCTTTAAGTCACAGACGCGTATCTAAATTCTTGCAGTAAGCTTTTGGGTTAATATCACCCTTTCTGCCGTATCTTTTCAATGGTATATCTCTTGTGTCCCAGGGTCCGTAGTGAATTGTTATAATCAAAGTACCATCAAATCAGTAAAGTCCTTCAACGTATAATTTAAAACACTACTTTGAACAGAACAAAAGTCCACTGTCAGTGACACAGCAAGTACAGTCACACACGATTTTAATCAATACATGAAACACAGGAAGTCTTTGCATGGAATGACAAATGTCTACCCGGACTAGACAAGACTTTCCACTGTTCCCTTGCTACGTTGCTCAGTATCGCGGCGCCCAAACTCGAAGTCACTCTCTCGAAAACTGTCAGCCTCTCCAGGAGTCGTGGCCATGGGTGACGTGTGGTGGCGCTAGTTGCTGTACTGCCAACCTAACGCCTTAACGGCTTATCAGTCGATATCACCACAATATCCACCACGCGAATTGGAAATGCAGCTTGAAAGAGCGATGGATTAACCTACCCTAAATTCGCTTGTCGTACTGCTGACACCTCTTGTGTCATTATCGAGACACGCGGAGATGGCTATCATCTTCAGAGTCACCCGCGTTTCTAAGTCGTCAAACTTCTTTCGGCACGCGTTAGATACCTCGTCGTTGCTTTTCGTGATCTCAACACGCTTCTGTTCCTAATTCACATCTAACTTTCGCAATCTGGCCATCAAGCTTTTGATGGCAAAGTTTAAGATCGGCTTCCAGTTTTTCGAATATATTATTAATCTCCTCCCACATTTCAGTCAACTGAGTAGTGCGGTTTTCTAAAATCGCGAGAATACCATCGTGTCTGGGTTTGTGTATCACTTACTGACACGCCTTAAGCTCCGTCAATCAAAAATGAACTTTCCTGTACTGATTTGCCAGATTCCATATTGAGCAATCTCGAAAATAGCAATAAAATCGTGAACGCTAATCCACAGAACACACTATAAACAGAACTAAACAAACAAAAAGTTGCTGATTACAACGCTGGTGGGAACAAACAAGAAACACAACGAAAACGACGCTGATCTTTAGGTTAGATTAGATTAGATTAGTACTTGTTCCATAGATCATGCATACGACACTTCGTAATGATGTGGAACGTGTCAGGTTAATGAAAGGTGTCTTTACAAATTATTACTTTTACTAAATATTACATGCTACAATTTTTATTACTTTTTTTTCCTTTTCTTCTTTTTTCAAATTTACTTACATTATATCTAAAAATTCATCTATAGTGTAGGAGTTACCATGCAGAAATTCTTTTAATTTATTTTTTAAATGCTTGTTGGCTATCTGTCAGGCTTTTGATGCTGTTTGGTAAGACTTGACCAAAGACTTTTGTGGCAGCACAATTCACCCCTTTCTGTGACAAAGCTAGATTTAACCTTGAATAGTGAATATAAGTCTTTCTTCTAGTGATGTATTTATGTACACTGCTATTGCTTTTCGATTCGGTGGGATTGGTAACAACAAATTTCATAAGTGAATATATATACGCAGGTGGTAGAATGCATATCAATGTGAATAAACACAGCAATACAAAGTTCACAAGAGCATGATGCAGGTTCTACAATTCAAACTACAAGGAAGCTGAGGGAACCAAAAACTACATACCATAACTACAGGTATATCACATTTATACTGATCATATACAAACACACAGCACACACAGACACACCATCCGTGCTCCTGACATCACATATAAAACGGTTAACAATATTCATAAGTAGGTGCAGGATACTGCCGGCCGCGGTGGCCGAGGGGAATGAGGCGCTCCAGTCACGGTCTGCACGGCCACTACGGTCGGGGGTTCGAATCCCCCCTCGGGCATGGATATTTGTGCCGTCCTTAGTCTTCGCTAGTTCGTAAGTAGTTTGTAAGCTTGGGGACTGATGACCCTGTAGTTAAGTCCCATAAGTTCTACAAACATTTGAACATTTGTAGGATACTATTACTGACAAGAAAAGTACTTGGGATCGAACAAACACATATACAGCAAAATCGTATGAGAGATAATGTAATGATCCCTTATGGCACTAGTGATACTCCCACATCTGCAAAACTCTGCAGTCGTCCGTTAGAGGCCTCTGCGTGTGCCATGCCGCATTGCACTTTGACCTGTCGGTTCGCCAGTAGGGGCGGTGCAATGTGACTCTGAAGTTGCGATTTTTGATGTTATTTGTGTGTTTAAGCGTCAGATGGGGCGGTGATTGCTAATCAATCCTGCTAATGTATTGCGATTAGTTGAGATGAAGTTACTAAGAACTCTTCTTCCTGAAGATGGTAGTAGTATAGAAGATGACTCATTTGCATGCTTTCTCGTATCTGTTATTCTACAGAAATATGAGCATAAGTTAGATACTGTTGTTACAAACTCATAATATTGATAATAGGGATGATAATGACGAACAATTCATTGCACGCCGTAGTGCTACGGTAAGTGCGGGAAGAGGCGATGGAAGCAGTGGCAGTGAATACCGACAGTCTATCGGGAAGAAGGTTAAAGTTGCAACTATCATCACGGCTTTTGATGACAATTCGCTAGAGAACATGTACGATGATTATTACATCAGTTATAGTTAAGATATCTGCATTACGTATGGCGTCTAAAATTACATCTACAGTGCTATCTAGAGCATGGTTGCAGAGCTTTGCAGAAAAACGACACCTGCCAGCAAATTGAGGTGTACGTAGAGATCCTGTAACCAAACGTTCATACAGATATGTTTGTTAGAGCACATGTGCTTTCCTTGTGAGACATGTCCAAAATGTTTTATTGATCCCGGTAGCAGTATATGAAAATCAAGTGAAATCGTGCCCCACGTTCGTCGCTAAATATGTGGTAAATGAAACCTCTCCCTGAATTTATTTTTTCTTCTAATCTAGAAAATTTATTATGTACCGTGTCTCAGGTTGTAGAACAGCCTTTCGGTAATATAGATTTGGCCGATTCTTCTTTCTTGTTGTACATTACTTAGACTGTGTGTGTGTTTATTGGTAGTCTGCTCTTCCTGTTTAAGAAAGATGCGGAGTTGGGAGGGAGGATCGCTTCTACGACCCGCAGCTCGCATAACCTGCCATCCGTCCGTTTAATTGCGGCTGCAAGTTGTGCCTCGCTCGGTCGCTTAGCCGCGCGGCCAAGTTGCGCTCCGCTTACACATCGATCGGCCGCGCAGGCTAAATTGTCCGCCAGGAGCTGCGGGGCTCTGCTGCACGGGCCTGCCTGCTCTCCACCGCCACCGCGGCACGGCCGCGCGGGTAGCGCCTGACGTCACATGACACGTCGCGGACCTCAAGTCCATGAGCGCCGCCAAGAGGGTGGCGTCACAAAACGCGTTTTGCCACCGCTACTATGTTGGATGGGGGACATTATTTTATTTTATTTTTACTTTATAAGAGGCCTACCAAACTGCGTTATTTACGGTTGTACCAACGATTGGTATAAAAAGGGTGGCACAAAATAACGAGAATGTTTGAAATGCGTAGTGGCAGCCTTGAGCAAGTGTCAGCACTGCGGGTTCGTAACAGCTACTAAACAGCCCGCAATTTCACTAATCCTGGATCATTGGAACGGAAAACAGTGATTTTCGACGTATTTTTATAATTTAGAACGTCGTGATGCCGTTCCGTCGAAACACGCGAAAAAATATTGCTTTAATAACTGTGAAGAAACTGGATGTGCCCCCAAGAAGAAACCAAGAAAACGACGAAGAAGTGGACGTTCCCGGCGAATATTGATGCTGAACGCGAGTCTGCTTAAAGCAGCCTAACGTGTTCAATTGTTGTTGTTCAATGGTTTGTGAAGCTTAAGGGACTTAACTGCGGGTCATCAGTCCCTAAACTTACAAATTACTTTTGAACTACATTAGACTAAAGGCGACACAAACATCCATGCCCGAGGGGGAGATTCAAACCCACGACCGTAGCGGCCGTGCAGACTGTGACTGACGCGCCGCAGACCGCTCTGCCATGATCAATTGATGAGGAAGCAGCATTGGTTGGTATGTACCGAGACTGTTCGCAGATTTTTAATTTCATCCATACAAACTTCAGAAGGTGCAACAACTGAAGGACAACGATTACAGGCTACAATTGGGATTCTGTCAACAAATATAACAATGACAATGAATTTCTTAAAAAGTTGTGGATGTCAGGTGAGGAACAGTTGCATCTCAGAGGTTATGTGAATAAACAGAACTGGCGTTACTGGACAAACACAAATTGTAACGACGTTCATGAGTGCCATTTACACGGTTATATTGTGGCAGGATGGTGTGTTCTTTCCGACGCAAATGAACAGGGAAACACAACTACTGTCAATGGCGATTGGAGATGTTACGAATTTTCGTTACACCTGCAATAAAAAACTTCCCAAAGAAGCCTGGTTTCTACTGAACGGAGAGACATCACACACTTCTCGGCAATCAGTGGCATGTGTTTTGGTAACTGTACGATCTCACGATTCCATAACATTTCCTGGCCTCAGATATCTCCAGATTTATCCGTTTGTGATTCTTTCGTTTGGAACTACCTCAAGAGCAAAGCCTACTTGCCTAGACTAACAACCCTGGTTGAGCTAAAACAGAGAATTTGGGATGAAATACAAAATATTCCAGCTGGGAAACATGAATCTCCACAGCAGATTTCACCAATGTATTTTGAGAGAACGACGCCATTTTAAGGTCCTACATTTAAAAAAAGTGATAAATAAGATCAATGTTTCGTAAACGGCCAAGTTGTAATATTTCAATTACTATGAATTAAATTTCCTACCTTCATCACTTCTAGTTTTATTGGATTGGGTATATCTGTGTCACCTTGTACTATCAAATTAAAAACAATCATTTCCCATAAGTAAACAGTCCAATTGATGTAATAAAACAATATTTTGGTAAGGATACTTTGCTACTCACCACAGAGATGCCCGATGAGTTGCAGGATTGCACACACAACAGAATAAAAAATAAATGAAGCTTTCGGCAGTTAAGCCGTCATCTGCCACAGAGGTCGCGCTGGGGGGTGAGGAAGCGGCATGGACAGGGGAGCAGGAAGGAAGGGAAGGGATGCTGGTGGGGAAGGACCAATATGCCATTGCTGTCTGGCAGATAGGAAGGGACTGGACTATGTGGAGGAAAGGGTGACATATGTAAGCTGGAGTGTGGGTAGGGAAATGAAGGGGAGAGGAGAGTGGTGGACCAGGAACTAGCGAAGGTTTAGGCCAGGGATATTGCGGGAGCGTAGGATATACTGTACACCTGTCTCAGTTGCGCAGATGGGAACTCTCACTACAGTATATCCTACGCTCCCACAATCCCCAAGGCCTAAACCTTTGCTAGTTGCTGCCCCCACCACTCTCCTCTCCCCTTCATTTCCCTACCAACACTCCAGCTTACATATGTCACCCTTTCAGCCACATAGACCAGTCCCATCCTATCTGTCAGACAGCAATGACGTATTGGTCGTTCCCCACCGGCATCCCTTCCCTCCCTTCCTACTTCCCTGTCCATGCCGCCTCCTCACCCCCACCTAAGATTGCTCTCGCCTCAGTTGTGTTACAGGACAGCCACATGAGCCAGAGGCGGTAGTTGGGTTTGTGTGAGTTTGTGTATGTGTGTGTAAGTGTGTGTGTGTGTGTGTGTGTGTGTGTGTGTGTGTGTGTGTTTGTGTGTGCGCGCGATCTCTGTCACAGACGAAAGCTTGACAGCCGAAAGCTTCATTTTTTGTTTATTCTATTATGTGTGCCGTCCTGCGGCTCATCTGGCAACTCTGTGGTGAGAAACAACCTATCCTTTCCAATTGATGTAATATATTATGTATATGTCGACATCAGCTGAATAATACTCGTGTTAGAGCACAAGAAATGAAAATATATCTTTAAAATAATCCAAAATAAATGTCGTTTCTAGTTCCATCTACGCCACCAACAATTTTGGCATGCTAGCATATTCGAGCTCCCTTTACACACAAAACGCTAAATCCTTACTCGATGTCTAATTGTAAGAAAGCTACCATACACAGTATTTTACTTTCACTGTGTGCTCATGTCTATCTCCCAATGCCTCCTTTCTGTACCATTGGCACTTTCTCCCCTCTGCCTCTCCCTTTCTCTCTCAAATCTCTCGATATTCCTCACTACTGTGTTTGCCGCTTTGACTGTCTGTCTGCCACCGTTTATGCATTCTTTCTCTCTCAAATCATCAATCTCTTTTTCCTTTCTTAATACTTGCCGTAAGTGTCTTATGTCACGATTGTCTCCTCTCTACACATTTTCTTGTGCATAGATTAGTCGGATTTCTAAACCTTAGATCGAGAAACGTTAACACGTTAGTATAGGAGTGGATAAAATGTTTATTGTTAAAGTAGGCCGATCTGCAGCATTTGTACCCCTACAGATTATGTATGGTCTCCACGCATCTCTCTTTCTCATTCTGTTGTATCCTTTCACTTTACCGAGCTACGTGGCGTAGTGGTAACACAGTGGAAGACACTGGTTTAAGTCAACCTCCGGTCTCTCAGATTTCAGTTTCCCGTCATTTCCCTAAATCATTCCTGCAAAATGCTGGGACGGTTCCTTTGAAATGGTTTGCCCATTTACTTCTCCTTTCTTATTCAAAAATCTAAGTATGAGCCCGTCCTCCAATGAACACGCCATCGACACACAGTGAAGTATTAAACCCGAAATACTGGACAAAATGTGAAAAACTGAAATTTTCCCAACAATTTTAACAACTATATTTTTTTGTTAGCTGACTGGGGCTAAAGGATATTTTCAGGGGCCTGAAACGTTTCTGAAAAGTCGTAACTTAAGGTGTAGTAGTGCTTTTTTATGGCTGGTGGCGCGTTTATTCATTACGTTATTAGCTTGATTTATTGAAACTAAAACATTATTAAATGTTAAGTAATTCTACTAGCTTCTATTTAAAATTTGTGTTACGTTATTTACATTTATATCTTAATATCGACAATTAATAGTTTACAGATTTTTAAGGCATCTGTTATTTTCTATATCAATTTTGTACGTATGCCCAGCATTGACCAAACAATTCTAAAGCGTAATTAAGATTGGTATAGAGAGATAGATGCAAAAATAAAAGGAAGTCCCCAAATTTCCCCTACTTTTTAAAATAACATACTGCTTGTGTGAGGTTTCTTGAACTTCAATGGCCCTGTTTAGCCTATAAAACGTCAATGATCTAATTTAATAAACGTTTTACTCGTTAATTATCAATTATTTAAGGAAAGAAATGGAAAATTAAGTATTTCACACAACCATAAAACAATAAAAACCAAATGAACTATAAGAACACTGAGGTAAGTGACATAATAAAACTGCTGGTGTACAAAACTGAAGTGTAACGAAGGTGAATTTGAAGATGAGTGCGAAGATCTGAGTTGTGAAGAATCAGATGACGGTGCTAACTTGAACCTATATGTATTAAAAGACTTTTGATTTCCACAATTGAATACAGTTATATTCATTTCTATGCTTTTCAATTTTTTAAAACCTTTTCAAATAAACAACTAATATTTTCTTCCTGCATTTGAAACACTATTTTGTTTTAACGGAAAATTAGTTCATAATATCCTGTTCATACTTATTAAGCTCCAAACCAAGAGCCATACGCATTACTGTAATTGCATGTCAAATTTAGTCACGACTGTTACATATGTACCTAAAGGTAATCTTGATACGAACTCTTCTAAAATATCACGACGTAATTTCTAAACAAGATCAGGAACTGACCTACAAACAACCTTGCAAGAAGACCGTACTCGCACTAATGCATTATGCTGAATATATGTTTACGCAGAAACTAAATAAAATACCCTTATAGATAACATTATTAGTTTATGGGTATTATTTTTTTAATTTGTTTCCAAAATATTATGGCGAATCTTCAACTTGTAGAAAATTCATGAATATGACGTGGCACTGAGCTACTATAAGTAAAATATTCATGTCGTTGTATCTACGCCTAAAGCTGCACAGTAAATTAACGTGTGTTATAAGCCTAGATTGAAATCATGACGCTACATGACCGGTAATTGTGGATTGTAGCGGTACACACAAAGGGGGGAACTTACATGAGTATGGAAATGAAGTAAAATAGGGGTATTTGTTGTTATAATTTGCTTAAAAATGAATGTACGTGACGTAGATGATGAAATCTGTGAAACATAATTTTGGCGATGATTTAAGCATAAGTACTCCTCTGCGAGAAAATACGTTAAATCGTAAGCTTCCTTCCTTCCTTACTCCTCCCATTGCTTCTTTCTGCCATTATAAATTTACCTCTTTTATTACCCCTGTCCGTCTCCTACCATGCCTGCGTCGATCTCAGTCCTCTTCCAATTTCAATGTCTGTTACCTCTTCTACCTCCACTCTCTGCTATCCTCTTTCACCACAAAAATATAAATATAGAAATAAACAAAAATTGCGACCATGTTTACAAGACAAAAGTTTTGGTAATTAAGGCAGATGCTGACTGAGGCACCTGGTTCCTTCATATCTGTGACTCAGAAGGAAAGGTAGATGTCTTGAGGGGTGATACTACGGTTGATTCTGAAGAAAAAACTTCTGATAAACAAATGGTCATTTCTTAACCCTTTCCGGGTAATTTATTGCCAACAAGGGAAAAGTGCATGTGACAGTAAATTACTCTCCTGACCAGTACAATTACTACACCACGAAGATGACGTGCTACAGACGCGAAATTTAACCGACAGGAAGACGATGCTGTGGTATGCAAATGATCAGCTTTTCAGAGCATTCACACAAAAATGGCGCCGGTGGCGACACCTACAACGTACTGACATGAGGAAATTTTCCAACAGATTTCTCATACACAAACAGCAGTTGACCGACCTTGCCTGGTGAAAAATTGACCGACCTTGCCTGGTGAAAAATTGTTGTGATGCCTCGTGTAAGGAGGAGAAATGCGTACCATCACGTTTCCGACTTTGATAAAGCCTATCGCGATTGCGGCTTATCGTATCGCGACATTGCTGCTCGCGTTGGTCGCGATCCAATGACTGTGATCAGAATATGGAGTCGCTGCATTCAGGAGGGCAATACAGAACGCCGTGCTGGATCCCAACGGCCTCGTATCACTAGCAGTCGATATGACAGGCATCTTATCCGCATGGCTGTAAGGGATCGCGCACCCACCTCTAGATTCCTGAGTCAACATTTGGGGACGTTTCTAAGACAACAACCATCTGCACGAACAACTCGACGACGTTTGCAGCAGCATGGACTATCAGCTCAGAGACCATGACCCTGCACACAGATAAGAGCGCCTGAAATGGTGTACGCAACGACGAACCTGGGTGCACGAATGGCAAAACGTCATTTCTTCGGATGAATCCAGGTTCTGATGGTCGCATCCGTGTTTGGCGACATCGCGGTGAACGCACATTGGAAGCATGTATTCGTCATCGCCATACTGGTGTATCTCCCGGCGTGATGGTATGGGGTGCCATTGGTTACACGTCCCGGTCACCTCGTGTTCCCTTCGACATCACTTTGAACAGTGGCCGTTACATTTCAGGTGTGTCACGACCCGTGACTCTACCCTTCATTCGATTCCTGCGAAATCCTACATTTCAGCAGGATTATGATCGACCGCATGTTGCAGATCCTGTACGGGTCTTCCGTAAGACCGAAAATGTTTGACTGCTGCCCTGGCCAACACTTTCTGCAGATCTCTCACCAACTGAAAACCTCTGGTCAATGGTGGCCGAGGAACTGGCTCGTCATAATACGCTATTCACTACTCTTGATCAACTGTGGTACGGTGTTGAAGCTGCATGGAAATCTGATCAGACCATCCACCGGCAACTTCAATGCAATTTTCTGCTTTTGTATACAGATGTGTTGCCGATCGGAGCTCAGTTTTGCCATATTTTACTTGTTCACACAAATGTTGAAATGTTTGTAGAGCTTATGGGACTTAACTACGGGGTCATCAGTCCCTATACGTAGAAACTACGTATGAACTAGCTACTACTAAAGACGGCACAAATATCCATGCCCGAGGGGGGATTCGAACCCCGGACTGTAGTGGCCGTGCTGAACGTGACTGGCGTGCCGCAGACAGCTCGGCCACCGCGGCCGGCACTTGTTCACAGGCGTGTAAAACAGGAGCCACAAGTTCCTCTCTTTTGTCCACTCTGGACGTGTAACACAAACAGAAATACGATGGGATTACATCGGGTGACCTCGATGGCCAAGAAATGACACCGCAGGGACCGATCCGACGAATGGACGAATGGAATGTGTTGGACCTCCGCAGCTCCTTCATACTGAAAGTATATTAGCTGGTTACCAACAACACCAGACCACTCGTTGACAGCCAGGCTTTCTTTAAAATTCGTTCCACTGATGGGTGTACTTTTCATCTGCCCTTTCATGAGAGTTGCATGTGTTTTTGAAACCATTGCGGGAATACGTGTCTCATAAGTGAAACGAATACGGGGAACTAATCGATCATTGGCAATGATCCATTGACAGGCAGCAACTCCTTCATGCGGATGTTGTAAACACTGCTGATGAAATGCTAACAAACCTTGTTCGTGCACAGTGCTCTGTTTATAGAATACCAATTTGGGTAGCAATTCTTATAGAGATAGTAGTTAGGCTACCTTCCAGTACTTCAATAATCATAAATTGTCAAAAAAAATCGTCAACAAATAAACGCATTCCAAAACAAATTAGGGGGCTCAGGATGTCAAGCGGGCCGACTTGAAGCAGGAGAGGCACGACAGGACATTTTAATTTCCACTGTATATACTTTTGCAAATAAATTCACAAAACTTTGTCAGCATGATCGGGAAAGATTCAGGATTCAAACTCACAGCAGTAGGAGTTCGAAAACATAATAAAATAATGTTAAGTTGCAGTTGAAAAATCATCATTTTTCACTTACTATGGGCTACATTTGTTGCTATAGGTACACTTTTGTTTATAAGTAAGAGAGATTCTTCTATGAATTTTGCGCAACACACACACTAAACTTACAGGTGTATGAACTTCTAGAATTTTCCAAATATATTCAAAATTGTGGTATAAATTAAGTTTATTAATCATAAAATTTTATTTTTCTTTCTACATAAAATTTAAAATGTACCGGACTGAAGACCACAACAACAACAACAACAACAGCAGCTCATTCATTTTTCATATATGAAATAAATTCTAGAGTTTCATACACCGGTGAGTATGGTTTTTATGCTGTGCAAAATTCATCGAAGAATCTCTATTACTTAAAGATTTAAAGTGCGGAGGTACCGACCTATCTTCTTGCGTGTAAACACATAGTTCGTACCTACATATTGATGAGTAGAAAAAGTAAGTTCATTATAAAAGAGACTTGCAAACAGCTCAAAAATTTTCAATAATGCGGCTTTATATGAAATAAATTTTGAATAGGGAATTACTTGACCGTGAGGACTTTACGGTAGGTGACTCCATTACCTGGATAGCCAATAAAAGATTCAGCCGAGTATCGTTATTGGGCTCCTGAGAATTGAAGAGTTTCGTTACTTTGTTATTGATTCCATAATCACAACGTAACCAAACTCTCATAAAACCACTCTTGAAGTACATCTTTCCAATAATAATAATAATTAAAAAAAAAAGAATCATCGAAATAGGTTGGTGTGGTATTGAGTTATTCGTCAATTTGTCGCACACACTTCATGCAAATTTTAGACTTACATGGTTTTCTTATGGGTACCATTTTCAGAATTGGACCAAATTGAAATGGGACCACACGGAAAGCAGCAGATTTCAAATAGAAGAAAGAATAATCAAAATAGTTTCACACAGTCGAAGTTTCTGAGGTAACAAGCATTAAAAAAAATAATAAAATAAAAAATACACAGTCGAGTTGAGGACCTCCTCCTTTTTTGAAGTGGGCTAAAGAAGTACTTCATTAAGAGTTTGTTGTATACGACGTTCAGAGGCAACACCTAAACACCTTACTATATGACACTCTGCCATTCGGAAATCGTTGTTAGTAATCTCACACAGCATCTCCTGAATTCGCATTGAAGCACAGCCAAACACTAAAATCCAGCATGCTGGGTTATTTAGGAACCGCACCTTCTTTACCATCTATGTTAAACACGCCTGGCGCTATAGAGAGTAACACATTTTATTTCTGTACATTTGATGATATTCCTTCTAGCATATTGAAGATGACACTGATTAGGAGGACATGAGAATATGTTCCGGTCAGCCCGAAATTATTTGTCAATAAAAACCAACATTTTATGCAACTTTGTCTGTTTTGAAATAGTGAACATTCATAGAGAACCATCATGTTAGCATTCTGCATGTGTGTAGGTCCCTGGCATTTTCACTACAGTAAACTGTATTCTTTGCTCACGTAGCGACACTATACTGTAGTACCACGCAATACGACAAGCACTGTCGGACTGAGACTTCAGATAAACAATTACGCCATGCGAAACTAAACTACGTCCTGGTACGGTTAATATGGACGACGACGCTACATGTTACCCGTTCATACTTGTTTTCATTTGTTTACCCGGAAATGGTTAAGAAAAGGAAATAATTTTACTAGACGTTTTTTGTTCAGAGTGACCAATAGAGTCAGTCCTCAAAGCAAGTACCTGACACCCTGTATTTCCGCTTCGACAAGAACACTTTGAACTGGTACCCTTGTTATCTTCCTACGTGGTACTTTATTTCATTGCTGTGGTTGAAATTGTAGCAATTATGCGGAAATTTGGAGGTATATTTGTATTTTGATTCTAATTCAGACGAAGTATAAAAACTGAAGGAAACTCCGTCTCTCAGGGCCGAAGAGGCTCTCTGAGTAGCGACCAGCCGCCGTGTCATCCTCCGCTCAACGCATGGAGGGGGACGCGGTCAGCGTACCACAGACCTGGCAGTTATGTCAGCTTTTGTGACGATAGACAACTGGCCTCATTTTACAAATACATTGGCCAGGAGAAACATGACCGTCAGCGATCATTTATAATTATTTGGAATTGCATTCAAATTATTATAGTTTGGTGTCGCTTCATAACGCTTTCGAATGTCGAACCAAGTGATATACGTAATGAGTGTGTGGCCAAAGAAGTTATCATCGACCTGTCTTTTCCAGTTTAAACAATATTTGCTGTTGTTGTTGTGGTCTCCAGTCCGCAGAGTGGTTTGATGCAGCTCTCCATGCTACACTGTCCTGTGCAAGTCTCTTCATCTGAGAATAAGTGCGACACGGCAATCTACATACTTTTGAATCAGCTCACTTTATTAGTCCCTCGGTCTCCCTCTACGATTTTTACCCCACACACTTCCCTCTAATGCTAAGCATACGATTCCTTCATGTCACAGAATGTGTCTCACCAAACTATCCCTTCTCTTAGTCAGGTTAGGCCAGGAACTCCTTTTCTCCACAATTCGGTTAAACACCTCCTCATTAGTTACGTGATCCACCAATCTAATTTAAAACATTCGTCTGTTGCGCCACATTCAAAAGCTACCATATATTTGTCTAAACTCCTTATCGTGAACGTTTCACTCCCACTACACTCTAGACAAAAGCCTTCAGAAATGACTTCCTAACATTTAAATTAATATTGGATGTCAACAAATTTCGCTTCTTCAGAAACGCCTTTCTTCCCATAACCATTCTGCATTTTATATCTTTATTTCGGCCATCAGAAGTTATCTTACGCAAATAACAAAATTCATCTACTACTTTTATTGTCTCATTACTTAATGTAATTCCTTCAGCATCGCCTGACTTTCTGACGCTACATTCCATTATTCATGTTTTACTCTTGTTCATGGTCATCTTATACCCTCATTTCAAGATACTGTCCATTCCATTCAATTGCCCTTCCAGATTCTTTGCGGTCTCTGTCAGAATTACTATCTCATTGGCAAACCGCAAAGTTTTTATTTCTTCACTCTGAACTTTAATCCCTTCTCCAAATTTCCCCTTGCTTTCCTTTATAACTTGTTCAATGTTCAAATTGAATAACACTGGCGAAAGGCTACCACCCTGTCTTACTCCCTTCCCAGCCATTGCATCCCTTTCATGGCCTTCAACTATGATTTGCCTGGTTTTTGTACTAGTTGTAATAACTTTCCGTTCCCTATTTTACTCCTGCTTGCTTCAGAATTTGATAGAGTTTGTCATAGCCTTTCTCCAAATCTACAAAAGCTGGAAATGTAGGATTACCTTTCCCTGCCTCCCGTGTTCCTACATTTCTCCTGAATCCAAACTGATCTTACCCGACGTCGGCTTCTACCAGGTTTTCCATCGTTCTTCAAATAATTCGTGTTAGTATTTTGCAACCATGACAAATTAAACTGATGGTTCTATAAATTTCACACCCTTCTACGCCTGCTCCTTTGGAACGGGGATTATTACATATTTTTTAAAGTATGAGGGTATTTCGCCTGTCTCATACGTCTTACACACCAGGTGAAATAGTTTCGTCATGTCTGGATCTCCCTGAGTATTCAGTAGCTCTGAGGGAATGTGAACTACTCCAGGGGTCTTTTTTCGACGTAGGTCTTTCAATGCTATGTCAAATTTATGTCTCCTATCTCCTCTACGTCCTCTTCCCTTCCTTCAACATTGTCTCTAATTTCATTTCCTTTATAGAGACCCTCTAAATATTCTTTACAACTTTCAACTTTCCCTTCTTTGCTGATAACTGGTTTTCCACCTTAGTTCTTGATATTCGTAGAGCTGTTTTTCTTGTATCCAAATCACTCTTTTATTTTACTGTAGGCAGTATCTTTTTTCCCCTATTTATAAATTCTTTTACAGACTTGCATTAGCCTTCTAGCCACTCTTGCTTAACCATTTTGCACTTCCTGTCAATCTCATTTCTTAGTCGTCTGTACTCCATTTTGCCTGTTTCATTTACTTCATTTTTATATTTTCTTCTTTCATCGATTAAGTTTTGTATTTCCTGTGATATCCAAGGATTGTTTTAGGTCTTTATAATTATTTTGTTCTCTGCTACGTTCACTATTACGTCTCTCAGTGCTATCCATTCTTCTTCTACTGTTTTATTTTCCCTCGTTTCCATCAATTGTTGCCTGAAGCTCCCTCTCAAATTCTCAAGAACTTCAGGTTCCTTTAATTTCTCCAGGTCCCATCTCCTTATTTTCCTACCGTTCTGCAGGTTTTTTTTCAGTTTTAGCCTACTATTCATGACGAATAAAATATGTTCAGGGTCTATATCTGCCCCTGGATATGTCTTAAAAGTTTAATACCTGGTTCTGAAATCTATGTCTTACCACCATAAAATCTATATGGTACATCCCGGTGTCATCTGTCCTTTCCACGTATATAAACTTCTTTCGTTATTCTTAAACCAGGTGTTTGTTATAACTAAATCATGTTCTGTACAAAATTCTAACAGGCGGCTTCCTCTATAATTTGTGGCTGAGACACAGTCCACTGACTTGTAGCGGCCAGCCAGTAAGCTGATCGGTGTGACGAGGCACAGACTGTTGTGAAGCCTTGTCTCGAGATGGCATAAGTCGCCCACAGGTCGGACCAAGGAGTGAGCATTCTGAGATGGCATGAGCTCAGCACTGGCTGCATTTTGTCCATCCACCCCCAACCCCCTACCATAATCGAGCTGCTTTCCTATTCCTCTTTTCTGTATACACTGAAACATCCCACAAGTCAACAGTAGCAGTTCACTTGTCAACTACGTCTGATATAGATCGACTTCTTTCTTTCTCTCCTGATACTAAAAGTGATTATATTTATTTGGGTAAGTTTCTTTTTGTCGTGATTTTGTTGATGTGGAAGATTTTTGAACATAGTAAGGTGTTGAAAATTAGTCAAACACCATTTATCCACACGATTCGAGTCTGGGTCCTATATCCAAATAAAAAGTGTCCGGTAAATTGGATAAATTACGAAAACAAGTAATTTCTTTCATATTCGGGGTCACACTAAGTCGTGTTCAATCGGTAAAACTTGGTAAAAAAGACGGTCTGCCATTTTTTCTTCCTGCGAATCACACTCTCTGAACTGAATTATGATATGACAATATTTGGAAATGTTGAAAGTATTTTTTTCAAGCAACCCTTGTTGTTGGGAATCGTTGAAAGACATGTTCCTTAATCAGTAAAAATGCCTTTCTGATGTACGATGGAGTAAAGACTACAATCTCTGTGTGCGGTATTAAAACATTACCTTTCAAAATTTCAAACGTCTGATGTATTATTTACCTGCATTAACTCCATATACATCTTCTTTTAGGCCTCAAGAAATACTTTGGATCTTTGAAACGCCTATTGAAATCATCATTTCGACACAGGTTCTTGACCTATATTGTTGTTGTTGTTAATTATAGGGGGCTAATGGCAAGGTTATCAGTCCCCTACATGTATTGATCGTTACATCGTCATCATACAGAACAAAGGAATTTCCCTCAACGTTGAAACAAATCAAATGTTCAAATGTTTGTAGAGTTTATGGGACTTAGCTACGGGATCATCAGTCCCTAAACTTACAAACTAATTATGAACTAGCTACAACTAAGGACGGCACAAATATTCATGCCCGAGGGGGGATTCGAACCCCCGACCGTAGTGGCCGTGCAGATCGTGACTGAAGCGGCGCAGTCTTTTCGGCCACCGCGGCCAGCCGTTGAAACACAACTAGTTAAAGACATACTTTATGTGATGATGGTCCTAGAACACTCAAGGGAGGTGATTTTGAATGAAGTAAAAGTAGATACTGAGACCCTTGGCATTTCAAAAGGGTTTGCTATTAAAATGCAAAGCTTGAATAACATCAACTGGAAGACTGGAATTAAATTAAATCTGCTGTCTTCTTTCTTCTTTTCACTTTGTCAGCAATATTTGCCATCTGTGATCAAATTTGTGGTGTGTTGTCACCAGTTCTAGGTTTCATGCACCTACATAATGATGAAATTAAGCTTAAAACCAACAATTTTGTCTCAAAATATCCTTCAGGCTGAACAAAAGCAAACAGCTTAATTGAAGAAATTTTGCACTTTACGACCGTCTTTAGTACAGTCTTCGGATCATAAAAGGATCTAATAATGCTACTCCACTCCATATATGAGAAAGACCTTCAAGCAATTTTTTTGAATATCTGTATTGCAATTACACATTTTTGTTCGATTCCTGGTCTACAAATGAAAGATCTATTAATAACGCTTTAAAAACTAGGAAAAAGAGCCCAACAGGCCAGTTTCGTCTTAACCAATTACAAAGTTTTGTTATTGAGAATTAATTGTCAACAGATCCTTGACGTTTCCTATATAATTCGTATTTTTAGTCATTAGAAAGCTTGGAAGGCTTTTACTGTCTTTATTTTGTAGGCACTGTCTATGACTGACGTAGATCCTAATTTTAGTTTTTTGGTAAATATTTTCAATTTAATTGTAGTGTGTTAAACATACTTGCTTTGATACTTTTAAGTTACATAATTTTATAAAACGAATTTAATTTAGACATAAAATAGTTGCCTGTATCGCCAATATCGCAGGAGCAAGGCGTTACCTCCTTTCTCAAGAACCCAACGAAATTAGAACGGCGTGTCTCCTTTCTCGCGGCCTATACAGCGACTGTTTACCCTTGGCGTGCCGTACCTGGCCTCACACACTACTACTGCATTTGATACTTTCGCCAGCGCTACCAAACGTCTTGAAAGAAACGGTACAGCCGACCGCAGTGGCCGAGGGGACTGAGGCGCTCCAGTCACGGTCTGCACGGCCACTACGGTCAGGTGTTCGAATCCCCCTCGGGCATGGATATTTGTGCTGTCCTTAGTAGTAGCTAGTTCATAAGTAGTTTGTAAGTTTAGGGATTGATGACCCCGTAGTTAAGTCCCATAAGCTATACAAACATTTGAACATTTAGAAACGCTACTGCCTCTTTCCCACAGACTTGCTGTAGCGTGGGCTATTCTCAAAACTACTGTAATCTATTATGTGCCGTTACTTTACAAATATGAAAGACAGCTGAGCTGACCAGAGGGCCAGCCACTGGCGCCTGCTGCAGTTGCCCACCCCCTGTGGCGCCCGGCAGGCGGGCAGTTTCACTTTGCGGCGGTCCCTCGCAGCCTCCGGCAGTTCCCCAGCCGCTGCCTCCCTCATTAACGGACTCCTGCAGCCTGCCGACGCGCCGATGCGTTTTTGTTTGCAGTTGGTCCGCCTGCCACTGGCCGCTCGTTAGCGAGTAGCCTCGGGGCCGTCCAGCTCCCAAATACCTGCGGAAAAGCGTTTTTCTCGCCACTTGTCGCTGTGGCGCCCTGCGGAATGTTAATTACTCCTCAAGTGCTGCCGGGAGTGAAAAATATGCGCTCTGTCCGACCTTGCTTGTTGTGCCTTTTTTATTATTTTTTTTTATGAAAGCTGTGAAAGCAGCTTATTTGCAAAATCACCTGTGTGGAAAATAAACGGGAAATACGGAAAAATGTGGAAGGGTGCTATTTTTTTTTAGAAACAATAGGTATCTATGGATGTAATAGAATAAAAAAAGCACGTACATACAACGAACGTATTATCCGAATCGGAAGCCAACTGGTTGGCTTGATGTACATATTACAACAAACAATTTCAGAAAAATTTGATGGCTTGTTCGAGGGAGAGTGTTTCACCATTTGGACAAGTCAATAATCCGATGTTTCTGCCTTGGCCGTTATATAAGCAGTTAATAGGCATGGCACTGATTGATTTTGGATGTGCTCCTGAGGGTAGATTCCGTCCAATTGGCGCGCTACTCCATCAAACTCCCGAGTTTATAATGTTCCTTATGTCAAAGATACATAATCTTTTCAAATATCCGACACGCTTCCCAGTACAAATTTCTGGAGATCCCCTTCTAGATCCATATCTTCTGGTGACCACGCCCGTCCTCACGAACCGTTACAAAACAATGTTATCGCAAAGGAAACAAATTTAATATCCTTCCTTCTTCAGCTTTCTTTTAAATTGTTGGATGAAGTTTTTTTTTTTTTTTTTTTTTTTTTTTTTTTTTTTTTTTTTTTTTTTTTTTTTTAGGACCATAAAATACGCTAGTGCGATTTCTACTTCATGATGAAATTGTGTCGGCCGACAGGATATGTTATGGAAATGAGTTTGGAAATCACTGTTTGCTATTAAGAAAGCAGTGAACTGTTATATGATTCGAAATGAAATTGTCAGTCAAGTTCACACAAAATTTTACAATATAGTATTTATAATAAGTTGACCGGTTTCGATCTGCGCAGAGATCATAATTAGACATAATTCGTTTTAAAATAAAAGACAATATGCTACAGAGGGAAACCTGTACAACAAATAATATCTACAGTATTTTACATGCATCAACACCAATGTTAATTAAAACGGTATACCTCAATGTTGGTGGCGAGGCGACGAGCGAGCGGCGACTGCTAATCAGAGAGACAACGTTGCGGGTTCTGACGGAAAAGCCCCGCCCATCGCCCACAGCATCAGCACAGCGCGAACCAATGAGGTGCGTCATACAGTAGAGGATAAGGTAAAAATATAAGTAACACATTATAGATGCCTCGCAGGGGCTCCCTTCTTCGGAGTATGTGGGTGGCAACCATTCGGGCCCATTTCTAAGGCTGACATTGCTTCCACTTACTCGTGTCAGACTTCTGCTTTCTTCCTTCCTATCTTGGTCAACTCTTGCTGCTTCGACCCCGACGGTATTAAGTTGCGAGGCCCGTGGGTGTCTTTCATTTTAATTTTCTTTTCCAACACTTGGCTGTTAACCGAATGGCCCCCGGTATAAGGAGACCAACCTTACCAAGTGCCAAAGGCCAGTAAGGGGCGGATGAGCAGGTAAGGAAGGAGCACCCCCTTGTCCCAGGGATGAGAAATTGTGCCTACAGCCATAGGAACCACTAACATGGTCAACGGCAGGAGGATGCAGAAGGCAACGGGAAACCACTGCATTAATGATCCCATACAAATAAAAATATGGCTACGTCCAATTCAAAATTTTCCGGAATTTCAATTCCCCCATTCGGATATCCGTAGGGGAATGTCTTGGGCAAGGCTGTAAGGAGTAAAGGAATAAAAGAACAGATGAGAATTGGAACATGGAATGTCAGAACCCTATTAAAAGCTGGGTAGAAGAGGTTAAGTTACTGATGGAAAAGTCACAGCTGGACATATTAGGAATCTGTGAAACTAGATGGGGTGGTAACAGTTATTTTATATCAGGGGATTTCAGGATCATTCACAGTGGTAGCGCTCTATCAGGAAGAAGTGGCGTCGCTATAATTTTAAGAGGACAATGGAAGAACAACGTGTTGAACACATACCACTACAGAGATAGGATAATTATGATTGCTGTTTACCTACCAACAACAAATAGTAAGGATGAGGAAGTAGAAGTAATATATGAACAAATTGACGACCTAATCAAACTGGTTAAGGAGATGGACAACCTTATCGTAATCGGTGATTTAAATGCATCAATTGATGAAGATGAAAAAAGATTATGGAATGGCAAGTTCGGGTTAGGAAAAATGAATTCTAGAGGAGAAAGTCTCCTAGATTTCTGTGAACAGTACGATATGATAGTCACCAACACGTGTTTTGAAATGCCCAAGAGAAGAAGGTATACGTGGAAGAGTCCAATAGATGCCGAAAGGTATCAGATAGATTATATCCTAGTCAAGAAGAAATTTATTATAGATTTACAAAATGCATTTTACATGGTTAATTAGAAATTGTTATTCTGAACAATGAAGGAAATAAATCTCGATAGGAGGGACAGGAGATTAATCTGAAACCTATGTAAAAGACAGGAAGACAGGAAGCAGAGATAGATGTGAATGGTGTGAAGAAGAAAGTAAAAATAAAAACCATTGAAAATTTGAAAAGAGCAACCAAAGGAATTAAAATTTACGGAGAACGAATACATTGTATCCGTTTTGCAGATGGTATAGTAGTACTTGCTGAATCAGTAAAGGAAATAGAGTTTATGTTGCTAAAATTTGGCAAAATTTGCCAAAATGGTAAGAGAATTTAATCTAAAAATTAATAAGAAGAAAACGAAAACTGTGGTAGTTCGGAAGACAAAAGAAAACGGTAAAGTTAATATTAAACTAGAAGACGATGTTCTAGAGCAGGTTGAGAGCATCTGTTATTTGGAGAGCACAATCACTGACGACAATTAATGTATCACAGATATAAAGAGAAGAACAGCCAAGGAAAAGCAAGCTTTCCAAAATAAAAGGAATTTACTAACAAACAAACATATAAGCCAAGAAAGTAGGAAAAAGTTTGCCAAAACTTTTGTTTGGAGTGTCTTAACATATGGATGTGAAGCGTGGACTCTGGGAAAGGCGGAGAAAAAGGTACTGGAAGCAATGGAAATGTAAATATATAGAAGAATGACGAAAATAAGCTAGGTGGATAGGAAAAGTAATGAACAGGTCTTAAGAGAATGAGAACAGAACTCTGCTAAATTATATAGGAAGAAGAAAATAAAAAATGACAGGACACATAATGAGACACTACCAGTTCCTAAAGAATGTATTTGAAGGAAAAGTTTTAGGGGAAAAAACCAAGAGGCAGGCCAAGAGCAACGTATTTTAATAACATCAAAGAAGATTTGGGGATAAAATCGTATGAAGAATTGAAGACTATGACAGTGGAGAGATGGACATGGCTAAATCGACAAGGCATAGCCTTTAGTTGATAATGACATTATAAATGACATTACGTTAAATATAAAACTTAGCTGCCATGTGATAGTAAAGACAAATTGAAATATTTAACAGTAAAAAGAAATTTCTAGCGTAAGACATATCTGCCATTTTTATCGAAATGCTTGATACCTCAACATACAGTGGTAGGTGACTAATTTCTTCAAAAATATTGCCGCGAGTCTTCCGACAGCACCTGTGGTACTGTGGTTAGCATCGTAGATCGCTGTTATTGTGGTCCTCGGCTCAAATCCCGCCATAGGCCGAAGAAAATCTATTTATTTACTATTTGTAGAATTTTCTACATGTTTCGAATGTTTGATGTACTTGTAAGTTACAGAAAAATTTTTGTATGTATAAATAGTGGAGCACTCCAAGCAGGAGTTAGTCTGTACTGTGTGTACGCTTGTGTTCGCAATAAACTTGTTCTATGTGTATAGTGTTGTGCTGTATTAAATACTAGCCTTTGAACGTGATTCTTTCTGGTGGAGGCATCAGGTATCTGCAATACATCTGCATCACCGTGAACCGAATACAAAGGGTACATTGGCTACCTCAGCCCGAAGGTACGTGTCGTGAAAATAATCATGGAAGCTAAAACAGTGGTAAGGCAGCTGCACATCAGTCACCCATCGGTGTTCTCTGCAAACGATGGACAGGAGCCAAACAAATGGCTGAAAGGATTCGACCGTGTTGCTTAGTATAATAGGACGGGACGGCCCAGTAGTAGTGTGAAAATCACGAGGACAAGCTCGATAACTGGGAAAAATTCCAGACAGAAGATGACGTTTGGAGATCACCAACGGCAAGTCCGTTTATCAGAAGAGCAATTGAACAGGGTCCAGCGACATGGTGAGTCAACTCAGTCGTATATACAGATTGTTTTTGCCCTATGCAACGTAGTTATCCCAGATAAGACGGCGGCCGATAAAATTTCACACCTGATGAAGGGCATTGCGGCAAACATGTATCAAGCTCTTCTGTTAAAAGACGTTGCGAAGACACAAGAGTTTGTATAATGGTGCCAGAAAATTGAAGAGATCCAACAGAGAAGGGATGGACGAAAGAAAGACTGCAGAATGTAGTCCCCTTGGCTGTTGCGGAAGACCAGCGTGACTTTGCTTATTTCATACGAGAAATTGTGAGAGAAGAATTACAACCATTTATGGCAGTTGGGACTGTTGGACCAAGCGAGTACCAGATTGTGGCATTGGATGTCGGTCCTGTACCTCATGAAGGACCTAACGCTACTGAGGAAGAGGTATTTCAAGCATTAGTGCCTGTCAACCCCTGCCAGTCGCACCCGACGTGAAAAATGACCTCGCCATACTATGGCACGCCGCAGCCGCCACACGGCAGCCTAGGAAACGACCGCCGTTGAAAACTGTTTCCCTCTTTGTATGTGGAACTCTTTACTATGTGTGCGAGATTTGTCAACTGCGACTGAACTCAGTATGCTAATTCCCATTTGATATATTGTTCTAATTAATTGTTTAACTAGTATATATCAAAGTAAACTCATAATATTTTGACAGTTAAATTAGGGCCGCCACCATGTTTATAAAGACATGGAAAATTATGTTTTTTATTCACCTCACTTGCTCGATGGCGTATGATATGGTCAAACACATTTACGAGGAGCGTCCAGAAAGTAAGTTCCGTTTGGTTGTATAAAACGAACGGTTAAAGATACAGAAAAAGTATTGATTGTACAAAAATCTATATTGCTTCCGAAATTTTGTAAGCAATTGTCATAGCATGGCACAATGTCTTGTGTTCCTTTTAAATAGAATGTATTCAATGTGGTAACATGTTCTTTCAGTTCGTCATTATCGTTGAAGTGTTGTCCACCAAGGACAGATTTTAGGTGTATGAAGAGGATTACTGTCAAAAGATTTTTTTCACGATAATGCCTGACCTCACACACGGAATGTGACCAAATAATTCTTACGGAAATTTCAATGGGACCTGTTTGATCATCCTCCATACAGCTCGGACGTCTCTCCTAGAGAATTTCATCTCTTCTTACACCTAAAATCTGTCCTTGGTGGTCGACACTTCAACGATGATAAAGAGCTGTTACCATATGGTTGAATACACAAGCGGCAACCTTCTGTGAAGGATGCATGCAAAAACTTGTGGCACACTGTGACAAGTGCCTAGAAAATATCGGCAGTTATGTGGAAAAGTAGTTGAACAGTTGTAGAATTTTGTGCAATAAAAATTTCTTCTGTAGCTGTGTACAATTTCATTTTATTACCAAACGGAACTTACTTTCTGGACGCGCCCCGTATTTGATATATTAGTAACCAATATCGCAATCAGAGATACCATCAATTTTAACCTAATTTACTCGGCACACTCCTACGTAAACTAATATCTGTTTGTCCCTCCAAACTTAAGAATGATAGGGAAGTTTTCAGTTGAAAGAATTTCCATACTTCAGCTGCAATTTATTTACTGCAAACAATTCATCCTGTCACATGACAAAGCTAACGAAACAATACGCATACTTTGAAAATAAGAGATCCTAATTGACAATTAACAACATGAAATTTCGTAGTCTATATATACTTACATCAACAAATGACTGGCTGAGTCAGGAAGAAGGAAAAGTATTCAAGAAGAAGAATTATTCAAACTACTGCCGCAGATACAGAAAGGGCAGATGAAGTTTCCAAATTTAAACAAATAACCCCAGTTATAAAAATAAAGAGAAAATGCTTCAAAACAGCAATATACTGGTCCTAGCAATGATGCAGGCGACACGTTACTAGATATTTGGATCAGATGATGACTTCAGGTGATGACTTCAGACCAGAGCTGAAATTAAACTCGACCGTTTTTTTTTTCACTTCGTTCTATGAAGCAGAAGCGATATTTAAATTAACAGACACTCTAGCATCGGCGCTGCTAGACAGTCAATGGCTGCACTATTTTATATCGCGAGCAGACAAGTCGATCGTAATGTACTTGTGAAATAGTGTTCACAAGTGCAAATCACTAAGTCAAACTTGCGACACAAAATCTTATTATATGTACTATCCGCAAAGTGCTAATGCTCAAAGTGAGACTTCCAAAATATGTAAGTGAACTGTGGTTGCCGTAAGCGAACCAACAGGACAAAAATCAGAGTTCATACAACAGCACAAGTACACCGCGAGGCCTAAGTCGATCCGCACACTGCGAATCCTCGAAAAAAATCCCTCTCTCTGCTCCAGCGTTCCTGGTCGCGACCCGCGCCCGCGCCTACGCAGTCAGAGCGCTCCAATTACCACATACAGCTAATATCTTGTCCACTGATATCGCGAGATGTTACTGACAAATTACAAAACTGTCACAAACCTAAGCTTTGGCGAATCACACAGCATTCTGCAGACGCTCTTATAAGCTCCTCCCACACGAGCAAAGTTCCCACAGAGACGATACCGTACACAGGCCCATGGCCTCTTCGGAAATTTCAGACGCTCTATATCGTTCCCAAGCCTCATAAATACATAAATTGTATGACCATACGCGCCAAGCCCCGCTGGGCCAGACGACCGACTATGCGCCATACGAAACACTTAACATTTATTCATCACGCAGAAGAACGTTTCCACAACCACCCACCTCGGCAAATTCAAAGAAACCGCATAGGCATTCATAACCCGGAAAAAGACACGTCGCTCTGGCGAGGGTGCTATTCAGATTTCTGCGCACTTCGCCCTGAGGAGAGACATCCGATTGTGTGCCAGTGGCGACAGTTTGGTGTCCAACCTCAAGTGCGTCTGCAGAGCATTGTCCTTCTCTACCTCTGTTTTCAAACAGTACCTCTCAGGCAGCCATGGTCAGCCCTCCTCAACCATTCTCCACAGCCGATTCGGAAATTTCGCAACAGAGAAGTTCTACGAAGGCAAATGCCCGAACATGATAATTTATGGACCCCAATATACCAACTGTCGATGCTACGTGAGAGAAAGCACGCCTGCCGTCCCCTTGCCATCGCCAGTTTGTCCACTGGAC
Organism: Locusta migratoria; assembly: GCA_026315105.1. Taxonomy (NCBI): domain Eukaryota; kingdom Metazoa; phylum Arthropoda; class Insecta; order Orthoptera; family Acrididae; genus Locusta; species Locusta migratoria. The sequence goes on from CM048747.1 coordinate 526,411,129, forward strand.
AGCAGATATCGAAAAGAATTTATTAAGGAACTGCTATAATGGAAAGACTTCCTTAGATAAAATGCCCCAATAGAAACCGAAGTGGTATCAAATCTAAATACAGATAGTGTATCAAAAAGATACTAAACTTCCCCATCTGCCCAAAAAAAAAAAAAAAAAAAAAAAATGGAATGAAAATATTTGACTACATATTACCACCACCTCGTAACGTGACCACAACCAAATCGTGCGGCAACTGTGAAGCCGCGCATGACGACAGATATCTGGACAGAAGACAACACATTGTGTTTTCCCTGTGGCCTTCCTGGACATGTCGTACGATACTGTAGGAAGAGAAAATGAGTATTTGACAATTATTATGCTGCAAGACGCCAGCCATCGGAGCAGTTCTTTCAATTGCAGATGATTACTGTCGACCTATAGGACGAAGCCCGTCGCTGTATCCTGGACGTGGTCGCTCTCCAACACGACGCTGCCGTTCACCGTCGCTCAGGAAAGCTAGGTGAGGCGACCATCTACGGAGGTGAGGCAGCTCGCCACAGATGAAAATCCTCCACAGACGACAGTTGCTAAGATGTCGGGAAATCTCATTGGCGTCATTATCGATGGCCAACCTGTCCGGTCACTAGTCGATTCTGGAGCTACCTTCTCTGTATTATCGAATGAATACCGCCACAAACTAAAGAAGTTAATGCTCTGTGATACAAGAGCCATTGTGCTGAAGGTTTCTAATGGAAAATACGTCCAGCCGGCAGGAACATGTGTCGGAAGTGTAACTATCAACAACAGGACGCAGCGTTTTGAATTTGTCGTTTTAATAGAATGTAGCCATAACGCCATCCTCTGTTATCTAGATGACATTGTCGTTTTCTCAAGGACATTTGCGGAACATCTGAGCTACCTGTCAACTGTGTTGAAGTTTGTTTAGACACCGCATTTACCTAAAGAAGTGCCTCTTCGTCAGCAAAGAAATAAAAATCCTCGCGCACTTAGGAGACCCTAATATCCGCACCAGTTCTAGCATTATATATTGAGAATGTCGAAACTGAACTTCCCGCAGACGCTAGTGGTTATGGGATTGGTGCAGTGCTTGTACAACTTCAGAAAGGTGCTGTAAAGGTTATAGGTTATGCATCCAGAATTCTCTCAAAGTACGAGATGAACTACTCTACAACCGAGGAGGAGCGTCTCGCCATAATCTGAGCAATCAACAACTTCCGGCCGTATCTATTTGGTAAACCATTCACTATTGAGAGCACCATTCTTTATGTTGGCTGAACAATTTGAAGGATCCGTCAGTTCGACGTACTCCAGGAGTACGATGTCACAGTGGTATTCAAAAACGGGCGCAAACACAAGGACGCCGACTGCCTTTCGAGGAATCCATTAGCCGAACCCAACAGCATGGATGAAATTTCAGCCCTTAATGAGTTAGGTAACATTACAGCTGAACAGAGGAAATATCTAGCATTATTACAAACTACAGAGGCATTGGAGAAAGGAGAACCGACCAAAGAAGAGATTCAACTTATAAATAGGACAATGTATACGACCAACTACGATCCGCTGGGACCCAAATGGCTACTAGTTGTTCCAGCTCATCTCCGGCCAGCTATTCTCAAATATTTCCACGATTCTCCAATACCCGGTCATCTCGGATTCGTGAAGACCCTACACAGAATCAGACGCAGGTAATACTGGCAAGGTCTCTACCTATCTGTCAAGCACTATGTGAGTCATAGTAAGGAGTGTCACAACGGAAACATGTACTGCAATTACCTCCATGTCATCTGGTATTAATTCCACAATCCATCTGATTGGAATAGAACTTTTAGGTAGGTTCCCGAAGCCGACAGCTGGTAACTGATGGACTGCAGAAGCCCCAGAGCGCAAAATTCCTAGTAGAAGACATTATTTTGAAGCATGGTGCACCATGTATTATAATATCTGATCAATGTCACGTTGCGACATTGTTCACAAAATAACAACTGCCTACCATCCTCAGACAAATGGTCTTACAGAACGTTTTAACAAGAGGTTAGCTCTATGTTGAGCAAAGGGATTGGGATAATATACTGCCAGTCGTGACATTTGCTTATAATACAACAAGGCAAGACACTACAGGCTTCACGCCGTTTTTCCTGCTCCATGGCCGCGAGGCTGAGACGACGATGGATATGCTGTTTCCGTTCCAACAGGACGATACTCAGGATGACTATGTGAAACAGCTCATCACCAGCCTTCAAATTCCGCACCACCTGCAATTTGCAACGTGACAATGTGGGTAATCACCGCACTATCATCGTAATATAAGGTCCTACCAAACAGAAGGACAGGTCAATCTGGACTCAAGGACCAGCCGTTTATTCACTGGCCTCCAAAGTCACCGGACCTGTTTGTTATTTTGTCTCGTGTGAGTATATCAAAGCCATAGAGTACCTGGATCTATAGAATTTCTGTATGAGAGAATTACAGTAGTTGTGAACACATTGAGGCCATATACGCTTTCAAGAGTATGGAGTGAGCTCAGTTATCGCCTACAAACACATTCTGACACTGAATAGATAGCATGTTGTTGAATACAATAAATAAAATATCAAAGTTTTAAACTGATTTGACTGATTGTTTTCATATTACCTGCAATCTCACCGTTCCCCATTTCTTTCGCTAGTTTTCTATAAAACTGTAAGATCAATACAATGTAAAGTTGTGTTTTTTAAAGAATAAGAACGGTACTCAGAGGAATTCTCTTTCCCGCTGATTATCCTATTTTATTTGCAGGTGCTCCTACTGGCGTCACGTGTAACACAGCTAGATCTCACGTACCCACTCCCAGAGCAGACGAGAGCACGCTGGGAATGCCTCTGCTCGCCGCTCCCTGAGAACAGACATTCAAGGCCCTCTGGCTGTCGCGGCCACGCTGCCTTGCTGGGGACAGGGCGGCTGCGACCTTCCCCACAGCGAGGCGCCGTGGAGGGCGCGCTGTGCCAGAGACCTGTTGATATCAGCAGTCGGCCAGCCGAAAGCCACACGCTCTGCATTCGGCTTTCTGTTAACAGCGGCGTCACACGACCCACGAGGGACCCACACAACGGGATCCACTATACGACCAATAGTTAACACGGATTCAGAAAGTATCAAATGTTCAAATGTTTGTTAAGCTTAAGGGACTTAACTGCGGGGTCATCAGTCCCTAAACTTACAAACTACTTATGAAATATCTAATACTAAAAACGACACAAATATCCATGCCCGAGGGGGAATTCGAATTCCCGACCGTAGCGGCCGTGCAGACTGACTGACGCACCGCAGGCCGCTCGGCCACTGCAGCCGACTCAGAGAGTATCATTCTGGTGGAACACAGGTAGCTATTTTCATGAGGAGATGATCGCTATCGTGAAGAGATCCCTTATCGGTTCAATATTTCGCCACTTCCGGGGGCTTTTGAGAATCTACGTCACAAGCGTCTTCTTCTTCTCCTTTCAAAATGTTCAAATGTTTGTAAAGCTTATGGGACTTAACTACGGGGTCATCAGTCCCTAAACTTACAAACTACTTATGAACTACTGACGAACCAGGACGGCATAAATATCCATGCCCGAGGGGGGAATCGAACCCCCGATCGTTGTGGCCGTGCATACCGTGACTGAAGCGCCTCAGTCCCCTCGGCCACCGCGGCCGGCTCTCCTTTCACTTTAGCCGTTTTTCCCACATATTGCAGGGTCGGATTGTTAATGTGGATTTGACATGTTAGTAATTACGGGATGGTCGGATGCCCTTCCTGCCGCCACACCATGCCCCCGGGAGGAATTGTGTTCCCCAAATGTGTGCGTATATGGTTATACGTGTGAAAGTGTTACGAAATGTTTGCGAATAGTGTAACTGAGGCGGGATTTGAGTACCAGCCCGGTATTCACCTAGTGGGATGTGGAAAACCGCCTAAAAAGCACATACAGGCTAGCCGGCACTCCGACCCTCTTCGTTAATCCTGCGTGCGGATTCGAACTGGGGCCAGTACGCATCTCCGTCTCGGAAAGCGGTGGGTTAGACCACTCGGCTAACCGAACGGGTAATCTACGTCACAAGCGTCTTCTAAGCAAATTGCATACTTACCTAATACCAGTAGTGCTAATCGCCAGTAGTGCGATTGGAATTCTGATTTCGTGCCACAAAGGACTCGTAAGCATCGAAGCGTTATAGAGCCCCTACTAATTCTTATCCTAACAAACGATTTCCGAACAGCCCTCTTAGACATCGGATGATACTGTCGTTTATCGGTAGGTAAAGATACTAGAAGATCAAAAGCAACTGCAAAATGATAGAGATATCATATCCGCACTGTCAAAAATTGACACTAAACAATGACAACTGTAACTAAAAGAAATCAGTTATACTACAAGATAATTCACTAAACTAAAGATCGTAAATTAACTAAATACCTAGCAATAACAATTACCAACAACATAAACTGGAAATTACACAGAATATATTGTAAAGAAAGCGAAACAAAGACTACGTTTCATTGGCAGAACACTTAGATGATTCATCATTTCTACTACTCTACACTCGAGCGTCCTGTTTTGGAGTATTGCTGACCAAAGGCGCAGCCATGGGAAAGGGGGGAGGGCGAGAGGGAATGGGAAATGGGGCTGAAGCACCCCCCCTCCACCTCCCAAAGATTTTCTTAATTTTATCATTTTTTATTGTTCCATTTTTTAATACAGAAAATTTGAAATAGTACACATGTAATAAATCACAAGGTAAGTATAATTTGCCAACTGCAAGTGATCGTTATTGTGGGTCACCGACGTGATGCCGTCACTGTGAACGTGTGCTGCTGTTACTGTGAGCGGTTTTAATGCCACCACGACCAGCTTTGATGTTGCCACTGTTGTTAGTGCTACGCTGAAGTTACGAGACGTTTGTTCATATTCAGCGACCCGCTGCTTAGCAGGTCAGCGGCACCAAAGAGTGGAATCGTATGAACAACAATACCGTTCTTTTAGTTCAATTTTTACACATAGTCTCACGTTTATTAAACTGTGAAGACCTTTCTCTTTGGCTAGTAACATAAAATCTGCTTAATTATTATAGGAGCAGATTATATACGTCTTATTTCCACCACGTTAGTCTTCTCCCACTTTCAAATTAATGCGAGCCTACCATTTTCTTTTGCAATTGCTTTCTTAGTATAATTGGTAAAATTATAACAAGCCTAAAAATAGGTCATAGATTACTAAATCCAATATGCTTTGTTTTTAATTTTTTTTAAATGGAACTGGCGGAAGTTCAGAGAACAGGACCTCATTTGGATTTCTGCAATATTGGCAAAAGAGTGTCAGAGAAATAATACACTAGTTGTGGTGAAAATCGTTTTTTGCATACTTATACAGGGAGACAAGATTACCATAATAAAATAAGAAGAATCAGACTGAAAACAAAGAGATTTAGGTGTTACTTTTTGTACGCGCTATTCGATAATGGAACGGTAGAGAAATATCACAAAAGCTGTTCGATGAACCCTCTTCCATGTACTGAAATGTGATTAGCGGAGTATTTTTGTTGTTGTGGATGCAGATGTAGATTTTACTGATAAAACAGCAAATGCTCTGAACAACATACCATCACCTATATGGATCTTTGTGATCTCTCGAACTTTTGTTTGTGTAAATCAATAAATTCTTTAGATGAGCGTAAATATACTCCATCATTGTACAAAAGCATCAATTCTTACCTAAGTGGAAGAGATTAAATGAACTGTTCACATTATGCTCAAAATTCAGTCTTTTCCTCCAACTGGTCGCACTCGAGAGGGCGGTGATACTACTATACCTAGTGGCAGACAGATGTATGTTTTCCGCGTTTTCCTCCAATCCAGGCAATGCATTGATGGTTCCTTTCAAAGGGAATGGCCGATGAACTTACCAAAAAGTCTGAGCTTGAGCTCCGTTCAATGCTACCGACGGGACGTTAAACCCAAAGCTTCCTTCCTTCCGTCCTTGGAATCACTCCTTTATTCACACTTGTGCAAAAGCATGTACAGGATTGTGAGCATTTTTGATAACCTTTCACAAGAGTTCAAAAAGCTTAGTGGTAATCTTCGACGTTTCAGGCCTAAACTGGATAGTTTCCTTTATTTATTCACCAATGAATTCCCGATATAATTATAAATTTTGTGTTAGATTGCTGGTTCTTTTTACTTACGCTTACGCCTTACATGTGCATCTGACTGTTATACTTTCCCACTTTATCCTTTACTATTCTTTTCTTTCAGTCTGACGTAGTGACTATTCCATGCCCATGCAGACTTGCTCCTCAATTCGGTCCCGAGGACCGTGATAAATGACAGAACACGAAGAGAGAACACATAACGACAGACTTTCTTAAGTTCTTTAATAGCACCATGTAGAACATAGAGGTAATTTAGTAAATAAATTATCTTAGATATTAAAATACGAAGACATTCCACAGGGACTTCAGGCTCAAGGTCACATTCCGAGACATCCTCCCTGGGCAGTGCAGGTGAAGGACACTTAACACTCATCATATGTTCTTTTATCACAGTGTAATTTCCTATTACCAGTTACATGAACAGTCCTTTTTAGACGTTTTTATTTGTTTTCTTTTATTACTGAATTTGGCCAATTATAGACTGCTTAAAACCTAAGACTTTTGCAGAATTGACATGTAGCCTGAAATTTTCCGTCTTCTATGGTGTGTTTTGTGACGTTACGTTTCCTCAATCCCTTTTTGTCTCTTCCAGGCAACCCGTGGTGTTCTTCGATTTGGAAATGGAATTGAAAATTTTCTTTGTCTACTTATTGTCATTAATTCCAAAAATCGGCCCATAAAACTTTAATCGCCTCTTCCTGATTGTGTCTGTGATGATTTCTATGTCTCTGTATAAATCTTCATTTCTTCTTTTCATCGAGTTGTAATCCTTGTTCTTCTATGGTCATAAATTTTTTCTGAGTATTTTCCTTGCTTTCTTTTCTAATTCATCTTGCTACCCTTTTTATTTAGTGTTAGGGATTTGGATCCATACTGTTATTCCGGCTTAATTACCGTTGCCTAATGTTTATTTTTTGCCTGAAACGAGATTTATCTTTCATTGTTTAGGTTCTGGGTGAGTTTGTACGCCGATTACATGTCCCATGATCTTTCTTTCTTGTGGTACTATCCAGTCCATTTGATTTACCCATTCTTCCAAATACTAAAACTTGTCTACTCTTTAAATGTTTCCATGTTGTGTTCGTAGATATTTCTCTTTGTTATGTTTATGTTCAATGTACTCCGTTTTCTAGTATGATATATGTAAATCGGGTTTGACTGTAGTTCTGTGAAATGTTTCTATAATTATTTTTGCATCTGTTTTGAACTTCGAAATTATTGCAATATCATCTGCAAAAGCGAGACATTCCACTTCAAACCTTCCCCTTCCTTGTCCTAAATAAATTCATTCTATGTTTTTCTCTTTCCCATTCTCTCACTTCTTTGTCTAAGAGCAGACTGAAGAGAATTGGCGAGACTCCGTCACCCTGCCGAACTCCATTGTTAATCCTGAAAGGTCCAGAAACTTCTGCAAGACATTTAACTTTTGAGGTTGTGCCTGTGCGCGTTTGTTCAACAAACGTTCTACTGGTTTTACCAACAGCTTCCATTGTTAGGAATACTGCTTATCTACGGAATTATAAGCACTTTTCAAATCGGCGAATGTAACGCCTATGTTAAGATTCCGCATTTTTCTGGTACCGACAACTGTTTCCAGGTTAAAGATTTTTAAATGTATAATAATTTTTAAATGTATAATACAACTGCAACTCTACATGCTTTCCTGGCGATTTTTTGACATGGTGAAGTTTTGGGACTTCGGGAGGATATTTGCCTCGTTCTTGAACGACTTTTTGAGACCATAATTCTCTGTTCCCTTCACGCTCTACACAAGATTGGTATTTTGGTGTATTTGGTCCGGTGTTTATGCCCATATAGTGCTGGGTTCTTCGTAACCTGTCCGCGCACGCCAGGCATGCTTCCAATTGTCCCCTCTGCTCGTTGATGGTGTTCGAACTGCCGTCTGTGCCCAGTTCGACTATCCTTTGGTATCGCTGTCATCAAAAAAGGTCCGCACCGCTCCGTGTGTTTTCTCCACGGTCCATGACCGCCTGGAGTATTTGCAGCGTCCTCTCTGCTCGCATCGAAACTGACCATGACGTTATAGTCCACGATGTGTAGTTACCTCAGCTATCGTAGAAAATCCTCCAAGTTCCAGATATTGTGTGTGCATTTACTCACGTGTGGTTCCAACAACAGGTGTAGAAGTAACTAAATCTTTGTCAACTTTGGGGAGACCAGACTGAGTGGCGGTACAGGTGCTCATCTTGATGACTTGTTCAAACAGGCATGCCTCCTTCAGCAAGGTCCAGGTCTTTTTGGTCGCTTTATCTGTGGGACCGCTTTCTATTGGTTTGTAAGTGGGATCTTTCAGAAGTTGTTGTACCTTGTCTAGGACTACAATGGAATTTCCCTTGTCAGCTGGCAACACCACAATGCTGACGTCCTCCCAGAGTTGCCTGAGTGCCACACTTACGTCACGAGAGGTCGGACTATGGTGACTTGGACTTGGTGAGCATCCTGCAAGTCCCATTCAGATCTATTTGACACCTAGAAGGTATTATGTTGCCTAATTGCTCAACTGCATTGATGAGGAGTCATTTGTTGGAGTCTGCAAAATTAAGGCTCTTGCTGAATACATACGATGACATCATCAAATGTTTAAATGTTTGTTAAGGCACTTAACTGCGGGGTCATCAGTCCCTAAACTTACAAACTACTTATGAACTACCTTGTACTAAAGACGACACAAACATCCATGCTCGAGGGGGAATTCGAACCCCCGACCGTAGCGATGACATCGTCAAGCAGATTATTGCTCAGGCTAACTACAATCCATGTGTCTGTATTCTTATGCACCATGTTGTTGATGCACTCGAACTTGATGGTAGGCTGTGAAATTCATCATAATGCATTGAGTCAGAAAGCAGGAGGCACCAGCAGCCTCGTCCAAATCTTAACTGTTGAAGGATGCTGCTATGGAAAGGTGTGACATCTAGCCGATGGTGCACATTACACACTCTCTCCTTTATCAATGCAAAGCTGGCTCAGTGTTTGATTCTGTTCACTGCTCTGCTGTCAGTATGACGCGTATTCCTGACTGAAACTGTAGCTACACTACTGGCCATTAAAATGGCTACATCTAGAAGAAATGCATACGACAAACGCGTATTCCTTGAACAAATACACTAGAACTGACATGTCATTACATTTTCAAGCAATGTGAGTGCATAGATCTTGAGAAATAAGTACCCAAAACAACCACCTCTGGCCGTAATAACGACCTTGATACACCTGGCCATTGAGTCAAACAGAGCTAGGATGGGGTGTACAGATACAGATGCCATGCAGCTTCAACACAATACCACAGTTCATCATAAGTAGTTACTGGCGTATTGTGACGAGCCAGTTGCTCGGCTACTATTGGCCAGACGTTTTCAATTGGTGAGAGATCTGCAACATGCGGTCGTGCATTATCCTGCTGAAATGTAGGGATTTGAAGGGATAGAATGAAGGGTAGAGCCACAGGTTGTAAAACATCTGAAATGTAACGGCCACTATTTAAAGTGCCGTCGATGCCAACAAGAGGTGACCGAGACCTGTAACCAGTGGCACCCCATACCATAACGCCGGGTAATACGCCAGTATGGCGATGACAACTGCACGCTTCCAATGTGCGTTCACTGCGATGTCGCCAAACATGGATGCGACCATCATGATGTTTCTTGCGCGTAAGCAGGATTGTTACAAGTTCTCACCAGATGAGGGAACGACGATTGTCTGGCTGACATAAAATATTGTGTCATCTGCGAACTGAACCCGGCGCTATTTGTGACGTCTCCAATCCAGATGTTCCTCTGCCCAGTTTCTGAGGGATAAACGGTGTCTTTGTAGGGGACATAGTCTAAGGCGATTTAGGACTGGTCGTATTGCTGCCTGGAGGTTGTGCTGCAGTTGAGTTGCATTCAGACTCCTGTCTCGATATGTTGGTAACCAGAAGTAACGGTCATCTCTTGTTACCCGTGGACGACCTTGGACTTGCCATGTTTCCTTCGTTCCTGTTGTCTGAAATAGCGTCCACTTTCAGACACTCCAATAGCAGCCACTTCGCAGCGTGTCTCTCCCGCATCCAACCTTCCCACGTCTCTCCCTGTCATATCTTCAGTTAATTCACGTTGTAGGACAAACACAAGTCAACACTAACCTTTTCTGCAGCAGCTTTCTCTTCATGTCACTATCTCGATTGTAGTAATGTTGTTATCTCCACTCCGTACGACCAATAGAAAGTTGTAGAACTATTTTAGTTGTTCCTGCTGATGACAATAGTTCTGGACCTAGACATCTCAACTGTTTTCCTAATTATTTTCGTCAATGTAATTTGGATGCTTCAGCAACTGGTATCTCAGTGCTGCTTGATTTAGTGAACTGTAAATTTTTTATTCCGCGTACTATATATGCGGTGTTTCAACAAGCAATCATAAATGAATCAGAATATTCGGAGAGGGTGTAGTCATTTCTATTTCCGGCAGTGTGTTTTTGCAAGTTTTTACAGGGTAACTGATCCACAGGAAAGCAGGTTCTGCAGTAAGGGAGGGGTGTGGGGGGGGATGTTGCACGTGGGGTTTGTGTCCCGGAAGTTGCGGCCGCACTTGTCGCGAGTCTCTCACACAGGGACATAAATCAGCCCGCAAGCCTGGGTGGGCACCCTACTAGCTGCGGTCCGGCAGATAAGGCACACCGCCGACCAGCTGCGTTGTTTACGGTCTGCTGTTGACCTGCTGCAGGTGTCAACGCACAGAACTTGTTACGTCCGCCTACTCTGGCAGCTGACCTACGTAAACACCAGCAGCCTCTCTCCAGGATCCAACAAAATTTGCACATGGCTCAGCACTCTTCATTTATACTCCCGGGGCAGTAGTCATCCAGCAGCAGTATCCACGGGTACTTAAGGCGGCGGAATCACCTACACTATATAAAGCAGATATTGAACATTGTTTGTCTGAAGCAGCAACTGTATCAGAAGAATTTAATATGTGGGTAAATGCAGACGTTGCTTCAAAATAATTGTACTTGATATGGATTTTGAACACCTCTACGGGTGTCAGCATGAGAAAATTAAACTGTAACATGAAAATTTTAAAACTGACCTAATCGTGCTCGACTTATATAAAGTTTACTCAACATGAGCATCTTCCACTCTATATGTTATATCCTAGTGCAAGGGTGAAGTGAGGTTGTAATAGCACAGAGGTGGTCAAATCATCTACAACAGATCAACTTTTATTATAAAAATATAATAATTACACTCCTGTCCATTAAAATTGCTACACCACGAAGATGACGTGCTACAGACGCAATATTTAACTGACAGGAAGAAGATGCTTTGATATGCGAATGATTAGCTTTTCAGAGCATTCACACAAGATTTATCACCGATGGCGACACCTTACAATATGCTAACACGAGGGAAGTTTCCAACCCATTTCTCACAAACAAACAGCAGTTGACCGGTGTTGCCTGGTGAAACGTTGTTGTGATGCCTCGTGTAAGGAGGAGAAATGCGTACCATCACATTTCCGACGTTGATAAAGGTCGGATTGTAGCCCATCGCGATTGCGGTTTGTAGTATCGCGACATTGCGGAATATGGAATCGGTGGGTTCAGGAGAGCAATACGGAACGCCGTGCTGGATCCTAACGGCCTCGTAGCACTAGCAGTCAAGATGACAGGTATCTTAGCTGCATAGCTGTGATGATGATGATGATCGTGTGGCATTTATGGCCGTTAGACCCCAACTAGGGTCGTGTTCAGCCTGCCTGGTGCAAGTCTCTTTATCTGACGCCACTTCGGCGACTTGCATGTCAATGATGATGGAATGATGATGAGGACGACACAACACCCAGTCCCCGAGTGGAGAAAATCTCCTACCCGACCGGGAATCGAACCCGGGCCCCCTGCGTGGCAACCAACCACGCTGTCCACTGGACTACGGAGGCGGACAGCTGCATAGCTGTAACGAATCGTGCAGCCACGTCTCGATCCCTGAGTCAACAAATAGGGACGTTTCCAAGACAACAACCGTCTGCACGAACAGTTCGACGACCTTTGCAGCAGCATTGGGTATCAGCTCGGAGACCATGGCTGCAGTTACCCTTGACGCTGCATTACATACAGGAGCGCCTGTGATGGTGTACGCAACGACGAACCTGGGTGCACGTGTGGCAAATGTCATTTTTTTCGGATGAATCCAGGTTCTGCTTACAGCATCATGTTGGTCGCATCCGTGTTTGGCAACATCGCGGTGAACGCACATTCGAAGCGTGTATTCGTCATCGGTATACTGGTGTAGTGGTGGTATGTGGTATGTGGTACCATTGGTTACACGTCTCGGTTACCTCTCGTTCGCATCGACGGTACTTTGAACAGTGACTGTTAAATTTCAAATGTGTTACGACCTGTGGCTCTACCCTTCATTGGATTACTGCAAAACCCTACATATCAATAGGATAATACACGACCTCAAGTTGCAGGTCTAGTACGGGCCTTTCTGGATACCGAAAATGTTCAACTGCTGCCCTGCCCAGCATATTCTCCATATCTCTGAGCAATTGTAAACATCTGGTCAATGGTGGCCGAGCAACTGGCTTGTCACAATACGCCAGTCACTACTCTTGGTGAACTCTGGTATCGTGTTGAAGCTGCATGGGCATATGTACTTGTACACGCCATCCAAGCTCTGTTTGGCTCAATGCACAGGCGTATCAAGGCAGTTATTACGGCCAGAGGTGCTTGTTCTGGGTACTTACTTGTCAGTATCTATGCACCCAAATTGCGCGTAAATGTAATCACATGTCAGTTCTAGTATATCATTTCTTCTCGGTGTATCACTTTTATTGGCCAATAGTGTGTTAACCTAATACTTAACTTCAGATAGTTGAGTAGTAGATAGGGATAATGGACTGACATAAAGTATCCACACTGAATGCATATTTGTAGAATCTCATGTTGACAACAACTGCTTAATTTATTAGCCCAAAGCTCCCGGTTTCGATTAATACATCATTATCAAGCGCCAGCAGAGCTTAGCCAGTTGATTAACGTGACATGTCACAATCTTGAAGAAAGTTAAGTAAACATTTGGCATTATACTTGACTTGCTAGATATGTTGAAACATGTCAAGTTCATCAAGTGGCTAAACTCTGCTGGCAATTGATAATGGTGTATTAACCGAAACCGTTTTTTCTGGGCTGATAAATGAACCAGCTGTGGTCAACAAGAGACTCTACAAATACCTAAAAGCTGTTAACCCCCACCTTTTCACAGATATATTTCTACCACGCCTCAGACTATCATGACTGGTGGCTAAGGTATGCTGTTACGTACTACGTGCACTAATGTTTCAGCCTAATGCAGCACAGAAATGTGGCTGATTTAGACAGTTTTTCGCCTTAATAACCTGATAATACAGTACCGCACTGAACTATCTATGTAGGGGCGTGACCTTGACCTATAGCATTGTAATCATTGGTAGCTAAACTCTAGTTGATATGTTGTTACTCTCGATCGTGTTGCTAACTTTTGTAACATCAAAAAGTAGCACTGTACATATCACTCCTCACCCTTCATCCTAAAACAACTCACTGTCATGGAAAAAGTCTTGATTTGCCACAACGACAGGAAGGAGACCCGGACCTCGATGTAGAGGAAGAGGCAGCAGCTGGAATGTTGGTCAATTGCAGCAGCCTACCTGCAACGCGGAATCCACCTTATGAGAACACGGAAACGCCTGCCAGAAAATTTCTCGTACGCTGCACGTCGAAGACCGGGGTGGCTGTAGGAGATGATGGCTCGGGCGAAACAATAACTCGACGCGCTTTCGGGATGATGCTACAGCAGCCCAGAAGCGCTGCTCAGACGACGATGGGGTCTTCGAACAACCAGCGACTGGCAGCCATCCGCCTCTACACATCAGCGAATTGTGAGAACTGTGCTGCACCCGACACCCATGCGAATCGTCTCTTATGACCTGCCACTTTGGTAGACATTGGAGCGCTTGGTTTACATTTAAGTAACTTTCATTGGAAGATTTCTTTTTCCGTTGCTTATTCAAAGTGAGCATCGTCCTCTGTTCTTTGTGCCTGATTGGGTTTTACCTCTGAATACTTTCTAGGCGCCTGTTCTCAGAATAAAACAGTTCAACGATCTGAAGAATATCAAATCTCTCTGGCATATTGAATTAAATTTCACTTTGAAGAAAAATGAAGTCATTCAGTTATATAAGGTTTTCTCTAATTACATAAAAATTTGTTAGTTTGAAGTTTCTTTTGAAGGGAGATAACATCATTCTCTATTTCTCATCCCTCACGGGACTTGTTTCTCTCATCTGCATTAGACTATAGATTTATGTTTCCTTATAAGCAATAATCACCCATCACAAGAATATTGCTTTATTATGTTTAGCTTTTCAGGAACAGCAGAGTGCACTTACAAGGAAGTACTTGGGCTCGAACAAACACATATACACCAAAATCGTGTGAGATATAATGTAAAGGTGCCTTAATGCACTAGTGATACTCCCGCATCTGCAAAACTCTGCAGTCGCTCCTTAGAGGCCTCTGCGTGTGCCTGGCCACATTGCACTTTGACCTGTCGGTTCGCTAGTAGGGACGTTGCAGTGTGCCTCCCAAGTCGCGTTTTGTTACGTTAGGTGGGGCAGCGATTGGAATTCAATCCTGCTAATGTATTGCGATTGGTTGAGATGAAGTTACAATGAACCCTTCTTCGTGAAGATAGTATTAGTGTAGAAGATGAATCATTGGCTTGATTTCTCGTATCTGTTATGGTACAGAAAAATGAGCATAAGTTACACACTGTTGTAACACTAACACGTAATGATGATATTAGGGATGATAATGACGAACAACTCATTGCAAGCGGTAGTGCTACTGTAAGTGCGGGAGGAGGCGATGGAAGCAGTGCCAGTGAATACCAACAGTCTTCCGAGAAGAAGGTTAAAGTTGCAACTATCATCACGGCTTTTGATGACAATTTGCTAGAGAATATGTACGATGATTATTACAAAAGTTATAGTTAAGATATCTGCATTACGTATGACGTGTACAATTACTTCTACAGTGCTATCTAGAGCATGATTGCAAAGGTTTGCATAAATCGACACCCACCAGCACACTGCCGACAAAATATCTCCGGCAGAATCACACATATTTGAGCGTCGCAGCTGATTCTGATGTCGCCTGTGCCGTCCAGTGAAAAACTGAACTATGTAGGTAAGGTGACCCAAGACTTCAACAGTGATACATGTTCCGAACGATGTTTATGTCCGTAAGCAAGAGTTTGTCGGCGACCTCGAACTTCAAAGGCGGACAAATTGTATCCGCAGTGTTCGCAGAAGTTCTGCCAGCGAGGGACCATTCCTCATCCAAGAGCGATTAGAAGACAAAAAACCTGTAAGGTTTGGTTAAAGGTGTAACAGCAACGAAATTTCTTCATCTGACTTTTGAACATGCGGACTAAACGACATCCCCGTTCGACTGAAGATAACAGGGAGTCTTCAAGTGATTGAAGATTGCCAGAGAAAAACTTACATGAAACGCTGTTCGTTGTCCGAAACAAGGATTTCTGGCACCCTACAAATCTGCGACCGTACTTGCTGTAGTGGCCAAAGAAATTAGGACCATGAACGGAAATTTGCTATCAGCATCAATCGGTAAGAGCCATCGCCTTTTCCAGTAGGGACCCGCGAAGTCAATAAGAAGATGCTGCCACGGGTCGGACGAAAGCAGCCAAGGAAAAAAAAATGTTTCACAGGAGCCGTTTGTAGCTCCGCGCAGACAGGACAACGATGACTCATCGCTTGAATTTGAGCATCGATGCCGTGCTAATTACAATGACGAGCGAGTTGTTTCCGTCGAACAATACCCTAGACACCTTGGTGCAACAACGACAAAACTTCCTGCTAAAAGAAGAGGTATCACACCCGAGCATCGTCATTGCCAGTGGGGGAAAACAAATCACCTGGCCTTTACGAAAGAGTGTGCTGATGTGCAAAATAGCGGCGCGTCACTGGTTTAGGAATAGCCCGCAGACGACGTGGACGTCCATCACGTACGTATTACAGCACAATGAAAAAGAACAGAATCTGAACCAGTTTCGTGCGCAGTACGACAGTACTATAAAGGAAAAGACTGAACTCATTTGAGCACCTGATTTTTAATTTGAACTGTCCATTGCTGTCAGAAGTTTTAATAGGATAGCCACGGCGGAATGCTTTCAAAGTTTACTTCCATACCTGCTTAAGCCGGCTTCTGCGACACCTGGTCTCTCCCATTAAAATCTTCTGTGAGCCATGCTCTAAATCGTGTTAAGTTTTGCACGATCCCTCAGATACACCCTGTTTAAGATTGGTGGAATGACAGAACTATCACTTGTAGTCTTGTGAGCAGCCTTTCAAAGTGATTATGACCCATGGCGGGAACTTGAGGTGTCAGAATAAGGTGTGGTGCTACTTAATATATCGATAATATTATCAGTAACCAGCGCAGTTCTGTACTCGCTATTGTCTTTGAATATCCTTCTAGATTTAATACGTTGAATTGCAGCATATTTAATTTTGGGCCAAGTCTCTTTATCATCTGAAATTGAAAACATCCGTTATTTTTATTTTTTACTTCTTTTTCTGCTACTGGTAAAAACCGTGGGAGATCGCTGATGCAGTACGGTGACGGATTGTGTAGACTTTGTGCTGTTCTTTCCTTCAAGGGCGCTGCCGGTGGCGCGCCACCTTGGAGGTGTGCGCAGGTCGCACCCCTCGCAGACGAAAGTTGCTTCAGTCGGAATGCCAGTACGCAGTGTCATAATCCGCCTTCTGTCAGAGAGTGGTTCGTTAACAATAACGTTCCCTAAGTTTACTCGCCTGCCCCGAGTCCTGACCCGAAACCTATGGGACAGCTTCCAGATGAGCCAGCGTACAACGTCATAACCTGCTTTTGTTTCTGGACATTCGTACCACTCAGAAATCCCTGCTTTGCCTTCTGATCATGAATAACATTCACACACCCCTTTAAAAGTATTGTGTCGAAGAAAATTCCAGCAGCTTTTTTTATATATTTTTAATTAATAAAGTGACAGGTTTCGGTGCTTTACTGTCACATTCCTCAGGCCCTCATTGTGTTACAAATGGCTTGGCCGTTATTTTCGGTATCCGTAAATTTATTGTGTCCAAGCAAGACAATTATCAAACGACAACTTAGACCTTTACTACAAAACATCCCGTTGTGAGGCCAAAAAAGAAACAGAAAGGAAGGAATAAAATTGACTCTGTGATAGGAGATGAATTCCTCCTTCCCACCTGCAAACATTGAGGATGGTACCTCTCAAGAAAGGTGACAAAGAAAATAATTTGTTAGGGAATCTGACATGTCCGAAAGAAAAGACATCAGAAAGCTATCCATCGTTTCATTGATCAATGAGAATGCACACTAAGCCAGGACATAGGTGTGGTGTCGCACAAGTCCAAAGTGCGCGCCACCTACTTTCGCCGCGCGCCGCCATACACACACGGCGCGGCGTTCTTACGACGTCAGCCACGAGCGCCCTCTACTACAACTCCGCTCGTGACCACCACTGAACGACATCGTTCACTTGGGACTGAGATTGGAACTAGTTAACACTTCGGAATCAGATAGGCACCAGTGAAGACTTGGCTATCGGGCAGGCACTAGGCAGGCCTCTAGCTCAACTATGTATCAGCATTCTGCAGTACTGAGCTATGTAAAAGTTAAGTATTGTATAAATTCTGCGCAATATATATCACGTTATAATTTACTCTAGTGTTTCTAGTTTCTGCTGTCCCACTGGCTGGTCACCTCCTACATGCACAAGCGTGCATCCTTTATTTCCGTGTCGGTCTTTCTACTCGGCCACCGACACCTACGACGGAAACGAGACACAAAAGCGGCGTCGAGGCTGGGACACAAAAACAGGAATGAGCGAAATGCCGCGTGTATAGAGTGATAATTGTTCGGAGCACTACGTTAGTAGCTTGTGAACATGTTGAGAATTTGCGTCTGGCGTCGGCGTGGTGATAGTTACTGCCTGATAAGCAGGCGTACCGGGTTCGAAATCTGGATGGTCTCAAATTTTAAACTTTCACCCTTGATTTATTTCGATCCCACTGGTACCTAGTGACGTAAGTTCCTTTGTGTGTGCAAGTTACACAAGATACACTGTGCTATACAAAAGTTACTGAGACGAGATTAGTTACCTCTATGAGTCACCTATTGGATGCAGCCTACTTAAAAAAAGGGCGTGTGAACCCACATACAGACGCTAACGACCACGTTGCCGACGGGACGTTAAACTCTTGAGTGAAGTTTACAGCGGTGTAAGTATGCACAATGACACCAAATTTCACCATCCATGTGCCCATAATACATGATTGGGAGGTTGTCACACCCACTAGTAACAGACATTTCGAACTTTCTTTTGATGGCTTTGCGATTTAAAACAAAGCGTTTCACTCATTGGTGGCGGACGAAAACTTTTAAGACTTGTCGTCACTCAGAATCTACATGAGAAGGTGTCACGGGGGGAGGGTGCATGTATTAGGTCAAATGAAGCCACCACTTCCCTGAGGACGCCGCTTCCCACACATCTCGCAGTTCGCACTGCAATGTTGACCTCTTTCGAAGAAGTGACTCTATACTTTGTTACGCATTTAGTTTTTCCCTGTCGTCCATTTTCTACCAAAAGCAAAAAGAGGACGAAGACTCGGGAGAGACATTTTTCGAATATTCGTATTTGTTGCAAAATACGAAGGTTTATATAGGTGACATTCACAAAGGTTTGGTGTTATAATTATATATAAAAACGAATAGCATTTCTCTTAGTCTCAGGAAAAACTCCGAAATAGCTTTCGGGATGTGATTAGATTTTCTTTTTCTTTGTTTTAGTGGATTCAGGGTTGTTTTTAGAAAAATAAGAATGAATAAGGAAAACCCAGAGGAACAGCTGCAAAATGATAAACACCTAAAATCGAAAGCCTATTATCCCCTCGAAAGGCATCCCGCCAAACTAATCTCTTAAGGAGACTGCTTTGATGCGTCACAATATTAATACGCGAACACTAAAACTGAAGTACTGATCTTTAATTTCACCTTTCTTACACGTAGAGTGTCACTTTGTGTTTCACGTTCTTTATTCGTTCGCAATTCATAGGAACTACAGGTTTATTCTCAACTTGATTGAAATTTAGCACACCCGAACTAAAAAAAAAAAAAAAAAAAAAAAATCGTATTACTTACAGATGCCGGGACATACATACATATACTATAATTTACAATTTTTGCATACTTGATCGCCAAAGGAAGACGGTTAAAATTGTTTAAATTTATGTATACTTAAGGGGCTAAACTGCTGAGATAATGGGTCCCTAGATTACTCAAAGTTACACGAAGACAACACGCACCCGTGCCCGTGGGAGGATTCTAACCTCCGGATTGAGCGGACACGCAATTAGTAACACGGCACCTCAGACCGTACCATCTTCTCACTCGACCGAAGTTACAAGCTAACCTACAAGAGATTTTGACACCCTTTTGCTAATTACTAGGACGTTCGTTCTTTTGCGAATGTTTTTATGGAGAATGTTTCTATAAGTCACAAATCAGCTTACGGTGCATAGCAAATGGAACATTTCAAAAAAGTTTGACAGTCTTTCACTCATCACAATGAAAGTTGATAATACGTCAGTTATCGTAGATAGAACTGAAGAGGTGGAATCAACAGAGAGAGGAAAAGGCGATGGAGGGAGACGGGAGCTGGGCGGGCAGAAGAAGGGAAGAGAACGAGGATACAGAAACAGAGCAAGACAGAGAGAGGGATGGGGATTGGAAAGGAGATGGTCTGCGCGAGTATGGAATAAATAAATACCCAGTTAACGCAGTTTGAGGCAACATACGCTAAAATTTCTCGAGTAGTAACGTTGGAAAACAGAGCCAGTGTTGGTGTTATTGTTGTGTGATACCACGACGCAGCTGTAATCGACAGAACGACTGCAGTGCTTCCTCTGCGGCAGGCCATCGTGTGTGCCAGACGCTGGATGGTGACAGCTGTCACTAGTAGTGACTCCCTCGGTGGCGTGCCGCCATGTTTACGGCTGCAGGGGCGCATCGTCACCCGTGAGGTGTGTCTGCGGCTTACTGCCGGCTCTGGAAGGCGAGGATCGACGAGAACTGCTACCTGTGTGTGTCGCGGGCGGGTAGACGCGGCAGGCGCCGTCACGCCCACAGGTTTCAGCACTGGAGCCTCAACCAACCTTACACTGCAGGAACTCTCAGAGAGGACACTCTTCAGTGGATTGTTCTACTGTATTGTGGAACAAATTGTCTGATAATGACAATGGATTCAACAATTATAGATCTTTATTTTCTTTCATCAGAAAATATTAGACATCTGTCCAAATATTTTCATATACCATGAATTACATTTAACTCAAAGTAAAAAGGTAAAGAATATTCTGGAATTCAGTGAAAATGTGAACAGACGTCCTTCCATAACTCTACAAGGACGGTACACATATTTTTATATTCATCCATACAATTATTTCACCATATTTAACCAGAGGAGATTATTTGTACATATTTGCAGTCAGCATTGAAAACGGAATTTCGAGTGTGCATTCATTACTGCTTCTTAGTCTGGCGATGCAACACCACAAAACTTGTCTTCAGTATGACTCTCTATATTCTGGGCTGAACAATGCTACTTTTGGAAAAAAGTACTTTCTGTAACTAGACACTTCCACCGCCAAAACATATGCTGATAACCAATAAAAATTTCATGAAAATCGGACAAATTTATTTCTACCTATATAGTATTAAATTTGGATATTCCTGGTGGAGACACTCAAAACTGAGTTTTCCATACTTTAATTACAATAAAATATGTATATTGAACTGTATAGCCAAACTGCTACATATGCCTCAAAGCGGAATGAAACAAGGAAGACTCTCATACAATTCGTTATGCGACAGACCTATTGGTTCACTTGGAAGCAAAGCTTAAACTCTACAAAATCTCCAATTGTAGAGCGTGTAGTGACAACGTTGCAGAGGTTCCGCAGATGCCACCTGGAGATGGAAATCTGTGATCTGTCAACTTTATGAGCTAGTTCCCGAGCTATAGCCAACAAAACCACATATTCTGAGGAATGCCAGATGCTGCAGTTGCCGCTGAGAAGCTGGTATTTAACCAGCACCGTGCGTGTGAGTGACGTCGGCTACAGACGACCAAGTGGTCGCTAACCAACACAGGCATTGCGCCTTCAAAGCCTTTCACATGCCGAGATGCCTATGGTTCTCTGCTGCTACCTGTGCCCAGCGACAGACACCTCGAGTCAACCACTGGTCTTGACCGCACTTCTACCACACACTGAAGAGGTAGCTGACTATCGACCAGAGGTCCTCATACACGCCACTGGCCCATCACAGTGGCTGCGGAGTACCGTTACAGACGTGCAATGCTGGACGCTTCGACGACGACGGGAGGCGACCTGCACCAGCCGTCAGCATCTTCCACGTCTAGCGACACCAACGCGGGCGCTTGACGTTCGATGGAAATTTTGGTGCTGACGAATAATCAGTGTAAAAGCGACCACTGTTTTATCTGCACTTCAACGGGAACAGCCCTCTCCCAAAACAATTTCTCTCACCCATGATGATGTTTAGCACCCCAGGACGCTACAGAATTCAGTCTCGCCGACCGCAGTGGCCGAGGGTACTGCGGCGCGTCAGTCACGGTCTGCACGGCCACTACGGTCGTGGGTTCGAATCCCCCCTCGGACACGGATATTTGTGGCGTCCTTAGTGTTAGCTAGTTGATAAATAGTTTGTAAGTTTAGAGACTTGAACATTTGAACATTTGAATAACGATCCGATTGTAAACAAAAGCTTTTCACATTTTCGGTTGATATCAAGTGTTGGTAAAAAAAGTGTTTAAAAATGTGAGAACTGCTCATGAAAATCTATTTCGCTGAAGTTTTGGCACCGTCAGTCAGATTCTATTTCCTTATTTTTCTTTAACAAGAAAATAAAAATTAAAACATATAAAAAATAAAATCCAGAAACATGATATTTCTAGTGTGTACTTATACTACTTAAAATTACTAATACTGTAAATTAAAAGCATATATATTTTGTACAGATATATAACTTGTTACCATATGTTGTAGTTGTTTGGTTTTCTGTTTCACTGAAGTGCTGTGGTTTTCATTTTACAATACGTTTTTGTATATTAGGTGTCACCTTCCTATTTGTTTTTTAATTTTCCTTTCAATTTGTCTATAATGTACACGTTATATTCACTCATCATAGAAACTTTACTATCTGTAACTAATTTATATTGTTGTCTTTACCAATTCTATAAGTCTGTGTACCATATATTGGAAACCAGATGATTTCCATTTGGTAAGTTGATTCGATTTCTTATCGAGCACTGTACTCGTCGTGGTGAGTTTTCTGGTTTTCGAGATTTATGTTCGTTGTCTTTCCTGTTATTGTAACATCCGGGAAACTTATAATTTTATTATCTTCTGCATTGATATAATTTTCAGTGAACTGTATTTTTAACATGGTAGACATGTTGGATGCGACAATATTTCACCCTGACGCCGTATGATACCATATCCATAGTGTCATCTACATACATGCATGTAGTTTAGTACGTTATGTATTAGGGTTAGAAAAACTTTGGCGTACATTTTACATTTTATTTTTCCGTATATCTAATTTAACTGTGCTTTGGGATTAGTTTATTGGCCCATTCTGTTACTGTCCGAGAATTGTATATAAAGATGCCACCTTGTTCTCCCTTCCTAGGACTAATCACCTGCTTTTGACTTCCTAAAAGCAGGGAGCGGATGAGGGATGCCCTTGACACTTGTGGGTGTTATTTCTTACGTGATTTCTCACACTGGACACTATGTTAAGGACATACGTATATAATATGACGCTCTTAATAATGTAGTGAGGACAGTTTACAACTCACCGCAAAGACGTGGCGACGAGCTGCGACAGCCACATACAAAAGACACACAGGTACAACACATTCAGCTATCGGCCATGGCCACTAGCTGAATGTGATGTATGTGTGTGTCTTTTGTTTGTGCCTGTCGCAGCTCGTCACTACGTCTTTGCGGTGAGTTGTAAACTGTCCTCACTACATTATTAATTCCATGAGTATAATATAATGCTCTGATTTCTTTGATATATCTTGTCTAATCTGAATTTTCGCAGTCTAGGTTTATGTGTAATATGACACTGATAGGCCAGTACATTCTTCCCTTTAATCCTGCTCCACTCACAAAAAATCTTATTCCCATACTTTGGGAAGGTGGTGATGACATCTGATGCCACGTTCAATAACAACATGTGCATGTTCGATCAGGTTCATATCTCGCGATTTGGCGGGGCAGTACATCAGTTGGAACCCATCAATCTTCTACTCGAATCACTGTACCTCACTCCTGATTTTGAGACATAGGTCATTATCTTGTTAAACACTGCCGATGCTGTTCGTAAACATATCGTATGGTGTGCATGATGTCCATGCAGTGCGTGATATATCTTGGGGCCGTCCAGCTCCACTGGACCCATCGATGTGTACAGATCAGAATCCAGGTCCCGCCAGATCTTCATCTGGCAGCAGAGCTATCATGAAGCTGTTCCCCTTCCATCAATATTATCGATAATGTGTGAGTATTCATCCAACCAAGCAACGCTATGCCACTGAACCTGAGACAAATGATGGTCACATACCAGTTTCAGTTGCAGCTGTCGCTATCATATTCTTAATTTCGACAACGGAGAATCATCGTGTGGTTTGTACTCTGCCCAACACTGAACTGTGTGTAATGTTATAACTGAAGCATTCATGATGGCATATAGTATTTTATTTTATTGTGATGTCTGGTTTCGATCAACATGGAACATCATCAGCAGCGTTGCTCGAAAACCTCCTCACCAAGGACATGGTATGATGATGATCCATGTAGATTCAAATCGATCATCACAATGAAATAAAATATTATATACGATATTGACTGCTTCAATTATTATATTATTAAAATTTGTAGATCGCTGTTATTTCCTTAGTAACAATGTTTCATAAAATATTAACTGCATTATTTTTTTTAGTTCTGCCACAGTTCGCCCCCTATGCAGTTTTTACCAGTCTACCGAGCCTATGGCGTCCGACATCTGCAATAAAGTGTGGTCGCCCAGCCCCTTGACATTTAGGAATGGTTTCGTCTTGGTTTTCCATTTGTTGAAGACACAACACCACTCCCTGATCAACCGACACGTGGTTCAGTTTCAGAAACGTACGGGCCGAGCCTCAGGATCATCAGAATCTGGAGTGTCAAACTCGTATCTGTTTCACGCTCCCCAGTCTCACTCAGCCAACACGCTCAAATATACTACATGCACCGTGCGTTATGTCTGTCATCCTTCGTTGCTATCGCCTGGAAGTGATTGATATAACAAAATGTTCAAATGTTTGTTAAGTTTATGGGACTTAACTGCGGGGTCATTAGTCCCTGAACTTACAAACTACTTATGAACTACCTTATACTAAAGACGGCACAAACATCCATGTCCGAGGGGGAATTCGAACCCCCAACGTGGAACGATCTCGCGCATCGTAACATAGCGCCTCAATGCGGTTGGCCGCTCCGCCGCGGCATTGATATAACGTTGATAGTCATGATGTTCTGTCTGAATATAGTGTATCAAAATGATATGAAAATACAGTAACTCCATAGCTGAGCACGTGATGATGATACAGATTTTGGACAATGTGGAAGGCCAAATGCTAATCCAACATGATGGGTTTCCACAAAATTTTGAACTGTGGATTCGTGGATCCCCGGTTCAGACGTTTCTGTGAAAGTGGAAAGGAATGGAGGTATTGTTGTATGGTTCTTCTGTATGAGCTGCGTGTCAAGTATAAAGATGTTTGTCAAGAATTCTGGCTGACTGTGGCAATGTTCGAACCATACTCGTGACATATAATATTGCTTGATACTGGACGACTGAATCAGTAACGCAGTTGTTATTGTGTACATTTTCCTGCGTGACTTTGCTTCGGAAAACACAATGCATTATCAAACTTTTGCGTTCAACAAGAGTTGTACAGTTATCAATTTGTGAAAGTAGTGTATCTCCATCTCACTGGCATCAAGCTTTGTCCACCATTATGAGGGCCACCAAAAAGGACATTACCTGAGGGTATATGCTGTATTGTGATATTCAGTGATTCCAATACGCCGTGATCAGCGTTCGAAATTTGTGGTTTTGAGTTTAAGCCTTCGGTGAGATTTAAGATGCCATTGAAAGTCATCCAATAAAATTTTTATCTGTTTGTGTGTGTGTTAATGAATATCCATATACGTGGACAATTTGAAATAAGTAAATGGATGTTGTCTAGCTAACGTGTCTACAATACTGATGGTCTAAGGTTGTCTTGATGTGATGGAAGTATGTGTATCGTATTTCTGGAACTACACTTCACCAAAATAGTATAACAGGTTGCAAATTTGAAAGATCTACACATGTAAACTAGAACCGTGGCTGTATTTAAGGGGAAATCCAGTAAATTTCAATAACAATGTTTTGCCCATGAATACGTGATGATCACAGACAACATAAATATCCTCTCTAACTGCTAACGGCGATACCTGAAATCAAACTACATTGGAGCAATTTCGCAAATTATTCTCAGTGCAAATTTTTACTTTTAACTTTGCTGCAAGTTCTTTCAGCCATTGCTGAAACATCAATTTTTCATTATGAGGAAGAAATGACTACTTTGACAAGAAGTTTTCGATTTTACGGATTATTTATATTGTCTGAGTAGACTGACACAAAATTTACCATCTCATCTATTCTTACATATGTTTCACTGTATCGTAGTAGCATCTAAAATGAATCAAATCAATTTATAACTCTACTGTGCCCCGGAAATCACTGAACCATGCTACTGGCGCAGCAAAAATTAAAAGTTCAACTCCTTACCTCTTCCTCGCAAATTGTTTTCATAACAAAATCATGTTAATATGTCTCCTCCTCGCCGGCCGCGGTGGCCGAGGGGACTGAGGCGCTCCAGTCACGGTCTGCACGGCCACTACGGTCGGGGTTCGAATCCCCCCCTCTGGCATGGATATTTGTGCCGTCCTAGGTCGTAAGTAATTCATAAGTAGTTTGTAAGTTTAAGGACTGATGATCCCGTAGTTAAGTCACATAAGCTGTACAAACATTTGAACATTTGTTATCTCCTCCTCAACAGCAATACCAACAAATCAGCCTCTACATGCCCGTTATGAAAAACTAACACATTCTCTGCCGCGAAATTTCCAACTCGCTTCTAGCGACCACATTATTGACTTGACTGCCCAGGTAAGCTCAGCCGCGCCAGTGATCCTGAACAAAACCAAGGAATCATTCAGACAGACATTTCTTTGCTGTCCTAAACAAAGTTTATATATTATTCTCCTAAGAGACATCACCACGCCAGTATATTTTCGTGAATATAAGTCTTACAGGTCCACATACCATTACTTTTCCGCCATTGCTGAAAGATGAATCGACTTTAAGCAATCAGTCTCTACGACAAATCAGGTAAATGTTTATGAAAAAAAGAAAACTTTCTTTCTCTCCTTCATGTTTGGTAAAACCAGTTAAATTTTGATATGCATCTGAATTTGTGACTATGTATATTGCGGTTGGACAAGGCAAAAAACGGAAACATAGAAAACCCCGATTTTCTGTTCTTAATAATATTGAAGGGTTGGAGTGCTACTGAAATCTAAACTGAATTCGATGAGGTAAGTGCGGTGCCTACACAATCATTGGAAGCCAGTATTTTTGGATTAATAAATTTAGAATAAGTCGGGCCATCTCTGAAGACGAAACACCAGCAGTTGTTTGTGCAATGCACTCCGCTGGACCAGTTGCAGTTGTGTAGGAACTCTAAGACATGAACTTATACACACAATTTATGTAACGTGCGACGTCGTCGTGAGCTGACGCTGTTCGATCAATGTGTGGTAGCCGCTACCCGACATCGATTTCGTCAGTGGTGTAGTAAGTCACCTTAACATGTCCAACCATATGCCTGGTGAATGTTTGAATGAGGGTGTCAGTCCCACTGATCATCGTGAGAGGATCGTGAGCAGGAACATGGGCTACAGTACAGTAAATCACAGCCCAGTTGAGCACAGGACGTGATAGTCTCCCAATGCACAGTCCGTAGGATCATGTGGTCCATGGAGTGCAGTGGGACAGTGGTGGAACACCATGTCGTCGTATGGATAATAATTTAAACTGCGCCATGCCCATAACACCCTTCGTGTTTGGGGCAGACCACATGGATGGAGGTGTGGTGCTTCTATTATTTTCCAGGTATTGAATGATACACTTCTTCTGGAAAGAATTGTGAATGCACCACGGTATGTTGAAGTACAGAGAGACCTTCTACATCAGTTGTGGTCTTGCGGACCTCCGCAAGGCGGGGGCGGGAGCCATCGCGTGCAGCCAGCCGGTCGGCCCCGTCGAGGATGAGCCCCTGTCCATTTATCACTTAAACAGGGAGCAAAAGAGGGGACAACAACTTAATGTTTCCTCGTGGAAATGTCGCGACGAGACTCGAACCACCGCCATGCGGGACATTATCGCTGATGTCCACCCACATTTTAACACCTTTTTCACTGATGTCAACCTTGACGATAACACCATGAGAGAATTTTTAACTTCTGTGCCTAGTGCTCTGGGCAACATGGACAGGGAGCATTTAAATGATCCTTTCTGATTCCGTTCGTCGGAGACCAACGGGAAAGTCGCCTGGTCCTGACGGGATACCGGCGGAATTTTATCGTAAATTTTTTAATCTTTTTAGCGATGTATTTATTAACATTGCGCATGAAATACAGAATGGTGCTGCGATTCCCACAGATTTTCCAGAGGGCATTATCACAGTTTTAACGAAGTCGACCGACATACCGAGTGTCCATGATGTTCGACCAATTACCTTATTAAACGCGGACTTTGAGATTTTTACCCGTTCTGTGGCATCACTGTTGCAGAAGCATGCCAAGGAATATCGGTTGGGGAATGTCGCCTCCCCAAAGCATACGCCGACGACCTCGGTGTTTTCGTCGACGGTCCTGAGGATGGGGACACCCTATACGGTGTGCTACAGTGGTACGAGCGCGTAACTGGGGCCGTGGTAAACCGTCGCAGCCAGCCGGTCGGCCCCGTCGAGGATGAGCCCCTGTCCATTTATCATTTAAACAGGGAGCAAAAGAGGGGACAACAACTTAATGTTTCCTCGTGGAAATGTCGCGACGAGACTCGAACCACCGCCATGCGGGACATTATCGCTGATGTCCACCCACATTTTAGCACCTTTTTCACTGATGTGAACCTTGACGATAACACCATGAGAGAATTTTTAACTTCTGTGCCTAGTGCTCTGGGCAACATGGACAGGGAGCATCTGTGGCATCACTGTTCGACCAATTACCTTATTAAACGCGGACTTTGAGATTTTTACCCGTTCTGTGGCATCACTGTTGCAGAAGCATGCCAAGGAATATCGGTTGGGGAATGTCTCCTCCCCAAAGCATACGCCGACGACCTCGGTGTTTTCGTCGACGGTCCTGAGGATGGGGACACCCTATACGGTGTGCTACAGTGGTACGAGCGCGTAACTGGGGCCGTGGTAAACCGTCGCAAGACCGTTCTACTCCCGCTGACACCTCAAGCGCACTCCCTAACCGGAAACTGGTTCTGCGTTAAGGAGCAGCAGAAGGTCCTCGGTATCTTGCTGACGCCGAATCCACAGCGGATGGAGGCTCTCAACTGGCGCTCCACCCTCTGCAAGATCCGCGCCGTCGCCAGGATCTACGCGGCTCGCCGCCTCGCCCTGCGTGACAAGGTCTCCCTACTCGGTAGCCACGTCCTGGCCCGTGCTCGGTTTCTGGCCCAGGTGCTGCCCGTGCCCAAACAGCTGGCACGCGCCGTACAGCAGGCGGTGTACTGCTTTCTGTGGCGGGGCTCCATCTTTAAAGTGGCGCACGACATCTGCACCCTTGCACCGGAGGACGGGGATTTCGGCCCGGTTGACTTCCTAACGAAGTGCGCGGCACTCCTGTGGAAGAGGACGTCGGCCGCGATGACGAAGGACTCTCGCAGCCCCACGGCCGCCCTCTTCCGCGAGTTCCGACCCGGCTCCGGTCGACGTCTGCCACGTGCCGTTCCAGCTCAACTACGTCCGGCGATACTTCATCGACGACAGCTACCTGCTGCTCCCCGACACCCCCAGCTCTCGGGTCTCCGACATCACTGCCGCCCTCCGCGGAACTGCGGCGCGCTGTAAGTGGGAGTATCGGCTACCTTGGATCCACTGGCCAGCCGTGTGGAAGAACTTAACTTCCATTGTCATCCCACCAGCGGTCCACAGTGTCTGGTACTCCGTTGTCCACCGCAACTTTCGAACTAACGACAAGCTGTTTGCAATCAAACTCGTTGCTACTGACGCCTGTGAAGCATGCGGTGTTCCAGACTCGCTCGAGCACCGCTTCGTTTGCCGAAATCACAGTGGTGTGTGGGAGGTTACGCGGGACATGCTGCGGCTTATAAACCGGGTGGACACGCGGTCGATCAACATTGACGATGCTCTAGTGCCGCAATGTAACGTTTTTCCAACTAGTAAGCGAAATGCTACAATATGGATACTCGGACACACAATTTACGCCATTTTTCACTTAAAATTAACCACCGTACTCGAGTACGTGACATATATTTCGACTGAACACGACAGGATTAAAACCCATTCACGATACATACAGACTTTAGCCAAATTCTTGCATGTCTCCCTGTTACACGCATTCACAAAATTTATGGTTGACGAATAGCTATGTTACTGGATTCGATTGGTTCGTTTCTTTGGATTGTAATGACGTGTTCTACTGACCGTTCCCTTTTTGGATATTAATCTTAATTATGATTTTTTCCCTAGCAGAAGCTTTACTTTCTTTACGTTTAAAATGCATAACATTGTATATGATGCCAAGAGAATTGACAATGTAGTTAATTTAAAATGCAGAAAGATGATTTTTAATAGTGTTCGCTGCTTCTTCCTAATTTCACTTATGTGGAATTGAATGCATTTTGTGAAAAAAAAATTATATATGTGTGGCGGGTGACAGCCGCGGCAGGGCGCGGCCATTCAGTATGACGCTATTATTTAGTGTTTTGTTATTATTTAGCTGGACGCTTCTGCGTCGGTAGTGGTTCTTTTTGGTGGTTTTCTACGGTATATTCTGCTTTTCTTTTGTTTCATTAATTAAAAAAAAAAAAAGTGGTTAAGGCGACCGCTGGCCCGAAGCGGGAGACCCGGCTTCGATTTCCGGTCCGGCTCACATTTTCACTTGTCGCCATTGCTTAATATCAATGCCCAAATGCGGCCACTGTCAATCCTTTCTTTCCTATCCTCCTTCCTTCCCTTCCTTTAACAATCAATTGCTTACAAACAAATTTGTTTACGAGACATCAGAGAACGTTCCGTCAAAATATTCATGTTGAAACCTTTCTGTCAGTATTTAGAAAATATTTGTCTTGCTGATCCAGTCAGATTAGCGAAAAGCAACAATATTTTTTCAGTGATAAGAGTGAGAAATGGTTTCTCTCTCCCTCCCCACCCCCATCTGTGTGTGTGTGGGGGGGGGGGGGGGGGTGTTTGTGTATAGGTTGGCGTGTGCGTGTGTGGATGAGTATGTGGGTACGTGGGTGTTTATGTGTGTACGACTTTCCGCAGTACACAAATCTGTCGCCCGCAGAAAGTATGGCTAATATTTGCATTGGAAAAACTGTTTTCTCTTGTTTGGCGAACGGTTTAGTCAATAATGCAGATCAGAGTTTTGTGTTCACTGGAGCGACCTTCATAATACGCCCGCGGCTAAGCCCGGATGTTGGAACAGGAGATGCACTCCGCCCACGCGAACGACGCCAAGTGTGTCGCATTCAGCCTGTGACGTCACAAAGTAGCAGCGTCACGCAAGCCTACTGACTAGCATTGCAGTTCATGCATAGCTGATAGTTTTTCCTGTTTTTTTTTTTTTTTTTTTTTTTTTTTTTTTTTTTTTTTTTTTATAAAGCGTTTATTTTGCAAAACTGACCTTTTTTGCAACCTATCAGTTGAACATAATTTTTTGAAGTTACAAAAATTGTGAGAGGTGTGAAAATAGTGGGTGCGCGAAAAATGTTGAGACAGAAACGAGAATAATGGACGATAATGTCATGTTTATTACTTCAAAGGCAACGGCGTGATCTCCACTATTGTCCATTTTATAATGATTGACCCCTGACTTTAACCGCATATTCTCGTCACATCGCTCGACGGACATCGGTGTTTTATACCTCGCCAGAATCGTTGAAATGTCTGCTTTTATTTGGTGTAGGAATATTACATTTTATTTGAAAAGGGGACGATGTATGCGATAATATTTAAGAGAAAGTGTGCTTTTTCTGGCTTTTTTAGGGGAATGTCGACTTTAAGGATGCACAGAAATCAGACCGTAATTAGGAGAAAGTATTCCTTTGCACAGTTTGAAGATCTAACCTTGATCTATTTAGAGACGGAGTTTCGTTATTTTCTGATCAGTCGTTTCGTCGCTATAATATAAAACGCAATACTAATATATTGTCTTCGTGTTTGTCAGTTAAGAGTTTGTAAAGCAACTGCGTTAGTGGCTGCAGTATATGCAACGCTAGGGCGGAGCGTAGTTGTCATACCAGCGCACCGCCATTGTTGCAATGCGCCAGAAACGCCCATTCAGTTGTGAAGAACGGCAACACAGCACACGCGAGCACGTAGCGCGTAGGAACGAAAAAGCAAGTAAATTAGGTATGTGATATTAGCACTTGGTGTAGATTTATGACAATAAAAATATATCAGCTCTGAAAGGCAAGGAGTGAGCTTGCATTTACACTTTTCGTCTTGTTAATACTTACCATCATTAGGCAAACTGCAGCAGTCTACACCTACCATTATTAGGAGAAAACGACTATTCAGAAAATAACGAAACTCCTTCTGTGAACAGAACAAAGGAGAACTTTCTCCTAATTACCGTCCGATTACTGTGCATCCTTGAAGTTGAAGTTCGCGGAATAAAGCCAGAAAAGGCACGCTTTATCCCCATTTCAAATAAAATGTAATATTCATACACCAAATAAAAGTAGCCATATCACCGAACCCGATGAGGTGTAAAATATCGATGTCCGTCCTGAGATGTGACCAGGAAAAGAATTTAAAGTCAGGGGTCAATCATTATGAAATGGACAGTAATAACGACATTGTCGTGTCGGTCTACCTGTTTTAGAACACGTTAATCTCCGAAATTCGTAGAAGATATTTTCATATGTTTTTCACAGATAAATTGAGCTTTGGTTGGATCAATATGTAGGCTTTATTTGTTCATAATCGATACACCAAAAATGTCGTTGTATCACGTATTATTCAGGTTTACATTTTCCTGACTTACAATAAGCAAAGTTACACTCTGAAGAACCGCAGTTGTTCGGTACTCTGATTTATATTCCTGTCGAGGGCGCCGCTAAATTGGAGATGCTAATTACTTCCGAAATCCCTTTACTAAGGAAGACGAATTTAATATTCCTGAATTCCAAACAAGAACAGCTTTTAGTATTAGTAGCAAAGAAGTTTGTATAAGGCGTATTGCACGTAGCTCAAGCCAATTAATAATGAAACTTCTTCCGGTCCTGTTTGTGTACGTAATGAGCTATTTTCGGAGTTTGTTGATACAACTGCTCGCTCGATGAAAGATCTGTGCCTAATGGAATGAAACTTGCAGAGGTAACCAGGGCCTGGCTGGGCCAGAAGGACCTATAAGGACTGGGGTAGGTCTAGACGGCATTCTGACGCGTAGTAACAAAATAGACAACTCATTACTTTTCATTTATATAAAACGGACCCTGAGAAATGAATCTGTTGAACGAAATTGTGTGGATTATACGATGAGCAACATACAGGGCAAGTCAAATTATGACACCTGGAAAGAACATCAGTTTCGACTGACAGCAGACACCATCTGAGGACTAGTAGATATATAGTAGGCCATGGCTTTCACGTCGTCCACCAGCAGGTAGAGTAGCAAATGTTTGTGGACTTTTCCGTCAGTTCTTGATGTTACATAGACATATTGAATAACTGTAATTCACAAAATATTTATTTTGTTGTAAGCTAGCATTTGGTTTCTTAGGCCATCTGTAGTGCAGATTATCAACATAACACCGGATTTATCAAATATATGTGTCCATTCATAGACTATGTAACTTTAAAGGGGGGGGGCGTAGGAGGAAATCGACATGATTACATAATGTATGACAGTTTTCGGTGTTTGAAAGATAATATAACCAAATTTTGCACTTGAGGTAATTATGTTATGGGCTACAATCTGGAATTTTTTCTCAAAAAATTGCTGGAAATTTTCGGAATAGATGCTATCACACAAGGAACATTTTCTCAAAAATTACTTTAGTCACTGCTTTCATATTATGGTAGGTAATTCTTAGTAATCAGATAAGCAAAGGTATGGAACAGTTAGTTGATATCACTTTTAGAGTTCCAACAATTTATTTTTAAAATGATGTGTATGAAATAAAGCAATTTTGAATTTCACAAAAATTTTAATAATTTTGACAGAAATACGCTTAGAAAAAATTGGTTTTGTGTTCCACCACGGGTACATTGTACATTTCTTTAAGAAATCTGTATGAGCTACAAACTGGGAAGTTGGCTTTATAGCAAAGGTAACACGACATAAGCGGGTCTACAGCTTTCTATAGTCTTCCGATGCTTTTATGACAGCGGGAAGTAATGCTACATTGCAAACAAGGAGAATGTCGTGTAGAAAATAGAGAGTGGCACTGCGCGGTGATTGAAACAAGACCTTTTTTTATCATTTGTAGTTCGAATTACCCTGTGAAAATTGCAGAGAGTTTTTGTAACATGCTACAGAATTATATGGAGGCAACTTTTTTTAATCAATTTTGACCGATTTTTGCCTATGTCCCTCCTGAAGTATTTTGTAAGAAACAGACAAGCTCAACTAGTTAAAACAAAACAGTAACTAAGAAATAACTATAAATTGCAACAAATATGCTCAAACCATCATATGACCCAGCAAGTGTACGATTAAGTACAATTGTATATGAAATTAACTTATATATACCAACTAAAGTAGGGGGAACAGTTGAGTGAGGAAGACATAAACAATGAAACGCAGTTACATAAATTTGTAATATGTGGATATAGAAGAAAGGAGCATATAAAGTATATAACCTGAGTAAAATTTGCTGGTTTTCACAAGAATAACTCAAGGATGGAAAACATTGGAAAGTGGGACTGAAACATTACACAATTTCAACAAGAATGGTGGCAGAATTATACTGAATAGTTGTTACTTTAATAAGGGGAAATACTGAGAATAATAGGTTTGGCTTCTGAGCTTGGTGTTTGTTTCAAGCAATGATAGCTTTCTGGCTTTATTCGCTCTGTTCAGAACATCAGATTTAATGTAAAAAGTATGACATTCATTAAAGGCACGTTCTGCTGTGGTGGAATTTCTCTGTTTTAGTCTCCAACTCCTCTCATGTTCAGTCAGTCTAGTAGTTATAGCCTACCACATTGAATTACATATACCTTGCCGCAAACATTGCAAGAGATCCTATTTTGTTTTTGCTATTCAAGAGAAAGTCGGCAATAATATTCCTCTTATGAAAGGGTGCGG
This sequence comes from Locusta migratoria, assembly GCA_026315105.1. NCBI lineage: Eukaryota > Metazoa > Arthropoda > Insecta > Orthoptera > Acrididae > Locusta > Locusta migratoria. The sequence goes on from CM048747.1 coordinate 526,446,126, forward strand.
TGTATTTTATGTGCTTTAGTTTGCTGGGAAGGCTTTATGACATACAAACACATAACATTGGTGCCCATATTTTGCCTGTGTAATTAGATATCTTCTGAGGAGGGTACAACAGGGATATTATCCTCTGTCTGTTACAAAGTATATTGTCAATGAGGATGGAGCAGTTCCTTTAATTATTTCTATTTTATTCTCGAATTCTGTCTTGGTCTGAGGTACAGATAACGGACGACGCACCATACTGTGGAATGCTGCATGTTTGTGTTTTCCTGGATTGGGAATTGGGAGGTATTGCTGAGTCTATGGAAGTTGATTTCCTGTATACTTTAAATACATGCTTTTCTAAATGATATCTATGGCCAGTACTCTCCATCATTCCATGTGAATTTAATTTTCATATGTTGGGACTTTAAGTTTAGGACGAACTTGTCTAATTGTCTGTTTGTACCTGCCCACAGGCATTGTACATCATCCGCATACCTAGTCATTTTGTATATTTTAGATCTTAGGGGCCATTCACATAAAAATGGTTAATCGAAATTATCCATTGTAACCCATCTGACTGTTTGTACAGATTTTGTTGTAGTTGGAAATAATTGTGACATCTTAGTCGTTGGGCGGAGCGTGCGGTTGCTCGCCGTGGAGGTTCGAGTCCTCCCCGGGGCATGTGTGTGTGTGTGTGTGTGTGTTGTCCTTAGGTTTGTTAACCTAGGTTTAAGTAGTTTGTAAGCTACGGACTGATGACCACACAGTTTGGTCCGATAGATTTACAAGCATTTGAACATTTAGTCGTTGGGAGTTCTGCCGGATAACAGGGTAGAATCTTGCACAATATCTTCAGGTACGACCTGAGACTGTTTTTCCAGTGGATTTATGTCTGAGAAATTCACCCTGCTCCCTTTGTGGTCGGCGACCATTTGCTGTGACCCGCTGCCGCTCTACATATTCCATTTGTGGTCCGCACCCTCAGACCAGCTGCCAGGTTTTCCAACTTCGGACTGACGCCTATGCGGTTCGCGCCCGATCGCCGCGATTTGCTGGAGCTCTGTCGATTCATTTGGCGTCTGCGGCGGTTCGGGCTGCTTCCTATGTCGTCCGCGGCATTCAGGTTTTTTCCTGGGCTCTCCAACTTCAGACAGACGCCCATCCCACACTGACAAGGAATTTTATAAATCCTCGGTATCTGTAACCCCAGATCGTGTTTGACATTTCCCACTAGAGCTCTGATCTTACTGGCTGGACAGAAGACACCCTTGAAATAGAATTTTCGCAGGGTCCTGCTGATTCTGGCTGAGATGGAACCAGATAGGGAACATATGCCACATTCTATGCTTCATCTTCCTCTGCCTCTTGTACCACTGGTGTAGTGGCTGGTTGGAGTGCACTCTAAATTTGTTTGTTAGTGTACCCATTCTTGGAGAACACTGTTTTGAGATGCTCTATGCTCAGGATGACACACTTGGTCTCACAAAGCATGTGCTCTATGGCCAATGTCTCGAATATCACATTATTCTGCATTGGGTGATGACAGCTGCTGGCCTGTAGGTATAAATCAGTGGTTGTGGGTTCCTATGCACACTGTGACCAATTGATCCATCTACTTCCCTTTTCAGTAGTTCGTCCAGAAATATTAATTGGCCATTCCTTTCCAGTTCTATGGTGAAGCCGATTCTCGTGTGGCAATAGTTGAGATGTTCAAGGAACTCATTGAGCCTGTCCTTCCCATGAGGCTAGATCATGAACGTATCATCCACATACCTGTAGAAACACATGGGCTTTTATCTTGCTGTCTCCAATGCCCTCTCCTCAAATCTCTCCATGAATAAGTTGGCAATCACAGGAGACAAAGGGCTGCCCACAGCACACCTTCAGTTTGCTCGTAATACTGGTTCCCATCTAGGAAGTATGTGGAAGTCAGTGTGTGCCTGATCAGGTCCAACAGTGCACCATCAATTTTTTCCGCTATCAGGTCTAGTGAGTCTTGTAGGGGAAACTTGGTGAACATTGATACCACATCAAAACTAACCATGATGTCTGAGTCACTGATACATAGTTCTTTGAGGCGTTGTAGGAAGTCCTGTGAATTACGACTGTGGTGAACACATTTCCCCGCATATGGAGTCAGCAGGTTTCTCAGGTACTTTGATGTTGTGTACGCTGGTGCCACAATATTTCTGACTATTGGGTGCAGGGTTACGCACTCCTTGCGTACTTTAGCAGACTATACAGTCTGGGTGGAACTGGTGCAATCGCCTGAAGTTGTCTGATGGTCCTCTCAGACATCCCTGTCTCCTTCAGGAGAGCCATCGCCTTCTTGTCCACCTTGTAGTATTACAATGCTGTTGTCTTCTCAGAGCTTCTTGAGTGCATTTTGTTTGGAGTGGCACTATATGGGGTAGAAACATGGACGCTGAGGCGAGAGGATGAACATCGTTCAGAAGCATTTGAGCTGTGGATGTGGAGTAGAATGGAGAGGATAAGGTGTATGGAATGAGTGAGTAATGAAAGAGTGTTGGAAATGGCTGGGGACAGAAGATGTCTACATATGGTTATAAGAGAAAGGAACAATAACTGGTTGCTACATTCGTTGAGAAGCGAGTGCATGCAAGCAGATGTCTTGGAAGGACTGGTTTGTGAGAGAAGACTGAGAGGAAGAACGCTGTACAAGATGATAGACGGCATAAAGGGGAGAGGAAATGATGTGGGGACTGAGAGGATGCCAGAAGACCGGACAGCGTGGAGAACTGCCATATGAAAACCTGCCTTCTGGCAGAACGCTGATGATGATGATGATGATAATTACTCACTTTTCATGAATCTGAATGAGCTGTTCAACACGTGCATAGCTCTACATACATCCCCTAGGGCCCACAAACATTTAGTGTGATTCCATTAGCAGTAGGGGATGTAGGGAAGTGTGAAAATGGAAGTTTGGGTCTGGCCGGGGAGCGTGCTGGGTGGCCGGGTGTTTAGGGAGCCTTTTATAATAGGAACATTATTGCCAATTTGCTCTTGAATAGCAAAGACAAGATTCCTCCTATAGAAAGGAGTGGCATGTATACGTCTTGCAATGTTTGTGGCAAAGTATATGTAAATCAATGAGGTAGGCTGTAAATGATAGACTGACTTAGAGAAGTTAGAGACTAAAAAAGAGAGATTCTGTTTCAGGAGAATATGCCTTCAATAAATTTGATGTTCTGAACAAAGCGAATAAAGGCGGAAAGCTAACATTGCAATTCTATCAACAAACACCAAGCTCAAAAAACCAAATCTAATTATTCTCAGTGATCAACACAAATTTCAATATTTCCCTTTATTAAAGTAACAACTATTACGTATAATTCTGACACCATTCTTGTTGAAATTGTGTAAAGTTTCAAACCCAAACTCCAATGTTTACCTTCCTTGAGATATTCTTGTGATAAGTGCGACACTCGGGTTCCTGTCCGGGTCCGGCACAAATTTTTATTTGTCACCAAGTAATAAAACACTTCCAAAACTGCAGCTAAATTTGGCGGACTTTGCAAATTTCGAAGCAGTAATTTATTCATATAATGAAGACTTTCACGGCAGGTATCGTAATAACTTAAGGCTTCCGCGCTGAGATGCCGTGGTACATACATAAAAGTTTCCCCTAACGTTTCACCCTCGTCTGCGGAAGGCATCCGCCGCTTTACCTCTGAGGATGCCTTCCGCACACGAGGACGAAACGTCAGGTTAAAGTTTTATGTATGGACCACGGCATCGCAGCCCGGAATCTTTACGTAATGAGTAATGTATTGTTTAATTTCATCTGTATGTAGCTGCGGACCATCCAGTAACTGGACGAGCGCCACCCACAGCGCAGCGCCTGAGGGCGCGGCCGGCTGCCCACGTGCTGACGTCAGCGACCGCCGCTGCCGGCAACGGCCGCGGCCACCCACCCTCCCAGAATTGTGTCGTCATGGCGACATGGCCAGAGGCAGCAAAAAAAAAAAAAAGTATCGACCGATTAAAAAGCTTTCAACCTTTCCGCGGAATTAGCGCCCTGAAAGCCGGCGGCAACACGAGCCGATTAATGCACGTGAGAACAGAACAGCGGAGGCGCTCTGCTCGCCGCTCACACCCAAACCTTCATTTGTCAGACACTCTGGTCGCTACCAAACGGTGTATATCGACAGAGTGTCAGCCGAAACTTGTATATAATTCGTGCTATGTGATGCCGTCCACGAGAACGTGCGTCAACGGGAAATAATATGTAACACCTGTCCTACGGAGTACAGGAAAAGCGTACCTATAGGAGTCTGCCGCGCAGAACTCTCATGGGGTAGTTGATAGAGCGAATATTTGTCGTTACGACAAATCCTGGTGGCGCGATTTTTTTTTCTGTCTGACGTAGCAAACTTTTCTACGCCTACAAAGCCGCGGTGGAGTAGCCGAGCGGTCTAAAGCGTCTCGCTGCGGAGCGCGCGGTTGCTCGCCGTGGAGGTTCGAGTCCTTCCTGGAGCATGGGTGTGTGTGTTGTCCTTAGGTTAGTTTACCTAGGTTTATGTAGTTTGTAAGCTACGGACTGATGACCACGCAGTTTGGTCCGATAGATTTACAAACATTTGAACGCCTACAAACATACGCCGAGTGTTACATGGGACAACATCTACCTGATATGTAAAAGGATAGTTCGGATTTCATAGCACTGTTTAATTGGCATTTTGCTTCTGATTCATTTTATTTGAAAGTAGCAAACCTGTAGAGTATGTTCGTAGAAGAAAGAAACAATTGCACCATACGTGCGGGAGTATTAAACTAACAATAATAAATGTCTGCTACATATCCAGTACCGCCGTTCAGCGGCTGTGTGTATTGTGGCTGGAGTGCCGTGTGTTTGCCCACATCATCAAGTGGGGCTAACGTTGCTGTCCAGTCCGCAAGATACAGCTTCTGCTGACAGTGCTGTTTTGCGAAATAAACCCGTGTGACGTTATAGACATTTTCTTTTAACAAGTTTCAACGTACTGATGTTTAAAAAAAGGCTCTAGGCGGGGCTTGAACACACGATCATCTGCTCGATGAACCAATGCCGGAACTAGCCTACAGTAGCACAACGTGATAACCTGCTTTTCCTCCACGTCGTAGGTGAGGTGTTGCTTATTATTATAGTTTACGCACGTTCTCCTGGACGGCAGCACATAGCACGAATTATATACAAGTTTTGGCTGATACTCTATCGATATACACTCCTGGAAATTGAAATAACACATTGACGCCGGTTTGTAAGACCCACCATACTTGCTCCGGACACTACGAGAGATCTGTACAAGCAATGATCAAACGAACGGCACAGCGGACACGCCAGGAACCGCGGTGTTGGCCGTCGAATGGCGCTAGCTGCGCAGCGGTTGGGCACCGCCGCAGTCAGTGAAAGCCAGTCTGCCGTGGAATACGGAGCTCCATCTCAGTCTTCAACACTGGTAGCATGCCGCGACAGCATGTACGTGAACCGTATGTGCAGATGAAGGACTTTGAGCGAGGGCGTATAGTGGGCATGCGGGAGGCCGGGTGGACGTACCGCAGAATTGCTCAACACGTCGGACGCGAGGTTTCCACAGTACATCAATGTTATCACCAGTGGTCAGCGGAAGGTGCACGTGCCCGTCGACCTGGTCCGGACAACAACGACTCACGGATGTACGCCAAGACCGTCGCATCCTACGCAGTGCCGTAGGAGACCGCACCGCCACTTTCCACCAAATCAGGGACACTGTTGCTACTGGTGTATCAGCGAGGACTATTCGTAACCGTCTCCGTGAAGCTGGGCTACGGTCTCGCGCACCGTTAGGTCGTCTTCCGCTCACGCCCCAAGATCGGGCAGCCCGCCTCCGGTGGTGTTGAAATGTTTGTCAAGCTTATGGGACTTAACTACGGGGTCATCAGTCCCTAAACTTACAAACTACTTATCAACTACTTACGAACTTGGACAGCACAAATATCCATGCCCGAGGGGGGATTCGAACCCCCGACCGTAGTGGCCGTGCTGACCGTGACTGGAGCGCCTCAGTCACCTCGGCCACCGTGGCCGGCTCCGGTGGTGTCGCGACAGGCGTGTATGGAGGGACGAATGGAGACGTGTCGTGTGCAATGATGAGAGTCGCTTCTGCCATGGTGCCAATGATGGTCGTATGCGTGTTTGGCGCCGTGCAGGTGAGCGCCATAATCAGGACTGCGTACGAATGAGGCACACAGGGCCAATACCCCAGGGGACCGATCTCCTACTGGCCGTACACCGTCGAGGGGCACTGAACAGTGCACGGTACCTTCAGACCGTCATCGAACCCATTAGGCCGGCAAGGGAACATGCTGTTCCAACAGGACAATGCACGTGTCACCCAACGTGCTCTAGAAGGTGCAAGTCAACTACCCTGTCCCGCAAGATCTCCGGATTCGTCCCCCATTGAGCATGTTTGGGACTGGATGAAACGTCGTCTCACGCGGTCTGCACGTCCAGCACGAACGCTGGTCCAGCTGAGGGGCCAGGTGGAACTGGCATGGCATGCTGTTCCACAGGACTACATACAGCGCCTCTACTGTCATCTCCATGGGAGAATTGCAGCCTGATTTGCTGCGAAAGGAGGATATAAACGGTACTAATGCCGACATTGTGCGTGCTCTGTTGCCTGTGTCTAGGTGCCTATGGTTCTGTTTGTGTAATCATGTGTTGTATCTGACCTTAGGAAAGTGTCAATAAAGTTTCCCATTTCTGGGACAATGAATTCACGGTGTTCTTATTTCAATTTCCAGGAGTGTACAACGTTTCGAACCGGTCTGACATCTGAAGGTTTGGGTATCAGCACACACGGCAGACTGGGGCAAGGCTATTCAGCTGAACTAAAGGTCCCTTGTACCCTGTTAAATGTCTCACCCAGATTAAGCCGACACCAGTATGAGGCGCGGCCAAAGTCGGCCAAGGCGACAGCTTTTGACGCCTCTCAATGTGGACCGCAATGGTGCTGCTCTGTATTGTTCCAGTGTTGCACAACTGTCAGTTTTTAAAACTATGCCCCTTCTCTTATTTACTTTTTCGTTTAGGAAGGGTAATCTAGAACATGAAGAACGTTACAATCAACTACTTTTCGTCGTACAACGCCCTGTCACCTCTAACGCCCCGAAATCGCTGCCCACCTCGTGACCCGCTCAGAAGATTTGCACTTCTGTTGCAACTCCCTGGCGAACAGCTAGGACCGTTACAGCGGCGGAAGCGGCGAGTGGAGGCAAGGAATGTGAAAAACCAACCAGTTAAAACCGATAATGGTATTTCAGTTCTGAATCACCGATTTCCTCGGTATTTACCTAGTGTCGGTTGTAACCGTTTTTTAGTTATTGTCAGTAACCATGTAAAGCAGTTATAAACACGTATAACTGTTTTTTTCAGAAGTGCTTCTAAATGTTTTTGTTTTGTTTTTAAATAATGAAAAAAATAACAACAAATAATACTTTCTCCTAAAATTTCCCCTGCAGTGAAATATTACGATATCGAAGGAACTAGGGAACGCGAACAATGATAATTTAAGAATAATACCCCAAATCAGAAACAAGCAACAAACGTATGGCATACGAATTGGTACAGTTGTTATCAAGGCAACAATACACCTACTGCCTTGTGGCGTGGCCAATTATGCAACGCTTATGGAAGTGCGGTGTGCAAGATGTTTCAGATGTTTGTAAAGCTTATGGGACTTAACTGGGAGTCATCAGTCCCTAGGTGTGCAAGACTTCCTCTGTTTGGTAACACGGCAGTTCCTCGCTGTCGTCGCCGCAAATCGATTGTGTTTCAAACGGCTCCATCCCGAGTCTGGAAGTACTTCATATTTGTCTGCCATTTCTATGAAGTGATATTAGATAAAGTATGATATGCCAACATAATAAATTAGTTTTGACCTTGTCCCCTTTCGTTGTTTCCTCGTCCCGTTCTGGTTGTCAGTAAAGGTAGTGGTGCAGGAATTGATGTCAACTGTAACAACTATTCAGATTAATAATACAAATTTTATTGGCAAAATTATAGTAAAATTTAGAACATATCTCTGTTTCTTCTCTCTTATTGCTCCTCGCGGCGTCGTCCGTATGATGCTAGCTGCGCTGTGACATAGTTACTGCTAAGTTCGTAGCCGCGTTCTGACTTAGCACTGTCCTATTTCTGACTTCGTGGCTGCCTAGTAGCTTCCTCAGTTCTGAATAGCAGCTGACGGGCAGTCCACACATATATCGGCATAGATATAGCCACTGGAAGAGGGCGCGCATCTTCGGTTACATCCTCCAGGATGCCCGGCGCCTGCTTGCACTTGGCTTTCGGTCGATCGCTGCCTTCTCAACGATCGTTCTCTTACGTCTGCTGTGTGGCGCTGATTTTACGCCACAACAATTAGTAAATTAGGAATTCTATCATAATTTATAATATCAAAAAATCAAGTGGTAAAACAACCAAGATCGTAAAAGCCTCATTTGACTTTTCGGTGCATTTACTCGGCCATCTTCATATCTAGAGCACCGTTTGATTGGAAACGGTGCTTTTATCTCATGATGACGGACTAAATGTTCCGAAAACGATTATTTTAATAAATGACTTGCTTCGTGATCTTCGCCGTGTGTACTATTGGATCATCAAGAACACAGTGTTGTTACCTCCAACACGCGTTGTATAAAACTTTAAAGAGAAAGAAGCTGATCTGCTGCCTGTGTCTACATTGTATGCCTGTATCTGTTTGTAGCCGTTGGAAACGATTAAGTCAAAAATAAAGACGCAGTTCACCGTCAGTTTGCACCCGTTAGTACCGACTATTCGTAGTGCCCAAATACTGATGTGTTTCTTGATTACAACATGATTTTTCAGCCTAGATTCAGATTAAATAGGACAAAACTGATGATTTTTTGGTAGTACTCAACCCCACTTTACTTTTCTATAAACTCTAAGAACATAGACAGACTATGTTCAGTTTCAGTATCTCACAGTGGCGTATGCTGGGTTTGTAACTTGGGCTATCACTAATATCCCAATTTCTGAGGTTGTACCGAGAAAAGAAGGGGAAAAAAACACGGTATCTTTCGCTGTTTTCGAGATATGATAGTGATCGTGCCAAATATCTCAAGAAATTAGCAGCAAACGATGAAACGGTTACCGGAAAAATGTTAAGGCGTTGAGGGGGACATCCAATGACACTGCACTCGCCACCACCCCAACCACCCTCCTACCGAAACCCGTGATGAAAGGAGACTTTGAAATCTTTTATAGGAACGCCTACTTTTTATTGCAGATTTGGATTCTTCATGGAAAACTATGTAACTTTAGTATGAAACTTTTTTTTCGTTTCATGATGAAAGTGCAGCATACCTCTAACGAGCATATTCAGTATTTCTGTAGGCCTCATAGTACCAGGAAATGATATCTACTCTCTCTCTCTCTGCAATTCTTAACATCGGGGATTAATTGCGTACAGGCTGATAATAATCCGATTCATTGAAATACAACAAATTGTCTAGCCGCGGACTGATAGCATGATCATAGTTCGTGTTTTATTCGATTGGGGGAGATGTCACGAGATAGGATTAACAGAAACATGAAAAACTGTACTCTGATTTTCCTGATCTGATGTGTATTTGTTTTAGATACCGCCGTTTTTCAAAAATTTCCGAATTTTTAGTTTTGACTATTACAGCGACATCTATCATGAAAGGAAAAAAAGTTTTGTACAAAAGTTACATATTTATTCACGGAGAATCCTAATATGCAGTGGAAGTAGGGGTTCCCATTGAAGATTTCAAACTTGCCCCTACCACCCAGTCAAGGGGATGGGTGGGGGAATGGGCGTGTTGTATCATTGGATGGCCCCCTCGACACCCTTAACATTTTCTGGTAACCAATTTTCGTTTGGTGCTAATTTCTGGAGATATTTGGCCTGACCACTATGAATGAACCAAGCTACATATAAATACAGAGGGATTCACGAAGATATGCAAATATTTTAATGTTATTCTACAAGTAAAGTTAGGAAAGAAGTTGATATAGGTCCGCAAATCTTTACTTACGGACATACGGCTAATAAAAGATTATTCCTGAAACTTGGCAACTGTACGAGGTTACAGTAAAACACGATTTTCAGTTTTTTGTTGTTATTGATGTTCTGAATCTAATAAAATATGTTACCGACTTGCATACACAATAGTTTTCCCGAAATTCCAGAGAACCAAAGAAATAATTTGCGAAAATTTGTAATTTTGTTATTATTCTAAATTCCAGACAATTTCACGAAGGTGCATGCGCTGTACATAGAGTTTCACATAAAGGCCTTCTCTGTTTTAAAATCACAAAATTATCTTGGTATTTCAGCTGCGAGAATGGTCCGATCATTAACTTTTAAATTACACATTGTCCATTCATTTTAAAGAATTAGCACCAAAACAGTCAAACAACACTGCACACTTTGAAATACATAACATCTATACAGCGGTTGAGAAACGTAACAAACACACAAACACGCTCTCTGTTGCTTTAAACTGATGCGGAGTTCGCCAGGAGCGGGTCGTGTCCGTTCTGCACATCTCGGAAGCACTCGTGCTTGCATTGCGACGAGGGATTCCGAAGCCTTGGAGTGCTGTTGGCCGCACTACAACACCCCTACCCTCCCTTACCCTCACCGTAGCGAAGGTTACGGCAGTAAGCTTCGAATGCTATGTTCTCCCACTGTTGGAATGAAGCGTACGAAACATAATTCATACTACGCGCTAATTCTTCATGACGGAAACTGGCTTCTATTGCCATTTTTGTTAACAATGGATCTTTATTTCTGGTTTGCTTTAGATGCGGGCTTCGTTGATAGCTTTGATAGCCTAGAACATACGCCACTGGTACTTCAGTTACCTTCCAGTAACAAACCTAGCTGCTCGCCTCTGAACTGCTTCCATGTCTTCCGCTAAACGGATCTGCTGCGCGTCCCAAACACTTCAGTAATACTCAAGACGAGGTCCTACACACGTTCTCCTTTACAGATGAAGTACATCTTCCCAAAATTCTCCCAATAAACAGAAGTCGGCTGTCTGCCTTACTCACAACTGCCCTTACGTGAAATTTCATATTCTTCATGACGGAAACTGGCTTCTATTGCCATTTTTGTTAACAATGGATCTTTATTTCTGGTTTGCTTTAGATGCTGGCTTCGTTGATAGCTTTGATAGCCTACAACATACGCCACTGGTACTTCAGTTACCTTCCAGTAACAAACCTAGCTGCTCGCCTCTGAACTGCTTCCATGTCTTCCGCTAAACGGATCTGCTGCGGGTCCCAAACATTTCAGCAATACTCAAGACGAGGTCCTACACACGTTCTCCTTTACAGATGAAGTACATCTTCCCAAAATTCTCCCAATAAACAGAAGTCGGCTGTCTGCCTTACTCACAACTGCCCTCACGTGAAATTTCATATCGCTCTGCAATGGCACGCCTAGATATTTGAACGACGCAACTGTGTCAAGAAGCTCACTACTAATGTTGTATTCCAACATATTGGATTGTTTTTCTTACTCATATGCATCACCTTACATTTTTTTTACATTTAGATCTGACTGCCATCTTTCATATCAACTAGAAATTTTGTTTAAGTTATCGCGTATGCTTTTACAGTCAATTAATGACTATACCCTCCAACACACCACAGAATCATTGGCAACCAGCCGCAAATTACAAGTTACTCTTTCCATTAGATCATTTAAATAGATTGAAAATAATGGCGGTCCTATCATACTCTCCTGGGGCACGCCTGACGATACACTCGTCTCTGATGATGAGATCAATAAGAAATATGAACAACCACATTACCATCAATGTACTATGTTTTCTTCACTCAATACTTTGAATTATAATAATGTTTTGGGGCCACAGTTTTGAATCAGTGAAATTATTTCAAGTAGAAAACATGGAAAGTTAGAATAATTATGTTTAAAATATCGGACACTGGAAAAAACCGTAGGCGACCGTCATTATACTAGTAGATCCAAAGCCTCTTTAAGATTGTCCTCCCAGTCAACTAAATTATACATTAATGGTGTTAAATATATGGAACATAAATTCTTTAATCACTTCCCAACTTATATAAAATAAATCCATTAGATAATTAAATTTAAACCATCTGTGAAATCTCTGTTTCTATTCAATTCAGGAATATATAGAGTCAAATCTGTCTTAAAATAGGCTGCATCTGCAATCTCTTAAACTGATTCAATGATCTTGCCAGCATCTCAGCAGCTTTTCGGATTGAAACGGGTTCATACGAAATTACCATACAGGTATCTTATTGCACTCCAGTTCTACAGTCCTATAATTAAATTAGTCTAATTAAGTAATATGATGTATCTTGTTCGATGTATGTAATTAACTTTAATTATCTCGATAATTATATTAAATACTGATATCTTATTCCAGTGTACTCCCGTAATTAGCCTAATTAGATTAAGTAACATGATGCCTCTTGTTCCATTTATGTAACTAACTAAATAACTCAAAAATTGTATTTCACAAAATACTCAGAGCTATTAACTGATAGAAATAGCAACAGTTCTCAAACCATTAAAAATATCAGACACTTTCAGTTTAGAATACATGAACAAATACGGAAATGACACTAATAAATAACTGGCAAGTTCGTATTACAACTGTAATTTCAGACAGTGGCGAATAACTCACAGCACGAAGGAGACCAAGGGAGCGTGCTATAATTACCAGCGCTTTCCAAATAAAACGATGTTTAAGAAAACCGTCAAAAGGAATTATCCTAGCTCTCGCTCAGTTTCCAGCGACGGTGCACCAACTTGCAGCCAGTTCAGCAAACGGTACCGTGTGCAATGGTTATGCTTAATCACACACTTAGTGCGACAGCCTCGAGCGTTTCTGCAGCTTTGTTTGTTCATCTAAAATAAAGTTAGGTGCGTTGTTTCAGCAATTTGTGCCGAGTGCAGTTTTCTTTACCTTAAAGTCCAGTTAAAAATTCCATTTATTCTTCCAAAACCACTTGCTTTCTATCCAAAAAATAAGGATCTTGAGTTCTTTTAATATTTAAATTCTTTTAATACGCAATTTTTTGGATAAATAAATTAAGTACTTACACAGAAATCGTGTTTACTTTCAGTAGCTAGTAACGGCAAATTTTTACCCCGTTTGTCCTTTCTGGCAATGTTAGATATAGATTACAGTTGAATTATCTGTGTTGGGTTGAGTAATGTTGCAGAAGGACATCTCTCTGATTTCTACGCTACTTGCTGTTATGTTCTTCCACGCAGGCGCCACGGGTACCGCCTTTAGATATGAAAGAATCCACTAACTATAATCACTCTTAACAACAGAGTACACAAATGTGTTTTGTTTTGTGCACATCTATGGCAAAGACCCTCTAGTTTCGTTGGCCAGCATGTGTAATTGATATTAAAAATCGGTATTTCAAGCACCTGAACTTTTCATATTATTTAGACATCTTCATTAAGAAAATATCTAAAACTAGACTTAAGTCAGTATATGTACGGAAATCTTGCACGTGCGTGGCTCTTTGCAGTATTAAAGCTGCCGTAACACCTGTTGTGAATCAGTAATAAACTTGTAACCAATGATATACAAACTTTCCTTTTAGAAGGTCCTTTGAAGACGTGTATTTCATTGGAGGCTGCACATTCAGGAAATTTGTGAGATTTTTACCAAATTGGTTCTTCTTTTCTTTCCAAGTTTAAATGTCAATATGTTTTTAAATCTAACGGACTTAACTGCTGCAATTATCAGTCCCTAATCCTACAAAATAAATTAAACTTTGTTATGCTAAGGAGAAGACTGGAATTACCAAATGTTCAAATGTTTGTAGAGCTTATTGGTCGTAACTACGGGGTCATCAGTCCCTAAACTTAGAAACTACTTATGAACTAGCTTATACTAAAGACGGCGGAAACATTCATGCCCGAGGGGAGATTAAAAGCGGCTGTGCAGACAGTGACTGGCACGCCGCAGACCACTCGGCCAATGTGGCCGGCAGAACGTCCAAGCCGCGTAGGAGCGGACGAGCGCATTGAAGCCACTGCTGACGGGGGTTCGAATCCTCCTTGGGCATGGATGTTGTATTGTCTTTAGTACAAACTAGTTCATAAGTAGTTTGTAAGTTTATGGCCTGATGACCCCGTAGTTAAGTTATACAAACATTTGAACATTTGATCAACCAATGGCGAGCAACCGCGCGCTCCGCAGCAAAGGCTCCTTAGAGCTCTCGCCACACCACTGCGGCACTTTTTTTTTAATACTCGTGGTAATTTTTTCCATATTTGTTATTAGTTTTCCGAAATTATTATTTTCGTAATTTTTTTTTTCAAATTACTTGCATTTTTCCTAAATTTGACGTTTCCTGCCAAATGATGTGTTAATTTGCTGCCTTCTTCAATCATGTTTTGTGACAAATTTGGTGTTAAGTTATGAAAATTTTTTATTTCGTGACAAATATATCGCGTTTTTGTCAAATACAACTTTTTTTTCAATTTCGGTGTCCTTGGTTTTTTACATTCAGTGTATTTTTATCGGCAATTTTGGTATTAGGTTGTTGTCAATTTTGGTGTTTTTTCGCCTGGGTTTGTGTTAATATTATTTTTCGTGTAATTGCGATTATTTATAAGTTTCATACAAAGATTTCGCCAATTAATCCCTTAGAACATGGCAACACTGCGTCTTTCATTTTCTTTTTGCCCTAAACACCACGTTCTTCTCAGTTTTCAGGAAATTATACCTTCATTTGGCTGAGTATATACAAGTGTGAGGAGTGCCACCTTAATATACGTTGTGCTCGAGGTTTTATTTGGTTTTAGTGCTGAATTTGTGTTGGTGTTTCTACAATGCCATGGATATACTTAAATAAGAAGAAAAGCGACATAACGACATAAAGGAAACGACAAAAAAGAAGTCCATTGTTCCCCTCCAGTCACTTATGCTACGATAAAGTCACGGGAGCCTGAAGATTTCTCATAAATGTAATAATTCTCAAATGGTCTCAACTTGTCAATATCTGAATTTATTAGTTCAAATTTGTAGGTCTTAAAACCACAAAGATTATTCTTCAAGTATTTAAGTTAGTCATCGTCCAGTATATATCGTAAATATCGTTTTCAGCCCTTAAATGTGATGAACCTATGAGAGAAATAACTTATTAAATAATTGTAAAACGGTTACCAACTTTCACCTTTTTCCGGTCTATTATTTTATGTTTCCGAGTTGAAAATTCTTAAAAAATTATTGTAATATCTGTGTTGAGGCAACGAGAGATTGTAGATGTAATTAAAAACCTATTACTTCTTGCGTCAAGGAAAATGGCTTAGGTCCTCAGTTTCATTAGTTATTCCCAGCTGAAGGTACCTGGAATTATTACTGAAGTCTGGCGCGGCCGATATTGGAAGCAGCGCCGAGTAATGAAGCTCTTCCTAGACTCTGCTCCGCAGCTCACAAAAATGGAGAAGAAAAACAGCCCATTGTAATGGCTCCGCTAAATGTATTTCGATTCGGCGAATCACACTGTTTTCATTGTTTCATCCTGTATTAAATTTGTTCCTATCAGTTCCCGTTGAGACTCGCCTACTTCCGACTGAAACAATTTTCACTTTTCGTTTGTTGTTTTCCAGAAATTCCGCATTCCCGTCCAAAATACTACTACGTTTAGTGCTTCCAACATTTGGATGCCCACTTAATTAATTGTTTAGGTTACAGCGTAGGTCTTATGTGCTAAAACATTTTACGGGTTCTTGGCCCCTATAGCCCGGGAATGATTCTGCTGATACGGCTGGTAAGGCTGTATCTGCGGCCTTGAGTGATACGAGATCTCTGATACATTTATATACGACTAACAGGTCACACGTACATACACATCCTAGGTGATCACTTGCACCCATTCATGTCCACTGTGAATTGCGACAGAGTTGATAAAATCCAGCAATGTGACACCCCAGACGTACAGATTTCCTACAGGGCGTCTCCAGAAACATCTTCTTAGTTTACACACCTCTGCTGCTCGCTAAACACACAGAAATGAACATTACTGTGAATATCTGGGATGCCTTGTAAAGTACTGTTCAGAAGAGATCTCTACCCCCTCGTACTCACTTCTCTCCAGTAGTACTGCGTTTCGGCACTCCTGCTATTTACGGCGGTCCAACACGATATTAGACAGGTGTAGCAGTTTCTTTGGCTCTTCCGTATAATATGGAGATGCAGAGTTGATATAGCAGTTCAGGTTCTGGTACCGTTGTTGTGTTTTTCAGTCAGCAGACTGGTTTGAGGCCTCTCTCCACGCTGTACTGTCCTGTGCAAGCGTCCTCATCTATGAATGAGAACGGCAACCTACATCGTTCTGAACCTGCTTACTGTATTCGATTCGATATCTCTGTGATTTTTACCCCCACACACTTCCTTCTAATGGCAAGTTGACGATTCCTTGATGTCTCCGAATGTGTCCCAGCAAACTATCCCCTCTCTTAGACACGATATGCCAGAAATTCTTTTCTCCCCAATTCGGTTAATAATTTCCTCATTAGTTACATTTTCTACTCAAACAATCGTCATAATTCGACGGGAGCACCACATTTCAAGAGGTTCTGTCATATTTAGGTCTGAACTCCTTATCGTCCACCTTTAGTGCTACGCTCCAGACAAATGCTTACAGAAAGGACTTCCTAGCATTTAAATTAATACTGGATGTCAACATATTTCGCTTCTAGAGAAGTGCTTTCCTTCCCATAGCTATTCTGCATTGAATATCTACTTTACTTCGGCCGTAAGAAGTGACTTTGCTACCTAAATAAGAAAGCTGGATCCCAGTAAATTGCAAATTAATTGCAAAATAAGAAAAAAAGGAAGGAAAAAATAAAGAAAAAAAGGTCGAAGTTAGGCAATGCCACTTATTATATACACTAATACTTGATAATGGAGAACTGCAGTAACGGCTCTTTGAAAGAAATATAAAATTAAATTATTAAATCAGATAAGGATATGAATTAGTTTTGGAGACTTTCTAGGTACCCTAATGATGTCAACCAGAAAGGCATACAGTATGACTTACACAAAATTTATAGTGGCTGTGAATGGCAGCTAGCTCTAAATGTAGAAAAATGTAAGTTGATTCACATTGGTAGGAAAAACATTTCCATAATGTTCGTATACAGCATTAATAGTGAGCTTCTTGATGCAGTTGCGTCTTTCAAATATCTAGGCGTAACATTGCAGAGCGTTATGAAATTGATTGAACATGTAAGGAGAGTTGTGAGTGAGGTGGACAGCCGACTTCGGTTTATTAGGACAATTTTGGAAAGATGTACTTCATCTTTAAAGGAGACCGCATTCAGAACGCTTTTACGACCGTGTCTTAAGTATTGCTAAAGCGTTTGGGACCCGCAATATATCACTTTTAAGGAAGATATGAAAGCAGTTCAGAGATGAGCAGCTAGGTTCGTTACTGCTAGCTTCGACCAGTTCGCAAGATTGGCTTCAAGTTATTGAAAGTACCACGGCTCAGGTATCGAAGTGCAAATTTTGTGATAGAATTTTAACGAGGCAGAGATTTTAAGTCTCATGTGATGTCAAATAAGCATCTACAAAATGAAAGGTAAGCAATCTTTGTTTTGTTAAATTTTAGTTCCTATTCTGGCGGCCTCGCGTGATAATGTTGGCAACTGATGCCGAATCCTGGCAATGTTAATGGCGTGACAACGCGAATACTTATCACGAAATCTTTGTTTTACGAGGTAAATTAACAAATGTATAGGATTGGTGGAAGTGTATTACCGTCTTTAGCAACTAAATGAAAGGCGTATTTTTGTGTGCCATACACGTTTCGCTTCTTTATTTATGAAGCATCATCAGTGGCCTGTAATACATGTTATTTTTGTATAATATTGCAGTACAGTCATAATATTATAGGTATTTTTCACAGTATGACAGTTAACAGTCTTGTTACAATTTGTAAAGTTCGGATCTACTAGGTTAGAAACAACTTCTGTAGCACTAACTTTTGCAAGTTAACTTAATTATCCAGTTTATTGTGACTGTACTACAATATTATACAAAAAAAAACATTTATTACAGACCACTGATGATGCTTCATAAATAAAGAAGCGAAACGAGTATGGCACACACAAAAAACGTCTTTCATTTAGTTGCTAAAGACGGTAATACACTTCCACCAATTTCATATGCAACCTAGGAGGACGACGGAAATCGAAAAAATGATGGAAATCTATAAGAACTTTTTGTATATTCATAACCTTGAATTGCTGGGTTATTGCAGTTTTAATGATTGTGAATATTGTATTACTTGAGAATAGCCGGCCGCGGTGGCCCACTACGGTCGATGGTTCGAATCCCCCCTTGGGCATGGATATTTGTGCCGTCCTTAGTGTTAGCTAGTTCATAAGTAGTTTGTAAGTTTAGGAACTGATGACCCCGTAGTTAAGTACCATAAGCTATACAAACATTTGAGCATTTTGAACTTGAGAATAAAGAAAGTGATTATTAATATACTTACAGCTTTCTTTCATAATAATTAAAAAAACATTTAGTTGAAATTTTAGGGTTTATGAGAGTAGGGGCAGATTTGCTAGTGGTTTACTAGTGGTTTTGCTCTTGAAACTGGTGGGGAGCTCACCTTAACTGTTGGCAACACTGATGCCTAGTAGTGGTACAGTGTACCCTCCACCTCGCACGTCACGGTGGATTGCAGAGTACGTATGTAGATGTAGATGTAGGTCGGCGGTGTTGAGACACGAGAGGAGACCACTGCGGTGGCGGAGACGGAGCCGTGTGTTTATCGGATTGCGGTGCAAGTGTCGGGTGGCGTGTAAGCGGGTTGCTGGCAGCGGGCCGCACTAATAGGCTTCCGCACTGTGAGGCAGCGCAGCAGAGGCGGAGGCGTGCGCGTGTAGCTGTGTACAGTTGCATACGAAGCAGCAGCTGGCTGCTGTACTCACAAGGAGACCACACGGGGGCCGGATTTTAGAAATTTTTTATATTTCTTGTACTTGAAGCGCAGAACTCATATATATGTAGAGCGTACTATTGAAAAGTGTAAACTAAATCAATATAGAATGTGAGGATACAATATCTATATCTATAAATGTGAATGTCTGTTCGGTGTACGTTAATCACGTCTGAACCACAAGACGTAAAGAGCTAAAAATTTGTACAGTTACTAATGTCTACCCGGGGAAGGCTTTAGGCACGGTTTTATAGAGATCTGATAGATATAACGCGAAATGCGGAACAATAATTACTATTTGAAAATTATCTTTACTCTTTGAAAATGGTTTTATTGGTTGCTTTGTTCCTTGAGGGTTGACAATGATAAAAGGCTGGAGTATATTGGGATGGAAAGTTATCGCTGAATGTACAAGTTCCGTAATAAGACAAAGTGCTACATGTTAACAGTTGGAAGGTCGTCAATGGACTGTGCTCGGCCAGGCGTAGCTGCTAGTCGCTGCTTTTGCCTTTTTGGCGGTCGTATTTTGTTCATATTAACGTATGTACCTGTATTTTGTTTATATACTGAACAAAGTACCAAATGGGTTTGTTGTGGCGTAAAGTCAGTGCCACACGCCTGACCAAAGACAACGATCGTGAAGAAGGCAGCGATCGACCGAAAGCCAATCGCAAGTAGACACCGCGCATCCTGGAGGGAGTAACCGAAGATGTGCGTCCTCTACAAGCGGCTATAAAAAAAAAAAAAAAAAAAAAAAATGTTTGCAAATCTATCGGACCAAACTGTGTGGTCATCAGTCCGTAGCTTACAAACTACTTAAACCTAGGTAAACTAACCTAAGGACAACACACACACTCATGCCCCAGGGAGGACTCGAACCTCCACAGCGAGGCGCTTTAGAACGCTCGGCTACTCTACCGCGGCGAAGCGGCTATATCTAGGCCAACATACACCTGGACAGCCCGTTAGTAACTACTGAGAACTTAAGCAGGTAGGAAGTCAGAAATAGGACAGTGCTAAGTCAGAACGCGGCTACGAACTTAGCTGTAACTAGGTCTCAGCGCAGCCAGCATCATACGGAAGACACCGCGAGAAGAAAGAAAAAACAGACTTATGTTCCTGAGTATTATAAATTTTCAGTCAATAAATCTTGTATTATTAATCTGAATAATTGTTCCAGTGACTTCAATTCCTGAACCAGAACCTATATTGAAAACCAGACCGGGACGAGAAACTACATACAGAGACGAGGTCAAATCAGCGTTCAAATGAAAGCTTATTAATATAAAAGTGTTACATTGAAATTACGCTATTGTGTAATGTTTAATTTCTTAAATATTAATAAATGACAGCGTTCAAATGAAAGCTTATTAATATAAAAGTGTTACATTGAAATTACGCTATTGTGTAATGTTTACTTTCTTAAATATTAATAAATGAAATGTAGAAATGGCAGCAGCAGAAGAAGAGGCGGCAGCCAATCAGATCACGTCTATGCTACACAGCCGTGCTTTCTCTCGATCCATACATGATCTGTGCCATATGTTATGCTTTTCCCACCCCTTCCATTGCATCTAGCTACTTTGGCTACTGCTAGCCAGCTACTTGGATTCTATAAAATTTACAAGTTCAAACTATGATATGAAAACTCTGAATACTATTATTGAAGTAATAAAGAATAAAATCAGACTTGATACACAATCATTAAATGAATCGCAACATCAGGTGGAGCCGGGCGACCGGTTACAGCTGAACTCCGTCTGAAGTAAAAAAAAATTAAAATAAATAAAGAAAACGAAGAAAGGTGCAGTGGAGCCTTACTACCTTACGGTTGGTGCTCGAAGTCTGTCGTGACAGATTTTCTACTGTTTTCCGTTATGTACGAATACTTACACAATTTTAATATCTAATTGTAATTTTTACCCCTTTCAAAGAGACTGACATATACGACGGTTGTAGATAAAAATAATTTAATAACGATATAGTTTTTTTTCAAAGATGTCATTGCTAAGACACGAAGAATTCATGCTGCCACCAGATACGCTCAACTTGCTTCTGAAAACCCATGGAAATTCGTGAATTAGTTTTGGAGAAAAGAGATTTCTAATAAATGAACAGACGGTTACTGAAAATTATGATAGCTTTCGTTTGGATGTAATCATACCAATATGTTGGCCCTATCTTCCCTCAAGTTTCTTATGAAAACTGCATGGATATCATCCGGTACTATTGTAGACTGAACTGTACAACGATGGACCTCCATTTATTTTTCTTTTATCAGTATGTGGTGTTACCCCACATTGTTCCCTATTTTATTTCGGGTTTATTTCATTACATTTTTGTTTCTTTTCGTCTGGCCTGCCTTCTGCAGTCCAGACAGTTTTGTTTCGGATAGCTGGCAGCACACGGAAGCGAGCCGAGCTGGTTCATACCAGCCGTGACATACTGTGTGGTGCAATACTGTACCGTGGGAAGCATTCATTCGCTGCGGCAGTCAGGGCGGTTCTTCCCGGCCGCTGTCGAGGCGGGAACCGCGTGCTTTTCATTTCATTATTTTGCCGATGATATTTTCTGAGACGTAACTCCAACCTACCGAAGGATTACGATCATGTCTTATTAGATTAATTACAATTTCAGATTCATTTAAAAGTGCAGCTTTACCATAAATAAAAAATTATAGAAAGTGATGTGTTATTGGCTGATACAAATCAGCTAATCGGGTGAAAGCTTCTAACATCTAGGCGCCAAGTCAGAGCGTGGGCTCTGTGCCCAGTCTGCGACAGGCCACAGGACGGGCAACACGTATGTGAAATGCTAGGGTCATAAAGTGTATAATTAGGCGTAATTAACCGCCAGATAAAGTTATGTTAATGACAATTATCTGCTCTATAGTGACGAGCAGTGCGTGTGAAGTTTTGGTGCTGATATTGTGTAAATCAGATGAGCTACGGCTCCGAGGATAGTCTGCAAAGGAAAAGAAGTTAATATTTTCATTGCGACACAGTTGATAAATTTAATAATTAACAGATTCAATATTGAGAAGGTGCTCAACAGATTTAATTACAGGGATATTTCAGACCTTTGTAAATCTGGTTGCAACGTAGTTAGCCACACGAAAGTTAATACACAAAATTGTTCAGAAAGGCCGCTTTCATTTCAAGTAGGCAGAAACATTTTCTCTTGTGACATTGATTTCCAGCAACATACGACGGGATTTACATTCCGTCAGAGTCCACGGCCGGCAGAGGAAACATCCAATGGGACTTAATTGAGTCTGTATAATCAGGTAAGCAAGCCTGAACGGTGTTTGAACGAAGTAGGAGGAGAGGGCGAACACCGCAGAGAGTTGAAAACTGTTCTTGATATTGACATTTATTCAGAGAGAGTGTGTGTGTGTGTCCGCGTGTAACTCCACTCGGCAAATTAATTCCGAGCTACGGCGGCACTTTTCCGTAGCTGGCATCCCGCAACAGAACAGTACTGACATTTCATAATTGCCCAGTGAGGAACCGTTACAAGTATACATATTTTAATGAATGCCGTTAATGCGTTCGCAATCTCTGTATATACGGGCACTTATATACACCACCGGATATGCCACATTGACACTCAATTGCCTTATGGGTCACAAACGTACGTATCTGTCCGAC
The DNA here is from genome assembly GCA_026315105.1 of Locusta migratoria. Taxonomy (NCBI): domain Eukaryota; kingdom Metazoa; phylum Arthropoda; class Insecta; order Orthoptera; family Acrididae; genus Locusta; species Locusta migratoria. Next base: position 526,468,773 of record CM048747.1, read on the forward strand.
AATGAGAAACTAGATTGCAGCACTCCTTCCGCCGAGCGAGACACTGCAGACCGCTGTCTTATTCTCAAAAAGGCGCAACTAACAATTGTTTTGTTGAATAGGGGATTTTTCACAAACACTGTAATCCAAATGATACCTCTAAAAGTGCTATATGTTTGCCGAAAATCGACCAAATTATTTTGAACCTCATTGTGCTTCGGGAACTCAAATGGGAGTCGCTGCAGGGGAGGTGGCGTTCTTTTAGAGAAGCTCTGCTGAAGAAATTTAGAGGGCCGGAATTTGAGGCGGACTGCAGAACGATTCTACTGACACCAACCTAAATTTAGTATGAAGACAACAAGAATAAGATAAAAAAGATTAGGGGTCGTACGGAGCATAAAAGTATTCGTTTTTCCCACTTTCTCTGTGAGAGTGGAACAGGAAAGCGAGTAACCAGTAGTGGCAATGAATACCCGCCACCACGCACCTTTGCGTGGATTGCGGAGTATGTATTTAGATGCAGCTATCGATTATTACTGTCTGTCATGACGCGTTTCGGGATTAATCAATCTTCTGATGATTTCTTCCACCTCGTATTACGTGCAAGAACTGGTCTGCAATGTTTTGTACCCTAAAACGGTTGACTCTGCAGATGTAACACATCTACCATGACACGCAGGCTTACACATCAGAAAGCAGTGCATGTTTCAATTCAAGACAGGTAATATGTTTTAATTGATTTGAATTGGGATTCGTTCTAAGGTTCCTGCACCCATGTAAGGCATCCAGCCCCAACATATTACTCGCGCCCGCTTCTAGCGCGTGTAGCCACAAAGCCGGCGTCATATCGTTCTTTATCTGTGCGAAAAACAAGAATACCACCTCTGCTTGGCGGCTCAATTGTGCAGTCAACAGTGAAACTGACTGCAATCGACTTTCTCCTAGGAACTCACAATTGCCAATCTTTCCACGGCTTGATCGTCAGATAATGGCCCTTCAATGAGAGCACGACTAGACCTGTTTCTATAGTTGTTTAATCGTCTGGACGCAGTTTTCGATGAGTGCGGGAAATGTGAAATTCTCCCTAGTTCCCAGATGTTTTAGGAAAGGGCATTCTGCGCTGCTCTCACAAATTCATCACCTTGTCTTCGAGTAGATACTTTCGGTCTTTTAAATATTGGACGTTGCTTACCTCGCCATTATCTTTGAATCGCTTGATCCGTCTCCTTGATGTGGAAGCATCAACACCATTACGACATCCTGCCTCAGAAGCACTAACACCGCCTTCGAAGAATGCTGTTTTGAACTAGAAAAAAAAAAAAAAAAAAAAAAAAAAAAAAAAAAAAAAAGGAGGGATAAAACACATGCATTTTCAATATTATTACTACGAACACGTGTTTCTCTGACAGATTATTATAAAGTAGAATCCTCTAAAAACCTATAAAAGCCAACAACAAATTGACTCCAAAGGGATTAGAATGCGTGCTGTTGCTTTCACAATCCGTCAGCCTATCGTTCCATCCAATGAAACATATGTGAGAAAATGTTCTTTGTAGTAAACGTACCCACGTGAAATTCTTGTACCTCAACTATCTCTGGGTGCTCAGACAATGTTTTCCAAGGTAAATGATACATGAGTGGAAGTATCTTAACTATTGTATTGCTTCTATTTGGCGGTGCAAACATCAAGATGAGGCTGCACAGACCGCTGGAGTTGGCAACATTCGCGCTTATGAGCTTGGGCATGCGCAGTGCTCTGTTCTTGGACTATAAATTATTTAGCTCAGGTAATCTTTTTTGTCCCCCATTGTACAAGCTGAGAAACAGTTGGGGAAACACGGAGCATTTTGGTAAGTCGTTATTTATGGTTCTCTGGCACTTATCTGCTTTCCTATTATTACCTCGAATGTTCTCCCAGCAAGCATACAATCTATACGTCGTGCAGTTACACAAGCGATTGTTAGGATGGATTTGTATGGTAGGCTTCTGAGAGTTTCGTTGGTAGCAGATAGATTTGTAAAATTAATATGGCCACCAACCTATCCCTTCTCATATTCAAGATAGACCAGAAACTCCGTTCTTCATTAATTATTTGATCTATCCATCTAATCTTCATCATTCGTCTGGAGCACCACTTTTACCAAAATCTAGCATCCTTTTGTCTGAAATCTTTATCGTCCACTTGTCACTCACTGCTATGATCTAGATAAATGCTTTCAGAGAGGACATCATAACATTTAAATTAGTATTGGATGTCTACATGCTTCGCTTATTCAGAAACGCTTTCCTTGCCGTAGCTATTCTGCATTTTATATCTTTTCCACTTCGGCCATTAAAAAGTAATTTCCCTAACCAAGCAACAAAAGTCGTCCACTATTGTTATTGCCTCATTACCTGATTTTCTGACATTCCATTTCATTACCCTTGTCTAACTCTTGTTCATCTTTTACCCGCCTTTCAAGAAACTGTTTATTCTATACAATTGCTCGTCCAAGTCCTTTGCTTCTCTGACAACTGCTATATCATAGGCGAACCGCAAAGTTTTTATTTCTTGTCTGTGAACTTTGATTCCCTCTCCAAATATTTCCTTCCATTTCTTCACACGTTGCTCAATTCACAGACTGAACAACATTGGGGAAAGGCTAATACCCTGTCCTATCCACTGCGTCCTTCTTATGCCCTTCGACTGTTATGATTGGTGTATTGTTTTTGGAGAAGTTGAATACAACACTTCGCTCACTGTATTTTATCCCTGCTACTTTGAGAATTTGAAACAGTGTATTCCAGTCAAAATTGTGAAAAGCTTTATCCAGATCTACAAAAGCCAAAGACGTTACTTTGCCCTTCCTTAACCTACCTTGTAAGATTAGTCGTAATGATAGTATTGCCTCTCGTGTTCCTACATTTCTCGTAAGTGCGAAGTGATCTTCTTCCAGGTCGAATTCCACCAGTTTTTCCATTTATCTGTAATTAATTCGTGTCAGTGTTTTGTAGAATTATTAACTGATAGTTCTGTATTTTTTCCCATTTGTCTGCACTTGTTTTCTTAGCGGTTGGATTTATCATATTCTCCTTTAGGTCGGATGTTATTTCCAATGTCTCATACATTTTGTTCACGAGGTGGTTCAGTGCCCTCATGACTGGATCCCCTAACGATGTCAGCAGGTCAGACGGAATATCATCAACTCCTAGGGCCTTGTTCCGACACAAAACTTTCGGTGCTCTGTCAAATTCTTCTCGCAGTATCTTATCTCCTATATCACCTTCCTCTACTTCGTCTTCTATTTCCTTTGCTTTGTTTAGGCCCTCTATATATTCCTTTCACCTTCTGCTTTCCCTTCTGTGCTTAGTAATGATTTTCCGTTTGAGTTCTTCATATGCTTGGAGATACTTTTCTTGTCTGCAAACATCTCTTTTGTTTTTCCGTGTGCAGTATCCATATTTCCCCCAGTTATACATTATTCTACTTCTCCTGTTCAACGTAGCCACTCTGCTCTTCCTATCAGCCTCATGTTTATCCGTCTGTACTCCCTTTTGTCTCCTTCACTTGATGCCTTTTATACTTTCTCCTTTCATCAATTAATTCAATATCTCCTGTGTTATCCAGGGATTTATTTTAATCCCTGTCGTTCTGCCTTTATGTTCCTCTGCGGCCTTCATAACTGTATCTCTCAGAGCTGCACATTCTTCTTTTACTGATTATTTTCCCCATTTCGGTCAATCTTTTCCTGACGCTCCCTCCCAAACTCTCAAAAACCTCTGGTTCCTTTAATTTATCTAGCTTCTATCTCCTCACCTTTTTCCAATTTCTTGCGATTTACAGGTCATAACCTATCAGTTATGGTCAGATTCTATATCTGCCCCTGGATATGTTTTACAGTTCAAAAACTGGTTTCTCATCCTATGTGTTACAATTATAAAGTCAATCCGGTAACGTCCAGTGTCTTCTGGTCCCTTCCACGTATGCAATCTTCATTCTTGATATTTAAAAAAATTAAACAAAGAGTTTGTGATCGCTAAATTTTGCTCTGTACAAAATTCTACCAGAATATTTCCTGCTTCATTCCTTTTCCTCATTCCATATTCACCTACTGGACTCCCTTGTCTTTCCTTGCCTACTACCGAGTTCCAGTCCCCATCATAATCAAGTTTCCCTCTCCCTTATCTGCCTGAATAATATATTTTTCCTCCTCATAGATTTATTCGATCTAATCCTCACCATATCTAACTCCAACCTATCGATTCCCGTTAGGAAAATTTTCTAACGTACACTTCTATCCGTTCACTGACAATGTTTGTTTTCCTGATGACGACATCTTGCTGAATAGTTCAAACGTTCATGTTCGTTAAGCTTATGGGACTTAACTGCGGGGTCATCAGTCCCTAAACTTACAAACTACTTATGAACTAATTTATAATAAAGACAACGCAAACAGCCATCCGCGAGGGAGGATTCGATCCCCCGACGGAGAACGGCCGCGCGCATTGTAGCAGCGCCCCAATTCGCTCAGCTACTCCAACACGGCTGCTGAGTACTCCCAGCTCGGAGATCCGAATGGGGGACTATTTTACCTGCGGAATATTTCGCCATAGAGCTTGCCATCATCATATATTCATACAGTAGAGCTGCATGCTCTCAGGAAAAGTAAAATTTTAGTTTTTCTATGTTTCAGCCGTTTGCGGTAGGTACATAGTAAATCCAAGTTAGTTGATGCTACAAGAATTGTTCAGTCAATCATCCAGACTGTTGGCCCTGTAACAACTGAAAAGGCTACTGGACGTCTTCAGGAACAACACGTTTGTCTGACCTCTCCACAGACACTTCTCTGCTGAGGCTGCACATACGGTACTGCTATCTGTATCGTTGTGGCACGCAAGCCACCGCACGTAGCAATATCTGTGGTTCGTGAGGGTGGTTACATCTTACTCGACGTGATACATTAATGGGCTTGTGGTTAAAGATGTCGTCCGTATACGGCTGCAGAGAACACTTTTTTCTCTCACATTCGCGTTTGCAACGTTTCAGGGCCGAGCAATGATCTCTGTATTCTTACTAATAACAAGCGTTTGTCGCACAGTGAGCTATTCAAATGTGTTCATTATCGAGTTACGAGGGAATGGGAGGACAACAGGCTCGACCTCTTCGGAAATGTAACAGTCACTGAATTGTGCACCGTCGACACGTAACGAGTGGTTAAAAGGGCAGCGAGGGTGCCAGACAGAACGTAATGCCACCCTAACCAAGTTAATGGTTGGAGGAACACATATGGCCACAGTTCGGTAGCTCCCATCATAGTGTCTCCTGTCTGTAATCCCGCCCAATTCTGCCTGCTCCACAATAATGGAGTCTGCAAGCACTACGCGACCACTGGCTCGGTATACACCACCTGCTACTAAAGCAGATCGAATTTTACAATATGTGGAAGCATAGTGGCCTGTCATACCCCAACAACACTTCCAAAACTTCCATAGATCAATACAGAGGGTTGTGCCGTCCTCTACAACCAGCTATGGAGGCAACATTCAATACTTATATTATCCTCACATCGCGACTTTACTCGTGCTGTCTTTGTATGTCAGATCTCCCTTAATTGATTTGGCTTTGATATGTGCGTAAGGTTACATCGACTGGAATGTAGTCCGAACAAGAGTTGTTACAGTAGAAATAAGCAAACTACGTATTAGTTCTTTCCTACTCGAACTGCCACATGCGTCGCATGACTGGTATGTTTAACAAGGAATGATGAGTTGTTTGAATAACGTGTTGTTGTTCTCTCGCATTTTTATGTTGCAGTCTTCAGTCCGCTGACTAGTTTCATGCAGCTTTCACCTGTGAATAATAACCGAAAACTCCAGCTTTTGGTACCAGCTTACTGTATTCCTCTACGATTTTTATCCCACGCACTTCCTTCTAATTCTAAGTTAACGATTCCTTGATGTCTCAAGATGTGTCCCACTCTTCTCTTGCTAGAAATTGTTTTCTCCCATATTCTGTTAAACACCTCCACATTAGCTACCTGATCTCCCAATCCAGTCTTAATCACTCTTCCTTAGCACTAAATTTGAAAGTTCTATCATGTTTGAACTCATCGTCAACATTTCACTACCATGCAGAGGAACACTATGGACAAATGCTTTGAGAAAGACTTCCTAACAATTTAATTTATAATGGATGTCAACTAATTTCCCTTCTTCAAAAAAATATTATATATATAAAAAATAAACATAAAAAAACTCACAAACTACTTGTATTGTCTCATTGACTAATAATATTCCTTCAGCATCGCCTCATTGTCTTACACTACATTCCATTACCCTTCTTTTACTCTTCTTGATGTTCATCTTATAGCGTTCTTTCTAGACATTGTCAATTCCGTTCAATGGCCCTTCCATACCCTTTGCTGCCTCTGTCAAAATTACTATGTCATTGGCATATCGCTAAGTTTTTATTTCTTCTTATCTCCAAATTTCTCCTTGCATTCCTTCACAGCTTGCTCAAAGTACAGATTGAACAACATTGGGGAAAGACTATAATCCTTTCTTACTCCCTTCCCAACCACTGCATCCCTTGCAAGACCTTCTACTACAATAACTGCTGTATGGTTTCAGTCCAAGCTGAATATAACTCTTCGCTCCTCATATTTTATCTCTGCAACCTTAGGAATTTGAAAGAGCGTTTTCAATATTGTCAAACGATTTCTTCAGATCTACAAATTCTAAAAATGTATGTTTGTTATTCCTTAACGCTATCTTCTAAGATAGGTAGTACTGTGAGTTTTGCCGCGCGGGTTCCTACATTTATCCTAAATCCAATCTCATCTTCAGATACCATCTGATCTTCTATTCGTATCATTTAACGTCTTTCAATGTACTTTCAACGAGTTTCGGATTTTTTTTTCGAGATTTGCAGTAATATGACGTTTGTGGGCACTTGCCATGTTATGAAGTTTCTTCGTGTCCCTTGTAACAACTCCGAATCACTGTGGGAATGTTGAAGGCACAGAGCAGTCAGCTGGCAACGCATGCAGGTTCACAGGATTAATGAGCGCACGTTAGTGCACCTGAATACCCTAACTTAGAATCACAGTTAAAAATTTTAATTTTTGCACTGTATTGTGTCTTTGACAGGAATAAATGATCAAGAGTAAACTCTGAATGTTTAAGTTGTAACGCGTACCGGTAGTTACTATGCAACGGTTGATGGTTGAGTGCCTTTCATTGAAGCCACATGTTGGTTCCAAGAACAGTCATGTGGACTCCCTTGGATCAGATGAGATTAGTGTTACCGCTATATTGAAGCCACACTATCGTGATTTGGCGATAGTATGCAGAAGCATTACAGAGAATCAGGTGTAGCCGATTTTAAGCGAAGACAGTACTCTCTGATATATACACTTTGTTCAGTTTTATGACTGCTTTGTTCATTTTTAGGTGTATGTGTCGAAATTGTAGAAACGTAGCCTTCGCCATTGATGATATACGCTAAGATGTAGCTGATATTTGTGAGTTGTATGCTATACAACGATGTCGCTTATCGTTCCGTCTTCTGTTACTCTTGAATTTATGGGCTGACCCCTTTACAAAGCCGGCCGCGGTGGCCGAGGGTACTGCGGCGCGCCAGTCACGGTCTGCACGGCCACTACGGTCAGGGGTTCTAAAACTAAAGTTTTCGGTACGTATATTGTGGCGGATGATCAAAATGTGATGAAAATGCAAATAAAAACGTGCTTGAGGACAAAGAGCAACAGATATACGTTCATACTCGCTGCGATGCATACCTGTAACTGTAGAAATTGGTACAGAGGTGTCTGACACGTGTAATTTATCTTCTGGCTTTGGATGACTGTGACAGCCACCGCCCACTGCTCCGGTTGAGATCAAACGAAACAATTTACAAGAGCCATGTCTGACACGGGGAGATTCCGCGCAGCAAACAGCGCCGGCAGTAGCGGTTAAAATAAACGACCGCCACCCGGACGATAAAACGGCTGCAGTCGCCCGTGCGAGACTGGAGCAGCTGCAGCATGGCGTAGGGGAGCGACCCCCGGTCACTGCGTTACGACTCACTGTGCAGACTCTGCCTACTTCCTGAGACACTCACGTACACTTGACAGCTAAACAACTGGATCACCCATGAATTCCAAGGTGGAGGCCGCACCTAACGTTATGCAACAAACATAGCATGGCTGTGTCGCAGGCCGTCAAATTATTCCACAGTACAGTTATTACCTACCCACAATAGGTACTAAGTAACTCTTCTATTTCTCCTTACAGCATTCAGGCAAGATGCAAACGAATACTTTCGTACAACAAATATTAGAATACACGTCATTAGAGAAGAGACAGTAACATTTGTAAATTAAATTTCGTTGCAATAAGTGAAAAGTCAGATACGTTATCACACTTGTTTAATGACATGATACGTTTCCTTCGTGATTTGAATCTCAACGCACTGTTAAGCAAAGAACAGTTCTTTGCGATTACAGGTCACGCACTTTTTCGTGGCCCCTCTCTGATTGGCGGAAGTGGCTGAGTTCGTGTGTCTATGGAATGTTTATGCTCTCTACCAACCTTACCTCGTAGCAGCATTGTACACTGGAGACCTCGTCAGTGTACTGCTGATTTGTGCTTGGTATTGATTATTGTCTTCCACGTTGTTATTTGCTAAAATAAGTCCACATACCCCGACAACTTCTTTTAGATAAAAAGAAGGCTGTTCTTGAAAGTGGTAAGAAGAATGTTAATTCTGATTGTTATTCAGTTACGACAATGAAAATAGGCAGAAAACGTTGCTACACCAGCTTAATAAGTCCCTTTAAAATATTAATATTTCGGAGATATACGTTCCAGTTTTGTATTACTCAAACAATAAAGTGATACTTAATTTCGTGTTCCATTTGTGACGCCTTAACCCCTTACATGTTGTTTCTTTTAAAACCTGTAATCTATACGCCGTAAGCTGGAGACACTTGGAGAAAGAGGCGTGGCTTGTTCTAACAGCCAATGCGCTACGAGCTGAATGCAAGCTTCAGCTCCCAACATTCTCCGCTCAGGGGCCATGTTTAAGGCACTCTAACTCAAACTCTCTAGGCATAAACAAACATAAAACACTGATGTTTTCATTGGTATCGGTTTCCAAGACCGATGTCTGAACCCAGAAATAAATGATCATCTTACCACTGCACAATAAATTGCATGAAGCTCATACTGTTGCTGAGAGGTAAACGCTGGAGATATGTAATATAGTGCAATTAACAAATGTCATAAATCATAAAGTTGTGGAATAGAATGCAGTATATTGATGATTTGTTAACTAGGAACAATCAGATGTCACATATTAAATATGTTCACAAATAGCGTTATACTAGTACCTGAAACTATGATATAATTAATTTTTTCCCCGACAGGAACTCGAACCCGGTACCATTTGCAATTGTATAATAAGAGGGAATACCGTTGATACATTTGTTTCTTCCTAAGACTCCAACTCCGCACATACTGTCTCTCTTGACCTCACACAATGAGGTGTCAACTGTCACTAGTAGTTAGGATCACACTGATCTTAGAGACGCGAAAGCTTTGTTTAACTTAGTAGCGCATGGACACGTGCAGTGTTGATATGAAACAAGGCAGAGTCCTGCGTTCTTTACTTGGCGTTACTGGAGTTGCAGATGGCATTTTTGTGGTCGTTAAAAACTGTTACCCCCAATTTGTGCCACAGTCGGGAATCGAACCCAAATCTCCATACTTACTTCAATGCTTTTCCTTTCTCTCAATGTCTTTGACGCATTAACACGGAAAACTGTCTCTAGGTATAAAATTTATAATAAAGTAGGATTACAAGGGAACTGTATATTTAAATAAACTTCAATTTAGAGGCAGCTCAAGCGAAAATGTTGCCAAGAGGTCGTCCATAGTTTCTCACTTAGGAGATTAAAAAAAATTAAAGGATTAATAATTTCTTCGGTGTCCCTTATTATTTGTTTCTTCCATACTGCATCTCAGCAAACAATCTATAACGCCGTCGGAACAGCTGCTCTTCAGTAAGAGTGACGACTCTAACTTGAGTTGGTTGCTCGCATTGAGACGGCCTTATTTGTATGTTTGCTTTCTGTTCTTACTATGATGCCAGGAAGTAAGCACTCTGTATTTACGTCAGAGTCCCGCTTTGCACCATGCTGGGGCAATACCGTCTACGGTGTGACGTGACACAGACTTGTTGTGAGGCCTTGTATGTAGAAGGTGTTGGCTGGGGTCTGTTGACTGCCACCGCGACCGCTAGCTGGCTGATTTCTGCCAAGCCTCGCCTCGGCACCAGCTGTGGTTGACTAGCTAATTCAGGCCCCAGTCAAAAATCAAATGTTTGTAGAACTTATGGGACTTAACTGTGGGGTTATCAGTCCCTAAGCTTACAAACTACTTATGAACTAGGTAAGACTAAGGACGCCACAAATATCCATGCCCGAGGGGGCATTCGAACCCCCGACCGTAGTGGCCGTGCAGACCGTGACTGGAGCGCCTCAGCGTCCTCGGCCACCATGGCCGGCAGGCCCCAGTCGCAAAGCCAGGCTCAACCCTCTAAGTATCACAAGATTCTGCAAAACCTACCCAAATGTATAGTATAAAATACCACAGCTAGAACTATTTTGTTATAAAATGAGTAGCCACATTATGTTTTGACATTTCATTCAAATATTTAATGAAGTTACGGAACAGAAGCATTATAAACGTAGCTACCACATAATGTTTAATGTAGATAGCAATCATACGACACAGAAAACTATCTTTCTTTTCAGCGCTCTGCATTAGATTTCGTTATAAGAAAATATTTATTCAACCTAAAAATCTACGCATGTTGTAAAATTAAACAGTTCTGATATCAACAACAGAAATGTATATATATAGTATATCATTCACGTATGTGCACTTATAAAGTGTTCTCAATGTCGCTGAAACAGTAAGTGCTACACAACAGAAATTACCTGTTGCTGAGGCCCTTCATTTACACGATTGTTCTGTTATTCTCAGTGAAGTGTTTCGAAATGGGTTCATAGAATCGCTTCAGTTTCTTGTCCGTTCCACGCTTATACGAAAATCGAGAAAAACAAGTTCCAAATGGATATTTTATTCTTAAAATTCAAATAAAATGTTCGAATGTGTGTGAAATCTTATGAGACTTAAACGTTAAGGTCAACTCTCCCTAAGCTTACACACTACTTAAACTGACTTATCCTAAGGACAACACACACATTCGCATGCCCAAGGGAGGACTCGAACCTCCTACGTGAGCAGCAACCCGATCCATCACATGGCACCTTAGACCGCGTGGCTACTCTGTGAGGTCTTCTTACAAGTGTAACACCATACCTTGTATGTTAATGAGTACAAAAGCTCTTTGCATTCGTGCACCCTAACAAAAGAAAACAAAAAGAAATGGAAAACATCCGGGAACTTCTTTCTGCTAATTCGCTATACCGAACAGTCTGATATTTAAATTTTTCAACGTCGTCCCTGTATACTGTAAGGTAACAATCGTACATTGCTCAGCAATACTACGGAAGATGTGGAGCAATTGTAGGGTTGACAGTCTCCTAGGGGTACGTTTTAATCTTCGCATGGTTGCGTCAACAGACTGCTTGTTTCATCTTCGTCAAAACATGTATTTTTCCCAGTTAACATTGCTTTCAAATGCACGCACCAGAAATTTCGTTAGATGCATAATCCTTAAATTTGTTTTGTTTATCGATTTCTCAAGGCCTGACGAAAATTTTCTGGTAATCATGTGCATGACTATACATGTATTTTTGTTTAGGGTCAATTGTCGCAATTTGCACCGTGAAGATGTAATTGGCTTTGCTTCTCTGAGGTGTTTACTAGGCAGCAGCATAATTTGCCAGAAATATGTGAGTGGGTAAAATGTTACTCTCGCTCCAGTTTGTAATTGAGAGCTGCTGCCTCTTAATGTTTAGAGAGCGTCGGCATTTTCATGTAGGAAGTGAACAGCTGCAGCGTGAATCGCCTCCTCATTGCCCTTGTGAAGGCTGATGCAGATTATTCAGAAAGTAGGGACCGAGAATAGTTGTAGTTGCTCCGTGAATTTCATCACCATTGTCTGTAATCGGATTTGTGATAATTAAATGACACACCGAAGTTCAGTTTTCAAATATTTTAATTGGAATACTTCCAATAAGTGAATTTTGAAAGATTCTTTTATATACATATTATTGTGGTGAAAGAACAGACACCACATAAATATGCATAATTTAGTCTTCAGTGCAAATGGACACTACGACTGAACTCTCTTGAGGTAATAGGCAAAGTGCTATGAGCAGTGAGTGTAAATTGGAAACGGCAGCTACGTAAGGAGTGTGAGGATGTTTGAGTCTTGTTGGTGACGAGGGAGAAGGGGGGTGTAGCCCGCGCACCTGCGATAATCATTGTTTTCAAATTGTTCAAATGTTTGTTAAGCTTATGGGACTTCACTACGGGGTTATCAGTCCCTAAACTTACAAACTATTTACGAACTACCTTATACTAAGGACGGCGCAAATATCCATGCCCGAGGGGGGATTCGAACCCCCGACCGTAGTGGCCGTGCAGACCCTGACTGGAGCGCCTCAGTCCCCGCGGCCACCGCGGACGGCAAATCATTGTTTACCCGCCCGTGCAATAGTTACCGTAACAGCTCAGAGAGCAGTAGGAACTGCGCTGGCCCGAATTCCGGCTGGGCACAACTGTTCAATTTCCCCAATGTGTGCACTCAGTGGCCACCAGCAGCTTGTGTCGGATTATTTATTTTAATCTAGATTCTTCTATGCCATTCCAGGAGACACTACAGCTATCAAAATCACCAGACATGATCCACCATGCTGTCATTTCACTACCAGAGTCGTAGCAGGAAGATCAAACCCCTTAAGAGAACATCTCGTGCACACATTATGCAATGGCTTAATTACGACTCCTGCAACGTGATGTCGAGCATTGAAGTATTTATAGTGAGGGAGACAAATGGAATGTTGCACAGATAAGAAAATAAAAGTAATCAACTGAGTTACGGAACCATTGTACTGATATCGACATCTAGAAGGACGTTTGAACAAATATTTTTTCCAGCGTTATAAAATATCTAGAAATATATCACGTATTAACATCAAACAGGCAAGGATTTCTAAATCTTTACTCTTGTGAGACTTTGACGATACTATATTTGCATGAACAGCTAATTCCGTAATTATAGTGTCCAAAAACGACTTTTTGTGTCTTCAGCCATAATCAACTTCCAACCATATCGCTTTCCTAAGGAGTATAGTCATAGTTGTGCGACTGGGATCGTGATGTCCTGTCTGCAAGGTAATAGTTTATAGTAACCGATGAGGAGTCATCTATGAAAAGGACATGACGAGTGTAATTCTTCCAGAAAATTGAAGTAGACTTCTCCTGTTTCGAATATATATTCGAAATATTTAATGAGCCATCAGAACATTGCTGTTAGATTTGAGGCATTTAATGCTGCCAACTACTAAACTCAGAAAAGCAAAGTCAACTGTGAAATGATTTTGAATTTGTATCTTCACGGCCCAAATGGCGACAGTTAATATCAACATGCATTTGGCTATGAACATGATTACTCAAAGAGTTTCGTCTGCATTCTAGATATCTATAAGTAAAACAAATTTGAAAGTTATACATATAACGCAGATACTTGGGTTGCAATTAAAAACAGTGTTAACTGTGAATAACACATGTTTTGCTGAAGGTGAAGCAAACGGTCTGTTATTGACATAACCATTAGAAGATCACTCAATATTCTAATTTTATCGTTTTACTTATACCCTGCCTCCGTGCATACATAATAATCAGTTTGGATGGACGCTGTCAAAGTAGTTTTTGTTATTTTTAATACATCTCATTCCTCCCCTTGATCCGTTAATACATCCTCTGTCCTTCACAAAATACGCAAACGATTTGTCTTGCATTTATCATTGTTAATTTCTCTTCTATTCTCTCTCTCTCTCATCGATGTCGCCGCTCTTACATCATAACCTCAGTTACCCCTCTGGTCGGTTCCCTCAAAACACAATGATAAAATCTATTGGTTTCCGTTGACGGCATACACTCGCTTTTAATTTACGCTTTAGTTACTGTCTATCAGCCCTCTCTATGAGACCGTGTTCTTTCATATCTCCTTACCTACAATACGTTCTAAGTTCTGTGTAATGCGGAGCACTGGTGTTTCGATTGACCTCCTCTACTTTCATCCCAACAGAATATACTGTTACAAATGGTATACATTTATCCGTTTTAGAAATCGTTTTCTAATATGCAAACGACGCTCCTCGCAATGTTTAGGATGCGTAATATTCCATTTATTGTGGTAAGAGCTTGAGCGCCGTGCAGAGAAGCCGTGCGGTCTAAGGCATCATGTCGTGAATCTGGCTGCTGCTAGCGTCGGTGTTTCGAGTGCTCCTTCACGATTGGGTGTCTGCGTTTTCCTTAGGTTTAGTTTGTGTGTAGGGACCGATGAACTCCGCAGTTTAGTCCCATAAGATTTCACTCAAATTTGAGCAAAACGAGATAATAGACATAAAGCAACATGACATACAAAACCACCAAGGAGCATGGTGAAACGTAGATACTATCAAACGCAATGCAACATAATTCTACATACTGTATATGATATTTTTGTTGTACTCCAATGGACCAAACACCTGTCATTAGTCCCTACCTAGTCTTACACTATACTTTAATTAATTCACGCTAAGGACGACACACACACACACACACACACACACACAAACAACTACATATGCCCGAAGAAGGACTCGAATCTCTGGGTGGAACGGCCGCAACTCCGCGACAAGACGCCTCAGACCGCGAGGCCAAGAAATTACTGTTACGTGGAGACATACCGATGGACTATTTTACTTCTCGTATCATGTGTTCTGCACTCCATTTTGACTGTGGCGTGTTTCAAATCAACATTACACATGTCCATTCGCTACTGACTAGAACAAAGTTGGATCAGTTTTCGGTGTTTCCTCACAATGCCAAACCCTCCCAGGTCTCTACGAATGGCGCGATCCTAATTACTAGTGAACGAGAATGAGAGAGTTGTTACCTTGTCCTCTGAGGTCAACGGTGACGGTAGGCACAGGGTTGGAGTCGCAGGCAGCACAAAGTTATTTATTGCACTACTTCTAGCAGAACATTTGCACATCCCGCTACTGGTGCGAAAACAGTAAATATTTCATCTCTCTCTCTCTCTCTCTCTCTCTCTCTCTCTCTCGCTCTCTCTCTCTCTCTCTCTCTCTCATATATATATATATATATATATATATATATATATATATATTAGTGCCGGGTTTGAGTCCCTGCCGGGAAAGAAGTCAATTGTAGCGATTTTTCAAGTTCAAATATAGCGCAATTTGTGAATTAATATCTGATGGGTGATCGAGCTTAGTTAACAATTTATATAGGTACTGCGTCCTATACCACAATTTTATGACTTTTAAGTTGCACAGTATTATATACCTTTAGTGGTCACTTCTCAGCAACAAATTGAATTCCATGTAATTCCTGGTACAAACCTAAGGTTTACCATACACTTCTGGGTTCTGACACTGGCGTTGTAATGGAAACGTCAATTTTTTACGTCTCTTTATGCCTAATAGAGTCTCGGATATAAGCGCAAGCTTCTTCTGATTAACACTGCGTTCACACTCAGAGCACGAACAAAAACTCATCATATCATTGAATGAGTTTGATAAAGTATCAGATTAGTCACTTATTAATGAAATAACTTGTATTCTAATGTATTCTGTATGACAGTATTGAATTACTTGTGGACTGACTGCCATAAGAAGCGATGTTCTCTAGTGCGTCTTATGGTAACCAATGGGAATAGTCGAACGAATGTATTCCACAGGGGTTTTGTGTGTAGAGTACCCGCAACACAGCTACGTCGGTTGGGTTGCATTCAGCAGTGACCCACTTTCTTTACTTAGATAAAAACCCGGTGCGCCTGGGTAGTTATTTATCCCAGTCCCAACTTCCCTTTATTCTCTCTCTCTCTCTCTCTCTCTCTCTCTCTCTCTCTCTCTCTCTGCCCACCCTCACGTTTCCCCCACCCACTCTCCATCTCCTCCTCTTCCCTCTTTCTCTGTCTCTACTAGTTCATCTTCACATCTCCCCAGTATTCATTTCCTTCTACCCCTCCCATCTCTCTCCTTCCTCCCGTCATCTCTGCCAATTCCCTCCTAATCATTCAGTCGAAATGCCCCTCCATCTCCTTAGTCCATTATGTAACACTGTTCTTTCATGGTAATCGGTGAAGTGCTTGACCCATTCTGCAATCACTACTTCGCGTCTAGTTCTTGAACATGCTATGATACACGACCTCTGGCGGGCGGATGTGCGAGTTTTTTGGTGCCAACAACTGGAGAGTGCGCATCAGACACGAAGTGCGTCCGCGGTCTTGTCTCGGTGCGGAGGCGGAAGTGGAGTGAGAAGCCGTGGCGGACCGGGTATTGGGTCTTCGTCGTTTTGCTGGGTCGTCCGCCCTGTCCGTAGTATCCTGTGTGGCTGCCGTGCTGGTCTGTCGGACACGCGGTGCGCTTCCTGACGGTACGTTGGTGGCATCAAGTTCGAGGAACCAGAGGGGACGACATAACGGGACGACGGTACGAAAGCAATTCTAAGCGAGTCGTCACTACAGAGACTAGACTTCCTTCCGTGTCCTCTTGCTGCCAAGCTGGGCAGTAGCCTATCCTGAGATTCTCCAGTCAGCACATTGCGTGTCCTCTCCGATCGCTCTGGGAGAGAACGTTTCGAAATTGTCGCCTAAAGTTATATACAGTGGGAAGCTCGTCTGTGCGCAGTATTTATCGGTGTAATTGCAGGTTTACATTACCGGTTAAATAGGACAAGGCGTGGTCATTGAAGCACTAACTCTTCGATCGGTTTGTCATAGTTGCATAGTTGATGGTCAGATGTGATTTATTGACGGTTAGTGGTTGAATAGTTAAAAAAAGTGAAAGAAAGAAACAATTGCTTGAGGAATCTGAATGGTCATTTGGTTGCTAAGAAACTGAGTGTTTCGTTTAAGTTTCAGCGGGTGATACAGGAAATGCTTCCAAAGTCTTAGTTTTATGAGTTTTTTTATTCTAAAGCTAAAGTAGTTCTCTGTGTGTTTTAGAGTCAATTATCTGTACATCGGTTTCGTCATGAGAAACGCTACCAGGAAAGCGTGTTCCCTGACCTAACGGAAGACGAGCGCGCACTGCTCATAATTATATTTTCATACAGTTTTGTTTTGGCCTATTCTGAAGTCGTGTCTATCTTACCTGATTTGTATAAGTTCTTCTATAGTAGTTTAAAACTACATGTCACTTGCCCAGTCTATCTTGGGCAAATAATTTTGGAGTGCTTTTCCTTAAATTGGTTAACAGCCTTTTACACGCAAGATAGATACATTTATTATAGCCAGGGCTTGTGCAGAAACCTTGCTAATGGTTATGGTAATTAATTGTAACATCTTTGCTTTTTGGATTTCGAGTCTATTTAAAATTCGTTTTGACAAATATTCATGTCTCAGTACCCTGGGAGAAAGTAGTGTCAGTTCTAACCGGTGATATAAACAATTTCTTGGCTTCGGTAATAAAAGTTGTTCAGAATAAGTTTAGATAACGAATGATATTCAATTTCCTACCATCGAACCCTTCCACAATTTTTTCCCGGTTACGTTAAGCTTTGCCTGCTGTAGTAAAAGGTACACTCCTGGCCATTAAAATTGCTACACCTCGATGATGATGTGCTACAGACACGAAATTTAACCGACAAGAGAAAGATGCTGTGATGTGCAAATAATTAGCTTTTCAGAGTATTCACAAAAGGATGGCGCCGGTGGAGACACCTACAACGTGCTGACATGAGGAAAGTTTCCAACCGATTTCTCATACACAAACAGCAGTTGACCGGCGTTGCCTGGTGAAAAATTGTTGTGATGCCTAGTGTAAGGAGGGGAAAGGCATACTATCACGTTTCCCACTTTGATAAAGTTCGGATAGTAGCCTATCGCGATTGCGGTTTATCGTATCGCGACATTGCTGCTCGCGTTGGTCGCGATGCAATGACTCTCCGCAGAAAATGGAATCGGTGGGTTCAGGAGGGCAATACGGAACGCCGTGCTGGATCCCAACGGCCTCGTATCAGTAGCAGTCGAGATGACAGGCATCTTAACCCCATGGCTGTAACGGATCGTGGAACCACGTCTCGATCCTTGACTCAACAGATGGGGACATCTGCAAGGACAGTTCGACGACGTTTCCAGCAGCATGGACTATCAGATCCGGGTCATGGCTGCGGTTAACACTGACGCTGCATCATAGACAGGAGCTGCGATGGTGTACGCAACGACGAACCTGGATGCACGAATGGCAAAACGTCATGTTTACGGATGAATGCAGTTTTTGTTTACAGCATCTTGATGGTCGCATCCGTGTTTGGCGACATCGCGGTGAACGCATATTGGAAGCGTGTATTCGTCATTGCCATACTGGCGTATCACCCGGAGTTATGGTATGGGGTGCCATAGATTACACGTGTTGGTCACCTCTTGTTCGCATCAACGGCACTTTGAACAGTGGCCGTTACATTGCAGACGCGTTACTACCCGTGCTCTAACCCTCATTCCATCCCTGCAGGATAATGCACGACCCCATGTCAGTTCTGGACACGGAAAATGTTCTACTGCAGCCACGTCTCGATCGCTGACTGAACAGATGGGAAATTTCAAAAGACAACAACCATCTCCACTAACAGTTCGACGACGTTTGCAGCAGCATGGACTATCAGGTCGGAGACCATGGCTGCGGTTACCCTTGACACTGCATCACAGACAGGAGCGCCTGCGATGGTGTACGCAACGACGAACCTGGATGCACGAATGGCAAAACGTCATGTTTTCGGATGAATCCAGGTCCTGTTTACAGCATTATGATGGTCGTATCCGTATTTTGCCACACCGCGGGGAACGCACATTATAAGCGTGTATTCGTCATCGCCATACTGGCGTATCTCTCGGCGTGATGGTATGGGGTGCCATTGGTTACATGTCTTGGTAACCTGTTGTTAGCATCGACGACACTTTGCGCAGTGGCCGTTACATTTCCCGTGGCTCTACTCTTCATTCGATACATGCGAAATCCTACATTTCAGAAGAATAATGCATGACCGCATGTTGCAGGTCCTGCACTGGCCTTTCTGGATACGGAAAATGTTCGACTGCTGCCCTGGCCAGCACCTTCTCCAGATCTCTCACCAACTGAAAATGTCTGGTCAATGGTGGCCGAGCAAGTGGCACGTTATAATAGTCCAATCACTACTCGTAATAAACTGTGTTATCGTGTTGAAGCTGCATGGGCATCTGTACCTGTACACGCCATCCAATCTCTGTTTGACCCAATGCCCAGGCGTAGCAAGACAGTTATTACGGCCAGAGGTGGTTGTTCTGGTTACTGATTTCTTGGGATCTATGGACCCAAATTGCGTGAAAATGTAATCATATGTTAGTTCTACTATAATATATTTGTCCCATGAATACTCGTTTTTCATCTGCATTTCTTCTTGGTGTAGCAGTGTTAATGGCCAGTAGTGTAATAATGTTGTCTAACTTTATACCAAGGTACCATCTGTTATGCACCGTACGATTTCTTGCGTACACGGTTATTTTAATTTGATGTACATCTTTTATTTCCTGCATGATAACAAGTAGGACGAGCCTGACTACTAGAAAGTCCTGATGCAGGCCTCATTTGATCGTAATACTATTTCGAATAGCAGGAATAGTAGCCATTTGGGGGGGATTATAGTGTGTATGGTTTCCTCCTAGAGGGTGATGCAGTTCCTCACACTGTTGTGCTATTGATGACCCTCAATCCTGTTTCGCCGTTAACGTCCGGGCGCATGTTATCGTGTCTTTACTGATCGATGCATCGGACGAGTTGGTTCAGCTGCATAGCCTGCTCGCTAACGGGATCTCAACCCGTGCCATTTCTGGTGACGGGGCGATCACGAAAACATGTATGCAAGGCCAACTCCATATGTGAAGACGCTTTAGCTTCGTATTTATGCAGCGGTGCCACCACTGTGATTTTAGCATTCGTGCGTCAATGCATGCGTTATGTCCAGTGGCACAACCAGTGGTGCTGTTGTGGTCGAAGCCTTCCCGCCCCACAGCAACTCCCAAATATTTTTAATAATTTTCTTAAAATAGACCGGCACAGGAAGTTTGAAATCGTACACATGTAATAAATCACAAAGTCACTACAATTTGCTAAGCACAAGTGAACA
Source organism: Locusta migratoria (assembly GCA_026315105.1). NCBI lineage: Eukaryota > Metazoa > Arthropoda > Insecta > Orthoptera > Acrididae > Locusta > Locusta migratoria. The sequence goes on from CM048747.1 coordinate 526,489,101, forward strand.
TGACAGTGGGTCGCCAACGTGATACCGCCACTGAGAACGTGTGCTGCTGTTACTGTGAGCGGTTTTAATGCTGTCGTGACCAGCTTTGATTATTTTACGAGCTGATTATATACACTCCATTTCCACCACGTTGCTTCTCTTCCAATTTCAAATTAATCCGAACCTACCTATTTTATTTTATTGCGCAGTTGTTTTCGTAGTAAAATTGGTTAAATTATGAAAAAAACGTAAAAATAAGTTATAGATTAATACATTCAATAAGCTGTATTTTTAAAAAATGAGTTCCCCCTTTCCAGGCCTGCCCCTCTGGTTAACAATTTTCAGCACAATATGTAACTGTGGCTGCATGGTACAGTCAACGCCTCCAACAGAACAGGCTTGACATCGCTGATCGTGATGTCATCACGTTTAGTCCGTCTGCCTGCCTACAGAACAATTCTATACGAACGATGACAGAAACTGGCTGTCAAGTGTCGGAAATGTTAAATTATTGCAATTATTGCAATATGTCGCATTTCTCACTTTTATTAGGATCTAACAAAGAAAAAAAATTTTTTGTGGTAATCAAATAGGCGAAAAGTAATGTAAGCTACACAAATCCAGATCACTGTATGCATCATTTCATTATGTTTTACTTCATAAATGTATTTGTGCGTTCTTTATTTATAATGAAAACTTTAAATAAAGAAATTAATGGTGTTGTGCAGTGTTAGATAAACATTTTATTGCTTTTTCTTCGTAAAACATGAAGCAAACAATGTACACCAAATGACATAACACAGGTGCTGCAAGAAATTTTCTGCCATTTACGTACTCTTCTAAAGAGGACAGCAAGCTTGAAATCATAAATACATAAGCTGTTTTAGGCAGCTCATTTTTGTCTGCAGCAGAACCTACAACAGTGAACTGCTTGTAATCCATCTGTGGCTTAACATAAACTTCATCCATTAATGAAAGGTGCAGTTTGTCTTGCTGATCCAGAATTGGAAACTTTCTCTTTATATAATTGAGAAAATTTTCATTCTTCATTTAGAGCATTTAGAGCATACTGACCTCAGTGTGCCTGGTTAAGGGAGGATGAGATTACCTGAACTCCTGATAAATTTGTAAGCATGTGGTGAAATAGAGTATACCAGGGAGGAAAAAATGATAGTCTCCCAGGAATAACATGTCACCTTTTTTACCTTGCTTGTTAAAATCATTTGTTCTTTGAGGAAAGCCAAAGCATTACATCCCTCAGAAAATATTTCTTCAAAACGAGTTATTACTTTTTCCACTGCAGCTACACAATAACCAACTGATTGCTTGCCAGATAAATATTCCACAAATGCCCAATGTATTTTGTGGATAATGTTTTCCACCTTGTTAATACCTTACACAACGACGGGAAATCTGGTGTCTGAAGAACTTTTTACTTCCACATCATCGAAGAAAAAAACTGATAAATTTAAATCCTCGTTGATTTTGACACAACACCTTATTTGTGGCTGAGGCTACTCAGCTATAATTATAAACAATAACACTTTATCTTTCTATAGAACAGCCCAAACACGGTGCATTGTTTTAGAACTTAGTTTCGTATTTGGTTCATAATATCTAGAACAGTATCTTGCCGTCGAGCTTCAGATGATGTTACCACACTTCCTTCGAGTGCAAGTGCTAGCTGTTCATTTACTTTTATTGTCTTCTGTCTTCTGCATCCTCCCTCCTCGATGTAGTTTTTGTCATATACGATGAGAATTTTGGAAACATTGATGGTACAGCTCCTGAAACAATAAAATAGTCGTAAGTTTCTTTTGGACTGGGTGTAAACAGTGTGCTCTGTAGATTATTCAGCTGTTAACATTCTTTCCTTTTTACTGTCATACATACTGGTTTCTCGTTCCACATCCTGCTGCTGAAAATACAGTTCACAGACCCACAAAATAAAAATTGCAATCCATTATTTCTGAAACTCTATTACAGACAATTAAATCATATCAAAGGGCAATCGATAACGTAATGTACTTTCTGGTAATCAGGAACTTCATATATTTTTGGAAACATTTTAGTTTCATTTATTGAGAAACAGCACTCATATTTAAATTTATATATAAAGAACAGTCTAGAGTGCAAAAATTTATTTTTTTCCGACTAGTTTCGGTCTTTTCTTAGACCATCTTCAGGAAATATTGATGTTGTGGAGCTATATTTCCTGAATATGGTCTAACACCGAAACTAGTCGGAAACAATAAAAAAAGAAATTTTTGCACTCTAAACTGTTCTTTATATATAAATCAGAAACTTGCCCTAGAATTACTCGTTGGCACTAAATCGTCTCTTCAGATAGCTCGAACCATTTATGCCTTTGGGGAAGGAAAACACACTGACGTTTGGGCCATTTGACTAATTCCCTTTGCAATTAGGCACTGAACATTGAAAGACGGCTGTCTTCCATAGGTTTTTAACTTTGTAAATTATCTAAGTTCACTAGACAGCCTTTCTTTGCTAAACGAGAACCCCTTTCGTTCGGAGGCATGAGGAATAGCATTTCATTTCATGTTTTTAAATGTAATTTTCTGTAATACTCTGTTAATATTGCTGGGATTTTATTATGCTAATAATTTATCATTGTATCTATGAATGCGGCAGGAAGAACGATTTCTCTGTGACACCAATGTCCCTGTGAGAATGTGTACTTGCTTTATTCTGTATGTACATGCATGAGTATCTTCTAGCATGGCAGTCTGAGTGTATGTATGAGAATTTTCTTCATCGGCTGCTGGCTGTTCGCTTTGCATTTTTCACGTTCTGTCGATAGGTAGTCGTTACCAACCTCTGCTTTTCATGCTACCAAAGAGGTTCCTCCACCTTTTGGTTACAAGTTGGGTTGACAGTGTCCAATAGCGAGCTTCGATAAGAAGTTTGAGTTTAAGCTCTCCCCACAACTGCGATGTTTCTCGGGTTTTTGCCGATTTCCGGTGGATTTCCGGTGGTGGCATGGGCTGGCTGGCCGACTAGGACATTCGGTACCTGCGCTTCGACCTGGTAAGACGTTCTGATTTCCTTTTCTCCCATCAGATGCTAGCGATTGGTTGTCTTTTCTGTTAGACTTCAGATCTCAGGTTCATATTTCTGGATAAGTTTCTCCGATCACGTACGAAAATGTATTCAATTTCATTTTGGTGATTTTGCATAGGAATATGCATCTAATTCGGTTTGATAATGGCTGCGAATCGGTAACCTATGTGAGACTAGCTGGTGGTGTATGAACTCAGTTTAATTTCTTTCTAGCTTTGTGGAAAGCGACTAATATGCGGGAATATTATTATTCTGTGTAGTGCACGTGAAACATTCCTTTCCGTTTCCTCCTTCCATGAGTGATATGTACTCCACATGGTGTGTTCTTAGAACAAAGCCTTCAGCTACCCCTGTCTCTAGGCCCTTCAGGCAAGAAATCATGTATGTATCTTTCTGATTTACCTTTTCACATCGTGATCTCATCTCCATCTATTTTAAATTGCTGTTTTGTTTCTAAACTTGTACTTTGCATTCGGACTCTGTCAGTGAATTCTCTTCTGACCTTGTATGGCCCCCTTTATTAGCTTGCTTATGAAATACTACGTATTTCTAGGGGCTGCATGCCGTATTTCTTAGTTGATTTATTCCGACTTTGAATTTATTCCACTTTTCTGATTTTTGAAGGCTGGACCTTGGCCATCCGTGTAAAGCCTTCCAAATCGCTTCTAACTGTATTTATTTACCTTCCTTATGATATATTACGCATTTTTAAGGGTTGCTTGCCGTAGCTATTTTTCTTCATTTTTCAGAAATTGAAGTTTTGTATTTTTTCTCGTTTTCATAACCACGTGTCTCGGAAATTCAACTTCAAGGGTTTATAGCTAGTCACTTGAGTTCTCGCCAAATGCTCACACGCCAGTGCTTTCCTACTGTGTATTCTTGCTTCTTAATCTGTGATTCCGTTGGTTTTTTGAAATGAATACGATCATTAAGCGCTTCGCCTTCAGTGGGGGTGCAGACACGTGCCGTGGGTTTCAGTAATTCTGCAGGCTCCCGGTTTGATTAAAATGGAAATTAATCTCATTATTATCGTGTACCATCTAATGTAAAGAAAGACAGGCCTGAACCACCTACGAAGTTTATTTTATCTTGTGTGTCTGGTACATCCAGGTACGCTGAATTTCGCCTACGATAGTGGCGCCTGCTACTGGTTCGATTTGGCACGCTGAGTTGGGAGAATTTCGCTTTGCTTCGCGCATGCGAGTGGCTGAATGCTTATTGATTGTAAATCCCTCCCCCGACGATGTTCACTTCAGATTACTTTAGCTAAATTTTCAATGTGAGATGCGTTTTTATTTTTTAACAAAATTGGCTCCCCCATTTGCTCATATTGAACTGAATAAATAATTTATTGTCAGTGAATTTGATCCTTCTTATGATTATTAGTTTATGAATAGGCACCCTTTTATATTTAATGTTGTTTTTCACCAGTGCTGAGAACAAACTCAGATGCAAATTATCATGTTTTAATTCCGTTGCGCCATAAATGTTCTCACAGCTACCTTCATGAAGTGGTTTTGTTCGGGGTGGCTTGTATATTAATGATTGTGTGTAATCCTCGTGACCTACGACGTATGTTAACCGCCGACTCTTTTCTTTCTGCTGCTAAAGTAAAGTTTGAGTCAGTTCTAAATTCTGCGCCAGGAAACAAGATTCTGTTGTAGGAAGTAGTCAGTAGTCACGCGAATCCTTCACCTGGTTTTACGGGCAGAGTTATATGATTAAAGTAAGCTTTTTAACTGGATCCTTTCAGCTAGAATGAATTTCACAATTAACGGTGGTCTTTCAACAACTGTAAGGCTTTTTGAAAAGTACCAAATACTACAAAAAAATTATACTTTGCAGCTTTTGAAAACGCAACTCACGCCAAAACAAACAACACAACGACGGCAACTCCCATGAATCAACGGAATAAACGATATGACGTAACTGTCTGTGGACCCAGCGTTAACAGGCCTGTTCTGTAGGTGGCGTTGGTACAGTGCGTATTCGGGCGCAGTGTCTCCAGGTCTCTAGCAAGGAAACTACCCATTTCTGGGACTACGATCAGTCCAACGTTTTTTGTTCCATACCCTCTCCTCAGTTGAATCGCTACAGTTTGTATGCAGTAGAAAGAACAACACTGTACTTAATAACATAATAAAATACAAGAAAAATTGAGAAACTGGAACTGGTATCTAGAAGATACTACCTTAATAAGATTTAAGCCAGTTTGGAAAAGAAGTAAAGGAAGGAGAAAGAAGTGATGGGGTTTCGTCGGAGGCAAAACGAGACAAAATGATTGAAAATTATCCGCGGCAGAAGAGCCGTGCGGACTGAGACGCCTTGCTGAGGTGCGCGCGACCATTCGGCGTCGCCTTTTCGACGCCTCACACGGGCATGGGTGTTTGTGTAAACCTTAGCATACGTTTAAGTAGTTTGTTAGCCTGAGGGCTGATGACCAACGTCGTTAAGATCCTTAGATTTACAAACATTTGAACATTTTTATTTGATTGAAAATTATTAATTCTATCACTTGCCGAATAAGTAACAATCTAATTTAAAACGTCACAAAGACAGCATCTCCACTGTGTTGTTTTAGTGTCAAACATGTTATACAGGAATATTACACTGTGCAACAAAGTAACTACACTTGTAGAACATTGCTAAACGATGTGCTTTCATTTACGACGAACGTATGAGTAGTAAATGTGTAGGTGATAGGTATCAAAGATATGTGGCAGAGTAAAGATACTACAGGGAGATGTATACGGATTATGGCTGTACAAGGGAAAAAGTTTAATTACCAACCTCTGCTGGCAATCTGTATATGAGGGGACGGTTGTGGGCTTTAGTGTTTGTTTTGCACGCGCGCTGTCGATTTCACTTTGGTTCATAAATGCAAATTGCCACAGCGAGCGCCAGAAGCGGCAAACACACAGAGTAATGATTATAAATTTGCCAGCGCCCGTGGCGTTCATTTGTTCCACAGAGCGGTTAACTGATGACCCTGAACCGAGGCCGTTCCTCACTCGCCGTATTCGACGCTATCGTTTGTTTTCGGTGAGTTTCCGTGAGCCCGGTTGTCCACCATACGAGTACTCGTCACTGTGGTCTGTCAACGTTCATTCGTAAACTGGCAGGTTTGTCGTTACAGTTATTGGTAGAGAAAGTAACGAGGATTGAATTATAGCAAAAATGTTCTGTAGCCAACGGTGGGAATGTTACTGTTTTGAAGGGCAGTTGTATAACGGCATGATACACGTAAATTTTAAGCACTGACATTAAAATTTATTATTCCAGTGACAGTTTGCAACATCACTGTCACGTTCTCACATCCTAAGCGCCATCGGTACTTTTCTATACAATGTCTTTCTTCCATTCCTCATTCCTCCATTTGTTACACAGAAAAAAGTTCAAATGTCTGTAAAGCTTATGGAACTTAAATGCGAGGTCATCAGTCCCTAAACTTACAAACTACTTATGAACTAACTTATACTAAAAACAGCACAAATATCCTTTCCCGAGGAGGGATTCTAACCCCCGACGGAAAACGGCCTCGCGCATCGGAGCATAGCGCCTCAATGCGCTTGTCCACTCCGGCGCGGCTGTTACGTAGTCTTCGTCGTTCATTTGTTTGATATCGAAACTCAAGCTCGGTATGGTATCCTTCCCAGTTCCGTACGTCCCATATGTCCGAACAATTTCAGTTATCTTTATCATTACTTCTGTATTTAATACTGTGTTATAATTAAAAATAATTTTAATAAAAATTAATGATTAGTCAAAAATATATAAAATGAATCAGGCTCGTATTTAGAGGGAGATGATATTTCAATAGGAATTTTCAGTTTTTTAATAGTTTGATATAATATTTACTGTTCTTGGCCGGTTATTAAAATAATGCAGCATTACCGTCACGTAACTTGGAGAAACAATGGGTGAGGACCTGACGGAGGTAACGGACCACGAGCACGATCGAAATAATTTTCAGAAACCTTCTGAAAGTTTCACATGCAAATTTTTAACTCATTAAAAGGTATATACATGACGTCCCTACAGCGCGTCTACATAGGAATATGGAAAGGAGAAGACTCTCTCTATTCACATATTTTCTAACAGATGAACAATCTACTCATCTTTTGTTTCAGTGATATGCTTAATAATCATAGAAGTAATTTATAGTCGATATAAATATATAATGTGTTAGAATTAGCGAAACAAAATGAAACATATTTAATTTACGAAAAAAAATTACGAGTTATAAATTGAGAAATAAATTAATTCCCCCACTACCCTTCACATTCCTCATTCATACCTCATGTTACAAGTTGTAGTTATCTTCCTACATCAAATTTTGTTCATTTCTCACACCATTAAATAATGTTAAGCTGCAGCATCTTCTCCAGTATGACATCTCTGCAGCAAGTATTACCTGTTCTCATGTTTCATCCATTACCCACATTTCTGACCTATACGTCATGAAGCGTTCTAAAATTGGATCGAAATATATTCTTCGTTGTATTATTAGACACATTGTTACTCCATAGTATCGCATGCTCTTCCCTTATCCTAAATTCTTCCTTATGTCCTTCTCATTGCTATGATATTCATCAAATATAGAGGATCCGTGCGAATACTTCTCACCGTTAGTGGAATGAGGAGAAAGTTGAAAAAAAAGTACAGTTGAATGTTCACGCATAGCTTTCTTCAGAAACAGTCATTGCACGTGTTTAAAAGTGCAAATGAAAGAGTTTGATCCGCTGATTGTTGTTAGGTCAAAAAGAACTGCGTACCTTAATTAGAAGCGAAGATATGGTAAATTATTAAAATATTCAAAGGTAGGACAAAAGGATACCACGTTTAAAAAATAGGGGATGGGAAAACATAATTTTGATACTTGATGACAAATCTGCGAAATAATACCTTCGTTTAAAGCAAAAATGAAGGATATCGGTTGAATAGAACGGCCTGACTTACTGACTTTAGTATACAGCAAAGGCCTCCACATAAGTTATATACAGCAGGAAGTCGCGTTTAAGTATCGAAGAAGGAAGGCGAAAGTTATGTAAATCCTGATACTTGATGACAAATCTGGGGATGAATATATTTCGTTTAAAACAAGAAATTAAGGAATTAGACCGGGGAGTTTGGTCTGGCTGACTGACTTTAGTTTTCGTAGAGTCTTTTAATATACATGAAAGAAGATGCACTTCGTTCAAATTAAACCTGGTTAGTGGGTCTATCATTGCCTTAAACGTAAGGCGACACAACATAAATGCTGTTATGGTGGCGCCGTCTTTTGGTGGAAGGACTGACACGTGCGCGCAGTTTGACGTTGCGTAGCGCCAGTGTGCTCTCACGCCGAAGAGAAGATGGCCACACGAATTGTCGTTCATTACCGAACATGCAGGCGAGTAAGAACGATCAACGAGGATTGATTTGATTTTTGGCGGTTAAAGGAGACCTTGAATGTATCGACAGTGATGGCTGTGCACGGCGAGTACAGTATTAGTGGTCCTAATGCTATGGAATGTCCAAAAAGTTTCCTCGAGGGATGCGAGTCACTGGAAAACGATGCTCGCCCTGGACAACGTTATCAAGCTTTACAGAATCTTAGAGAGCCATCAAGTCGACGTTGCAGCAGTTTCGGTGGGAAACACTGGACTAGTTCTGACCTTTCGCAGTGTGACACTCATGTGTTTGGTTTTCTAAAATAAGCTATTTGCGGACATCGATTCGGAACGAACGACGAAGTGTGAGACAGGGTCAAGACCTAGACCCGACAGTACTCTACTACATTCTTCAAGGATGAAATCGCAATGGGGTAACTGTGACCACAGTTTTGACGAGTATTTCTGAGTGTATGTACATTTTTGAATGACGAAAATCGTTACTGTTAATTTATACTAGTGATCGGGTTTCATTTGAATGCCGCCGCGGTGGAGTAGCCGAGAGGTCTAAGGCGCCACGCTGGGGAGCGCGCGTTTGCTCGCCATCAGAAATTAAAGTTCTCCCTGTGCCATGGGTGTTGTGTTGTCCTTTGGTTAGTTTCCCTTAGTTTAAGAAGTTTGTAAGCTACGGACTGATGACCACGCAGTTTGCTCCTATAGAAAACATTGTTGAATGCCCCGTAGACTATATAACTCCTAGATATATTCACTTACATTTTATATTTCCTGCATCCAGGTCCGTATGCCGTCTTTTACGTGCCATTACCATTTTTTTCTCTCAAATTTAACTTCCTAACCCCATTTACCATTTTCTTTATTATAATTTCAAGTCTATAAGCAATCTTTTGTTATATTGAAGAGACACAGTCTGGCAATAATTTTCCTGCCATTTGACTATATAGGCATGTTTATTCTTTGGATAAACTAAGCGGATTTCGGGTTTACAACTATTTTCAAGAGCAACTTTCATCAAAGCAGTTGGTAGTTATAGGTTTCCTAGTTGTCATAACGAAAGTAGTTGGACTGCAAATATGCATTCAAGCACGCCATAACTGAATAATAAAGAAAGTCCACAGTGTCATTTGAGCAATGAATAAACAAACTGTGAGATCACTATATAATAAATGATCATACCTTGAAACAGACTTGTCTTCTAGTGCATCAGAGAATGTCCAGTTCTCAAAGAATGGTGATTTATTATACAGTGGCTTTACTATTCGTTCGTTCTGTGTCAATGTGATCAGATTAATATATATTTCGTATGCGAGCTACAAACAGTACATAATAAATTCACAAATTGTAAAATAATAATGTCTACAAATTTTTACAATAACATATAGGCCCTAATACATGAAACATTATGTACAAGATAGTATGATCAACTTCATATCTTATTATTCCAGAAGTCTACATGTGCCATTGCTGTACCGCTGCAGGTGACCAGGTCTTGGGTGCCGGCCGCGGTGGCCGAGGGGACTGCGGCGCGCCAGTCACGGGATGCACAGCCACTACGATCGGGGGTTCGAATCCCCCCCTCGGGCATGGATATTTGTGCTGTCCTTAGAGTTAGCTAGTTCATAAGTAATTTGTAAGTATAGTACCATAAGCTATGTATGTATGTATGTATGTGTGTGTGTGTGTGTGTGTGTGTGTGTGTGTGTGTGTGCTCTTGGGTGATTTACTTCCGGACATTCCAATAGGTCTGTATGTTCCCGCACGAACACAAAACACTTTCACTTATTCCCCACTTGTGAAAATTCTTGTTGCATCTACCCATTCCCGACCGCAGTCTGTTTAAAATCTTCCACCTCTGCCAGTAAACTTGTGCGCCTCTTCAGCATTGTTGGCATGTCCTTGTTGCTCCCGCCACAGTTTTATTCTGGTAGTTCTTGGTGGGTCTGCGAGAAAGAGTCTCCACGAAGAGTGAGAAATTTCCACTCGAGGGTCCGCTGGCCAACGGCAGCCTGTCGGCTAATCTTTCTACCCAGCGACTACAAACCTCATCAAATTAAACTGTGACATTGGTTTATCAATAAATTGTGGATTACAGGAGTGCTCATATGTGTTCCAACTATTTTCGATTATGACGTCTTGGGAATCTATATGTACCAACTTGTATAATGGAAAATGCACGTTTATAAGGCTGTAAAGCCGAAATCCGGTTCATGTATCAATAAAAATACTATACAGTCAATGGCGATAAAATCATAAAGAAAGTATAAGTAATGACCAGCTGGTCTTCTGCTTCAAGGTAAAAAGGTTAAGGAAAATGAAAAAAGAGGGCCTGTCTGGCAAATGTCATTCTCCTAATTTATAAATTTATTGGACCTGAGCTGCTCAGACATTAGAAAATAATAGTTGTTAAATAAAGAATCATATTAATTCTACTCAAGTAACATTTATAGCGTTCAAGTGCTATGTCTTTGTGTTGTGGGAGTAAAAGTGTTCATAATTTGAGATTCCGGCGAAACAGTGCCCCTCTGCACGCAGTATCAGTATCTACACTTCATCTTCGGCTGTCACCATAAAAAACTGAGCGCTTTTGTATCGGGGGTTTCGGCTGACGAGTCGACGTCACGGCTGCAGCCGATCCATCACCGGTGACGTATCGGGAACGGTCCGCGTTGCGCTGGGTAGCTGAGCTGTCGGGGAGACTGCGGGGGGCCACGGGAACCTCTCAACAAGTGCAGCTATCCGAACTGAAAATGTTCGAGCTATAGCGGCCATTGTGTTCTTACTGAGCAGCAGATACAGTAGTGTCAAAAACTAAGGGAAAAAACGGAAATTATACGTGGCAGCAAGCGAAAATTATGCATGTGTGTCTGTATAAAGGGTTTCCAGAAAAGGACTCCCTGATTTCAAAATTAAATATTTCGAAAACAAAGATCGATAGAGGAATGCAGTAATCGGTATGTTTATTGTGAAAGGACTCCCTGATTTCAAAATTAAATATTTCGAAAACAAAGATCGATAGAGGAATGCAGTGATCGGTATGTTTATTGTGAAAGCTGTAAGAAGTTTATACAGCAGTTTGAAATAATAGTTACAAAAGCTGCTAACAGATGGCGCTGTAATCGCCATACGTAATGCCTAGTATAAGTAGTGATCCGAAGCCCTGAGCGATCAGTTCCACTATTGAAACGTGAAAGGAGGTTAGCGTACCGAAGGAACAGATTAAAACCATGTACTCCATTAAACAACGCGTTTTACTGGTGCTAGAGTACCACAGGTTAGAGAGTCCTACGGCAAAAAGGCGAAGTTTTCAAGCACGATTTAATATTCGAAACGGACCCGATGCGAAAACCATTCAGACGCTCTTTGCAAAATTTCAACGAACAGGCAGCGTAAATGATGATCTATTGGGGCATGTTGGCCCCAAGCAAACCACAGTTACGCCTGACAATATCGCCACAGTTTCTGGAATTATTCAGCGAAATCCAATGTCATCCGTCCGTAGAATTGCATCTGAGACTGCTTTGAAGCGTTCCAGCACGCAGAAAATACTGAGGATGAGCCTACACATGTTTCCATTCAAAATTCAAACGTACCAGGCCACACCCGTACGAGCTGTGCAACAAAGGGTTTCCTTTGCATCAGATGCTCACAATGATTGGTAGTGAAGGATTTGACGTTGGCTGCATCTGGTTTACATATGAAGCACACTTCTACCTGAATGGATACGTGAATAAGCAGAACTGGCGATTTTGGGGTTCCGAAAAGCCATATTGGTGTGATGCGAAACCCCTGTATTCTCCTAAAGTTACTGTGTTGGCTGCAGAATGTAGCAGAGGCATTATTGCCCCTTTTTCATTCGAGAAACGGTCACTGCTGCACGTTACGTTGCAATTTTGGAACAATTTGTCGCCACACAGCAAGCGTTAGAGGATCGACCAGGTACTGAATAGTTAATGCAAGATGGAGCCCGTCCACATCGGACGAGCAAGTGTTTCGCTTTTTTGAGAAATACTTCGGGAATCGAGTCACTGCTTTGGAATATCCCAAATTTACTGGTGCAGGCATGGATTGGCCTCCATATTCGCCGATTTGCCTCCCCGTGACTTTTTTTTTTTTTTTGTGGGGCACAGTGAAAGACCATGGTCTACCCGAAGCATCCCGCCACACTGGGCGAGCTTGAATCGGCGATCTCTGTGGCATGTGAATCCATTTCGGTTGAGACACTACGAAATGTGATGGCGAATTTCTTTCTAAGTTTGCGCCACCTCTGTAGAGCCAATGGTGAATATTTTGAAAACATTGTGAGGTGATAGTTTGCAAAGTGTGTTTTCATACGATTATTTCACTTACGTATGCTGATATGAGCTGTACAGCGTACAGTGCCATCTGTTAGTAGCTTTTGTAACTATTATTTCAAACTACTGTATAAACTTCTTACAGCTTTCACAATAAAAATACCGTTTACTGCATTCCTATATCGATCTTTGTTTTCGAGACATTTAATTTTGAAATTTGGAAGCCCTTTTCTGGACACCCTGTATTTGGTGATGTGAAATATAAACAACGTACTAAATACAGGAAGGAGACAACTACAACATTATTAGCGGTAAACTACAGTGATACCTTAATTCTTCTAATTAACACATTCCGTCAACTGGTTAATGTGCTCTACATGCGATGTGACATATCCGTTAGCGACGGGTGCCTGATTACGGGGTAAAAGGTATTTCCGGTGTAGAGAAGCAGCTGAGAGAGCTGAATACAAAAAAAGTCTTCTGTTCCGGATGGAACGCCAGATCAGTTTTACAAACAGTATACTGCGGCATTGGCCACATTCTTACCTTGCCTTTATCGCACGTCTTTAATTCAACGCAAAGTTCCTAGTGATTGGAAAAAAACCTCATGTGACCCCTTTTTACAAGAAAGGTAAAAGAATTACTGGCTAAAATCGTTGACATCAGGTTCATCTAGAATTTGGAACATATTCTCAGTTCTAATACAGTACATTTTCTTGGATAAGCTTCTTTCTATAAATTAGCAAGCATTTAAGAAACATCGTTCGTGTGAAACTCAGCTTGCCCTTTTCTCACATGACCCTTTGAGAGCCATGGATGAATGCAACAGGCAGAATGTATTTTCCTCGATTTCTAAAATACATTGCCACACTGCAGACTGCTAACGAAGATACGAGTTTATGAAATAGTTTCACAGATTTGTGACTGGCTGGAAGACTTCCTAAGTAATAGAACGGATGACGTTGTTCTCGACAGCGAGTATTCATCAGAGAAGAGTGTATTGACAGTTGTGCCCCAGGGGATTGTGATAGGACCGCTATTATTTTCTATCTGTATAACTGATCTCATGGACAGAGCAACTTGTAACTTGCGGCTATTTGCTGATGATGCTGTGGTGTATGGGCAGGTGTCGTGACTGTAGTAGAATACAGGATGACTTAGACAATATTTCTAGTTGGTGCGAAGAATTGCAGCTAGCTCCCAATGTAGAAAAATGTAAGGTGATGCACATCAGTAGGAAAATAATGCAATAATGTTCGAATACAGCATTAGTAGTGAGCTTCTTGATGCATCCGCATTGTTCAAATATCTAGGTGTAATATTGCAGACCGATATGAAATGGAACGAACATGTAAGGACAGTTGTAAGGCGGACAGCTAACTTCTCTTTATTGGGAGAATTTTGGGAAGATGTACTTCATCTGCAAAGGAGACCGAGTATAAAACACTTGTACGACCACGTCTTGACTACTGCTCAAGCGTTTGGGACCCGCAGCAGTTGAGTTTAAAGGAAGACATAGAAGGAGTTCAGAGGCGAGCAGCTAGGTTTGTTACTGGTAGGTTCGATCAGTGAGCGAGTGTCACGGAAATACTCTGGGAACTCAAATGGGAATCGCCGGAGGAAAGACGACGTTCATTTCTTCGGCATCTTTGCTAAAGGAATTCTGGAAATCAGTGTTTAGCAATTCTGCCTTAGCAGAACTGTCATCATTAGCATCACCGGTGCTGTCGCTTAGAGAGAAGATCTTATTTGTGGTTTGCCGCTAGTATAATTTACATACGACCGGATTTTTTAGGATTTTCTACCAAATTAAGAGACAGGGTTTCTTTGTGGAAACTATTACTAACTTCTAGAATAGAAGTCCAAGTTTCGAGTTTCCGTAGAAGATTGAAAGTCTTGGCTATTTTGTGTCTTTTTTTTAAATTTAAATATATAATAAATATATCTTTCATTTAATTTTGATGGATTTGAGAGTTATTACGTTCAGTCTTGCTACAACTGTGTTCACTAACCCCTGTGACTGTTTTGATTCCCGTGACTAGTTCAGGATTATTGTTGCTAGGAGCTCAATTACGTTTTCACAGCCATTTACTGTTTCGTGTGTACATGAACTAATCGCTTGAGACAGTTCTCGGTGAATGCGTTTAGTACGATTTCGGACGAATTTTTATTCTTGTCACCGATACTGAACATGTATTTTTGGCAACACACAGAGGGTGCGTTAATGTAACCACCAATTAAAACTGTACGCTTTGTGTACGTTGACGATATTTGATCCAATCTTTGCAGGAACTTAGTGTACTGTGCCATCACAAACGTCCAGCTCTACAACTGATATACTCCTCTTCGGATTGATCAGACTTATTAGGAAATGATTAAAGATACTTTACTGTGGCTGTTCAGATAATTAGACATTATGAAAATAACGGTTTCTCATTAAAGAAGTACTTTAATTCGAGACGTCGATCAAAGAGTCACTGATTAGGCACGGGAAGTTTATTGGTGGATAAAAGGCACTTTCATGACATCGGAGGTAATATCATTTACGCTTGCTGACACAATTATCTGATATTAAATCCTAAGCTGCGTCGGAGTAGCCGTGCGCACTGAGGCGCCTTGCTGTGGTGCGCGCGGCCGTTCGTCGTCGGGGGTCGAGTCGCCCTTGGGGCATGGGTGTGTGTGTTGGCCTTACGTTAGTTTAAAAGTTATTTAAAACATACCACATTAGGCAGTGAAAATTTATTTTCCAACTCACCCTCGTATATACTTCAAAGAAATGACGATTCTGTTAGAAAATAACATACATAACTTCCACAGTTGTTTATGTATTATTCCGTACAATATTTAACAGTTATCAGTCAAGTTTATAATTTACCTTCCAGAGGATGTTATTGCGTCTGAATAGAAAGTGTTTATCAAAGTCCAAATGATGGGTCTCACACGGAAATGCCAGAGTGAGCACCACGATATCGGTAACTACGAACGAAACATTCCGCGTGACCATCGCCATTGGCAGTGTTTCGCAGTCTGACGAATCCCGATAGGACCCTCATCAGGCGGGTGGGAGGGTGGGAGCCCGTGGTCTTCAAGGCAATAGAGGGGGACGGAGGAGTTTCAAAACCGAGAGGGAAAGAAAAAATAATGACGGGAGGAGGAGGAAGTGGATGACTGAAGGAAGGAAAGGAGGCGACTGACGGAGACTAGAGATGGTCAGACGGAGGTAAAGGAGGCGGCTAAAGAGTAGCAGGAGAAAAAGATAGAGGGTGAGGAGATCGTCGGAATGTAGACATCGACTGTGTTTCTGCTGTAGACAAGTATACGTTGGTTGCACCACAGCTGTTGCATCTTATGTTCTATATGTTCAGGCAAAAATAAATAAATAAATAAAAATAAAAAAACACTGGCTTGTATTGTTTCTTTTTTTTGTGTCTGTTGGTAGAACTGTTTTTTAAAGACTTCTACTGAACATAGCTAGTATATTCATTTGGTTGATACTATTCCTCGGTCTGTCCAGACAGGAAAAGTACTTTTAATTTAGATAGAAAATATTTATTGATGGATGACCGGATTCCTTCAGACCGATGGCTGGAGCATGGGACGCTGCCTGATGATAAACTTTAAGCAGTTGAACATCGGCATTCGGCGATTGCTACTCCAGCCAGTGGACCGAACATGATACTATAAAGGATCGGAACCGGTCACCTATCAATAAATATCCATCAATGTAGTGTTTTCACGATTAATTTTAATTATTTGTAAAGATCAGTGATGTTCCAATGACGTTCTCAGAATCATCATTCAATATCAGACTGAGAAGCAGCGAATCGTGCCCCAGTTGTTCATAAATGCAACAGTCCTGTTTTCTTATTTCCATACTTTCTTTTTTCTGTGTGTGTTAAATGACTATATGGTCTATCTGCAAATGACTCTAATAACTACTGTGACTATTACGTATGCTAGATATCAGACAGGTCTGTTTGTGCTCCTACTTTTGTTTATTCCACAATTCCTGCGAGCGACATTCTGAAAGTAAATCCTTTTGAGACTATAGATGTCCGCGTTACATGTCTTTGGTGTATTACCTCTTCCTTTGATTTTGAAATGGTTCCGTGTTCTGATGTAGTTGGCGTCAGCGGAGGAGTCTTCCAAATTGGAGTCTGAGGTGGTCGCGGGTATAAAACCGCGGTGCGTGACTGAATTACTCACTGATGAATAAATGCGCATATTCAAATTTATCGACGGTCGGTAAACGTGTAAGGACATGTGAAATAGATGTGCGTACTGTGAGACAATGGGAAATGCATTTTCAAGTTGGTAAAAAATTAGTGCATGACAAACCACGCCCTGCTCTATCGTCTACACCTGTCATCTTTCGCAGTAGAGAGCGTCTTGATCAGCTCATCCCTGCTGTTTGGCGGGTAACGACCGGATATTTGTGTGCAACGAATTTACAAAAACTGCACAATCAGAAAGAGAATCTTCGTCCAATGAGAAGAATCCGTCACCTAAATACTGCCGATGTGTACAACGGGAAAATGTATACAGGGGGTAAGTTAACCGGTCCTATATCATTTTCTTTCCTCCTCCATGTTGCCATGGGTTACGCACAACAGTTTGCGTTTGTACCGCAATGACAGTTTACGCGAGGGTTGTATTAACTCCCCACTGCACTGTGTGAACAGTAGAAACTTTAAAAGTTCACCAAGTTCACCAAGTTCTATAGATGTCCCCAGGCAGATGATAGCACGTAGGCCGCAGTTATTGAATGAGGCAGAAATTGTTAAACTATTGGCAGGAACTGATGTGATTACGAAATAAAACTGAGGTAGTTCGGATGTCAGCTGATTTATTTAAAGAAAGCAGAAAACCAGAAAACTGCATAATAACATCCACTTGACACACAATGCCTTAACTGAAAGTAAATATGAAGTCATTTCGCCTTGATGTAAGATAACAATGTTTTACGACCGCCTACGTATTCATGTTACTCCTCCTAGTGCGTGTTCTGAACTCACAAGTTACTCCTCCGAGTGCGTGTACTGAACTGAACCGTGTGACGGCTCGATGCGAGGCTGCCTTCGCTCCGCAGTTTGGCGCACAAACATGGCCACCGTGCATCGTCCGTCTTATTTTAATTGTTTTGTTTATCTTTTTAGCGATAGTTAATATGTTTTACTTACTCACGGCATAGCTTAGATTTGAGGGGGTTTTCTAAATTGAGTTTGACATTGAATAAATAATTAGTTTATGAAGCATAAATAAACATATGATTGCGTTTTGGCGCGTGACCGCCAGTGCTACAGCCAATCGGCGTCCAGTGCCTGCCGCTCGGGGACTTCCCTAGAATTCGGGCAAACTTGCCAGTGCTCTTTCCCATGAGACCCAGACCTATTGAACCACTTGTCGTGGTTCCCACCAGATTTTACAATCTGTTGCCTTTTGGTCCTAACCGGCTGCACTGAAGCAATACTCCGATCTTACTATGATCGCTTTAAGCCGTAAATGTTGCATGTAGTAGCACTACACGTCGGAGAATTTAATCGCTGCACTGTGTAGCCATTTGATCGCCTTCTTGGTGGCCCCTCATAATGCCGACGAAGAACATGAGGGAACCACCTTCTTGCTGCACTCTCTGCACTGTCTCCACGATAGTGTGATTGAAGGCAAATGCGAGTCACTACTTTGAATAGCACTTGATGCCAATTCTGACGAATCCATTCAGCACGCTGTAAGGTCCATCTGCAGCACGCTGCATAGCGTCTGGATGTCAAAGCTGGACCTCGCCATGGACGTCGGCAGCGCGAAGCCTGCTACGTACAGTTTATGTCAAAACACGACATCCCGTGGCTGCACGAAATCATTATTCAGCTTGGTGGCGGTCCTCTCACGGTTCCTCCGACCTGAAATCCGTAAGCAGCGGTCATCAGATGTTGTGGTAGTCGTTAGACGCACGCCATCGACACTTCCCGTATCTCCGTACTTTCGCGACGCCCGAACAGCATCGCTTTGGTCCACTCCAGGACGGATGGAAATTTACATTGATGAGACACCCTCCTGCGGATAAAAACGAACCGAAATTCTAGGCATGGCAGGACTTTATATAAGTAGTGTTCTTCCTTCCTGGTGCTATGACTGGGACTCTTGGCCCATTGGCACTCTCCATGAGTGGTTGCTTATGTCATTGTGCGGTTTGGCTCACATGTGTGGACAATCTAAGGAACTGTGTTCTTGATGCAATATACACATTCAATGTCAACGTTCAGGAGATCTTGGAACCAATGTGATGCAACACTTACTTTTACGTGTACGTATATTGCAGGTACATTCGGAGGTACGTGTGTACTGTCTTGCAAATCTGATATGAATATAATTATTAGCGTGGCGTTGGTGAGGTTAAGAGAAACGCATATCGCTTCCGCTGTGAAATTAAGAAGCGAGAACTACTTTTCGATTAAACTGGAAATCGAGAGTAGCTGAGGGAGGCGTTCGACCTTTTTGGGTACAAGTCATAACCCGCCGCCCTCACTACACAATAAGAATAGCAATCCAGCAATGTTTTCAATCCAGTGGTATTTTTGCTAGCTTTCCTTCAATCCAGCGGGATCGCTTGATATACCTCTCTCTCTCTCTCTCTCTCTCTCTATATATATATATATATATATATATATATATATGGAAGTCAATAAATATTCTTTGTTATAATAAAATACTTATAAAAAATCACAAAAGTCAACAATATCTTACTGCACCAGATTAATTATTTTGCTGTCTGACTACTTATTTATTAATAAGGAGTTCAAGGACAATAGCAAATGACAATATTTGATACTTTTGTGGTCTTTATATTCTAGTTACTTTAAAATATTACTTCTAACCTTTATCGAAGGTAACTGTATGTAAAAAAATGTTTGTAAGGTCTATGGGACTTTACTTACAAACTACTTATGAACTATCTTATACTAAAGACAGCACAAACATACATGCCCGAGGGGAATTCGAACCTCCGACAGGGAACGGCCTTGCTCATCGCAGCATAGCGCCTCAATGCGCTCGGCCTCTTCTCCACGGCAAAGGGAATTGTAATCAGTCTTATTTATTGAGGGATTTACAGTATTACATGAATTTAAGTTACTAACTGTCTTAATTTTCGTACTAAAATAACTTATTAATATAAAGTAAAAAGTCACTTCTCGTTTAGGAAATATAATCTTAAAAAACAAATAACATCAAAAGTTTAATCTCCGAATCTACTTCTTATAGAACTACATATGTAGCCAGCGGCGGAAAAGGCTCTTTCTGCCTCCAAACTTGTTGGTTTCGTGGTTAATAAACAGTCATGCAACAAAGTCAAATACTTTCCTTTTACTGCATCAGTTATGCTGACATATCCTTTTTTAATATTTTTTCGTAGTCTTTCTCCACTCCAGTTTTAATATGTTTAGTGTAATCTGCGTTGTCTTCTTTCAGCTGCATTTCTAATTGCTCTTGTAATGTTATATTACTTTCTAGAGCCTATTGACTATTATCTGCAATTTTATCACCCCCAAATTGTAGATTTTCAACATCAACTTTAATGAGATGTCGTAAAATGTTTTTCATTTGTTGTCATAACTTAAAACAACGCGCTGCGACGTGAATTTATGGCGTAAATGTGAAATAATTTGCTTGACTTTATGCTTGCGGATCCGCAGGCTGTTGCAGGATCCCATGCTGGATGCTATCCCTACTCCACAGTGCTCTGACTGATGCTCCGAGGCAGGTGAGCAGCCGGTGATCGCCTTTTTATTTCCCTTGTTTCGTTTGTTTAGCCCACAGACAAATTCTGTCAGTGAAAAAGCGAGGGGTCTGTGAGAGTAGAAACGATGAAAAGATACCAAAACACTTCTTACGATTTCCCCCTCCCCCCACCCCGCCCTTTGCTAAAGTTCTCTTTGTTCTGTTCCTTTGAGATTTAAGATTTCCATAAACTGATTACCAGCCTCATCCATGAATAGGAAATGAGTCTTGCGAGGAGCAGCCGATATCTCGATGTAGCTCAATGAAAGGAAGGTTTCAGAAACTCTTTTACCTCTTTTTTGTAATTTTAAAGCAAAATCAGCACAAGATACTAATACGTTCTGTCAACGAATGAAATCCGCAGCAATACAGAAAACCAAACGATGAGTTTCCATCCACACTCTGTCACTCCTCTTCTACATGTACACTCTTAACCATTAAAATTGCTTGACGACGGAGATGACGTGCTACAGTCACGAAATTTAATTTAATCGACAGGATAAAGATGCTGTGATATGCAAATCATTAGCTTTTCAGAGTATTCACACAAGGTTGGCGGCGGTACCGACACCTACGAAGTGCTGACATTAGGAAAGTTTCCAACCGATTTCTCATAAACAAACAGCAGTTCACCGACGTTGTCTGCTGAAACATTGTTGTGATGCCTCGTGTAAGGAGGATAAATGCGTACCATCACGTTTCCGACTTTGGTAGAGGTCGAATTGAATCCTATCGCAATTGCGGTTTATCGTATTGCGACATTACCGTTCGCGTTGGTCGCGATCCTATGACTGTTAGCAGTATATAGAATCATTGGGTTCAGGAGGGCAATACGGAACGCTTTGCTGGATCCCAATAGCCTAGTATCACTAGCAGTCGAGATGACAGGAATCCGCATGGCTGTAACGGATCGTGCAGCCACGTCTCAATCCCTAAGTCAACAGACGGGGATGGGTTTTCACGGCAACAACCATCTGCACGAACAGTTCGACGACGTTTGCCGCAGCATGGACTATCAGCTCGAAGACTCGAAGAATCTGGGTTCACGAATAGCCAAAAGTCATTTTTCGGATAAACCCAGCATCCGTCTTTGGCGACATCTCGGTGAACGCACATTGGAAGCGTGTATTCGTCATATCCATACTGGCGTATCGCCCGGCGTGATGGTTTGGGGTGCCTCTGGTTACACGTGTCGCTCACCCCTTGTTCGCATCGACGACACTTTGAATAGTGGCCGTTACATTCAGGTGTGTTACGACCAGTGGCTCTACCCTTCATTCAATTCCTGCGAAACCCTACATTTCAGAAGGATAATGCACGACCGCATGTTGCAGGTTCTGTACGGGCCTTTCAAGATACGGAAAATGTTCGACTGCTGCCCTGGCCAGCACATTCTCCAGATCTCTCACCAATTGAAAACGTCTGGTCAATGGTGGCCAAGAAATTGGCACTTCACAATATGCCAGTCACATCAGCAGCCCACACCTGCCGCTGCACCGCTTCCTACATTTCGCCAGTACAACGAACGTGAGGAAGAATGGAGCGACTATTTCGCACAGTTTCAAGAACTCGTCGCGGCTCATCAACTTACAGGTCAGAGAGTGAAGAACCTTTTCTTATCGATTGTGGGCCCCCTCTTCGTACTATTGCAAAAACTTTTCCCTCTCGCATCTCCTCGTGATGTAGACTTTGAACAAATTGTAGATGCACTGAATGCTCATTATGAGAGAAAAGTTCTTGTAGCCGCTGCACGATACCGATTTTTCAGACTTAAAAAATTACCTGAGCAGTCACACCAAGAGTGGATTACGGAATTGAAGGGCTTAACCCGCCAATGTAAATTTACTTGCTCTTGTGGACTTTCGTATAGTGACGTGATGTTGAGGGATGCGATTACGCAGAATATTCAGGACCCCGGAAATAGAGCAGCAATTCTGAAACAGTCTGACCCCTCATTAGACAGTGTACTGCAGCTTATAGAAGCGCATGATACTTTTGACTTAGCAGATGTAGAAATGCAAAGCCACAGTGTAAATTCAGTGCGCCGTAGCGGACGCTTTCCTAGCCATAGTTCTCAGTATAGCACTAGTGATTCTTATTTTTCTACCGGCCGTGCTGAACAGACAGTGAACAGTAGCCAGTGTAAAAGTGCAACACAAAGGTCGCCTCGTCGTGTTAGAAACAGTGATTTGAATAACGGGCACCAACGCTCATTTCAGAAAAATGTACGTAAATCTTGCCCCCAGTGTGTGTCTCGCCACAAGCGTGCTCATTGCCCTAGTCGCAACGCAACCTGTTATCAATGTGGCAAATCGGGACATGTGCAGTCTGTGTGTATGCAAATTAAAAACTCAAAGAACAGTAACGTTAGAAACGGTGCTTCGCAAAGTGCGAGAACAGTTCATTCTGTAAATGTTACACGGGCTGTGGAATTGAACAGTGCTTTCCTTGGATCTCAATTTCAAGAAAGTAGTTCTGCGCCTATGGCAAAACTATATAGTGCACCACGTAGCAAGCGCCAACGAGCGCGTAAAACAGTGCAACGGAAACGGGTTCGGGACAAGCGAAATGACTATGCACAGTGCATTCCTGTAGTGAAAATAGTGCCTTCTGCAACTGCTCCTTGTAATAGTGCCCAGTACTGTGTAGCTAGTGACAGTAGACATCAGGTAGCTACTCAAAGTAATATTAGTGCAGTAGCCTCCCATTGCGCGGACGCCGATCCGGCGGTAGTGTCATCTAGTGACAGTGTGGTTAATCCGCTGTGTGCCGAGTATGCGCCGCTTCCTACCGCACGCAACCCGCGCAAGCTCAGTAAACAAACCGTAGCAGACGTTGCCCACATTCGCGCACCTGTCGAGCGCCGCAAGCAAAAACTGTTTGTGACTCTCTTCATAGAAAATAAGACGGTGCAATTTCAGCTCGACACTGGTTCCGCTGTTACCTTAATTAATAAAGATACGTATGAACTTCTGGGTTCGCCAAAATTGTCGCCGTCACAACAAGTGCTCACAGCATATACCGGTCAAAATATTCCCGTGCTGGGAACGTTTAGCCTGCCTGCCTCTTTTCAACGTGTAACAAAAACAGTTGCTTTTGTAGTTCTTCAGGCCAAATCTACGCAGAATATTTTTGGACTAGATGATTTGATTTGTTTGGTTTATCAATTCAAAGAGATGTGCTTCAAATTTCGTCAATAGTGCCTCAGGATAAAATCAATGCATTGTGTGACAAATATAGTGACTTGTTTTCGCCGGAACTAGGTTGTGCAAAAGACTTCGTGGCACATGTAACTTTAAAAGAATCTACAGTTCCAAAATTTCGTAAAGCTAGACCAGTGCCTATCGCCTTGCGTGATACAGTTGCCGAAGAACTTAAACGTTGGCAAGATAGTGGGGTTATTTCTCCTGTGTCTGCGAGTCAGTGGGCCTCGCCTATAGTAATTATACCCAAGCCGTCAGGAAAACTTCGTCTCTGTGCGGACTTCAAATCAACAGTGAACAGTCAAACAATTGTAGACACTTATCCCCTGCCCAGACCTGACGAACTTATGGACAAATTAGGACAGTCTCGTTTTTTTTCTAAGATTGATTTAGCAGAGGCATACTTAAAGATTCCACTTGATGACGAGTCAAAAAAATTTTTTCGTCATTAATACTCACATGGGCCTTTTTCAATTTCAACGCCTACCCTTTGGCAGTTCTTCCGCTCCCGATATTTTTCAGCGCTTTTTGGAACAGCTGACAGTTTCTGTACCGTGTTGCTCGAACTATTTAGATGATATTGTGGTATCCGTACGTACAGTTGAATAACATTTAGCAAACCTGGAGTGCCTTTTCAAAGTTTTGACTGCAGCAGGTCTACGTTGCAATAAAGCAAAGTGTTCGTTTTTTCAAACTGAAATAGAGTACCTAGGCCATGTGATTAATGCCCAAGGAATACATCCCTTACAGTCACATCTTCGAGCAATCAAAGACTTGCCTCCTCCTAAGAATGTGCACGAATTGCAAGCAGTAATGGGGAAGCTGAACTATTATTTCAGGTTTATTCCCAATGCCTCTCAGATTGCAGCTCCACTGCATCACTTACGTAGGAAGAATGTTCCTTTTGTGTGGTCTAAAGATTGTCAGGTTGCTTTTGACAAATTAAAGTCTGCACTACTCAGTGATGCATGTTTGATTCCCTTTGACCCACAGAAGCCTGTAGTGTTAGCAGTTGACGCCTCATCGTATGGTCTGGGTGCCGTTCTGTCGCATCGTATTGGATGTCACGATCGTCCTATTGCCTTTGCATCCAAGCTACTGACGCCGACGCAACAGAATTACAGTCAGATAGAAAAGGAGGCATTAGCAATCATTTACGGCGTCACAAAGTTTCATCATTATCTCTATGGCAGAAAATTCTATTTGTTGACAGACCACAAGCCTCTCACGTCGTTGTTCTCACCCACAAAGCCGATTCCGCCACGAACGGCACAAAAGCTTCAGAGATGGTCCTTGATATTGTCTAATTATCAGTATGAGATTTTGTACCGACCTACCACTAAACACGCCAACGCGGACACACTTTCCCGACTTCCGGTTGGCCAGGTTGTGTCGTTTTATTCTTCAGAAATGGCATGTTGTCAGATAGACTCCAGAGTTGCTTCCGCTGTCGCAAATTTCCCTTTGAACTCTCGTCGGGTTGCACAGGAAACAGCTGCGGATGCAGACCTAAGTGTGGTAGCACGTTTTGTTTGCTCAGGGTAGCCTGCCAGAGCCAAAGACATTGATCGGCCTCTGGTTCGACGTTATTTTGCACAACGTCATGCATTATCTTTAAGTACTGTTGTTGCATACCGACAACGACCAAGCAAGAGTGATTGTTCCGCGTTCCCTGTAACGAGAAGTGTTACGCCTCCTGCATCAAGGACATTGGGGTATTGTTAGGACAAAGCAACTGGCCAGACGTCATTGTACCTGGGTTGGTATGGACGCTCAGATAGAGAGCATGACATCACAGTGTACAGTTTGTGCGGAGCATCAGGTGGCTCCTCCACAGCGTTTCTCAGACTGGCCACGCCCCAAGGGACCATGGCAACGTTTACATATTGACTTTGCCGGACCTTTCTGGAATACGCGCTGGTTAATTGATGTAGACGCTTTCAGCAAGTTTCCTTTTGTGATTGCCATGAACTCAACGACGGCGTCTAGTACAATCAGTGCCTTAACATCAGTGTTTTGCATCGAAGGTTTGCCTGAAACAATTGTCAGTGACAATGGACCTCAGTTTGTTAGTGCGGAATTTCAACAGTTTTGTCGTGTGAATGGCATTCAGCATATCACCACCGCACCTTTTCACCCTCAGTCCAATGGTGAAGCAGAACGTTTCGTTCGAACATTAGAGTCTCACATGGAGAAGATGAAAGGTCAGCACTCCAGGCAGCAAGCTCTTCAAATTTTCCTGTCTACGTATCGGTGCATGCCACGTGACGGCCCGTCTCCTGCCGAGTTGCTACACGGCCGCCGTCACCGCACTCTCCTTCACCTGCTTCAGCCTCCCACGCACCGAGTCGGTTCGTATGGCGCTACGCGTATTCAGGTTTCCACGCCGGTGCTGTACAGGGTGTTTGCTGGCAACAAAAAGACATGGTTGCCGGGCACCATTCAGCGCGTGCTCGGTCGCAATATGTATGTTGTACGTTCTTCCACAGGGTCGGAGCTGCGGCGCCACGCAAACCAATTGCGCCTGCACAGGCCGCGCGATTCTGTCTCCGGTTTCTTGATTCCAGACCCAGTTCACCGCCAGGGAGCACAACCACGTGGTTCGTCAACGGGTCCAGCGTCGCCGGACTACGAGATCGTCCCGATGGAGTTCGACGCGACGCCGCCGCTGTCGCCGCCGCAGATGACAGCGTCACCGAGAGGGACTCCGGGACCATGCGTGCCCCCGCCGCCTGGGCCACGCACCTCAGAAGATGACCTGCTCCCTCTGGGCGGGGGGGTGCGCCCTTCCCCAGGTTTCGGTGGGTTCCCTGGAGGATCGCAAGGCGGATTCCGGCGTCTCGATCCCAGCCTCAGCTACGACGCCCGTCCCACCAGTAACGCCCCCGCCCAGTCCCTCCTCCCAGTGCCGTCGCCGTGGCCCTCAGCCCTACGCCACGACGGCGCGGCGGTTTGGGGGGGAGGGGTGTGGTGTCGCACAAGTACAAAGTGCGCGCCACCTACTTTCGCCGCGCGCCGCCATGCACGCACGGCGCGGCGATCTTACGACGACAGCCACGAGCGCCCTCTGCGACAACTCCGCTCGTGGCCACCACTGAAGGACTGGCCACTTGGGACTGAGATAGCACCCAGTTAGGACCTTCGGAATCGGATAGGCACCAGTGAAGACTTTGCTATTGTACAGGCACTAGGCAGGCCTCTAACAACTATGTATCAACATTCTGCAGTACTATGTAAAAGTTAAGTATTGTTACATTCTGTGCAATATATATCTCTTTCTAATTTACTCTAGTGTTTGTAGTTTCTGGCTGATCCCCTCCGTACCTGCACGGTGGTGCTATCTTTGTTACTGTGTTGGTCTCGTTCCACTCGGCCACCGACACCTACGACGAGGCTGGGACACAAAAGCGGCGACGAAGTTGGGACACAAAAGTAATAACATGTCAGTTCTAATACAATTTATTTGCACAAAGAATACCTGTTTTTTCATCTGCACTTCTTCTTGGTGTAGCAGTTTCAGTGATGGTATACAATGACTAGTAACGGTGTACCTTCACTGGTCTGATTATAGGTTTGTCCTTAAAGTCACACCTTACCAGTGAATATGCACCATCGCTAGTACAGGTATCTTTCCTTCCAGTGTGCGTTCACCGCGATGTCGCCGAACACGGATGCGACCATCATGATGATTTAAACAGAACCTGGATTCATCCGAAAAGATGACGTTTTGCCTTTCGTGCACCCAAGTTCGTTCTTGCTTACACCATCGCAGCCGCTCCTGTCAGTGATGCAAGGGTAATCGCAGCCATGCTGCTCTAAACGTCGTCGTCGAACTGTTCGTGCAGATGATTGCTCTCTTACAAACGTCCCCATCTCATGGATAGAGACGTGGCTGCACGATTCGTTACATTCATGCGGATAAGATGCCTGTCATCTCGACTGCTAGTGATACGAAACCTTTGGGATTCAGCGCGCGTTCGGTATTGCCCTCCAGAATGCACCGAATCTATATTCTACTAACAGTCATTGGATCGCGACCAACGCGAGCAGCAATGTCGCGAAACGATTAACCGCAATTGAGAAAGGCCGACATTTATCAAAGTCGTGATGGTACGCATTTATCCTCCTTAGACGAGCCATCGAAACAACGTTTCATGACGCTACGCCGGTCAACTGCTGTTTGTGTATGAGAAATCGGTTGGAAATTTTCTCATGTCAGCACGTTGTAGGTGTCGCCCCCGGCGCCAACCTTGTGTGGATGCTCTAAAAAGCTATAATTTGCATGTCACAGAATTTTATTCCTGTCGGTTAAATTTCGCATCTGTAGCACGACACCTTCGTGGTGTAGCAATTTTAATGGCATGGAATCTCTGATGGCCTTGAGAATGGCGTATTGTATCACAGCCGTCCACAATACGAGCACGAAGAATCTCTATATTTGCTATCGGGGTTGCGTAGATAAGAGCTTTCAAATGCCCACATCAATGAAAAGCCATGAAATTGTTCCGCCTCTACCAATCCATCGGTCACCGAACCCGTATCTGAGAAGCGTACGAACACGTTGACTGAAATGTGCAGGAGCTCCATCGTGCATGAACCACATGTTGTGTCGTACTTGTAAAGACACATGTTCTAGCCTCACAGGTAGAGTATACCGTATGAGATCATGATAACGTGCTCCAGTGAGCGTAGGTGGAAGAACATGAGGCCCAATCAAGACATCACCAACAATTCCTGCCCAAACGTTCACAGAAAATCTGTGTTGATGGCGTGACTGCACAAATGCGAGGGCATTCAGTACATACTAACGAAACAATTGGGTATTTTGAGAATTGTCTGCAGGAATTATTTCAATTTACATTTAAAGAGAAATACTAAAATGAGCTCCAACAAGGAAATTAAGCGTTTCCGGACCACATGTCCACATAACATATTTTCTCTCTTTGTGTGTGAGGAATGTTTTCTGAAAGTTTGGCCGTACCTTTTTGTAACACCCTATATATATGGCTTTCATTTTGTACCTTCTGACACGCACCTAGGAAAGCGTTTCACGCAGAGAGTAACTGGCACATCTAGGTCAAAGTAGCGTCGCACCTCGTGTAGACGCCTGTGTCCGGCCAGTGCCTGCCCTGGTGAACAGCTCTGTTGATTTTGCTGTGAGCGGCCGCCCTCCTGTTCGGCCGTCTCTACCTCTCGGCGCCCTCTAGCGCTGACGTCACACAGACGGCGCGCACAGGCGGTGTCCAGTACCTGCAGGGCAGTGGGCAGTCCTCTTCTCTACCCACGCCTTCCCTGGGCTGCCTTTGTCGCCGTGCCGTCACAGCCGCAGCCGTAGCGAGCAACCTGTAGGCAAAAGGGCCCGACCTCGTTTGACCTTATTTTGACCTTAGCTGACTGCCTAACTCAGCAAAGCAATAGGTGCTAGCAATTTATCAGCGCCATACTCTGGTGACAGAAACAACAAAGTCTCAGGTTTTTTTTAAAAGAACTGACTCCCTTTGGACTGAAAGATTTTTCTTTTCCCTTTGCCACAATCTGGTTTCGGCTAAAGGCCATTTTCAAATGCTGATAAAAGTTGTCAGTAGGTTTCTTTATGTCATCGTCATAATAATAAAAAGAATTAAAATATTTGGTTTGGTGTCGCACAAGTACAAAGTGCGCGCCACCTACTTTCGCCGCGCGCCGCCATGCACGCACGGCGCGGCGTTCTCACGACGACAGCCACGAGCGCCCTCTGCGACAACTCGGCTCGTGGCCACCACTGAAGGACATCGGTCACTTCGGACTGAGATAGCAACCAGTTAAGACCTTCGGAATCTGATAGGCACCAGTGAAGACTTTGCTATCGTACAGGCACTAGGCAGGCCTCTAACAACTATGTATCAACAGTCTGCAGTACTATGTAAAAGTTAAGTATTGTTACATTCTGTGCAATATATATCTCTTTCTAATTTACTCGAGTGTTTTTAGTTTCTGGCTGCTCCCCTCCGTACCTGCACCAGCGGGCTATCTTATTCCTGTGTCGGTCTTATTCCACTCGGCCACCGACACCTACGACGAGGCTGGGACACAAAAGCGGCGACGAAGTTGGGACACAAAATTTGGAGTTGAGCCATATCGGAAATATAAAATGGTGACACATTTGTCCCCGCATCTTAAATTAAAAGAATAAGACAGGTATGTGACTACCATAAGATCACAAAGGTAACTTTGCCTTTTTTTTTTTTTTTTTTTTTTTTTTTTTTTTTTTTTTTTTTTTTTTTTGCTTTTATTATTATGACCATGACATAAGGAAACCTGTCTGACAACTTTCATCACAGCACTTGCAAATGGCGGAAGGCCGAAACCAGGTTTGACAATAAACTACACACACACAAAAGAAACAAAATAATAAATAAATAAAATAAAAGAAAACATAAAACTTTCCGTCAAATGGCAGTCAGTTCTTTTAAAAATTCAAAATTTTAACGACTCAGGCGCTATTTATTACAACTTCAGATAATTATTACATGCAAGAGAGAAGTGACGTCACGGAATAAAAGGATTCAGATAACTGTCATTCTTACATCTTTCACGCTGCCAGTGACGAGTTCCCCTCCACCTCATGGCTAATATTGCGCAGTTGCTGGCGCGAGCGCGCCCAGACGGGCCTGTTCACTCCTATTCATAAACTGAAACGATCATTAGCCTCAGAAATAATAGCACACACTTCCGTTCTGTCTCTTTTCCACTCAGTCTTGTCCAACTTCTTTTCATTTGCTGAGCAGTAAATAGATTCATTACAGGATGTCAACTCCTTATCGGATCCTGATAACATTTATTGCAAATGCTGAAATGGCCTCGTGGACAGAGCACGTTTTAATGTCTTTCATGCTGCAGCAGACCAAAGATTACTTGCTCTAATAGCATAACAATCCCATAAGAATCTTTCTACGATCAAGAGGCTGGTACACTGTAGTTTCACTCACTACAGATCAACTTTCTGGTATTTGATCCATGCACTCATCAATATCTTTTTCGTAATTCGTGACCGGTGTTTACGAAAAGAGATTGAAAATTCCTCCTAATAGGACGAGGTGGGCGAAAGGATCTAACTCTTATGAAGAGTACCGGTCCGCTGTGGAATATTTAAGATTAATTCACATATCTCATACATATGTGAAAAAAATATTTGTACTCTACAATTAGTTGATGACACATTGATAAGTATAAGATTTACTTCAAAAGCGTTGCAATGTACGTATTCTGCGTCAGGATACGTTTCTTAACACTAACTTGTAAGCCAGACGATTTAACTATTGGGACGTTTCATTTACATTTTTCTTGTCTATGTCTTCTAGCAAACTCGCAGGTAATGTATGTGCGACATATTTGAAAGGTTTGTCTTTTAATACGTAACGGTATAACAACTGCCATCTAAAATACGTTTAATATGCCATTAGTTTGACGTGCTATAAAAGCTAAATTTTCTGATTCCCTAGTTTCATTTGAAATTTCTTTTTGGCATACCTCGGCCATAAATTGTAAAAGTTCTCTCTGTTATTGTTCTGAATGTCCCTTTGTAAATAACTGCCTTATCAAAATGCTGTTGTAGTGCTGCATTCAATTCGGCACTAAAATTTATGTCCTATGAATACACCAGGATTTGATGGCGATTCAGTTTCATCAGGATCTTTTAAGACTAATTCAAAGTAACCACGAAAATGACTGCAAATTATTATTATAATGAACAAATACGTATTGACTTCCACATTATACTCCTCAATTTGCTCTTTAGGCAGTATTCAGTTATTCAGCTAGGTTAATGGTTTGAAAAAGGTCAATTCTAAACAGTTTTGTATGTGAAGAGCTGAAGATTCATGCCTCTTCACTTTGGTGATCATATGATTTATGTACTAACTCCCACTTTTCCATGAGCATACCCCGCAAATTAACAGAGTCGGGAACAAGAATGGTGCATTTTTTATTTCACAGCTGCTTAAAATAATCTATGTTTTACTAATATCCATCTGAAAGCTCTTTTAAACCGTTGATTACTAGTATTAATATTCTGCACAATATTTAAAACTGATGGTTGGCCTATCCTCCTTACAGCAAGCTTCTCTTCATAAGAAGGGTGGGAAAATTATTTACGCTATTCACTTTCGCTCGCACTACACGACATAGAATATAGGTTATGAGTTACTTGTCACTAATAATACATATCACATGCAGAAATATATAGAAAACGGCGCTATCGAAAACCAAACGCCGGCCGCGGTGGCAGAGGGGACTAAGGCGCTCCAGTCACGGTCTGCACGGCCACTACGGTCGGGGGTTCGAATCCCCCCTCGGGCATGGATATTTGTGCCGTCCTAGTTCGTAAGTAGTTTGTAAGTTTAGGGACTGATGACCCCGTAGTTAAGTCCCATAGACTATACAAACATTTGAACATTTCTTTGAAAACCAAACCAATTAGCTTGAAACATTATAACATACAAAGGGTGTTCGAAAAAGAGTACAAGAGTACGAGAGTACAAGAGTACGAGAAACAAGAGTACGAGAAACAAGAAATAAAGTCCAATAAACCTCAGTCCGGAAAAGCATAAATTCTGACTTACGTACATTTGTTCTTTGGATACGTTCAACCTGACATCCATTCATAGCAGGTGTTAGATGTGACGTCTGTTCGTGATAATGCAGCCCTCTGCCCTTCGGTGAAACGATCACGCGCTCTCTTTGAAATACGTTCGGTTCTTGCTGTAAGTTCTGGTATGTAGTGAACACGCGGTTGCCTTTTAACTAGAAATGTTATGGATTCAGGTCCGCGGATCTGGCAGGAGAACAACCAGGACAGCCCAGCCTAGCCGAGTCCAACACTGACCACATGGGTTACATTTTATTCCGAAGATGGCCTACATCAGGTCGAAACCTGTCAATAAAAATTGTTGATTTTTGCGATCAACACTGTTTTGTATTATTTATTCGAGGTGTGGTACTTCCCCGACAAATCCAGCGTTCCTCAAATGCCAATGTCAGATCACTTACATTGTCAAGTGAATGTGCTGGTGCGCCATCATACATAAACCACAAAAGTAGTCTTCACTGACATAATATACTCCAACAAGGCAGGTAAGACTGTCATGTCGCACAAGTACAAAGTGCGCGCCGCCTACTTTCGCAGCGCGCAGCCATGCACGCATGGCGCGGCGTTCTTACAACGACAGCCATGAGCGCCCTCTGCTGCAACCCCGCTCGTGGCCACCACGGAAAGACATCGTTCACTTGGGACTGAGATAGCAACCAGTTAGGACCTTCGGAATCAGATAGGCACCAGTGAAGACTTGGCTGTTAGGCACTAGGCAGGACTCTAACTCAACTATGTATCAGCACTCTGCAGTACTGAATTGTGTAAAAGTTAAGTATTGTATAAATTCTGTGCAATATATATCTCGTTCTAATTTACTCTAGTGTTTCTAGTTTCTGGCTGCTCCCCTCCGTACCTGCAACAGCGTGTTATCTTTATTCCTGTGTCGGTCTCATTCCACTCGGCCACCGACGCCTACGACGGAAACGAGACACAAAAGCGGCGACGACGCTGGGACACAAAAGTGGCGACGAGGAGTGATAGCCGATCCGTGGGCAAGCCCGCTTGCAGCAGCCAGACAGCAGTAGTAGTCGGAGCACACAGAAATTGCTCCCGCCCCCCCACCCTTATTATAAGAATTTTGGGGGAATATATTCAGTTACGTGTTTTGTGGACTTTTTTTGTTGCAGAGCGTCCTCTTTCATATTGCATTTGTGTTTTGTTATAATTTACTTGTATGCACGGCGCCTAATCGGTCAGCATGGCCACTACCCCGAACCCAAACTTAATGGAAATTATTCAGTTACAGACGGCGCTAATAACACAACTCCTGCAGACTGTGGCCCAGCTCACAGCGCAAGCAGCTAACCATCAACAACAGCCGACGCTTCAGCAGCCCACACCTGCCGCCGCAACGCTTCCTACGTTTCGCCAGTACAAAGAACGTGAGGAAGAATGGAGCGACTACTTCGCACAGTTTAAAGAACTCGTCGCGGCTCATCAAATTACAGGTCAGAAAGTGAAGCATCTGCTATTATCTGTGGTGGGCACCAACACCTTCGTGTTACTGAAAAAACTTTTCCCCAACGCATCTCCTCGTGATGTAGACTTTGAACAAATAGTAGATACACTGAATGCTCATTATGAGAGAAAAGTTCTCGTAGCTGCGGCACGGTACCGATTTTTCAGACTTAAAAAATTACCTGAGCAGTCACACCAAGAATGGATTACGGAACTGAAGGGCTTAACCCGCAAATGTAAATTTACTTGCTCTTGTGGACTTTGTTATAGTGATGTGATGTTAAGAGATGCGATTACGCAGAATATTCAGGACCCCAGAATTAGAGCAGCAATTCTGAAACAGTCTGACACCTCATTAGACAGTGTACTGCAGCTTATAGATGCGCATGATACTTTTGACTTAGCAGATGTAGAAATGCAAAGCCACAGTGTTAATTCAATGTGGCGCAACGGTCGCTTACCTAGCCGTAGTTCTCAGTGTAGCACTAGTGATTCTTACACTAGTACAGGCCGTGCTGAACAGACAGTGAACAGTAGCCAGTGTAAAAGTGCGACACAAAGGTCGCCCCGTCGTGTTACAAACAGTGATTTGAATAATGGGCACCAGCGCTCATTTCAGAAAAATGTACGTAAATCTTGCCCCCAGTGTGTGTCTCGCCACAAGCGTGCTCATTGCCCTAGTCGCAACGCAACCTGTTATCAATGTGGCAAATCAGGACATGTACAGTCTGTGTGTATGCAAATTAAAAACTCAAAGAACGGTACCGTTAGAAACAGTGCTTCGCAGAGTGCGAGAACCGTTCATTCTGTAAATGTTATATGGGCTGTGGAATTGAACAGTGCTTTCCTTGGATCTCAATTGCAAGAAAGTAGTTCTGCGCTTATGGCAAAACTATATAGTGCACCACGTAGCAAGCGCCGACGAGCGCGTAAAACAGTGCAACGGAAAAGGGTTCGGGACAAGCAAAATGACTATGAACAGTGCATTCCTGTAGTGAAAACAGTGCCTTCTGCAACTGCTCCTTGTAATAGTGCCCAGTACTGTGTAGCTAGTGACAGTAGACATCAAGTAGTTACTCAAAAGTGTAGTGCAGTAGTTAGTACATCTGGAGTAGCTTCGCATGCTTGCGCGGACGCCGATCCGGCGGTAGTGCCATCTAGTGACAGTGTTGTTAATCCGCTGCGTGCCGAGTCTGCGCCGCTTCCTTCACTACGCGGCCCGCGCAAGCTCAGTAAACAAACCGTAGCAGACGTTGCCCACATTCGCGCACATGTCGAGCGCCGCAAGCAAAAACTGTTTGTGACTCTCTTCATAGAAAATAAGACGGTGCAATTTCAGCTTGATACTGGTTCCGCTGTCACATTAATAAATAAAGATACATATGAACTTCTGGGTTCGCCAAAATTGTCGCCGTCACAGCAAGTGTTAACAGCTTATACAGGTCAAAATATTCCCATGCTAGGAACGTGTAGCCTGCCCGCCTCTTTTCAAGGTGTAACAAAAACAGTTGCTTTTGTAGTTCTTCAGGCCAAATCGACACAGAACATTTTAGGACTAGATGCTTTTGATTTGTTTGGTTTATCAATTCAAAGAGATGTGCTTCAAATTTCGTCAATAGTGCCTCAGGATAAAATCAATGCATTGTGTGACAAATATAGTGACTTGTTTTCGCCGGAACTAGGTTGTGCAAAAGACTTCGTGGCACATGTAACTTTAAAAGAATCTGCAGTTCCAAAATTTCGTAAAGCTAGACCAGTGCCTATCGCCTTGCGTGATACAGTTGCCGAAGAACTTAAACGTTGGCAAGATAGTGGGGTGATTTCTCCTGTGTCTGTGAGTCAGTGGGCCTCGCCTATAGTAATTATAGCCAAGCCGTCAGGAAAACTTCGTCGCTGTGCGGACTTCAAATCAACAGTGAACAGTCAAACAATTGTAGACACTTATCCCCTGCCCAGCCCTGACGAACTAGGACAGTCTCGTTTCTTTTCTAAGATTGATTTAGCAGAGGCATACTTACAGATTCCACTTGATGACGAGTCAAAAAAGTTTTTCGTCATTAATACTCACATGGGCCTTTTTCAATTTCAACGCCTACCCTTTGGCAGTTCTTCCGCCCCAGCTATTTTTCAGCGTTTTTTGGAACAGCTGACAGTTTCTGTACCGTGTTGTTCGAACTATTTAGATGATATTGTGGTATCCGGACGTACAGTTGAAGACCATTTAGCAAACCTGGAGTGCCTTTTCAAAGTTTTGACTGCAGCAGGTCTACGTTGCAATAAAGCAAAGTGTTCGTTTTTTCAAACTGAAATAGAGTACCTAGGCCATGTGATTAATGCCCAAGGAATACATCCCTTACAGTCATATCTTCGAGCAATCAAAGACTTGCCTCCTCCTAAGAATGTGCACGAATTGCAAGCAGTAATGGGAAAGCTTAACTATTATTTCAGGTTTATTCCCAATGCCTCTCAGATTGCAGCTCCACTGCATCACTTACGTAGGAAGAATGTTCCTTTTGTATGGTCCAAAGATTGCCAGGTTGCTTTTGACAAATTAAAGTCTGCACTACTCAGTGATGCATGTTTGATTCCCTTTGACCCACAGAAGCCTGTAGTGTTAGCAGTTGATGCCTCG
The DNA here is from genome assembly GCA_026315105.1 of Locusta migratoria. Lineage (NCBI taxonomy): Eukaryota > Metazoa > Arthropoda > Insecta > Orthoptera > Acrididae > Locusta > Locusta migratoria. The sequence continues at coordinate 526,525,541 of CM048747.1, forward strand.
TCGTACGGTGTAGGTGCAGTTTTGTCACATCGTATTGGATGTCACGATCGTCCTATTGCCTTTGCATCCAAGCTACTGACTCCGACGCAACAGAATTACAGTCAGATAGAAAAGGAGGCCTTAGCAATCATTTACGGCGTCACAAAGTTTCATCATTATCTCTATGGCAGAAAATTCTATTTGTTGACAGACCACAAGTCTCTCACGTCGTTGTTCTCACCCACAAAGCCAATTCCGCCACGAACGGCACAAAAGCTTCAGAGATGGTCCATGACGTCACAGTGTACAGTTTGTGTGGAGCATCAGGCGGCTCCTCCGCAACGTTTCTCAGACTGGCCACCCCCCAAGGGACCATGGCAACGTTTACACATTGACTTTGCCGGACCTTTCTGGAATACGCTCTGGTTAATTGTTGTAGACGCTTTCAGCAAGTTTCCTTTTGTGATTGCCATGAACTCAACGACAGCTTCTAGTACAATCAGTGCCTTAACATCAGTGTTTTGTATCGGAGGCTTGCCTGAAACTATCGTCAGTGACAATGGACCTCAGTTTGTTAGTGCGGAATTTCAACAGTTTTGTCGTGTGAATGGCATTCAGTATATTACCACTGCACCTTTTCACCCTCAGTCCAATGGTGAAGCAGAACGTTTCGTTCGAACATTCAAGTCTCACATGGAGAAGATGAAAGGTCAGCACTCCAGGCAGCAAGCTCTTCAAATTTTCCTGTCTACGTATCGGTGCATGCCACGTGACGGCCCGTCTCCTGCCGAGCTGCTACACGGCCGCCGTCACCGCACTCTCCTTCACCTGGTGCAGCCGCCCACGCACCGAGTCGGTTCGTATGGCGCTTCGCGTTTTCAGGTTTCCACGTCGGTGCTGTACAGGGTGTTTGCTGGCAACAAGAAGACGTGGTTACCGGGCATCATTCGGCGTGTGCTCGGTCGCAATATGTATGTTGTACGTTCTTCCACAGGGTCGGAGCTGCGGCGCTACGCAAACCAATTGCGCCTGCACAGGCCGCGCGATCCTGTCTCGGGTTTCTTGATTCCAGACCCAGTTCACCGCCAGGGAGCACAGCCACATCGTTCGTCCCCGGACTACGAGATCCCTATGGACGTCGACGTACCTCCGACGCAGTCGTCGCCGCCGCTGTCGCCGCCGCAGATGACAGCGTCACCGAGAGGGACTCCGGGTCCGTGCGGGCCCTCCCAGCTTGGCCCACGCACCTCAGAAGAAGATGACCTGCTCCCTCTGGGCGGGGGCGGGCGCCCTTCCGCTGGTTTTCGCGGGTTTTCCAGCGGATCGCAAGGTGTATACCGGGGCGCGGACGGCGTCTCGATCCCAGCCTCAGCTACGACGCCCGTCCCACCAGTAACGCCTCCGCCCAGGCCCTCCTCCCAGTGCCGTCGACGTGGCCCTCAGCCCTACGCCACGACGGCGCGGCGTTTGGGGGGGGGGGGAGGGGTGTGGTGTCGCACAAGTACAAAGTGCGCGCGACCTACTTTCGCCGCGCGCCGCCATGCACGCACGGCGCGGCGTTCTTACGACGACAGCCACGAGCGCCCTCTGCTGCAACCCCGCTCGTGGCCACCACGTAAAGACATCGTTCATTTGGGACTGAGATAGCAACCAGTTAGGCCCTTCGGAATCAGATAGGCACCAGTGAAGACTTGGCTGTTAGGCACTAGGCAGGACTCTAACTCAACTATGCATCAGCACTCTGCAGTACTGAATTGTGTAAAAGTTAAGTATTGTATAAATTCTGTGCAATAAATATCTCGTTCTAATTTACTCTAGTGTTTCTAGTTTCTGGCTGCTCCCCTTCGTACCTGCACCAGCGTGTTATCTTTATTCCTGTGTCGGTCTCATTCCACTCGGCCACCGACACCTACGACGGAAACGTGACTCAAAAGCGGCGACGAGGCTGGGACACAAAAAAGACATTAACAATCAATGATGGTAATGAGCCCCATGTAATATCTGCGGTAAGATTTAAGGCCCTATTAAAGTATCAAAAAGAATGCCTCCCCATACAGTGATGAAAATCGATGTGGGTGCCCCCTTTTTTCAATTTCACGAGGAGTTTCGTGTGTCCAGACATTATGGAAGACCATAAAGCCATCTCGTCTGAAACACGCCTCGTCGGTACGTAAATTCTTCGAGTAATACGGCGGATCTACAGCTCACTCTTGCAAGGGACTGTAACAGAGCTGCAATCTACCAAGGCAGTCTTCCTGCATAATACCTGGACGTGCTGAACTCGATACGGCAAGAGTAACTGTTCGTGTGGTATCCCCCATACAAGAGAATGACTCACGCCTTCTGCTGCAGGTGTTGTAGGTGTTTCCTTTAGTTAACTGAGATCCCGCTCCTCCATCTGCGAACGGGAGGGGCCTTCCACTCTTCAACTTGTTGGGTGCAAGAAACCAGTGTCTAAAACGCTGAAAACGCCGGATCAACAGCTTACTGCTTACCATTCTGCGAATTGGAAATTTTTTGCTTAGAGGACATGGGCTCGCAGTCTACTTCCGTTTGCTAACCCGTAACAGTCTCCTTAGTGTGTGTTATTGTGCAGTACTTTCACTGCAATGTTGATATGTATCGCTTACTTGCTGTTTTTACTGCTGTTGCAATGTTTGTACAGGTCCTCTTTTTTCCTCGTTCACATTTTAGCAGTGCAAAAGTATTTCTCCACCCGTGAGACGGCGGACATGATGCGTCCATCAGAAAAAGATAACCAAACATTCACAGGCGTCTAGCTGGACTAACTCTTGTACTTGCCTGCCTGTGGCACAGTGATCGTCTTTACGATGAGTTGCTACCTATCTTATTTTTATTAACGTATAAACCTCTACACTTGGCTGCGGTGGCGTAGCCGAGTGGTGCCGAGCGCCGTGGCTCAGCGCGCCTGGTCAGGGGGCTGAACGTCCTCTGTAATAAAAAAAGCTGAGCCAAACATTCAAGGAACAACCACGAACAAACTGAACAAACGACCGCGAACCATAGACCTACCAGATGAAAAAAAAAAAAAAAAAAAAAAAAAAAAAAAAAAAAAAAAAAGTGGTCTAAAGCGCCTTGCTGCGGAGCACGCGGTTGCTCACCGTGGAGGTTCGAGTCCCCTCTGGGGCATGGGAGTGTGTGTCGTCCTTAGGTTAGTTCACCTAGCTTTAAGTTTTTTGCAAGCTACGGACTGATGACCACGCAGATGATCCGATAGATTTACAGACTTTTTTTTTTTCTTTACACTTGTTTCCTTGATTGTCGAAGAACATTCACTGAATGCATTTACTCAAGTAATGATCGTTTTAAAGTGGAAAGACGGCATAACCTCATCATAAGAGTATTGATGTTGTACAGATTCACAGGAAGAAGCTTAGGGAAGAATAATGCATTCAGGAATCAGATTCCAAAAAAGGAGCTCGTCTGACAACTGACCATTTTTTTACAGTATGGGATCTTTAATCAGGTCAAGGCGAAGGAGAGTAACACTGAACTCCAATAGCAGATTGCAGTAGAGAGACATTGTGCATCACGGAATGGTTCAATGTGAAAATGGAACATCAGTAGATATATATTACCAAGGACAATGTTGTTGTTTATAATTCTATGGGGCCAAACTACGTTGGTATCAGTCCCTAGTCTTACAAACTACTTAAACTAATTGAAACTAACCTAAGGACAACACACACAATTCCATACCCGAGGGAGGAATCGAACATTTGCCGCGAGAGGCCGCGCGATCTGTAACGTGGCGCTCCAGACCGCTCGGCTACTCACGCGCGACAGGGACAGTGGAGCATGAAGAACAAGCAGCATCGCAGAGACGCAGCAGCATTGCTTCAAAGGAGTAGCCCACGCAGTGCTGAAGCTAATGGCTGTTGTCAGCCGCGTGGTATGGGAGGCCATGGTGTGAATTGAGTACCCGCCCTTGTCGGAGCTTCGAGTCTGCTCTCGGGCATGGATATGTGTGAGTGTGGGGCAGGGAGAGTGTCGTTAGGGTAAGTTGGTCTATGGACCAATGACCTTCGCTGTTTACTTTCTTAGGTTTACAAATGTTTAGGATTTTTTAATTGCAAATGGAAGGAAGAATCCCACAAACTGCTTTGTAATAAAAAACACTTTATCTAGACTACTGATACCGCTCCTGACTGCAGGCACTGAATGAAGCCATAGCGTCTAGATAATTTGATTTAGATTTCTTTAAACCCGCTACTATTTACCTGGCATGTATTTTCTGTTAACAAACTTGATGTTATTTTAGACGACTCTTATCATAATTTATTACGTCTGATAAAGACTGCTTTAGATGCTGTCGAAATCTAGACAAAATGTATTTATATTAAAGCAATTTGTGGGCCTGCATGTTTTGTTTTACAGTAAATTAAACTGTTACGGTTTCTCCTTCTTGACAAGCTATGTTGAAAGTCAACATTTCAAGTTATTCTGCGTTCCTACTGTCGGCACTAGTCTCTCGGCGTCGACGGTTATACTGTGCCTTAGTTTCAATCATTTATACCAAAGATGCGAAAACTTATTACCAAAACGTATGATTTATTTTCCTGAAACGTTCAGTAACATACAGATGAACTACAGGAAAACAGCAACCAGCACTTACAAAATTTAGCAGTTTTGGTTTTTTTTTTGAGATTTTCATATCCCTGTGTGTTGCTTTAGGGTTAGGGTCGGGAAGGAAATATGATCATGATGAAAACATACTTGACAAAAACTCCTAAGAGAAAGTGAAGGCAAGGTATTATTTTATTTCAAAGGTCCTTTTAGTTAACTGATTACTGGTTTCGGTGTATTATGCAATGATGTAGAATTTGGGAGGGGGGCTTTGTAAATATTGTACACTTACCTGAAGATGATGACTTGGTCACTGAAACCGGTACTCTGTTAAAGGAAAGACTGTTAGCAAGACAGACCTCTGTGTCAAAGATAAAGTGTATTTTACCTACGTTTCGGCTACTACTATGAGTATCTTCATCAGAAATTGCTAAAATTGCATGTAACATGTTAGAATAATAGGTAAGCGACGTATATTAAATTATATTTGTCATAAAATAAAAATAAGTGTTTAGTGGCTAGCGTGCTATTTTATGACATAAAACATTTGATGTAGTCCTTATCGCCTACATGTGATTTGCAATTTTATCAATTTCTGATGAAGGCACTCGCAATTGTTACCGAAACCTTGGTAGAATACACTTTATCTCTGCCACCGACGGCTGTCTTGATTTGATTTGATTTGATTCTTTCAGGGAAGCCAAAACAGTCTTGGTCTAACCCGCCACTGCCCGCACCGAAACTAAGTTTATTGTGTGGTATCGCTCCCTGTATGTCTAGTAAAGCCGACCAATGCCCTTGAACAGTGCAAGGAGTGCCTTTACCAGTTCTTTATTAGACACAGTTTCTTCGGGTCTGGTTGTCCCAAATGTTCTGTGCTTTTTACTCTCCAATGCAATGCATTCGAAGATCAGATGTAATGCAGTTTCATCACCGTCATCACAGATCCTACATTTAGGGTCCTCTTCTGTAATTCCCATTGTATGTAGGTGTTTTTTGAAATTCCCATGGCCTGTCAGCAATCCGACCATGAGTCTAATCTCTCTCCTGTTCAGATCCAGGATTGCAGAGGTTCTTTTAAAACAAGGCTTTGGCATCATTACCTTGCCATGTTTTTGTTGATGGACTTTGGTCCAATATTCTACGTGCTGTCTTCTGAGCCAGTTACGTAGCTCCAGTTTAATCATTGCCTTGGTGATTGTCAGGACAGGTTCCGGTCCAATAAATGGAGTCTCTGTCCCCATCCTGGCTAATCTGTCGGCATGTTCCTTGCCACTGATCCCCGAGTGGGCAGGGACCCACAATAGGTTTACTCTATTGCTTTCCCCTAGCTCCACCAGAACCATGTGACATTCTGCAACAATTTTAGACCTTGTTGTAGGAGCTGCCAGTGATCTCAGGGCTGCCTGGCTGTCTGAATAGATATAGATGCTACGATCTTTGTAGCACCTACGCAAATTCTCCTCCACACATGCCCTGATGGCAGTGATTTCGGCCTGGAAAACTGAGGCCAGTTTCCCTAGAGAGATGACGCCCTCCAGTCTTGGTTGGACCCCGTATACCCCGGCCCCAACGCCTTGGTCTGATTTCGACCCGTCAGTGAACCAGACAATACCCCCGTACGGTGTCGAACGATTTTCTCCCACTGCTCCCTACTTCCAATTCTTATACTGAAAGGCTTGTTGAAGCAGTATGGGGTTATAATGTAGTCGGTTGGCATTTCCCCAACCTGTCTTACAATCAACTGAAATCGTAAACGGTCGTTGAAAATAAGTCTAGTTTAAACTTTTAAATCAACGATATTCAAAATAAATTTCGATCATGGTTGTGACTTCGACTTGGGAGTTATAATTAAATCACTCAGTCACTCTCCTTACCCTGCAATGTCAGGTAATTTTAAAGCCCCATTAGCTCGGACTGGAAATGAATCGGAAGTGCAGCTGTGTCCGCCAAACGAGCCGGCACGTGAGGACGGCGGTGATGAAGCGGTCAGGAACACGAGAGGAGCTTTAGAGGCGTCCGGACACCGCATAGCAGCTGACTGTATCCACTAGAGGCGAGGGGGAAGACGCGGCGGCGAGTTAACGCGCTGTGGCCGGGCAGCGCAGATGAGAAACAGCGGTCTGCGTCTAGGCGACACTCCACAAAGTGGTCTCATCGTGCGAGGGGGACCGAGATGTTATTGAGTTTGTGCTGCCATCATAAACCTGTGTGAGGTGGTTGTTGTGTGGTCTTCAGTCCGCAAACGGGTTTGATGCAGCTCTACACGCTACCCTGTCCTATGCAAGCCTCTTCATCCCAGTGTAAGAACAGCAACCTACATCCTTCATAATCTGTCCTCTGTATTCGTCCCTTTGTCTTCCTCTACGATTTTTACCCCATACACGTCCTTCTAATGCTAAGTTGACAATAATTCTTTGATGTCTCAGAATGTGCCCCAGCAATCTATCCCATCTCTTAGTCAGGATATGCCAGAAACTCCTTTTCTCTCCAATTCGGTTAAACACCTCCTCGATAGTTACATGATCTACCCATCTAATTTTCATCATTCGCTCTGTAGCACCACATTTCAAAAGCTTCAATCATCGTTTTTGTCTGAACTCCTTATCGTCCACGTTTCACTCCCATACAATGCTACACTCCACACAAATGCTTTCAGAAAGGACTTCTTAACATTTGAATCAATATTGGATGTTAAAAGATTTCCCTTCTTTAGAAACGCTTTTCTTCCCTTAGCCATTCTGCATTTTATATCATCTTTAATTACTTCGGCCATCAGCAGTTATCTTGCTACAAAAAAAAGTGTAATAAAATAAAATAAAAATAAAAATAAATAAATAAATAAAATAAAAAAATAAAATAACCTTAACTGCTACTTTCATTGTCTCATTACCTAATCTAATACCTTCAGCATCGACTGATTTTCTGACATTCAATTCCATGACCCTCGCTTTCCTCTTGTTAATGTTCATATCTTTCTTTCAACACACTGACCATTCCATTCAATTACTCTTCCAGATCCCTTGCAGTCTCTGACAATATTACTTTGTCATCGGCAAACCGCAAGTTTTTATTTCTTCTCCCTGAACCTTAATTCCCTCTCCATATTTCTCCTTGCATTTCCTCACAGCCTGCTCAGTGTACAAATTGAACAACATTGCGGAAAGGCTTCAACCCTGTCTTACTCCCTTCCCAACATCTGTGTCCCTTTCTTGCTCTTCGTCCCTAATAACCGCTGTCTGGTTTTTGTATAGGTTGAATATAACTCTTCGCTCCCTATATTTTACCCCTGATACCTTCAGAATTGTAAGAGTGTATTCCAGTCAACATTGTCAAAAGCTTTCTCCAAATCGACAAACGCTAAAGACGTAGGTTTCCTTTTCCTTAGCCTATCTTCTAAGATAAGTTGTAATGTGATTATTGCCTCTCGTGTTCCTACATTTCTCCTAAATTCAAACTGATCTTCCCCGAGGTTGGATTCCACAAGCTTTTCTATTCGTCTTTATATAATTCGTGTTAGTATTTTGCAACCATGACTTGTTAAACTGATAGTTCTGTAATTTTCACATTTATCTGTACTTGCTTTCTTTGGAATGGGAATTACGATATTCTTCTTAAAGTAGGAGGGTATTTGCCCTGTCTCATACATCTTGCATGACTGGCTCTCCTAACGATATCAGCAGTTCAGACGGAATATCATTTACTCCAGTGGTCTTGTTTCGACTCAAATCCTTCAGCGCTCTGTCAAATTCAACTCGCAGTATCATATCACCTATATCTTCCTCCACTTCGTCGTCCATTTCTAGAATACTGCCATCAAGTTTATTTCCTTTGTATAGGCCCTCTATATATTCCTTCCACAATTCCGCGCTCCTCTCTATGCTTAGTACTTGTGTTCCGTCTGAGTTCTTGATATTCATACAGCTACCTCATAGGTCATGCTCTATCTCTCAGAGCTACCCATTCTTCTTCTACTGTATTACTTCTCCCCGTTTCAGCCAATCCTTGCCCAATGCTCCCTCTGGAAAACTTAACCAACTCAGGTGCCTTCAATTTGTCCAGGTTCCAACTCTTAACTTTTCTACGTTTCTGCAGTCTCTTAAGTTTTAAACTGCAGTTCATAACCAATAAATTCTGGTCAAAGTTTATATCTGTCCTTGGATATGTATTACAGTTTAAAACCTTGTTTCTAAACCTTTGCCTTACCATTATAAAGTCAATCTCGTACCTTCCAGTACCTCCCGGTCAGTTCCTCGTATACAGCCTTCTTTCATGACGATTAAACCAAGTATTAGTGATCACTAAATTGTGCTCTGCGCAAAATTCTAGCACGCGATCTCCTCTTTCATTCCTTTTTCCCAGTTCACATTCACCTACTACATTTCCTTCTCTTCCCATTCCTACTACCAAGTTCCAGCGCCCCACACAATCAAGTTTTCGTCTCCCTTAACTTTCTGAATGATTTCATTTATCTCCTCATACCTTTCTTCGATATCCTCATCATCGGCCGTGCTAGTTGGCATATAAACTTGCACTACTGTGGCCTGTGTTGCATTTGTGTCTATCTTTGCTACGATAATGGGTTCACTATGCTGTTCATAGTAACTTGCCCGCATTACTATTTTCTATACATTATTAGACCTGCTCCTGCGTTACCACCAACTGATTCTGTATTTATAAACCTGTACTCATCTCATGTTTTTCCTGCCACCGAACTTCACTAATCCCTACCATATCTAATTTTAACCTAGCTATTTATCTTTTCAAATTTTATAACTTACCTACGCGATTGAGGGTTAGAACATTCCATGTTCCGACCCGAAGAATGCCTGTTTTGTTTTTCTTGATGACGACATCCTGCTGAGTAGTCCCCGCCCGGAGATCCTAATGGGGGACTATTTTACCTCTTTATAATTTTACTCAAGACGCCATCATTATATACTCAAACAGTAGAGCTGCATGTCATCGGGAAAAGTAATGACTGTAGTTTCCCCTTGATTTAAGCCGTTCGCAGTAAATGCATCTCAAAGCCATGTTAGCTGATGTTAAAAGGCCAGCTCAGTTAATCATCTAGACTGTTGCCCCTGTAACTACTGAAAAGTCTGCTGCCCCTCTTCAGGAATCACACGTTTGTCTGGCCTCTCCATAGATATCCCTCCGCTGTGGTTGCATCTACGGTACGGCTATCTACGTCGTTGAGGCATGCAAGCCACCCCACCTCGGCAGTGTCTGTTGTTCATGGGGGAGAGAGGTGGGTATGATTTTATATATATATATATATATATATATATATATATATATATATATATATCCACCCCTCTCCCCCATGAACAACAGACACTGCCGAGGTGGGGTGGCTTGCATGCCTCAACGACGTAGATAGCCGTACCGTAGATGCAACCACAGCGGAGGGATATCTATGGAGAGGCCAGACAAACGTGTGATTCCTGAAGAGTGGCAGCAGACTTTTCAGTAGTTACAGGGGCAACAGTCTGGATGATTAATATATATATATATATATATATATATATATATATATATATATAGCTACTACATATAACTATATAAATAACTGATAAAACTAAAAACACTTGTTTCAATGCATCAAACTGTATTTTGTCAAGGTTCTGATATGCTATTTTTAAACCTAAGTCCATTGTTGATTTCATATATTTTTTTTAAATTCACATACGTAGTTTACACAACATTAAAGGTATGTTGGATAACATAAATCACAAAATTTAGATATTACATATTGTTACATGTCACCAATCATTCCGTAACACCACAATGTCCTGTTAAGTAACCTAGTCCTTATCTTCTGCATCTGAAGTAAGAATATTAGTGATTTTGTTGCGAGATGCCGGTTGGCGAATCAAAAAGTTGGTTGTAGAAGGACTTCATAGTCTTCAGTATAAACTTCTAGATCTTTATCATATATTTTTTCTTCAAAAAGTGATTTCTTCAAATGTTTGTAAACCTACTGGAGCCAACTCTCTGATAAAGGGGACTTTTCCCTCTGGAAAAGCTTTCTTGTTAGAAAGAGATGGGCTTTGAACGTTTATGCAAAACTGAAGGTAGTCGCAACTAAAATTTTTACGAATCGGCTAGCAACAGCTATATTTCGATATCTTGAAGTTTCCCCTGTATTTCATAGGGATTGTTCGACTAGATCTTTCATCATAGGTTGTCGTCTTGTTGTATAAAGATTGCCAACAATCTCTAAATGAAGTAATAGCACCACTATCACCTGAATGATGAATCTAGCTTAAACACTGGCACAAATGTCTCACATACGTTGTTTATGCACTACACAGAAATTTCTTAACTCTTGTCCACGGATTTAGATACGATGCACATAAATTATTTGTCATGGTATGCTCCCTAAGAATCTGCATCTAACTGAATACCGCTAAAAATATCACATGTTTGGTTTCTGAAATAAACAGTTCAATATGGAACAAGTTTCTAAACTTGTCGTAATACATCAATGAGCCCAAGAATCTGCTGCTCCTGCCAAATATTGTGTAGCGCGCCCGCGAGCACGCAGAAGTGTAAGACGTGGCATGGAATTGCTACTGCCTGAAGTAGCGTTACACGTAACTGACACCATGCATCGTGCAGGGGTGCCCATAAATTCGGAAGAGTAGAAGGGGGCGGAAGAATGTTGCAAGGCATTCCAGATGTGCTCAATAACGTTCATGTCTGAGAAGTTCGGTAGCCAGTGAAAAATGCATAAGAGTGTTCAAGGAGACACTGTGTAGCAATTTGGACAAGTAGAAACGAGACTTGTCAGAGCAGACATGTTTTCAGCCATCGACAGTCCAATGTCGGTGCTAACACGCCCATGCAAGACGTCAAGCTTTGTGTCGTGCAATCAGCTAGGGTGCACGAGTGGACCTTCGGCCACATCGATTTCGTTTCGGTGAGCCCTTCGCAAGCTCACGTTTATGGCCCAGCACTGAAATCAGCAGCTATTTAAGGGTTGCACTGTCCTCACTTTGAGTGGTTCCTTTCTGTCGTCATTGATCGCGTTCTTGCAGGATCTATTTTCTGGCCGCAGAGGGGATGTGAGTTTCACCGGGTTCCCGATATTGACGGTACACTATTGAAATGTCTGTTCAGGGAAATCTGCATCACATAGGTATCTTGGAGATGCTGTGTTCAGTCTGTTGTGAGGGGATTATAATATCACGTTCAAAGTCACTTAAATCCTGATAACCTGCTATAGTAGCAGTAGTAAATGATCCAACGCCTGCGACAGACACCTGTGTCGTAGATAGGCTTTACCACTTGCAGCGCCGTTCTCTAACAGTTTGCATCTCTTTGTGTCTCAATACGCATGGCTATAGCAGTTTCTTTGGCTCTTCATTGTACATTCTGTATTGTGCTACAGCTCGTTATAAAAACAGTATATTTGGGTAGTATTTTTGTGCGAAAAATTACATAAATCTCAAGCGACCCAGATTCAACTTCTGGTGTGGGAGCAAGAGGGTAGATGTGTGGTAAGCATGGGGGCCAATAAACATGTTTACGAACTGTTTATTAATTAGAACATTTCTGGGATTAACATAGCGTTCAGTCGCAAGAAATCGGTTTATTAATCACATATGGATTTCAGCCATCATGAGTGTCATACCACAGATATGTTTCGCAAACTGCAGTTTAAATTCAAGTGGTACAAATGGAAAACTTGGTACCACTAAAATTTAAACGGCAACTTGCGACACATACCTACGATATGACACTTATGATGGCTAGTTACCTAGCCGAAACCAAGTGTGATTAATAAACAGATTTATTGCGACCGAACGCTGCGTTATTCCTAGTAATTACATCAATGGTCACTGTTGAATCCGGGTCACTTGAGATTTATGTAATTTTTCGCACAACAATACTACCCAAATATACTGTTTTTATAACGAGCTGTAGCACAATACAGAATGTACAATGAAGAGCCAACAATCCAATTATGCACTCAATAGTAATTATAACATATTACACACTGTAGGCTTACAAAAATACAAGCTTCCATAGCAGGAAGGAGTCTTTAAATTTAGTTCATTAAACAGTTAAGTACTGCAGAGCGACAAGTTAGATGCTGAAATTAATGCTGAAATTTCACTTTTAGTTTCACTACGACTATTATGAGAAGCCTGTAGGGAAAATTAATTAAAACTTCGTGAATCTGACACAACCTTAAATCTAAATGTATTTAAGACTGTCATATGCTGTATCAAATATTGAAAACTAATTTCTTTACTCACCATTTACTGGACATCAGTTTTAAAAATGAATGTTTTACAACCACAAAGTACGTTCTGAACATTAAACTTTAAAATTTCATATAAATTTAAATTTACACTGATACAGTTCCAATCCAGTGGGAATCGTTTATCAGACTAGTACATTTTAAACAGAAATAGTACACATTTAAAGAAAAGGTAAATCGTTAAAGTCTTATACCCTTCTATAATTACCGTAAATTATTTGTAGCATAAAATACTTAAAGATAGAACTTTAGCACGACTTAGAGCAAGCTACAATTAGATCTAGCCATTTTCCCCCTGCATTGATTCACTTTTATCTTTAAAAACGAAAGCCGAACTCAACAGCTAATGTAGGGAATCTTTACTTCCGTAACTAGCAGGGTCAAAAATCGTAATGGTCAGTTCTAAAAACATGTTGCAACAGAAAATCCGACAATGCTATACCGGAAAAATTAGATGCGATTATAAAATACCTCATAACAGTTTGAATGTGAATATTTAAAACTAAAAATCAGTTCGAATGACTTGAATATCGATTGATTTAAATATCAATTCAATGTGAAGGTGGCAAAGACAAAGAGCTTGTAGTGAAATGGACCGCTACACTTCGAGAAATCCGAAGGTTAGCAATCAGCTGACTCAGTGCATGTCTTGACCCACGGAAGGCACAGTGTTTGTCGGGAAGAGCTGATAAGCAATTGTTAGCATCGCACTTTGAAAGTGAATGGGTATCGTTTATTTCCGGTACTATGGATGTAGATGACTTGTGGACTAAATTTAAGTTCATTGTACATAAAGAGTTAGAAATATATGTGCCGGTAAAGTCGTTTAAGGATGGAAAATATCCACCGTGGTATAATAATAATGTTAGAAAGCTACGAGAAAACAAAGGCTGTTGCACTCTCGGTTCAAAAACACGCAAATGACAGGCAAAAGTTGGTAGAGATTCGTGTGACTATAAAACGTTCGATGCGCGAAGCATACAATAATTACCACAGCCATACCTTAGCAAAAGATCTTTCCGAGATCCCAAGGAAATTCTGGTCCTATGTAAAATCGATTAGCGGGTCAAAGCCCACTATCCACTCCCTCGTTGATCATTCCGGGGCAGTAATAGAAGAAAGCAAACGGAAAGCTGAAGTTCTAAATTTAACCTTTAAGATATCTTTCACGCAGGATGGCAGCGCAAATGTACCATCATTTGATCAACGTACTAATTCATAAATGGAGGCCATAATAATAGGTATTTCTGGTGTAGAGAAGCAGCGGAGAGAGCTGAATACGAAAAGTCTGCTGGTCCGGATGGAATACCAGTACGGTTTTACAAAGACTATTCTGCGACATTGGCCCCTTACTTAGCTTCCATTTATCGCGAATCTTTAATTCAACGCAAAGTTCCTAGTGAATGGAAAAAAGTGCAGGTGACTCCCTTTTATAAGAAAGGAAAGTGAACTGATCCACATAATTACATGCCAATATCGCTGACAACAGTTTTCTGTACAATTTTGGAGCATATTCTCAGTTCGAACATAGTAAATTTCCTTGAGATGGAAAAGCTTCTTTCTACGAACCAGCACGGGTTCAGGAAACAGCGTTCTTGTGAAACTCAGCATGCCCTTTTCTCACATGACATCTTGCGAGCCATGGATGAAGGGCAACAGGCGGATTGTGTTTATCTCGTCTTCAAAAAGGCGTTTGACGCGGTGCCACATTGCAGACTGTTAACGAAGATACGATCTTATAGAATAGGTTCACTGATTTGTGACTGGCTAGAAGAGTTCCTAAGTAATAGAACGCAGAACGTTGTTCTCGACGGCGAGTGTTCATCAGAGACGAGTGTATCGTCTGGCGTGCCCCAGGGGAGTGTGATAGGACCGCTATTATTTTCTATATATGTTTATGATCTGATTTGAACTTGTAGTTTGTGGCTGTTTGCTGATGATACTCTGGTGTATGGGAGGGTGTCGTCCTTAACTGACTGCAATAGCTTACAGGATGCGAAGAATGGCAGCTAGCCATAAATGTAGAAAAATTTAAGGTGATGCGCATGAGTAGGAAAAACAATCCCATAATATTCGAATACAGCATCAGTAGTGAGCTTGTTTATGCAGACGCGTCGCTCAAATATCTAGGCCTAACATTGCAGCGTGATATGAAATGGAACGAACATGTAAGGACAGTTGTGAGTATGGCGAACAGCCGACTTCGGTTCATTGGGAGAATTTTGAGAAGATGTACTTCATCTGTAAAGGATACCGTATATAAAACGCTTGTACGACCACGTCTTGGGTATTGCTCAAGTGTTTGGGACCGGCAGCAGATCAGTTTAAAGGAAGACACAGAAGCAGTTCAGAGGCGAGCTGCTAGGTTTGTTACTGGTAGGTTCGACCAATGTGCGAGTGTCACGAAAATGCTACTGCAACTAAATTGGGGATCGCTTGAGGGAACACGACGTTCTTTTCGTGAATTTCTGTTGAGGAAATTTAGAGGGCCGGAATTTGAAGCTGAGTGTAGTACGATCTTGCTGCCATCTACTTACATTTCGCGTAGAGGTCACAATGGCGAGATAAGAGAAATTAGGGCTCGTACGGAGGCATATAGGCATTCTTTTTTTCCTCGTATTATTTGGGGATGGAATAGGAAAGGAAATGCCTAGTAGTGGTACAGTGTACCCTCTGCCACACACCTTACGGTGGATTGCGAATTATGTATGTAGATGTAGAATGTACGACGCCCGAAATAACTCAGTTCCGAAAGGTCATCCAGGTGTCACAAAATTCAAGGGCAATACAAGACACGAAGATTCTCAGGTCACCAAGAGCTGAAAGTCAGTCAGGATTGTCGGCAATACTTGAATTTTTAATACCACTTATTGGCTTTGAACAATAACACAATAGATTATCCAGAGATGTTATATACGTAAAACTTTTGATACAAGAAATGCATTGCTGTAAACAATCTAATGTAAAACGAACCTTTTTTATGCCGGAATATACGAATGTGTGTATAAATTGATTAAAATTACTTCAAGTGATATTTCGAAATATTATGTAAATAATAGAACAACAGAGAATATCGTAATAATGAATAAATTATAGCGCGACGTGATTGAAATGTGATGCGAGAATAATTATTACGCGGTATCAATAATGTTCATAGAAATTAACGGGACTACCGCAGGAAATTATTAGTTTTGAGAGAGAACGTACTAAATTGAAACTTATAAATATATTGAAAACATAAACGACATTAATTATCATGTGTTGCAAATAATAGTAATAGAATTTAACGGGAGTGCAACGGGAAAGTGGGGGTTTTCGGTGCGATGTACTAAAATGATAGATGAAAAAATGTTGAAACATATTTCTCAACTAAACTGCTGAGTATATTTAGGAGATGTATATTCGGCATAGGTAACTAGACTTGACCTATTTTTTCGTATTATTTAATTATATTGTCGGTTTAATAATTTTTTCATATAAATAGAATATAGTGAAATAGCCGCGTTGGAGTAGCCGAGCGCTCTGGAACACCACGTTACGGACCGAGCTGCCTCACGCGTCGAGGGTTCGGATCCCCGCTCGGGCATGAATGTGTATGTTGTCCTTAGGTTACTTTAACTTAAGTAGTTTGTAAGTCTAGGGAGTTTGGTTCCATTTGTTGGGACGGTTACGTCTCAGTAACTTCGGACCTCATTTGTACCACAAGGTGGTGAGTTGCGTAATTCTGCATAGTGCTGCCAACTGTTGGTGGCCCTTCAGAACGCGGAAAAAAATCGAGGCACTGAAATTCTTACAGTGTAGAAAGCTGTGACTGTTTATATGGGCTGCCGCGTGAATTTTCACGCCGTAACCATTGTTTATTGTGCCTTGAATCGGTTTTAGTCGTTTTCTCGCTACCGAAAATGTTCGAAGTAAGTATATTTGCTATTTTATGTTTCTTAGGAGTTTGCAAACAACAATTACGCTTCCTAAAACTCATTTTACTTCAAAAGTTTTTTTCAATTAATTTACAATTAGTGGGACGCATGTGTCCCACTGACCATTGTGTAGCCCTATAGTGCCTTTATGTTGCGACATTATAGTACTCATATTTCAAAGAAAAACAGTTTTTCTGGAAATTTTTGCGCTAATAAAAGACGGTATGTGGTTTACTACTATCTGAATTTTCTATTATAGAAGCTGCGAGATAGCTCTCTCCTTCATTTTTATTTATTTATTTATTTATTTTTAAACATATGGTGTCCATTACAAATTTTTGAATCATGTACTTGTTTAGACCCACTGACAGTTAGGATGACTTAAGAAATTGTTTTAAAAAGTCTTAGGTAAATCGGTGGCAGAACTGATCAGTGGGACGTATGTGTCCCACCTTTTTTTTAGGAAAAATGGAATGTGCTAAAATTTTTTGAGTGTCATATTTGTAATCCTGACACAAATCAGACTCTGTAATAGCTGAGATAACTTAAGATATTCTAAAAATGAGTAATAACCACGAAAGGGATAAACAACTAGACGAATACAAACAGACGCAAAATTAATTTTAAAAAATTAAAAGAATCTATAGGAACCACGAAGAAAATGGGGTGGTTTCTGGCGGGGAGAATCTAAATTACAAAACAACAAGACAAAAACGCAAATAAAACATCGGAAAAGACACAACATTTAGTAAAAGTAACTACAAACCAGCTAATAGATTAGATTACTTCAAAGGACCTCTGATACACCTCAAATGAAATATACGGTAACAAAATTCCATCCTACAAAAACATAAACATAGGAGAAATATTATAGATCACATTGAGCTTTGATACACCTCAAATGAAATCCACGGTAACAAAATTTCACTCTAGAAAAACAAACATACGAAACCTGGGTCGATCGCTGCAATTGAGCTCTAATACAGTTGAAATGGAACTCAAGATACCGAAATATCACTACACATACACAAACCAAAATTGGGATACAAACTGATCCATGTTTTATGTCGCTCACACTGTGCCCAGATAAATGTGTTGTTTAGAAGAATATCATGGGATGCCAAAAGATATGTGTTTCATGCCGCCCACAATATTGTATTTCACACTTCCTGGACGATTAATAAACATAATATTTCATAGCCATATTTAAAATATGATTTTAAATTTCTAAAAAGCGTATTATTACGCTAACATGAGATACAGGCATAGACGTGTGCATCCATAAAATATTACCACTGCCATAGTTACATTACTATCGGCGACTAGTAATAATCATAAATATAATCGTCTGTGATAAAATGACGTAAGCTATGACGTCTTTGGTCAAAGCAGACGGGTGGTATCGAACGTTAAGAATGACCCGGATCGGCGGTCGCCCCACGTCAATTCAGACGCTAGCGTCACCATTGCAGAGACCTTTCGGTGTTGGCGCCTGAAAGCACGGTTTACGAGTATATTTACCCACCACAACCCACACTAAGGGAACTTGATTCCACAAAGGCTTGCGAGAGAAATTTCGCGAAAGCGATAGCGCCGCCACCGGAGTGGTAGCTGCCGATGAGATTTCAATCGAGCTATCGAACTGGCGATCGAGCCAACGCGAAAGTGGCTCAGCTGACATCTGCGTTGTACTGACAAATGCTGCAATCCTACTCATTCTACATTGTTTACGCATAACGAATGCTCTTATTGAGGAACTAAAGTACGAAAAATCAAATAACTGGATCGTCCGTCATGTGAAATGTGATGATAATTCTAAGATTCCATTATTAGCTGGCAGTTATGTGTGAGAACGTGAAAATCTGTGTTGGCTAGGTCACTTAGAAAAATAAAACAATAAGAAAGTGCAGTTCTGTTTGGTCGAGATCTTGAATTATTTTAGTAGGAGACATTGAAGACGTGCACGGGTATACAATGACTTTGAAACGTCGTTCAGCAAACGGATCGAAGTGGTGCAGTTATAACACACTGGACTCGCATTAGGGGGCGACTCCGGTTCAAACCCACCTCCAGCCATCCAGATATAGGTTTTCCGTGATTTTCTAAATTCCTTCCTTTGAACGGGCACGGTCGATTTGTCATTGTCGTTACCCAAAAATTCGAGCGGGAGCTTCGTTTCTAATAACCACGTCGTCGACGGGACGTTAAACCCTTATGTTCTTTCCTTCATCTATTAGCAAGATTAGTAAGACAATTATACATTTTGTAGTGGTGACTAATAGCATTAGATAATCTAATCACAAATGCATGAAATTCAAGAAATCCAATGAATGACATCTGACCACTGAGATACTTTGCTGTCATCAGAGAGGAAGATTCTGAACACCAAAGGAGTGAAACTAAATTCTAATTGTACCGATGGAGGGAGTGGTAGGACTGGGTTGAACTGAAGTGGTCTTTGCCCCTTCCTGAAATTAAGTTTATTCCATTTCATTTTAAACTAAATACGGAATTTTTATTTTAGCTAAATTCAGTAATTTCAAATTAATGTAATTTAATGTAATGAATGCTAGAAGAGTACAAATTTATATTACCTTTACTAAACCGATCGTCAACTTTTTACTGAAGAGAAACAGTCTTTCAAGTCTGCTCAACAGAACATTACTGCGAAGCCGATAGTGTCCTTCAGTATGAAATAGCCAAACAATTTAAAAACTATTAGTTTCTTTTAGTAAAATAATTTAAATCCATCAAACATACCGTGACTTAGTACCTTATATATCAACTGATCAATGAGACACACATGTAAGCAGCAATTTCTATTTAAATAAAATTCTTGGTGGAAAGTGCCAATGCACAGTTTTGCCACTGTAGCCACTGTTCTTGGACAACTCAACCTAAAGTTACTCTTGGTGCTTAATAGTTGGTGTCCAAAATAGAAAAATCAAAGAACAGATAGTAATAATCTGAAAACTTTATAGGAACATCAGTTACATATGAAGTTTAGAATTTAAGTAAGGTCACGTATGGTGATCAAGTTAAATAACAGCACCACTGAAAGCACAAACCCTGACAAGGGGCGTATTTAAAGTTTAATAACAGATAAATTAGCAGTGTTTTGGATTTAGGTAGCGCACAGTGTGATACGCAACTGGAACTACACTGAATACCATTGCAAGCCACAACGGTCTAGTGCCACATACCAAATTCATACAGCACCAACTGAATGGTGAAAATAAAATCAGGCCATGGAACGTGTACTGACGAAAGGAAATTGTATCAGTAACATTGTATGGCACAACAGACTAGGCACTTTAACCGTATAGATCAGCTCACTCACACCGTCGAAATCGCTGTCCTTTAGAAGAAGTTATACACCCACCAACTTTGAACGGCCGTTAAAGTATCGGCCGGTATTTTATAGGTGGAGCGTTGCTTGCACACACGCCGGAATTTTACCGGCCAAACGAGCAGTCGCTCGGCTATCGAGGTCGAGTGAAGTTGATTCCAAACATAAATAAATTATGTAAATAGAACTATACAGTCCCTGAGACGGTTTATCTTTACATAAATAAATTAATTACAAATATTTTCCTAATATTGTGACAAGTATTGCTGATATGATTTAAGAACTAATGAAGTATCGTATCATACATTATTATATCAGTTACGAAATTTATTTTTTCAAAAAATGTTCAAATGTTTGTATAGCTTATGAGACTTAACTACGGGGTCATCAGTCCCTAACTTACAAACTACTTATGAACTAGCTAACACTAAGGACGGCACAAATATCCATGCCGGATGGGGGATTCGAACCCCCGACCGTAGTGGCCGTGCAGACCGTGACTGGTGCGCCTCAGTCCCCTCGGCCACCGCGGTCGGCTATTTTTTTCCTTTGCTCTCCATTACCTCAAACCCTCATTCAGTTCCCAGGAAACTCTAATCACATTTCTATCTTCAGACGTCTCCAAAGTTTTGTTCCACAAAACTCTTCGTGCTTCCACTACCGAAATGCGTGTATTACTTATCTTTTAACTCAGTGGTTTTTTTAATGGTAATCAACTACGGGGTCATCAGTCCCTAAACTTACAAACTACTTATGAACTAGCTTATACTACAGACGGAGCAAATATCCATGCCAGAGGGGGAATTCGAACCCCCGACCGCAGCGGCCGTGCAGACCGTGACTGGCACGCCTCAGACCGCTCGGCCACTGCGGCAGGCTTTAACTCAGTGCAAAGGTATGCAAAATAGGATTTTAGGTATGCCTCAAACAGGCAAATGCCCATTTCTGTGCGGATATAGAAAGAAGTTCGATCCCTTGCGGGAATGCAGATAAAGCTGCGAGAGAATGGAATAATGGACACTCGTAGTACGCGATAAGTTGATTATATCGGCAGGAGTAGAAACGAAGTCTGCATAGTCGATCGCTCACAGGGCTAGTCGTCCTCCGCAATAAACAGAGTGTAGATTTCAAGAACAGTTTAGAAGAAAAACACGATCTATCCGAAGCAGTGGCGGATTTTCACATCTTCCGTCAGTAGACTGTTCAAATTTTGCCGCCCCTACCGACCTCTACAATTCGATACCTTATTTTAACATCATATTAATTATCCTTTTTTGTCAATAAAATTGTAGCGTTTTGTTTTGTGCACTGTCGCCCTCATTACACTACATGTTTTCCGTAA
Organism: Locusta migratoria; assembly: GCA_026315105.1. NCBI lineage: Eukaryota > Metazoa > Arthropoda > Insecta > Orthoptera > Acrididae > Locusta > Locusta migratoria. The sequence continues at coordinate 526,546,987 of CM048747.1, forward strand.
TTAGTTTGGCTGTGAACTAGAAGATCGAAGTGTCACTTCATAGATTATTTTCACAACCCAACTATTTGGTTTGAATTGCTGAAGAAGTAGTTTTCGTTTATATGTTTGAGGTAGTTATAGCTCAGTAACATGCTACTAATAATGTGGGTGTAATGTATGCCTTAATACTCCTTACACAATAGCTTTATGACATTCGATAAACGTAATTAAATAACTTCTATCACACTTTCAGTTCATAAATTTTGGCCCAATATTTGCCGCCCCTAAAATCTGCCAACCTAGGCTCCACACTATTCAGCCTTCTAGTAAATTAGGCTCTGACCCACAGAAAAAAAAAAAAAAAAAAAAAAAAAAAAAAATGACAAAAGAATAGGTTCGAGTCCCAGTCTGCCACGAAATGAGAACTTCGCCATTGAATTTAATTGGATTGTCTGAAAAAGACGAGAATTTGAAATATTTGTAATTTATTGTATACAGAACTTACTGCTAACTCAGTGTTTCGTATTTTAGTTCAAAAATGTTCAAATGTTTGTAGAGCTTATGTGACCACTACGGGGTCATCAGTCCCTAAACTTACAAACTACTTATGAACTAACTAACACTAAGGACGGCAAAATATCCATGCCCAAGGTGGGGGAGATTCGAACCCCCGACCGTAGTGGCCGTGCAGACCGTGACTGGAGCGCCTGAGTCCCCTCGGCCACCGCGACCGGCCGTATTTTTGTCCTATATGTGCTACGTGACTGTATGGCGAGAAGGAACAGCGAGAACTGTGCAGGGAGGACGGCCGGTAAAAATCGGTGTTTGTGCATGTAACTCCCATATGACGAGTTGTGCCAATGTATGTCCGGCACCGGCCCGGCGCCGGCGCCGGCGGTCTGCAGTGTCCGCATAGTACAGTCGCCTGCTGTGTAGAGGCAGCTGACCGGCTTTTTGTCGGTGCCTTTCTGTGGTCGGCCAGTGTGCAAGCTTCAATACTAGCCAATGGTTCACTGCTGACAAACCGAGCGAGGTGGCGCAGTGGTAACGCACTGGACTCGCATTCGGGAGGATGGTGGTTCAAATCCACCTCCGGCTATCCAGATTTAGGTTTTCCGTGATTTCCCTAAATCACTCCAGGCATATGCCGGGATGGTTCCTTTCAAAGGGCACGGCCGATTTCCTTCCTCATCCTAACCCAAAAAAAACTCCGAGCGTTAGCTCCGTCTCTAATGGCCAAGCTGCCGACGGGACGTTAAACCCTAAGCATCCATCCATCACTGCTGACATGCGGGCTGCCGATGTTTTACCAGCCGTCCAAAAACCAGCCCCTTCTCAATGACGGCCAGCGCTGTCGCGTCACCAGTCCTCGGGCAGCCTGCTCTTCATGGTTGCGGGCGCCCGACGCCAACCACCGAGGCCTGGCGCTAAACCAGTTTCCTCGTCTCCAGACCAGCGGGCTGTCAGCTCTATTTCCAGACTTTCAACTTCGTCTTGTTTCGTCTCCGCCTCGTGGTGCACCACTGAAGCGCCGCCAAGGAGTACTCGCGGGCTGCCTGTCGATCGTGTGGCGGCATTTTAACAAGCCGCGGCACCGCGACGTCTCACGACGACACTCAAATGAAAAGGTAGAAGAAAGGAAAAGAACGAATTACCACGAAGGAATTATCCGACTGGGACGTGGAGCGATGGATGTCGAAAAGGGCGGCCCCAGCCACCAGTATATGTGGGGAGGGCGGCAGGGCAGGGTCAGAAATAATGATACGAAAAATAATGCACGAATTTTAAATCCCGAGGAAAGGTATAATCAATTAAAAAAGAGTCTTACAAATTATCAAAATTTAATGAAATTTTGTTGGAACATAATCTCCTTGGATGTTTTTCTACATTTATCCAGCCTTTTATTAACATCTTTGAATTTCTAGGACGAGGTGAGGCAGCTGTCCAACCCTCTCCTCTGGCGATGCCTCTGGACGTCATATTCATGGACAGGCAAACAATTTGAATACAATTTCAGAAGATAATAGGTGATCTATCGAAAAGTAGGAGCTTCACAAACTGAGCAAGTCAGTGATTTGTTGGTGTATTCTTGGTTGTTACGCAAGTAGTTATTCGTCTTTGAATTGATTGTTGTAACAGATGTACACTTGAGGGAAATCGTGCCAAATTGGAAATGTTACGTCAGATCTACGAATATATAGATGGAGAGCCCACCTGTTCCATTGAACTTTTCCGTTAAATAAACTACTGCTAATTTTAGTGCACTTTGGTGAACTATAGTTGATTTACCGATTCACTGGGAATTAGAAAGCGCATGCTCACATATGCCTTCCCTTGATATACCCTTGATATGACATAAAAGCATGTATTTCAGAAGTGCTAACTTATAACTGCGTAAACTGCATCAGATCAGAAGACCGAAATAGTTTTCTTAGTTCAGCTGATAAACTAGTTAACTGCGGTAACTAAATCGTACCGAAAGAGTTAAATTAGTTCACTGTGTTCAGCTGCTGAAATAGCCGAACTGCACGAATTACATCAGATCTGAAGACCGAAATATTTCTTTTACTTCACTTACAAGGAAAGTTTGTGTAGGTTGGATCTTTCTTTTAATTCTCTAGATATATAAACGGATATCGTTATTAACGCAATTTTGCATCTAGAACTAAGAAAATTGGTTTTTCAATCAGACATTAAAAATACGTATTTGAAAGATTTTGGAAATTCAACCTTAAAGGTTGAAGTAATGGGTGAAAGTTTTATTTCTGAAAATCAACAAGTAAAGAATTTCTTAAATGTTTTTTAAGGCGACGTCTTTTATATATGATACTAGTTTAAAAAATCCGGCGTTGCCCGTGTATTTATTTATTTATTCCTGCCTTGGGTTAGTACTTCTCCTATCCCTACTCTCTCTGTCCATCTCCTTTTTTCTAAAACAGGTCACACGTATAGCCTAATTAACTTGTACGGGCGCTAAAGACCTAGTTGTCGTGCGCCCATAACATCATATCCATCATCCACCCTTTTTTCTAAAAAAATATTGTTTTTATCGGGGAATATACAAAATATAATGTACAAAATTATACATGCAATCTCCAAACAAAGAAAGATAGCAATCAAAATACAAATTGCATATAAAATTCGCATGATCGCTTATTTATTGAGTTAAATGTTGTACAATTGTATAATTTTTCAGGTATATATTCATTTGAATAAATGATGTATGTCTGTAAAATCTGTTGCGAATACAATCAGTACTAAAGGAGGGGTAGATTAAAACTTGCTGCGCGATAGGGGGGTTTTCTATCAACGTTGCTGTTTATGTGCTCATATCTCCTGAACTATATGTGGTACTGTGATACAATTTCGAAGGTACATTTAGCTATGTGTATGTATACTATCTGTAAAATTTCATGCTGCTATAATTTTTAGTGCAGAAATTATAAATTGTAATGTCATTCCAAATACCCCAGTCTCAGTCCATGAACATCGGAAAAGTAGTAAGCGATAAAATTCTTTCCTTTCATAATTTTGCTATGGTTGTCAGAGAGAAACAGTTCAATGTAAGTTTGAAATTATGTTTAAAGTTGGTTGCAAGTCGCTAAGTACTGTCATTCTCATATAATAAAAGTTTCGTTGCATTATATAGCACATTCTTGCATGTATATTGGTTATGACGTTGTATCTCCTGAACCATGTGTCTATAGCATTGTTACCTCACAGTAACGAATATGTGCGCCGAATTTGGTTGAAATCGGTCGTTTGATGCAGCAGTTTTTCGCGCCTCTCATTGTTTATGACATCAACAATATGTTGTACGTGGTCCTAACAGTTACGACGACTGTTGTGATGGATTGAAAATCACGTGTGCAAAATTTAATAAACATTGGAAGCAAACTGTAGATTTGTAAACAATACATACAGACAAGGATACAAACATACGGACACACTGTTTTATATAATTACAATGTTATGGCTCCTCGATTGGAAATAAATAAATACGTGTTTTGGTGAAGTATATAGTTCGTGTGAACTAATTCAGTGAAAAGAAGTATTCCGAAAGAAACGGTAAAAGGAAGTAATGTTCCCATTTCCAATCAGATCATCGAAATCCTGACCTGATCAGGGAGTGGGGGGTATATGATGGCTGCCCACTATACTCGAAACCTGTTAAAACTAAGGAAAGCCTGCACGAGCATTATCTTGTTGAAGCACCAGTCCAGGTTGTCTCACTGTGAAGGCAGCCACACTGGGTCTAACAATAAGACGACTTTCCGCTGTCCTGTCTGGGGCGCCGCGGAGCACGACCAAGCGACTCCTCCTGCTATGAAATGGAATGGCAGGGACTTTTCTCTTACTGCTGTTCATAATAACAGTGATATAGCTCCTACGAGTAAACATATATTTATACCATACATTGTGCATCGGGCCGTAAGTTTACTTGTACGTAACCAAAGTAATTAAAATACAGTAGATTCCCGACAGTCCGGCATCCAATAATCCGGCAACACGATCCAATGGAAATAGTTTTCTTCCTCTGATACTACCGCTATTGCTGCAGTTACGCTGTCTGCGACGGACAGTTCACAAGGGGCAATTTGCTGCTCGAAGGATCACAACAATGTTCCGACAGCGGTCGTCAACGACGCAGGCGCCATGGCTGGGATCGGATGCGTGCGAACCTCACTCGGCAGATCTCACCTGTTACTGTTGTAATGATACACTTAAATTTTTGTTTGTTTGTTTATCTTTGATCAGCGATGCTTATCGCCTCCGGTTACCTCTGACTCGCAATGCAACCAACTTAATTTCGTTCGTCATTTTTTACTTAAAAACAAGCGAGAAGACGGAACCGTGATAGTAGTTTTTACTCAATCTCGTGTCTATGTTCATTCTGTACGGACGTCTTCCATTCATGTATCCATTCAATGTAAGTTATTGTGATGCAAGTTGTTGTAAAAATATATTACTTAAATTTAAAATCATCCCCTCTCTTTGGCTTTTATTTAAATGAATCCCTCTACGTCAAATACTTATTTTCTATTGTTTTCAGCTCCTCGACGTCCGTAATAGTTTAATGTTCAGACACCATTACAATCGCTTCGCATTGTCAGCAAAATTTCAATCAATCAATCATCCTTATACTATACTTTCCTTGAATTTAGAACCTGCAGTCATTTCTTTTGTAATTTCACGAAGTCCGATCATTTTTATTATTATTACTATTATTCTATCATTACCAGTAACTTCATGTTCCACCCACGGTCACACAACAATGTAAAGCGATGTGAACAGTCTGAACATTGATCTACTACGGAAAGTACCTTCAACGTTCATATATTTAAAAATAAATAAATAAAGGTTATTATTTTCACCTTCTACAATACGAAGCGCAGGATCCAGCTAGATGCTTTCCGTAAGTCTTGTAACGTGCTGTTGCTTGTATGGTGCCCGGCTTTAATATGCTACCCGCGGTTTATTTGCTTTAATGTTCATTTTGTGATGTACTTTAACTAACTTATTTCAAAATTCAAAAAAATTCGGTACCATCAATTACTTGTCCAGAAAATATAATCGCGGAATCTACTTTAACAATTATGGCATCATACGAAGCAAGGGCAACGTTATACCGTACTATTGTAGTATGCACAGGCTCTTTCATTGTTTTGGTTACCAGCGACCGTCAAATCATAATGAACTGGGGAATCTTTTCTTTAACATCGAAGTAGTGATAATATTATCGAAACCCAACCCTTCCCCCGTCTCTAAATGAGGAGTGATGCGTAAGCGCATTACTGTGACCATTACCCAGAAACTGGAGAACATGAAACGCATGAAGAAACGCGAGAACAGAAATATTTTCAAATGTTCAAATGTTTGTAAAGTCTATGGGACTTAACTACGGGGTCATCAGTCCCTAAACTTACAAACTACTTATGAACTACTTACTACTAAGGACGGCACAAATATCCATGCCCGAGGGGGGATTCGAACCCCCGACCGTAGTGGCCGTGCAGACCGTGACTGGAGAAATATTTTGATGACTGACTTTAACATTGGTTTGCAACCATTTATGACATGAAGCCGGCCGCGGTGGCCGAGGGGACTGAGGCACTCCAGTCACGGTCTGCTCGGCCACTACTGTCGGAGGTTCGAATCCCCCCTCGGGCATAGATATTTCTGCCGTCCTTATGATTAGCAAGTTCATAAGTAGTTTGTAAGTTTAGGGACTGATGACCCCGTAGTTAAGTCCCATAAGCTGTACAAACATTTGAACATTTTTTTATGAAATGAAGAACAAAAGTATGAACAAACGAAATTTGTTTCTCAATCGGTGCTTCTGAAATCATTGACTCATTTATTAAGAAAAAAAATTTTTTTTCCAAGCAACAATGTTCCAGAAAACAATAAGATTTTCGAGATTTTTTTCGTTAAACTAAAATGTTGTACACAGCTTTGTATGTACGTAAAGTAAAATGTATTGGATACGTTGGCACTGTCCTATTAATCTAATGATTCTGTTAATCAAAATGTAAGTGCAACACACTATGTTACAGTTGTTTCCGCTGTGTGGCTTAACTTATACAAGCAGTGACAGATCCCGCCCCATTGTCCGGCATTTACCCTAATCCGGCAGCGGGTCGGTTCCGAACGTGCTGGACTAGCGGACTTCTATTTTACACAGTTAATTAGTCGAAGGAAAAATATTCATTAGCGTTTAGCTTCAAACAGAGCGCATCACTATCTCTAAAGATGGCGGATATCGTAGTTAATTTCGGAGTACCGAGATAAGCGGAGTCTCCTTACAGCCTACTTTTTATCTGTATACTCCCCAATCTGTCTTCCTATACCGTTCGTAATGTCTCTAGACAAGTCTTTACTAATTATAGTGGCTCTGTTCCAGTCAATGAGGTTCCAGGACCAATGTGCCCTATACCGCTGGATTCGGTCTTGCTGTAGAACAGAGGGCAGCAGTGGTCGCTGTGAAAGGACCGTGGGAACATCCCTTCCCTGTCAGCCCTGTGTGGCCCTTGTGGTCACTGGAGCATCATTACGCGTCGGACGAAAGATAAATGACGAACCGGGCGCCCTGAGTGCCTCTCTAGCGATGTCTCATTTTTCAAGTTGTCGCCTCTTTCAGTCTTCCATTTCTTTCGTGACGCTATGTCAGGCCGTTGTTGCCTTGTTTCTACTCGTGCGTGTATACCAAGTCTCGCTTGAAGCTCTGAACTACTAGTTGTGTCTAAATGATGCTAATGTTTCTAGAAAATGCAGTTGAGTTCAACACAATGGCGTGCACTACTCTTAAACGGTCAGTTTTTCGATATATTAGTTTCTTAAAAAGAAACAAAGGTAAAGCAGTGTACCGTAGTCTGTATGCTTCTGCAGTAAAGTTTGTGGAAAATAGTCAATGGGTGAAAACTTCACTACAGCAACCCCAAATGAACAAAACTTTCTTGTTTATTGAAATTTATTGAACGATTTGTTATCACTTTTGAATAAAGTTTACTGTTGAAGCTTTTGTGTCCCAGCCTCGGCGCCCCTTTTGGGTCTCGTTTCCGTCGTAGGTGTCGGTGGCCGAGTAGAAAGACCGACACAGGAATAAAGGATGCACGCTTGTGCAGGTAGGAGGTGACCAGCCAGTGGGACAGCAGAAACTAGAAACACTAGAGTAAATTAGAACGAGATATATATTTCTTAGAGTCTTAGTAATACTTAACTTTTACATAGCTCAGTACTGCAGAATGCTGATACATAGTTGAGCTAGAGGCCTGCCTAGTGCCTATCCGATGGCCAAGTCTTCACTGGTGCCTATCTGATTCCGATGTGTTAACTGGTTCCTATCTCAGTCCCAACTGAACGATGTCGTTCAGTGGTGGCCACGAGCGGAGTTGTAGCAGAGGGCGCTCGTGGCTGACGTCGTAAGAACGCCGCGCCGTGCGTGCATGGCGGCGCACGGCGAAAGTAGGTGGCGCGCACTTTAGACTTGTGCGACACCACAGAAGCTTCTCCAGTCAAAATTGGACTAGCATGTTGCGAACAATTATATATTGTGTTGTATTCGGCGAGGAGCAGCTAACAGAGATAACTGGATGTAGCCGTTGGTTCTGAGCGTGATGTTTCACATTAAAATTAAACTTTAAGTTTCTGAATTGCGGGAAGGCCGTGATTCAGCTGAATATTATAAATTGAATGCTTTTGTCTCACATTATAGTACGAATCATCAAAGACGTAATAGTCAGATAATGTCGACACTACGTAGACTGAAAGGACGCACATTAAATCACAGAAGACAACTTTTTCACACCAAATCACAATTCATAACCAGGATCATATTGTTGTGGCGTTGCAATTTGCCACAACGCCGGCGGTCCGCGAAGTCGCTTCTCCACTCCGTGAGGAGGCGATAGGTCGCTCGACCGCACTTCAACCACCAAGGGCGCCCCAAGTCTCGTACCTCCCTACCTTGCGCAGCGCACCGGCCAATCAGAAGGAGGGGGGTCGGATAGGTAGGCCGGCACACCGCAGCCACGACGAGCAAGTATAAAGGAGAATAGCGACCCCTCCCTTGCCCGCTCCCAGTTTTTGCTCCCGTCCCACCTCACCGAGTTCGCCTCATGGTGTAACCTGTGGCTCCTCTCCGTCAATCCTGACAAATCCTAGGCAATCATCATAGGTCGTACCACCCGCTCCTTCCGTCTCACCCTCCACAACCGCCCTATCCGCCACACCCCCACCCTGAAGTACCTTGGCCTAACCATCGACCGTAACCTCTCCTGGACCCCCCACCTCCGCACTGTCCGACAGAAAGCCCTCTCCCGCCTTAACCTCCTCAAACTCCTCACCGGCCGGACATGGGGTCTCAGACCCTCCATCCTCTACACCTACCGCTCCCTCATGCGGCCTGTCCTCTGCAGCTTCCATCCCGCCTGGATCTCCGTTCCCACATCCTACTATAAAACCCTTCCTCCAGCACCACGCCCTCCGTCTCGCCTACCGCATCCGGCTCCCTTCCCCCACGCGGATCCTGTGTGACCTCATCCCGTTTCCCCACCTCCTTGAATATCTCCAGCATATCCGTGTCCTCTATACCACCCGTAAAATAGACTCCCGAAACCCCCTGGTCCACCCCATCCTTACCCACCCATAGATAAAGTGTCCCCTCTCCCACCCCCTCCCCTTCCGCTCCCCCGCTTGGCTACCACCCTCCCTGCCCTGGAGTCCCTACGGCTCCTCCCTGCCGCTCCTCCTTTCCCCACCGTTTTTTCCTCTCCCCCACGCTTTGCTCCCCCCCCCCCTTTCTCGGGGTCCTGGGCCGACAGTTTTAAAAGTGCTACGTCAAGTGTTGTGTGTTGTGCTACAGTGTAGTGTGTGTTTTTAACTGCGTCCACCACAACCAGACAAGTGTCGCGCCGTGTATTTTAATTAGTGTCTCCGTGTACTCGCCGTCCTGTGTTCTTGTCGTCCAACATATGCTTTTTAGGTCACCGTGGCTCATCATTTTTAACTAACTATATGTGGTTTTAATCATCTGTCTATTGTCATGTACTCCAAACTGTCGCCTTGTCTATGTCTCTTTATCTCTGTTGTTTTATCTCCTGTTATGTATTTTAATTCTCCACTCATATATGTATTTTTACTCTCGGCTGAAGAGCAGCCCATAGTGCTGCTGCCAGCCTACCAGTGTACTGCTGGTATAAAAAAAAGACTCTAGCGAGTATAGCAGTCAGTACCGTCACAGAATAGCAGCGAACCAGCACCGAATTAGTCTACAGCGAGACAGCACAAGCAAGAACACTACTATTGACTGCATGAAGTAGATCATTGCAGAACCGATTTGTAACACATTTGCACAGCACATAGAAGAACTTATATCTTTTGTAATGAACGCATATGTGAACTAATCGCTTCTTTCAGTTACAGACGTTGTCCACGATCCTAGCTATCCACGGCCAACCTCCCGAACCTACCGTTGGTCGTGACAGCATCCTGAAGGAGTACAAAAATGTTCAAATGTTTGTTTAGCTTATCAGACTTAACTACGGGGTCATCAGTCCCTAAACTTGCAAACTACTTATGAACTAGCTGACACTAAGGACGGCACAAATATCCATGCCTGAGGGGTGATTGGAAACCCCCGACCGTAGTGGCCGTGCAGACCGTGACTGGCGCGCCTCAGTCCCCTCGGCCACCGCGGCCGGCAAGGAGTACACAAAGCACATCATTTATGAACAACAAGGCATTAGATACGACATACGAGTGAGACAGCGAGTCTGACAACGCCAGACATCAGACGACAGGTCAACAAAGACTGCATGTGTCCACATGTCTGCCGTGTTGCACTTTGAGACCAACATGAACATGTAACAATTCTGCCCCGATCACGTGACTCAGTTTTCGATATTATGAGCAATACTTTTCCGTATTTATAGCTCAAATCAAGCATTATTTTATTTCAACAATAAATGGACTTCATATTCCTCTTACACATTTGGTGGTAAAGTAACACTGTTTCTCCATAATGCATTAACTGTCGTTTTCACCAGAGAGCAGATGAAACGACACTTTTGAAGCAACGGAATTACAGATCCTCGTTGTTTATGCTGATCTACGAATCATTTAGCGTTTCGCAAGTGATGGATGTGACGATTGGCAGAAGGACGCCTTTTGGAGCTCGACTTCGCCAATTAGCTAGTAAGTCATTTCCGGAGCAGAACGGCTTTCAAAATCGTTAATACACATAAATGTGAATAGTGAGTATTTATTTTACCTGTAAAACTATTTCCACTAGTCGAATACAGCTATAATGTTCCCTCATAACATTAGTTTAATGTACATAGTCAATATTTTCCATGTTATGCGCAATGGCAAAAGTCATAAAACGTAAGTGCTTGTATTGTGTAAAAAGTCGGGAATTGTGGTTGCGAACCGATTTCAATTATTATAGAATCATAACAAAACAATTCACACGCATTTTTTGAGAAATTTACTGATGTTGTTTGCCATGCTAATATTTCATTTTCTGCGCCCGCCAGGCACAAGCAAAAAAAAAAAAAAAAAAATTACTTTTAAGAACAAATGTTTTTAAATGTATCGGACCAAACTGCGTGGACATCAGTCCGTAGCTTACAAACTACTTAAATCTAGGTAAACTAACCTAAGGATAACACACACACCCATGCCCCAGGGAGGACTCGAACCTCCACGGCGAGCAACCGCGCGCTCCGCAGCGCGACGCTTTACACCGCTCGGCTACTCCACCGCGGCTTCCATAGTAATATAAAGAATAGTGAAGAAATAACGTTATGTATATTTCTGAATGGGTAGTGGTTATATGAAAAGTAGTTTAATTTTTAAAACTTATGCTTGATTTAAGGTGAAACTGAGAAAAACTATAACCATCAGCTCCATTTCACTTTCCACTAAATGACGAGTACGTCTTTTGTCCAATCACGTGACTCAGACACAGAATAAGGAGTATACAGAAAGGAAACTCCCGCTGCAGTCTGTCGTCCAAAATTTAGAGCGCATGCGCGGAATCGGCCATCTTGAAAATAAGTAAATGCGTGGTCACTCTTTTGTGTCCCAACTTCGTCGCCGCTTTTGTGTCCCAGCCTCGTCGTCGGTGTCGGTGGCCGAGTGGAATGAGACCGACACAGGAACAAAAATAGCACGCTGGTGCAGGTACGGAGGGGAGCAGCCAGAAACTATAAACACTAGAGTAAATTAGAAAGAGAAATATATTGCACAGAATGTAACAATACTTAACTTTTACATAGTACTGCAGAATGTTGATACATAGTTGTTAGAGGCCTGCCTAGTGCCTGTACGATAGCAAAGTCTTCAATGGTGCCTATCTGATTACGACGGTCCTAACTGGTTGCTATCTCCGTCCGAAGTGCGAAGTCAACGATGTCCTTCAGTGGTGGCCACGAGCGGAGTTGTCGCAGAGGGCGCTCGTGGCTGTCGTCGTGAGAACGCCGCGCCGTGCGTGCATGGCGGCGCGCGGCGAAAGTAAGTGGCGCGCACTTTGTACTTGTGCGACACCACACCCCTTCCCCCCAAACCGCCGCGCCGTCGTGGCGTAGGGCTGAGGGCCACGGCGACGGCACTGGGAGGAGGGCCTGGGCGGGGGCGTTACTGGTGGGACGGGCGTCGTAGCTTAGGCTGGGATCGAGACGCCGTCCGCGCCCCGGCATCCGCCTTGCGATCCTCCAGGGAACCCACCGAAACCTGGGGAAGGGCGCACCCCCCCCCCCCCCCCCGCCCAGAGGGAGAAGGTCATCTTCTTCTGAGGTGCGTGGCCCAGGCGGCGGCGGCACGCACGGTCCCGGAGTCCCTCTCGGTGACGCTGTCATCTGCGGCGGCGACAGCGGCGGCGACAGCGGCGGCGTCGCGTCGATCTCCATCGGGACGATATCGTAGTCCGGGGACGAACGATGTGGTTGTGCTCCCTGGCGGTGAACTGGGTCTGGAATCAAGAAACCGGAGACAGGATCGCGCGGGGTATGCAGACGCAATTGGTTTGCGTGGCGCCGCAGCTCCGACCCTGTGGAAGAACGTACAACATACATATTGCGACCGAGCACGCGCTGAATGATGCCCGGCATCCATAGTTTCTTCTTGTTTCCAGCAAACACCCTGTACAGCACCGGCGTGGAAACGTGAAAACGCGTAGCGCCATACGAACCGACTCGGTGCGTGGGAGGAGGAGCAGGTGAAGGAGAGTGCGGTGACGGCGGCCGTGTAGCAGCTCGGTAGGAGACGGGCCGTCACGTGGCATGCACCGATACGTAGACAGGAAAATTTGAAGAGCTTGCTGCCTGGAGTGCTGACCTTTCATCTTCTCCATGTGAGACTTGAATGTTCGAACGAAACGTTCTGCTTCACCATTGGACTAAGGGTGGAAAGGTGCGGTGGTTGTATGCTGAATGCCATTCACACGACAAAACTGTTGAAATTCTGCACTAACAAACTGTGGTCCATTGTCACTGACGATAGTTTCAGGCAAACCTTCGATGCAAAACACTGACGTTAAGGCATTGATTGTACTAGACGCTGTCGTTGAGTTCATGGCAATCACAAAAGGAAACTTGCTGAAAGCGACTACAACGATTAACCAGCGCGTATTCCAGAAAGGTCCGGCAAAGTCAATATGTAAACGTTGCCATGGTCCCTTGGGGCGTGGCCAGTCTGAGAAACGCTGTGGAGGAGCCGCCTGATGCTCCGCACAAACTGTACACTGTGATGTCATGCTCTCTATCTGAGCGTCCATACCAACCCAGGTACAATGACGTCTGGCCAGTTGCTTTGTCCTAACAATGCCCCAATGTCCTTGATGCAGGAGGCGTAACACTTCTCGTTGCAGGGAACAAGGAACAATCACTCTTGCTTGGTCGTTGTCGGTATGCAACAACAGTACACCCTGACTTAAAGATAATGCATGACGTTGTGCAAAATTACGTCGAACCAGAGGCCGATCAATGTCTTTGGCTCTGGCAGGCCACCCTGAGCGAACAAAACGTGCTACCACACTTAGGTCTGCATCCGCAGCTGTTTCCTGTGCAACCCGACGAGAGTTCAAAGGAAAGTCTGCGACAGCGGAAGCATCTCTGGAGTCTATCTGACAACATGCCATTTCTGAAGAATCAAATGATACATCCTGGCCAACCGGAAGTCGGGAAAGTGTGTCCGCGTTAGCATGTTTAGTGGTAGGTCGGTACAAAATCTCATACTGATAATTAGACAATATCAAGGACCATCTCTGAAGCTTTTGTGCCGTACGTGGCGGAATCGGCTTTGTGGGTGAGAACAACGACGTGAGAGGCTTGTGGTCTGTCAACAAATAGAATTTTCTGCCATAGAGATAATGATGAAACTTTGTGACGCCGTAAATGATTGCTAAGGCCTCCTTTTCTATCTGACTGTAATTCTGTTGCGTCGGCGTCAGTAGCTTGGATGCAAAGGCAATAGGACGATCGTGACATCCAATACGATGCGACAGAACGGCACCCAGACCGTACGACGAGGCGTCAACTGCTAACACTACAGGCTTCTGTGGGTCAAAGGGAATCAAACATGCATCACTGAGTAGTGCAGACTTTAGTTTGTCAAAGGCAACCTGACAATCTTTAGACCATACAAAAGGAACATTCTTCCTACGTAAGTGATGCAGTGGAGCTGCAATCTGAGAGGCATTGGGAATAAATCTGAAATAATAGTTAAGCTTTCCCATTACTGCTTGCAATTCGTGCACATTCTTAGGAGGAGGCAAGTCTTTGATTGCTCGAAGATGTGACTGTAAGGGATGTATTCCTTGGGCATTAATCACATGGCCTAGGTACTCTATTTCAGTTTGAAAAAACAAACACTTTGTTTTATTGCAACGTAGACCTGCTGCAGTCAAAACTTTGAAAAGGCACTCCAGGTTTGCTAAATGTTCTTCAACTGTACGTCCGGATACCACAATATCATCTAAATAGTTCGAACAACACGGTACAGAAACTGTCAGCTGTTCCAAAAAACGCTGAAAAATAGCGGGAGCGGACGAACTGCCAAAGGGTAGGCGTTGAAATTGAAAAAGGCCCATGTGAGTATTAATGACGAAAAACTTTTTTGACTCGTCATCAAGTGGAATCTGTAAGTATGCCTCTGCTAAATCAATCTTGGAAAAGAAGCGAGACTGTCCTAATTTGTCCATCAGTTCCTCAGGTCTGGGCAGGGGATAAGTGTCGACAATTGTTTGACTGTTCACTGTAGATTTGAAGTCCGCACAGAGACGAAGTTTTCCTGGCGGCTTGGGTATAATTACTATAGGCGAGGCCCACTGACTCGCAGAAACAGGAGAAATCACCCCACTATCTTGCCAACGTTTAAGTTCTTCGGCAACTGTATCACGCATTGCGGTAGGCACCGGTCTAGCTTTACGAAATTTTGGAACTGCAGATTCTTTTAAAGTTACATGTGCCACGAAGTCTTTTGCACAACCTAGTTCCGGCGAAAACAAGTCACTATATTTGTCACATAAAGCATTGATTTTGTCCTGAGGCACTACTGACGAAATTTGAAGCACATCTCTTTGAATTGATAAACCAAACAAGTCAAAAGCATCTAGTCCAAAAATGTTCTGTGTCGATTTGGCCTGAAGAACTACAAAAGCAACTGTTTTTGTTACACCTTGAAAAGAGGCGGGCAGGCTACACGTTCCTAGCACGGGAATATTTTGACCTGTATAAGCTGTGAACACTTGCTGTGACGGCGACAATTTTGGCGAACCCAGAAGTTCATAAGAATCTTTATTTATTAATGTGACAGCGGAACCAGTATCAAGCTGAAATTGCACAGTCTTATTTTCTATGGAGAGATTTACATAAAGTTTGTGCTTCTGGCGCACGACAGGTGCGCGAATGTGGGCAACGTCTGCTACGGCTTGTGTGCTGCGTATGCGCGGGCCGCGTAGTGAAGGAAGCGGCTCAGACTCGGCACACAGGGGATTAACAACACTGTCACTAGATGGCACTACCGCCGGATCGGCGTCCGCGCAATGCGAGGCTTCTGCACTAAAATTACTTTCAGTATCTACAACAAGTCTACTGTCACTAGCTACACAGTACTGGGCACTATTACAAGGAGCAGTTGCAGAAGACACTATTTTCACTACAGGAATGCACTGTTCATAGTCATTTTGCTTGTCCTGAACCCGTTTCCGTTGCACTGTTTTACGCGCTCGTTAGCGCTTGCTACGTGGTGCACTATATAGTTTTGCCATAGGCGCAGAACTACTTTCTTGCAATTGAGATCCAAGGAAAGCACTGTTCAATTCCACAGCCCGTATAACATTTACAGAATGAACTGTTCTCGCACTTTGCGAAGCACCGTTTCTAACGTTACTGTTCTTTGAGTTTTTAATTTGCA
Organism: Locusta migratoria; assembly: GCA_026315105.1. Lineage (NCBI taxonomy): Eukaryota > Metazoa > Arthropoda > Insecta > Orthoptera > Acrididae > Locusta > Locusta migratoria. The sequence goes on from CM048747.1 coordinate 526,562,881, forward strand.
TACACACAGACTGCACATGTCCAGATTTGCCACATTGATAACAGGTTGCGTTGCGACTAGGGCAATGAGCACGCTTGTGGCGAGACACACACTGGGGGCAAGACTTACGAACATTTTTCTGAAATGAGCGTTGGCGCACGTTATGCAAATTACTGTGTCTAACACTACGGGGCGACCTTTGCGTCGCACTTTTACTCTGGCTACTGTTCACTGTCTGTTCAGCACGGCCGGTAGAAAAATAAGAATCACTAGTGCTATACTGAGAACTACGGCTAGGAAAGCGTCCGTTGCGGCGCACTGAATTAACACTGTGGCTTTGCATTTCTACATCAGCTAAGTCAAAAGTATCATGCGCTTCTATAAGCTGCAGTACACTGTCTAATGAGGGGTCGGACTGTTTTAGAATTGCTGCCCGAATTCTGGGATCCTGAATATTCTGCGTAATCGCATCCCTCAACATCACGTCACTATAAGAAAGTCCACAAGAGCAAGTAAATTTACATTTGCGGGTTAAGCCCTTCAATTCCGTAATCCACTCTTGGTGTGATTACTGCGGTAATTTTTTAAGTCTGAAAAATCGGTACCGAGCCGCAGCTACGAGAACTTTTCTCTCGTAATAAGCATTCAGTGCATCTACAATTTGTTCAAAGTCTACATCACGAGGAGATGCGAGAGGGAAAAGTTTTTGCAATAGTACGAAGGTCTGGGGGCCCACAATCGATAAGAAAAGGTTCTTCACTCTCTGACCTGTAATTTGATGAGCCGCGACGAGTTCTTGAAACTGTGCGAAATAGTCGCTCCATTCTTCCTCACGTTCGTTGTACTGGCGGAACGTCGGAAGCGGTGCGGCGGCAGGTGTGGGCTGCTGATGCAACGGCTGTTGTTGAGTTGTCAACTGCGCCACCGCCTGGAGAAGTTGTGTTATTTGCGCCGTCTGTAACTGAATAATTTCCATTAAGTTTGGGTTCGGGGTAGTGGCCATGCTGACCGATTAGGCACCGCGCATACTAGTAAATTATAACAAAACACAAATGCAATATGAAAGACGACGCTCTGCAACATAAAAGTCCACAAAACACGTAACTGAAAATGTTCCCCCAAAATTCTTATAATAAGGGTGGGTGGGCGGGAGCAACTTTTGCGTGCTCCGACTGCTGCTGTCTGGCTGCTGCAAGCGGGCTGGTCCCAGGTTCTATCACTCCTCGTCGCCACTTTTGTGTTCCAACTTCGTCGCCGCTTTTGTGTCCCAGCCTCGTCGTCGGTGTCGGTGGCCGAGTGGAATGAGACCGACACAGGAACAAAAATAGCACGCTGGTGCAGGTACGGAGGGGAGCAGCCAGAAACTATAAACACTAGAGTAAATTAGAAAGAGAAATATATTGCACAGAATGTAACAATACTTAACTTTTACATAGTACTGCAGAATGTTGATACATAGTTGTTAGAGGCCTGCCTAGTGCCTGTACGATAGCCAAGTCTTCAATTGTGCCTATCTGATTACGAAGGTCCTAACTGGTTGCTATCTCCGTCCGAAGTGCGAAGTCAACGATGTCCTTCAGTGGTGGCCACGAGCGGAGTTGTCGCAGAGGGCGCTCGTGGCTGTCGTCGTGAGAACGCCGTGCCGTGCGTGCATGGCGGCGCGCGGCGAAAGTAAGTGGCGCGCACTTTGTACTTGTGCGACACCACACACTCCCTACTCTGTGGTGTGGTAAACGCCGTCTTTGTTTGCTAATTGTGTATTTTAACTGCCTGAATCTCATAAAAGGAAACAAGTATTTGGTATAGCGAAAAGAAAGAACTGTGTGTCAATAGTTGGAGCTGTTTGGTTTTTATTATGAGCAGCAATAAAATAAAAGGCGGCCAATGGTGTTCATCACCTAATTGCCGCAATAATTCTAATACAAATAAGCTTCTTCACCTTCCTAAAAGATGTTGAACGGTAAGTGAAGGTTTCTATGTGTGTAGTAAAAGTTAAATGTTATCAGTTTCGAATGAAAGCAATGTGTGCATAATTATTAGAAGTAGCCTTGCTTCTTCTCTTGACGATAACTCTCGCTGTTTCTGTTGCTGTAGCAGTTCAACAGCATCGAAATGTTGAAGTACATTTATATTTTGTAATTATAAGTTTAACGTCGTAGGAAATAATATAAAATGAAAGACAAAGAACAGTGCGTAAGTAGCGGGACTTCAACATTTTGCGCGTGAGTTCCCTTTTCCTGTTGGCCATATAGGCGAGATATTTCAGGAATTGTTAAGGCTCATCTACCTGCTCACCTTCACATAATTTGATGCAAACGGTAAAACTTTACTAACGGCAACAGAGGCGTAGTGTGCTAATGTTGTCAACGACCGTTGATCCTCTTACAAGGGGAGGTCGGCAATCGGGACCCGGTGATTTCGCCCAAATTGCGTGTGTAGGAGATGGGTCTCCATATAACGTGCATGAAATATTTCGCCTGAGTGGGCCTTAGGAAAGGAGAAAATGCTCTCGAAAGTTTTTCAAATATTTAGCGATCTGTTCGTGACTAACGACGTAGCGTAATTGTCAAGCGCATTACTTGCGCAACAGGCTGACTGGGATCAATCCCAGGAGCTCCTTTTTTAATTAATTTTTTTTACGCTACGCCTTTAATTCACGAACAGAGCGTCATATAACAAATAACATGTACAGTCCTATCGGAAAAACTTTCGAGAGCGTTTCTTCCTTTCCTAAGGCCCACTCAGGCGAAATATTTCAGGCCCGTTATGTGGAGATCCACCTCCTCCCACACACGTAACTTGGGCAAAATCGATGTGTCCCGATTGCCGACCTCCCCTTGTTAGGATATTCAATCAAATGGAATAAGGGGAATAATCTTGCTGTTCTTGCTCTTAGGTTGGCAGATCCTTGTATCTACCATTCTCAGGTCGGTAAAGTAATTGTCCTCGTAAAACGATTACTCCTCCACTGCTGTAAGTAAAACTGAAGCAGTCAAATCGATGACACTCATCCTGTCTCCTCCCCTTGTTATACGCTGCTTAGGCAGGTAAAATTTTACTTAACGGCAGTGGAGGCGTAGTGTGCTAATGTTGGCAACGAATGCTCTTAGGACGCTGTACTCAAACAAATAGATTAAGGGGAATAATTATTTTATGCTGTTCCTGCTCTATAGTTGACAGATTCTTCTATATACCTTTCTACGAACAGTAAATTAACTATCCTCCTAAAGCAAATACAACTTTTCCAACATTAAAAGACAACTACACCACTGCCATAAATAAAATATAACATATAGGTATGTTTTAAAGGCGATATTTATTTCCAGTGCTAAGTAATGGACTGTGAAGTGAAGGAGAGCTGATTTGCTAAAAAAGAATGTACAATACTTAAATAAAAACTGCAGAATATCTAGTGTGCACTTTGAAGAAATCATGTTTGCTAACTTTTTGAAAAACCGATTGAAACCCGATGCTGTTCCAACATTGTTCAATATACTGAATCTACCAAAGTCGGTATCACTAAAAAGGAAACCATCTAAGGAAAGGACCAGTGAAATACGTTCAGGTGGTGGTGGTAATTCAGAATATATACGTAAAGCAAAATTCATTACCACCCACTGAAAGTAATACCTCTGTGAGGTACAAATGGTGTTTGATGTTCTAGTGAATGCGTATTGACAAGGAAGAGTAAGAGGAAAACGAACACTTTTTCCTTTGTTGTGCAAATTTATTTGTGTCAAATAAAACCTGGCAGTTGGAAACGTCACTTTCTTGTTTATAACTAATTTCCCAAACATAACTTAGCGTTAATTGGGATTTTTCTATAGATAAACACCAAATAAAACGATTATTGATTCCACCGTACATTTTCGTAGTTGTATTAAAATTTAGACCTACTTTTCTTCGTTGGATTACAATTAGGAACAAGAACAGGGCGAAAAATAGATTTTTACCAAATATAAATGTGGTTGTTACTAGAACAAGAAATTAAAATACGGTTAAATTCCACTGTTATAACAGCCTATTGTTATTGTTATGGTCTTCAGTCCGGAGGCTGGTTTGATGCAGCTCTCCACCCTACTCTATCCTAAGCAAGCCTTTTCATCTCCTCATAAGAACGGCAACCCACATCCACTTGAATCTGTTTACTATAGGCGTCTCTTGGTCTCCCTCTGCGATTTTTACCCCACACACTTCCCTCCAATGCTAAATTTACGATTCCTCGATGTCTAAGAATGTGTCCTACAAGCGATCCCTTCTTTTGGTCAGGGTATGCCAAAAATTCCTTTTCTCACCAATTCTGTTCAGTACCTCTTCATTAGTTATGCGATCTACCCAACTAATCTTCAGCATTCTTCTGTAGCACAACATTTCAAAAGCCTCTATTCTCTTCCTGTCCGCACTGCTTATCGTCCATGTTTCACTCCCGCACAAGGCAACACTCCACACAAATGCCTTCAGAAAAGACTTCCTTACACTTAAATTAATATTCGATGTTAGCAAATTTCTCTTTTTCAAAAATGCTTTTCTTCCCATTGTCATTCTACATTTTATATCCTCTGTACTGCGACCACCGCATGTTATTTTACTACCCAAGTAACAAAACACATCTACCACCTCCATTGTTTCGTTACCTAATCTAATTCCTTCAGCATCGCCTGATTTGCTAAGACTGCATTCCATTATTTTTGTTTTGCTCTTGTTAATGTTCATTTTATACGCTCTCTTCAACACACTGTCCATTCCATTCAACTGCTCTTCCAGGTCCTTTGCTGTCTCTGACAGAATTACAATGTCATCAGCATAACGCAATGTTTTTATTTCTTCCCCCTGAACTTTAATCCCTATTCCAAATTTTTCCTTGCTATCCTTCACCGCCTGTTCGATGTACAAATTGAATAACATCGGAGAAAGACTACAACCCTGTCTTACTCCCTTCCCAACTGATGCTTCCCTTTCATGCCCTTCGAGTCTAATAACTGTATTCCAGTCAACATTGTCAAACGCTTTCTCCAAATCTACAAAAGCTAAAAATGTAGGTTTGCCTTTCCTTCATATTCTAAGATAAGACGCGAAATGAGTATTGCCTCTCGGGTTCCTACGTTCCTTCTGAATCCAAACTGATCTTCCACGAGGTCAGATTCTACCAGCTTTTCCATTCTCCTGTAGATAATTCGTGTTAAAATTTTGCAACCATGACTTATCAAACTGATGGTTCTGTAATTTTCACGCCTGTCCGCACCCGATTTTTTTGGAATGGGGATTATTACATTTTTCTTAAAGTCTGAGGGTATGTCGCCTGTCTCATACATTCTACACACCAGTTCAAATAGTTTTGTCATGGCTGGATCTCCCAGAGATTTTAGTAGCTCTGAGGGTATGTTATCTACTCCTGGGGCCTTATTCCGACCTAGGTCTTTCACGGCTCTGTCAAATTCATCTCTCAGTATAGTATCCTATTTCATCTTGACCTACTTCCGCCGGCCGCGGTGGCCGAGGAGACTGAGGCGCTTCAGTCATGGTCTGCACGAGCACAACGGTCGGGGGTTCGAATCCCTCCTCGGGCATGGATATTTGTGCCGTCCTAGTTCCTAAGTAGTTCATAAGTAGTTTGTAAGTTTAGGGACTGATGACCCCGTAGTTAAGTCTCATAAGCTTTACAAATATTTGAACATTTTTGATTTTATCTACTTCCTCTTCCCTTCCTACAACATCGTCTCTAAGTTCATTTCCCTTGTAGAGCTGCTCTATGTACTCTTTCCACCTTTCAGCTTTCCCTTCTTTGCTGAGAACTGGTTTCCCATCTGAGTTCTTGAGATTGGTAGAGTTGCTTTTCTTGTCCCCAAATGTCTCTTTTATTTTCCTGTAGGCGGTATCTACTTTTTCCCTTCTTATACATTCTTCTACAGATTTGCATTTGGCTTCTAGCCACTCCTGCTTAGCCATTTTTCACTTCCTGTCAATCTCATTTTTTAGTCGTCTGTACTCCATTTTGCCTGTTTCATTTACTGCATTTTTATATATTCTCCTTTCATCAATTAAATCTAGTATTTCCTGTGATATCCAAGGATTTTTTTGTAGGTCTTGCCTTTCTGCCTATTTTGTTCTTCATTATTTCATCTCTCAATGCTACCCATTCCTCTTCTACTGTTTTATTTCCCCCTGTTTCTGTCAATTGTTGCCTAAATCTCCCTCTGAAATTCTCGAGAACTTCACGTTCCTTCAATTTATCTAGGCCCCATCTCCTTATTTTCCTACCTTTCTGCAGTTTTTTTCAGTTTCAGCTACAGTTCATGACTAACAAGTTATGGTCAGAGTCTATATCTGCCCCTGGGTATGTCTTACATTGTAGAACCTGGTTCCGAAATCTATGTCTTACCATTATAAAATCTATCTGATACCTTCCGGTGTCTCCTGGTCTCTTCCATGTATACAACCTTCTTTTGTGATTCTTAAATCACGTGTTTGTTACGATTAAATCATGTTCCGTGCAAAATTCTACCAGGCGGCTTCCTCTTTCATTCCTTTGGCCCAGTCCATATTCACCTACTATTTTTCCTTCTCTTCCTTTTCCTACTACCGAATTCCAGCCTCCCATGACAATTAAGTTTTCCTCTCCCTTAATTGTCTGAATAATTTCCTTTAGCTCCTCATATATTTCTTCGATCTCCTCATCACCGGCAGAGCTAGTTAGCATATAAACCTGTACAACTGTTGTCGGTGTTGGCTTCGTATCTATCTAGACAATGATAATGCGATCACTGTGCTGCTCATAGTAGTTTACCCGCATTCCTATTTTCTTATTCATTATCAGTCCTACTCCTGTGATACGCCCAACTGATTTTGTACTTGTATAATCCTGTACTCACCTGACCAGGAATCCTGTTCATCCTGCCACCGAACTTCACTAATCCCCACTATATCTAACTTCAACATATCCATTTCCCTTTTTAAACTTTCTAATTTTCCTACCCGATTAAGGGATCTAACATTCCACGCTCCGACCCGTAGAATGCCAGTATTATCTTTCCTGATGACAACATCCTCCTGAGTAGTCCCCGCCCGGAGATCCGAATGGGGGACTATTTTACCTCCGGAATATTTTACCCGAGAGGATGCCATCATCATATTTTCATACAGTAGAGCTGCATGTCCTCGGGAAATGTAACGGCTGTAGTTTCCCCTTGCTTTCAGCCGTTCGCAGTAACTGTGTGGCAAAGCCACATTAGCTGATGTTACAAGGCCAGCTCAGTCAATCATCCAGACTCTTGCCCCTGTAACTACTGAAAAGGCTGCTGCCCCTCTTCAGGAACCACACGTTTGTCTGGCCTCTCCACAGATACCCCTCCGCTGTGGTTGCACCTACGGTACGGCTATCTGCATCTTTGAGGCATGCAAGCCACCCCACCTCGGCAATGTCTGTGGTTCATGGGGGTGGACCAGCCTATAACATCGTGTATTGGCAATAAAGCAAGAGGTAGGTTACCAATTCTTTTAGTGTAAAAACTAATGGAAATTCATTTACCACATTGTAACATGGCGGACAGCGCGAAATCATGAGCAAAACAATATGAATGTGTGAGCAGTTATATGTGCAGAGACTTCGTTATATATCCAGGTTGTATAAAGATAACCGATGCCAGAAATTTATATATAGATTCTGAAACGTAGACCAAAGATAAAATATACTTTCCGTGACATTATAATAAAACCGACATCCAAGTCACGTGATTCGGGGCAAGAAACGTTTTTCATCATCACGGGCAGTGTGAAGTGGAGCTGGTGTTGCTGTTCTCCTTTGCAGTGAGAATTAACCGTAGATTCTTAAAAATAAAAGGTGTTATCGTATTCCTATTACACATTTAATAGTAAAGATAGTATTAGTTGACTACAATTTCCAGTATTAATGCGATGTTTACTGTTCATACGTGTGCTTCCATGAAATGTACTCTCCGTACTTTTTCTAAGGAAAAATGGTGCAGTTCTTTTAGTTTGTATCACACACAGAAAGACAAGCAGCATGAGTTTCGTTACGATTCTGCAACAATGAATGTGAAATATTTTGTTATGGTTTCATAAAAAACTTATGTTTATATCCCTTATGTACGGTTGTAACACAATGTAATCGTTTACGTTTTCACCCTACTCGCCATTCTTTTAGCAAAGAAACTGTAATTTCATGATGTGTGTATGTCTTCTATCACCCAGCCCGTTTTAAGGGAAGGAAAGGGTGGGGGGGGGAGGAGATTAAAGCTTAACGTCCTCACCACAACGTTGTCTTTAAAAACCGATGGGGATTCAATTTATATTTGATGCTGCTGCGAGCAGGTTTTGCATTATGGAAAGAGAACAGGGGCTCGAAATTTTCGTTAACACAAACAGGAAATTCTAAGAAATTTCTGTGTGCTGATGAAACAAGATAGGTGTTGTTGACAACTCCATGCGTTTTCAAATAATGCAGTTAAATACGATCATAGCTTGCAGAAAATTTATTGATGCTAAATCATAATAAGAATGTGTTTTCCAACACACAGTTTTATAAAATCTGACATTTTACGCACAATGGGCACATGATACGTGAGACTGGACAATTTATGTTTATAGGCGCTGCAAGCCTCTGTATCGGATCTTGTTCAAAAATTAAATGCAGCATTTTTTGCCATTACAACATTATCTTAAGTAAGTGATAGTTCAAGAGAAAAAGTACTCTACTTTGCTTGCCTTAATTCGCTTATGACGCATGGTGTTGTGTTTTGTGGTAACTCCTGGACCACAATACAAATTAGCATTAATGTCATTTGTTGTTAATAATATTCACTCAGTTAAAACCAGACAGAAATCGAATGTACATTCAGATCACACCTTCTTGATCTTGGGCAGAAACTTGTGCAGCATTCTGTCGCATCCAGTTTTAATAAGCTTCCATAAGAATTCAAATAGCATAGTAATAATCTACGCACATTCAACGCGAAATTGAAAATTTTCCTCATGGGTAGCTCTTCCTATTCTGTCAAGTAATTCCCGGAAATTTTTTAAAAAATGTAGTTAATTCCTGTGTTAAGTTGTTGGTTGCGTTTACTTATGTTTAGGCCTGTCGTGCGCTTGGGACTGCTGTAAGTTTCATTTTATGAATTAATTCTTCTTTGTAAAAACATGGCCGGCCGCAGTGGCCGAGTGATCTGCGGCGCGCCAGTCACAGTCTGCACGGCCGCTACGATCGGGGTTTCGAATCCCCCCTCGGGCTGGTTATTTGTGCCGTCCTTAGTTTTAGCTAGTTCATAAGTAGTTTGTAACTTTAGAGATTGATGACCCCGTAGTTAAGTCCCATAAGCTCTACAAACATTTGAACTTTTTTGGTGTAAAAATGGTGTACTGTGCCGTTTCAGGTTCATAGGGACTTATTCCTCAATTCGGTCGTATGACACACGTTAACTATCAATAAAAATAAATAAATAAATAGAAGAGATATAGTAACTAGTCTCGGCGAAATAACGCGGAATCTGAGACTTTTATTAGTTTTTACGAAATTTTTTAACTTTCCCATGAAGAAAATTTGTAAATTCTTAAAAAAAAAGACAGCAGAGAATATCACAAAAGTATCTTCAAATGGCACCAAATTTGCCAAAAATTGTGAAGAATTTTGGAACAGTTTATGGCACTTTATTATTCCAAAAACGTTTTATCCATTAATTGACAAAGGCGTCTTGCAACAAACGTCATATATGATTTCAAACTTTTACTAATGTTGCTCTCGCATAAGCCCCTCCTCTTCCGACAGATGATGATGAATTTTATCACCTACTACTCTTTCGATACAGTGTCATACTTCTCTACTTATTCTATTCACAACACACCTTGCAGACAGTATGTACAAATATGAACGAAAGTACTACCAAAATTGTAGCACTGTACGACATACAGTAGAGAAGATTTGACGTGACAGACATTTCTGCTTCCAACTGCGCGCAATAATGCTCGGCTTGAGAAGTGTAGGTTTACTTTATTATTTTTTTACTACTAATGCTATTTCCTACACATCTTCATGTAGTACATGTACATATATAATCGAACACATGTGGAAAATTATATCTATGTATAGGAAAAACTTCAGAAAGAATAACGACATAAATGACGAAACATGATAAGTATTTGCTTTTACTTTAAATGGAGTGGTAATTGCCCTCCTTGTAACAATATATTGTCTGATAATGAAAGGCGTTAGCGACATAAAAGAAATTTTAAACCTTATTTCAATAATTGTCTAAGCGTTTTCTTTCTTAAAAGCTACAAGAGCTTCTATTTGTTTCCTGTTTGTCCCATGTAATCGTTGATTAGGACGAGAATAAGAAGCAGCTTAACAGAATCAATAAATATGGACGAACAATGTCGCTGTTCAATGTCCTAGTGTGTCCGTCTGCCTCAGTGAGAGGTTGAGCCCGCGTGTTGGCGTTACCCAGTGGGAGAGGCATCAGGGCGGCGAGCGCCGGTTGAATAATTGCGCACCAGCCAGCCCGCTTAGCGAGCCGGGATGAGCGATGGACACCCCTGGGCCCCAGGGACAGCAGGCCTGCCAACCCACTGGTGGCGGCTTAACAGGCAGTCTGGTACCGAGGCACCTCCAGTACTTTGCATGGCGTATTCAACGACCAATGAATGGGCGGTGTTGTCCAGACCACTGCAGAGTTTGACAACGAATGCAGTCACATTTACAGACACCAGTATCATAATAGTGAAACACAGGAATTAAAGTAAGTCTGGAACACTGCCTTCTTTATTCTTCCACATGCAGAAATGTTCCTCCATTCTCATTAATTAAAACTTCCGGGCTAAGATGCTGAAGTCCATCAATAAAACTTCTTACTCCCGACGTTTCGTTGCATAGTGCGGGCAACATCTTCCAGGGTGAGTCGACGACTGCCTACTAGGTGGTGGAGGTCCTGCTTATATAGATGGCGCCACCACTTGTCACGTGCTGCCGGCTATGAAGCTATCTTTAACCAACGTCATCTCTCTCGATTACAGGTAATCCTGTTAAAATTATTGTGGTGTTTCTGTATTTCTGTAGCTTCTCTGTACATACGTGTGTAATAATGCGACGTCCTGGCTATCACGCTCGTTTCACTAAATTTTATTTCATACTCACCACGTGTAAAAACATGCTCTGCCACAGCTGACTTGTCTGTGTGACCCAGACGACAGTTCCTATTATGTTACAATATGCGAGTATTAACTCTCCTTTTTGTTGTTCCTATATACACTATGCCACAGTTACAGGGAATTTTATACTCCCCAGGCGTTGCTAGGGGATGTCGTGCGTCTTTCACCGATCGTAAGCATTCGCTAATTTTCTTGGTGGGTCTAAAGACGGTCTGTACTTGAAACCTGACCAAAACTTTCCCAATACGGTCTGTAATTTTGTGGATGAAAGGAAGAAAAACTTTTCCGGCCGACAGTTATTGTTGTGGCTTGTTCTCGGACCCTTTTCTTTTTGGATGGAGAGCTCGATGTATCTCTTTATCGGTGTATCCATTTTTCTTGCACGCTGTTCGCAAATGGTTTAATTCATCTCTCAGATTAATGAAGAATTAGCCTGGCAATTTCAGCTAATGAAGACGCCGGCCGTGAAAGACTACATTCCATGGTTCCTCCATTCTGTTGTCTGTACATATTACAGTGGGTAATCGTCGGGAATGAAATAGTCTTTGTGGGACATGCACAACTACTGTTGCCGCAATATTTCATGGTAAATAATCCGCTGCAGTTGTACAGATCCTTCATACAATCGTTCAAGGCCGATTCTAGGATATGTATGTAATCTTTAAGTGACGTTAGAATACCTAAAGATCCAACTAGTTATATTAAAATACCGATAAAATGAATGGTCTCAAATATTACCAAAACTATACATGCTTCGTTAAGAAATTTCTGCGATCCTGACTTGAATTAGACACTGCAATGTCAGATTACTCTTATTTCTTGCATGGATAGTTACGGGGTAGCTCCCCTCCTTCAGTTCAGTTTTTTCAGCTGGCACGAAACCGTTCACGTCTGATTTTGTATGTATATTGAAGAACATCTTCCATCTGTTCACGTGTGCACATGGCACGGAAGAGATGCTAATCTGATGATGGTAATTCCGAAACGCGTCATTTTTGAGAGCACGCTGTACATGAAGTGTGACCAATAACAAAGAATTTGCGACCCTACCAGCTTCACAGCAGTACTACCTAATCATTTATTCATGGTCCCCTACCTCCTCAGTGACTTTATGTCGCATTTACAAAAGCGATGTAAAGACTGACTCTGAAGTCTTATTTGCTTGAAATCCTTCAGACCGGGGTCGCGATCTACTGTCTTGCAATAGGCATCTGCCTAAGCAAGGAGAGCCGAGATGGCTTCTTTTAAATTTCTTTAATGTTAACGGTTTTGGCAGAATCTGAACGCAACGCAGGTGTAACATATTTTACCATTAACACAAAAATGCTTAATTATCGACGTACGCATCTCCCAGCAACGGTAAGTGAATAAGACGTAATATCACTATGTCAAATTTAAATATTACAAGACATGAAGATAGCATTCTATATTTTCCAAAACCAATATCATTAAATAAATTCAAAACAAGCGAGGTTTTCCTTCTCGGATTTCTATGACAGTGAAGATATTTATTCGACCGGATAATTTACCATGAACGTTTCCTTCCTACGTTCGTAATCCACTCATCTTCCCATTTTAATTTTTTTTTAATGTTCCCCTTCTAATGGTATTCACTTTGGAGTTTCGTGTCCCACTGACACTGAGAAATTAAAACTGGTAATACGTGTTATCACAAACGTTCCTTTCCAAACACTTACCAATTATTACTTACTTATCGAAAAGGAGTTCCAAATTCACCACATCAATAAACATCAAAATATATTTTTCTTACTTGTTAAGTCGTTCGCCTGCCACTTTACATCCTCTTTTAATCGTAGAAACAATGAAATCTCAGTTGCAGATATTAGGAGAGTTTGGCTAGTGATCAGTTCGAGTCCGCGCACTCAGTATTCTAGAGATCAAGTACCTTCCGATTTTATACCTTTCCTGGAGGCTAATTTCTATGACGGTTGAGGTGGTAGTCTGCTTCGCCAGGTGGTCGACCCGTTAGCTCCCCGAGATTCCAATGTGGCCCAGGATCCAAATGAAAACCACAGAGCCATCAGACTTGCCTAGACTGAATACAGCGTCCTGAATTGACTGCACCAAAGAGTGTTTCGCAAAGCACTGGTCAAGGGTTGCAAGGCACTCAGGGAGTCAGTACAAAAAACTATAGACTCCCTGGAGCAGGATCTGAGATGTTGAAGTGCCCGTCAAATGACGACAAGTTCTGCAGTAAACACACTACTCCCACAGTTCAATGACTGTTATTCAACATGCTGACCATGGGCATTGGCATACCCAGCAGGGCCATCGAGTATGGAATCATCTGTGTATACAAATTACGCGCCACTGAACGAATCAGCCTGAAACAGGTGACGGAGATTCAAAGGCGCAACAGCAGATTCCAACCATCGCTGGAGGCGAGGAATGATCCAAGGAGCCGTCTGAGAAGGATAGTGGAAAGTGACATGGATGAGAAGGGATTCAAGAGACGAATGAAGGGAATGAACACGGATCGCAATCAGGTGAACAGACCTCGGACATTGACGTAGGGAGGGGAGTGCAACAGCAGGGAAGAGGAGCCTGCGATTCGGGTGGTAAGCCATGAATACGGGCAACATACAAAGCCAGCAGCTGTTGCTACCGGAATCGCAAGGGAGGAACCCCAACTTCAGCAAGAAGTCTTGCTAGAGGACGCTTACAGAAGACCCCCGTCGCTAAACGGATGCCACTGTGATGAATTGTGTCCAAAACCCGCAGTGCAGATGGACCTGCAGAATCATAACCCACGATGCAATAATCCAGGCGTAGTACAGCTGGAGTGGGGTTGGAGGGGTGGGGTAGCACCCCAAATAGTGTGTCTGAGACAGCGGAGGATCTGTAAGTGTCGCCATCATTTTTGTCGCAGCTGACGAAGATGTGGCACCCAAGTCAATAGCATGTCTGGAAAGCGGTCTCCTTGACGCGAAGGGGTTCTTCATCCAGGTTTAACTCATGGTTCGGGTGAGCTACCCGACGGCGACAAAAGTGGATGACCCGGTTTTTCTTCGCAGAAAATTGGAAACCATTTGCAGAGGCCCAAGACTGGGTCTTTTGTATGGCTCCGTGCAGCCGCTATTCAGTGACGCCAATGCTGCCCAAGCTAAAGTACAGGCAAAAGTCGTCAGCAAACAAAGAGAAAGAGACATATGTCCTCACTGCCGCAGCTAGACCGTTAATAGCAATTAAACATAATGACACACTAAGAACGGAGCCCTGTGGGACGCCGTGCTCTAAAACATGAGTCGAGGAAAGAGAGGTGCCAACCCGAACCTGTAAAGAGCGGAGCAACAAAAGTTCTATATGAGCATCGGAAGTTTACAATGTAAGCTCCATTCGTAAAGTGTTGAGAGAATATGATGACACCAGGTTGTATCATATGCCTTCTGGAAATCGAGAAAGACTGCGACAAGATGTTCTTGCCGAGTAAAAGGTATACAAATAGTTGACTCCAGGGACACAAGATTGTCGATAGTGTAACGACCCTGATGGAAGATTCCCTGTTGTGAGGCCAGGAGATCCCGATCCCCAAGTATCCACATAAGCCGACCACTTACCATACGTTCCAGTATCCAGCCCAGACCATTGGTGAGGCTCACAGTGCGGTAACTTTCAGCAGATATGCTGGGATGATACTTTCCCGCCATTGTGAAGGAAAGGACCTTCAGAGTCAATTATTGACAGTGAAAGTCCAATGGGAGGTGACGGATGAACTCTCTGTGAATACCGTCTAGTCCGGGAGACGTGTTGGGGGATACAGCGAGAGCAGTTTTGAACTCTCCCTCACTAAATTGGGCATTATACAGTTCCTGTCGACGTGCGTGGAATGAAAACTGACTCCGCTCAACCTGCTCTCTGAGAGTGCAGACGTCCACACTGTAGGTTGCAGTCTCAGAGCAACGTGCATAATGCTCTGTGCTCAGCAATAACTGTCGCGTAAGTATAGAGAGCGTCTTGAATTTTGAATAATGGGATTCCACTTGGTGCTTGGTACCCGAAAAGGTGCCGTATTTGCGACCACACTTGAGAAGGGAAGGTGAGGGAACATATGCTGCTCACATATCGCTTCCAAGAGTCTCGCTTACTCTGTTGGATCAGTCGCTTGAAAGCTATCAGATGTTCTAGGGTGGGGTGACGCTGGTGGCACTGGAATGCTCGCTGATGCTCCCAGATAGCTTCTGCGATTTCCCGCGTCCACCAAAGCACAGACTTGGGCCGAAGTGAGCATGTGGTAGGGACAGTTGCCTCAGTGGCGGAAATAATGTTCTCGGATATCCGATGAACTGCCACCTGGTAGCGTAATAATAACCACAGCAGTTGTGGTGTTTAACGTCATTAGACGGGTAATCCTGCCAGTGAGCCCTATGGAGAGACCACTGCAGAGTGAAACTGTGGCAGCGACAAAAGGATGTGAAAATGGTCGCTCCCACAAAGGCCATCGTGGAGCATGCAAGATAGATGCGAGAGTAGGCTCAGACAAGAGAGGGACAGGTGAATGGCTGAGTAAGTGCCACACTAAGGTGCGTGGAGGCTCTACTGTTCAAAAGGCATATGACTAACTGTGCTAAAAGGTTCTCTATGTCTCTACCACAGCCCGTGGTATCAGGTCTACCTGACAAATGGTGGTGGGCATTGAAGTCACCCAAGAGGAGAAATGGTTGGGATAACTGGGCTCGCCGGCCGCGGTGGCCGAGGGGACTCAGGCGCTCCAGTCACGGTCTGCACGGCCAAATCGGTCGTGTGTTCGAGTCCCCCCTTGTGCCGTCCTAGTTTGTAAGTAGTTCGCAAGTAGTTTGTAAGTTTAGGGACGGATGACCCCGTAGGTAAGTCCCATAAGCTATACAAACATTTGATGCAGCGAGATCAGCAGGAGAGACAACAACATCCAGGGGTAGGTAAAGGGAACAAACGGCAAATTCATGTATTTCCCGGATGCGAACTGCCACTGCCTCCATAATCGTGCTGAGAGGATCAGCAGTACTAGGGACGGTGGCAAGGATCTAGACACAAACTCCGCCAGATACCCTGTCACAGATAAAGCGATTTTTGTAATAGCCCAATATCAGCGGAGGGCTGGTGTCTTCTGGTCAGGAATTCAAGTTACCTGCACGTCTACACACAATACTGGGAATCAGCACAACAATTGCTGCATATCGGACAGATGGCGTAAGAAACCGCCACAGTTCCACTGCAGGATCGCTGAGACATGCCAATGTTGAAAGTGCGGTGGGGTCTCAAAGTCCAACGCTTCTGAGGTCTCGGCAATAGTCCTCCAAGCACGAGAGAATCTCCATCTCGTCCTCCGAAGCTGAGGTTTCTGTGGCGACATGGAAGCCAGCAAGGATTTTTTCTTTTTGTTTGTTCAGGAAAGGGTTTTTCAGTGCCCAGCTTCGAATATGATTTTAACATGGATGGTGATGCAACTGTGGCATACGTTGATTTCATACTGACAGGGTGTAGCTTTTCGTGTTTTTTCTTAGTCTATGAATATGACAGCCTGTTCAGGCTCCATTATTTTGCGTTCTGTTTGAAGAACTGTGCAGTTTGTGGAGCAGGGAGAGTGACGCTGGCCGCAGTTAACACAGATCGGAGGACGTCTGGATGAGACGCATGTCCGCACTTCCTCCAGCACTTGAAGCAGCACATAGGAGGAGGAATGTAGGGTATGATATCACACAGGTAGATCATCACCTTGACTTCCTCAGGCAATGAATCACCCTCAAAAGCTAAGATGAATGCACCAGTGGCGACCCTGTCGTCCTTCTGACCCATATAAACACGCCCAATAAATTGCACTCCTCGCCTCTCTAAGTTCTTCCACTGTTCTTCATCGGACTCTAAGAAAAGATCCCTATAGAAGATAATAGCCTGGATAATATTCAGGCACTTTTAGGGGGTGGTGCTAACGTGAAAGTCACCTAGCTTTTCACAGGCAAGCAATGTCCGTGACTGGGCTGGAGACAACGTTGTTACTAGAACAGACCTGGATCTCATCTTCAACATTCCTTCAACCTCCCCAAACTGGTCATCAATGTTCTCTACAAAAAACAAAGGCTTAGTTGTCATAAATGATTCGCCATCTGTGCGACTGCACACCAGGTTTTGTGGCGCATACGCCTCAACGTAAGGATGAGCCCTACATTATTTCCATGGCGTGGCATATGATGGTGCATTAAAGTCTTCCGCACTTTGATACGATAGTTATATGTCCACCACCGTTACTCTGAGGTTTTATTGTGGTCCCAAATATACGTCCATCCAGGCAGAGCCTAATAAAACTGTGATGCGACAGGTTGCTCGTTAGCGACTGTTCAACCTGAACAGCCATGCATTTCCACGGCCCGCTGTTATAGCTGTTAGTATCGTCCTCGCGACCTGGGCGATTAAGCCAAGATCCCCGGGCTCTGAAATGTTCAACGTTCCACCGTCGCGCCGTACGGTGGTCGCTGAGGCACGCACATAGCTTACAGTGTGACGGACCATGCCCGTACTCTGTCCTGCCGTCGACAGACTTGATTCGCGCGTAGCAAAGATTCGAATATATTTCGTATTCTTACGTCAGCGGTAACATGATTATTTTTCATGTGTGTATTATAGTAATTAGATTTAAGCTAAGTAAAGTTGTTGTTATATAATGCTGATGATGACAGGCTACATGCCTGTCAGTAAAGAAACTTAAATCACTGCTGTTTAAAGTATTTATAAAAAAAAAAAAAAAAAAAAAAAAAAAAAAAAAAAAAAAAAAAAAAAAAAAAAAATAGCGTCACACTTCAGACTAACAGTATGATTGTTGTCAGGGTAAATTTACGCAAACTGAATAGGAAAAGTTGTGACCGTATGATCAATGATTCCTAAACCCCTCGTCTTCAAGAAAACACAATACAGCTTTTCAGCATAACAATAAACCCATTCTATTAAGTACAACAATGAAAAAGTTAAACCTTTACAGTATAAAAATGTCACTATAAGATACGATTGCGTTATACTGTAAGGAACAAGTACACTGAATCCATCCCAAACGCGCCCTTCATCCGGAAGGTCACAGAAGCTAGTTTCGGTAATGCCGAAGATTCGGATGATTTCTGGCCGAAACGGAATATTCGGTCGACTCTTCGACAACTGTAAACTGAAAAACTTTTAATTGGATTATGTTGTGCTACGTTTAGCAATAAAATCTTGTCCAGTCTTATTTATTCTTCTTTTTACTTTATTATTATTAATTTATTTAAAAGCTGCAAATGTCCAGCCCGCCGTCGATCAAACGCCCTGAGCTTCCGCGCCGACTGACGGCTAGCGCCGGTTTTTCGCTATGTGTAGATGACACTAAAACTTTCCATTCTTAATTTCTTGTAAAATATGCGTTTCCGATCAATAACAATTAAATATGATAATGTAACGATCCAGCTCATTATGAATCTATTTAATATCGCGAATTTTAAGTGTGGTTTTCTTGAAATCTGTGGGAGTAGTGTGTCAAAATAACTTAACGTACTTTACAATTTTACTGACGCAAACGACCTTCAAAGCTTACCGCCTCCTCGTTTACCCTACTAGTTGTCATTCTGTCTCCTCCTTACCCGAGACAACATAACAACTTTTTGCCAGGCAAGGCCGGTCAACTACTGATCCTGTATGAAAAATCGTTTGGTAACTTTCCTCACGTCAGCACGTTGTAGTTGTCGCCACCGGCGCGAACCTTGTGTGAATGCTCTGAAAAGCTAATCATTTGCATATCACAGCATCTTCCTCCTGTCGGTTAAATTTCGCGTCTGTAGCACGTCATCTTCGTGGTGTAGCAATTTTAATGGCCAGGAGTGTATTTTCTTCTTATTTTCTTCCCGTGAGGCGTGTGGTGGGTCGCAGGATAAAGAATGAAACAATTTCTATTCTTGTCTTCCTTGTTCGCAGGAGAGCTTCTGTGAAGTTTGGAAAGTAGGAGGCGAGGTACTGGCGGAAGTAAAGTTGTGAGGCGGCATCGTGAGTCGTGTCGGGATAGCACAGTCGGTAGTGCGCTTGCCCGCGAAAGGCAAAGGTCCCAGGTTCGAGTCCCGGTTCCGGCACACAATTTTAATCTGCCAGGAAGTTTCAATTTCTATTCTCATTATTATCAGCTGTTCTGACGAATTGCAACTGATGTAGACACGGTCATGTATGTTTTTTAATAAAGTAGCTCCGCAAAAACAATTTATGTGGGGTATGTTTTAGCGATTGGTAACAGGATACTCCGTTGCTGTACCGAAACGAGCATTCCATCATTAATAGAGGAAGTCTTACGAACACAAAAGGAATACAGTGAAACATGTGCTGATGGCTTTTACGTGCACACTAATCGAAAATATCTAATTATTTCTAGCCTTCTAGCCTTAGTTGCAGCAGGACCACACTCAGATTTTTCTAATATATCGCTCAAACCTTTTCCAATTGAACTTTTCTGACACTAGGTCACGTTACGTGTACTGCCACTTCTCCTTCTGAATTAGGAACATCGTGATACACGTGTTTCTGAAAATTTCCTTTCATTAAACTAAAGCGACTTTCCGATTATTCAATGGAAGTACCTTCATGTCACTTTTAGAGATAGTAATGAGTTTGGGCATATCTTAAATGTGAAATTTTAGAATAGAACAGACCTCTGTGAGAGAATAGATGGTAATCCTTCGTTTGCGCCTTCACGTCACTTGACCCGTGCCTCTCACGCTAACACATCCTGTTTAGAGGTGGCTCTGCAGCCGTGCAATATTGCTGCTTTCGGCCGATTACTGGGAGCGCAATAACACGCCATATCACCCGATCCTCGCCAGCAACCTTACTAACATCGGGTTTGCACCTAAGTGGAAAACTTACCTCGGCTTTTTAATTTCATCCAGAAAGCAATATATCTTTTCTCTTTAATCCCTTCGACGCGACTCGCAATTTCAGCGTCCCTCCCTTAAATTACGAGTCACCTCTAACCAGAATAGTAGTAGTTCCAAATGAAAACTAAACCGCAAGATTGCTTTAGTTATTACGTTATTTGTGCAATATTTCAATAATCTTACCTCTGCTTCTCTCTCCTCAAGTTTTCATCGTAATAGTTGTCTTAAATTCGCTATGATTGTAATGTTTGCCTTCTCAAGAACTTCACCTTTTTGTCCTCTTTAAGGGAGAATATTGTCTTGATACTTTTTGTGTAGAGTGCAGTCTTATAATGGTAGTCTCTGCTCACTACTTCTTGCCGCGGAATTGCCAGTCGGTACAGGAAAGGAAACCATTCATAAGTCTACAGAGAAACAATAACTCCAAGATTTGTCCCAACCAGTAAGCAATCGGAAATTTAAAAGACAAATTGTTATTACCATTCAACATAGTGAAATAGAGGAGTTGCGCTGAAATTAAGCATATACGACCTATAGGGTAGAGGTGTCCAACTGACGACCTGCGGGCTGCATGCGGTAGCCCTAGTGTTTCTCTTCGTGGTTCCTGGCCACAAGGTCCCACCCTCAAATGCATTCTTAACGTAAATAATTCTTCGGACATGTTTTATGGACAGCTAAAAATAGTTAGCAACGGGCACCGTATGTCAAAGAACTATTAGTTACCTAACCTGCGCGGGAATAGCCGAGCGGTTGTGGGCGCCTTGTCGGGGACTGCGAGACTGATTCCACCGGAGGTTCGAGTCCTCCCTCGGGCATGTGGGCATATGTGTGTGTATGTGTGTGTGTGTGTGTGTGTGTGTGTGTGTGTGTGTGTGTGTGTATTGTCGATAGGTTAGTTGAAGTTAGTTTAAGTGATTTGTAAGCTTGCGGAGTGATGACCCAAGTAGTTTGCTCACATAGATTTACAAACATTTTCACATTTTGAACTATTCTACGTTACTTGTAGTTTGTTCATGATAAACTGCAAGATACCTCCAGTAGATCTGATCTGAACTAAGGGCCAAGTTAAGACACTTTAAGACGACTGCTGCCAAAACACATCACCCCCCACCCCACCCCCCGCCCCACAATATGACAATTGTGGCTATAAACATTGTTAGTTGTCAACATTGAGAAACCAACTACTGAAACTACTGAAACAATCGAGTAGTTACCATGAATTAAGTACTATAGTGGTACAGGCTACCGGCAGTATCTTTTAGTCTTCTGTTTCAGTATGATAAACGGTTTACATATTTCAAGTATTAAGACGAACGTTTTTCGCTTTTCACTGGCTCGACTCTTTTGAGGTTGAAGAACGTTCGACATCCATGCAGCTAGATTTAATTAATTTATAGAACAATTCAGTTTTTAAAACAAATATCCGAAAGTAGGAAGTATTAGAAACGTATTCTTCTTTAGGTGAAAGGTACTCATAAATAAATTTAAAAGATGCTTCATAAATTTTATGCATTTTTGGTAGTAAATACTGATCTAAGAAACTGTTTCCCTGCATGAAATTGTATAAAACTACTTACATATTGAAACACGTCGTCTGATTGTGTGGTCATGTTCCATTTTGATTTTCTTTAACCTAAAGTTTTTCTGCAACATTAATGCTATCTATTTGTGTGTTAATTATTTTATTCTTTTCATTAATGATCAATGCCCCATGTTTACATATGTTTCCACCCGTGTGATCGAACTTGTGTGTTCATGTGAATGTGTGCTCTTATTATTGACTGACTGCCACGCAGTGGCTTACAGTCACCGCCTCCGGCTTTAGGCCTCGTTTTGCCATAGTTGAGAACGCATGGCTTGGTTTGTCGTCTGCTGGGTGGCCAGAGACAAGCTTACTTGGCAAGGTGACGAGGTGGCCATGTTCTTAGTGTCGTACCAACCTAATCTTGGACGAAAGAGGTGACAGGAGATCTTTCTGGGGGCGGTTGTAGACGGAATTATCTTGGCCAGGTAGCTTTTTGCGCGCTATACATCCGGTGTGTGGCAGGGGGAGGTTTTTCCGTGGCCTTAGAGCGACTCTCCTCTCTTCATTCTGGCTTCGACGAGTGTTGAAATAAGTGCTCTGCCGAAACATGCTCAGGAGAAGGCATGCTTTCTTTGTGACCAGGCAGTCTTGGTTTTTCAGTGATCTCTTGAGTAACTCTTTCGCTATGAGAAGCAAAGAGTTTCTTCATTTACATAACTCGAGTAAATTCAGTGTAAATTTATTATTTACATTTTCATTGCAGTGATGATTGTGTGTCAGGTTTTTCTCAAGTTAGAATACACGTATATGGCCTTCAGCCTTTGTGTAAACCTAGTGTGTTTGAATTTCCTTAGTGTTTTTAACTAACTTTTCACGTTGCGTCTGTATCTGCGAGTATGCTAAATATTTCTCATAGTTTGTAGCTTGAGTCCATCTTTCCTGTCTCCGACTGCACCATGTGCTTTTGTAACGATCGTTACTTGGTCCTTCGGCTATGGTTTTATTAATACTAGCTTTCTTCTATACGAATTCTCGCGTGTGCTCTATTCTCTTATTCCGAATTAATAGCCTTTGTAAATTCTATGTAATTCGGCATCATTGCACACCTCGTGGTACTTAAGAATAGTGAGCCACTGCCTCCCTGAACATTAATTCGTTTAGTAGGCAGTATAATTCGTTTTGTGATCAAGACATGCACCATCTCGTCAAGATGCCGCTGACGCTTCGTTTCGCCACTGCTTTCATGTGTTCCAGAAGAGTAATGTACGGCTTTATGTGCATGTCTGTAAATGTACTGGCTTTATGTGCATGTCTGTAAATGAATGAATGTGCTTTAAGCTACCCATTGTTTATTTGCAAATTTCCTCCCATGTTACCTTCGTATTCATAAATGGCAGAATTTTTTTTAATAAGGGTAGTAATTGTATGACTTAATCACTTTCGTACAAGATGTGTGCTTAATTTGGCCACACCACATTTAGTTGCTACTCCATTTTTTGAATAGATTATGATTTTAAAGCATCAAACCTCTGCTTTCTGATTTCATGCTCCCCGTCCCACGTTTAATGATCATTTATTTTTTTAACATTGATTTTGTGTTTGTTAAAACATTGGCTGCTCCCTTAAGGAGTGAGCAGTTAGATAAATTTCTGTTGTGCATGCACTGTAGCCACTGATAAATTAATTTAGAGCAGCCGTGAGCGTTTTAAGTTTCATTAGCAGATCTCAACTGCCCGAGATCTTGCTAATTTTAATAACAGGCTACTTTCAGTATCTCGATTGAGTGATAAACGTCTTAGTCTTTGAATCCAGATATTGGAAGATTGTTACAATAAAAACTTCAGCACGTTTCAGGAAAAAAAAGAATTACTTTATGATTGTAAATATTCAGTAAATTACATTAGACTAAATAATTATTTCATTTTTCTGCATTAACACTGAAAACTACACTTTTAAGGAAATCTATAATTGTTATGCGGCCCTCATGTACCTGTCCAACTGTCTTCAGTGGACTGCTTCCAAAATGACTTTGACTGTCACAGGGAACCGAAACTATTTTTTACCCAAAAGAATGAACTGACCACAACACAAATCATAAGAACAAAAATCAGGTGATCTTTACAGGCTCATTAAGTGACACAACAAGACAAACTACTATTAAAATTGGTAAATAATGGAACAAATACTCTTCCTTCTCTCTGATAATATATTTTGATAACAGTATATTATTTATCTGAACTATATCCACTTCTACAAGTGTAATCGTGAAATAACACTGAAGTGTTTAACAGGGAATCCATTAAAGCAATTTCATGCCGTTTGATTACACACGCTAAAGTAGAATACTGAAATATTTCCACTATAGCCATGGTCTCTCTTTCATTGTTACAATGATCACTCGCCCTCAGCAGGTGGCAGTAAAATTGATTTCCTCGTGCAGAAGACAAAGTAGCAAGTCAAAAGTTCGTAAGTAGATATCGTTGCAACGAGAAACGTCGTTGTGAATGGTTCCCACACGAACTCGTGCATCTCCAGTCTCCACTATGTCGCTATAACAAAGCAATTTGCGTCTGTTTTCATGTCCTCCGCCAGTCTCACCTAACACGAGTGGATATGTCTAGTGTGAGCGGTCTCTGAGCAGTTCTGTTATACTCAGTAACTACTCTATAACCTGATTTACTACTGAATTCTGAGAGTGCCTGCAAATTCAAGTGTGTGGCACATAATTTTGTATTTTTGCCATGTTCCAATTCGGTACACAAAGTTCAGTCAGTGTGTCACCTACATACAAAGAGTCGTTTACTTATGACCTGTTTTAAACTTCATGTGAATATGCGATGTAATATGTTGGTATGGGACCGCAATCCTGATTTTTTTTCTTTTTATCATTTCGTAACAGCCTTGCTGCGTTTTGGGAGTAATGACTAGCATAGTCTAAGAGCTAAATTTCAACCGCAGATTTTTAATAATCAGATGCAATTTTTCTGGTATTATTGAAGCTCGATACCATCCTATCGATTCAAACGCCAAGACGTTTTGGTTTCTCTTGGGCCTGCAGCACTATAAATGTCATTTAAGGACATTATGCAATAAATCCGAAATGCTGCTTTAAATATAATTATTTTATTACATTATAGGCCTAATTCGGCTTTTAGTGCCATCGTCAGGTGATGTCTGTTGGCCCTGACATCCATATACATCAATGGTTTTATTGCTGTCAGTCATTTATTTATTGCTTTGTATTTTAATAATTGCTGATCACTTATGTTGTTTTAATTTTAATTATTTCAATATTTCTGATGACTTATTTACGTCTTATTTATTTCTTTATTTATTTGCTCCTCTGGTTCTAAAAAAGCTGTCACATCACAACGTAAATAAGTGATCAGAAATATTGCAATAATTACAATTAAAGCAACACAAGTCATCAGAAATATTTCAATTATTAAAATCCAAAGCAATAAATAAATGACTGACAGCAATGAACCATCGATGTATATGGATGTCAGGACCAACAGACGTCACCTGACGATGGCGCTAAAAGCCGAAATAGGCTTATAGTGTAATAAAATAATTATATTTAAAGCAGCACTCCGTATTTATTGCATAATGCCAAGAATGGCACGAAAAATTACAAAAACTACACATGTATCGACGATTACGTCAAAACTATGAGACATGTTGTAGTTATATCAAATTATTCATATTTGTCATGACAGTGTTACCCATATACAAGTAGTTGGTTGCCGCGCGGGAGTAGCCGAGCGGTCTTGAGCACCACGTTACGGATCGCGCAGCCTCCCGAGTAGGAGGTTCGAATCCTCCTCCGGGCATGGATGTGTGTGTAGTCCTTAGATTAGTTTATCTTAGTTTCAGTAGTTTCCACTTAAGGGACTAATAACCGAGCAGTTAGGTCCCGCCGGCCGCGGTGGCCGAGCGGTCTGCGGCGCGCCAGTCACTGTCAGCACGGTCATTACGGTCGGGGTTCGAATCCCGCCTTGGGCATGGATATTTGTGCCGTCCTTAGTATTAGCTACTTCATAAGTAGTTTGTAAGTTTAGGGACTGATGACACCGTAGTTAAGTCCCATAAGCTCTACAAACATTTGAACAGTTTTTAGTTAAGTCCCATAGAATTACAAACATTTGAACATTTTTGAACTAGATGGTTACAAACACTTTAGAATGCCAATATGACAGCTAGTGACGCCGGTGATATTGCATACGGTACTTTTAGTCTACTTAACGTATGCCTATCAGTTCAACAACCAGATAACATCGATGCCAATGAAACATACTTTTGTGATTCGTCTTCCCCGTAACATTTTCTTTGTGCATTTTGCAATTTAGGTTGCTCGAAATTGTAATCCTAGGCATTTAGTGGAATGCATGCCAATTGTGTTGCATTGATTTATCTTGTAAACAAATTTTAACACATTTCGTTTAGTACCACAATCTTTTTATTATTTAAGGTCAATTTTCAATTCTCGCGCAGTACTTGTATCTTCTTTCATCACGTTACTAGTCAATAAATGACAGCGTGAAGTTCAAAACATCAAACTTCACTGCTGATATTATCTCTTAAAAGATTTATATAGAGAAGGGAGAGATGAGTACCCATAACCCTATCCTGTGGAACACGAAACACCACTTCTCCTTTACGAATGCGAAATATTGAATATTTAGAGCGTTTCGGGGCGTTGAAATAAATTCAACAGCAAAGTTGAAATTTTGTGCCGGACCAGGATTCGAACCGAAATTTTCCGCTTCGTGCCAGCGGTTGCCTTGACCTCTTTTTTTTTAATTCTTTTTTTTTAATTATTATTCAGTTGGATCGATGTTTTGTGAAAGTTTGTGCGTTGAGCATATGGCTCAGTCTTCCTATTCAGAGCACGCTAAGCCACCGCGCCCGGCATCCAATTAGGCTACCCAGGCAGACTTCCATTCCAACCCAAATTCTCACTTTCCAGTACACTACT
Organism: Locusta migratoria; assembly: GCA_026315105.1. NCBI lineage: Eukaryota > Metazoa > Arthropoda > Insecta > Orthoptera > Acrididae > Locusta > Locusta migratoria. The sequence continues at coordinate 526,589,396 of CM048747.1, forward strand.
TTGATAGCGTCCCGTGCCCATAGGTTCCTCTCGCTCGCTAGATTCCCGCAAGATATCGAGAGTATGAAGGCATCCGCACTGCAACTGACAAGAGCCATTTGGGGCCGATATGCTGTCTGTTCATATACAATGTTATGACATGCATAGACCTACTACCACACCAAACAACATATTTATTTAAATATTATAATCAACTTTTCTACTAACAAGAACTCATCCATAGTGTAAATGCTCCCGAGGCCGTACATAGTAAATCTGGAATAGACAGGTTCTAATGTGACTGAAACCCAAAATTCTACATAGGTCAAAAACGCAGAAGTTTTGAAATCAAATACAAACGAATATTTTCATCAATTAGACTTGTCAAATTGAACTAATGCAAATTTCCATCCAATATGGCTGCAGAAAATCATTCAGTGACGAATATGGATGATACATTACCCTTTAAATAACTTTATTTCATAAAATTAAAGGCTTTTACATTAAATTAGATGAAATACGTCCCAGAAAACACATTGAGGGTAATTTAAAGTTGTTATTGTTTGTTAAGCTGGTGCGACTTAATTACGGGGTCATCAGTCCCTAAACTTACAAACTACTTATCAACGACCTTATACTAATGACGGCACAAATATCCATGCCCGAGGGGGGATTCGAACCCCCGACCGTAGTGGTCGTGCAGACCGTGACTGGGTCGCCTCAGTCTCCTCGGCCACCGCGGCTGGCTTGAGGATAATTAAAAAAGTCACTGGGGAGGTGTACTTCACATACGTAGGAGTAAATAAATTTATTTTAAGTCTCTGGGACGTTGCTTCTCAGTGGAGATTTGAGTTAGCAAACGGAACGCTCTAATAGCGTAAACTTCATTTCTAATAGTCTCAAAGTGTTTATCACCCTTTAACAGGGTGCTGAATACAGACGTATTATACATCAAACTAGTCTTTAAACATGCCTTGATCTTGGAGGAGATAGGCGTTTTTCTAAACATAACCTGCCAGAACCAAAAACGAACTGAAAAACGATTTGAGGGAAGAGTGGGACAGTGTTTTACAAGAAGTCCTCAAGCGTTTGGTATTCTGCGTGAAAAACATGTTCAAAATTTACTTTACTGACACTGGGAACATTCGTTATGGGAAGACTTACGCTGACGTCTTTGTTTGCAGTCCGACCAGAGTCCAACACACATTTATGTCTGTTATCCACCTTTCCTATTTGTACTACGCTTATAAATTTTTGTTAGAAATGTAGCATTCCACAGGTATTACGTTTGAACTCTTTATTATCCACGTCCGAGGGGGGATTCGAACCCCTGACCGTAGTGGCCGTACAGACTGTGACTAACGCGCCGCAGAACGCTCGGCCACCGCGGCTGACTCCACGTCTTCAGTCAGTGCCTGTGACTATTCCTACCCAACAATTTCTATTTCTCTGTTTTTTTTTTTTTTTTTTTTTTTTTTTTTTTTTTTTTTTTTTTTTGGCAATTTGAAACAATGTATATACTTACTGTTAAGGATACTGTGAATTTAAGTCGATGCGTTATATTTAATTAGTATTTTTTGGTATAATATCATGTTTCGTTACTTTTCTGAAGAGTTATGAACAGAACTTTTGAATAACAACAGATAGGACACTGAAAATTCAAATTAACCACGAACCCATAATACTAATGAAATAGAATGCTTGAAGGTTTTTATAGTACACGCGAATATATGGAAATTCAATACTTTTTAAGCTATCTGACATCCTGTTATTTCAGTGATGAAGTGTCGACCATTATTGCTGCTTCTAATAACGGCACGGAGAATTTCATCTCCATTTTTAGCGACTTTTTGTTTCCATGGTTAATGCGGCCGGTAGAAGTAAATTAGAACGTAATTTCACAACCTTAAAATAATACCTCTATTTGACACGTCTGAAAATTAAATACAGTAGGTAATTCAGTTTTAAATTGTCAGAGCGATGAAGTAATTGGATTTCCTCCGGCTACGAGGACTCTTGTAGTCGACGTCACTGCGTACTCAATTAACGCACACGATATGTGGCACAGGAACTAATTAATAATCTGTTGTCAGTCATAATTTAGTTTTTCGCTGAAGATTGCAAACATTTGTATTCATCAACGGCGAATATTCATGGTAAGTGTCTTCTTTGTAGAGCTCATAATACTATTTATGTCAGTAGAAAGTGTACTGAAAACATGAATAAAATTCAAATGTATTACAATGTCTGACACGAATTTCAATAATTGCATCGACATGACTGGAAGCGAAATTTATTTAAACAAACGAAAGGGTAGATTTTCAGTATTTGAAGGGCTTTGAGTTCTTGAAGATCGAAGTTGTACCCTCCATATCACTGTAAACTGCAATTGCAACTTGACAGTAAGTATTTACAAAGGTATATTCTGTATATATGGAATGCACGCTTCACAATCTATCCATTTCTGAATCTTGTTTTGTAACTACGACCTAATGTTATAAATTTACTAGCCTCAATACACAACAATGTCTGGGTATATATATTTTCAAGTCTTAGGTCAGCCTGTCTCCTCAAGCCCTCCGTCCATTTACTTTTGCCATACTCTGCATTTCAACTGTGTCTGTAACAAATTTCCTGTTATATACATTTCTCTGAATTATTATGACGTAATATCTTATGAACACTATGTCAAACAATAACACGGTTTACCATGTAAGGCTACTGAAATACTAGGAAACCATGATTTGTGTTGCGAATATACACTACATCCACCTCAGGAATAAATCCGATGTAAACACTACACTGTGTATTCTTTCATATCTGTTGGAATCACATTGACTTTCTCCTCACGTCTAAAATAATAAGAACGTGTATATAAGCTCTGCTATTATACAGAACAACTTCGTTACCGGCGCTTTTAACTTTTACAGTACTTGGCAAACTAGCTGGTCTAAACAAACTGCAGCAAAAGGAATTACAGTTAAAACACGAAAATGGGCGTGCAGAGGTAAAAAATAGTCTTTTTTAACAGAATGAAATAAAATACGGCGACTCTGGTAACAAGTAGAATATAGCCTGTTACGATCTGTAAGCAAGATCTCGGGCAGTTGCGATCTGCAAATGTAAGTTAAAACGCTCACGGCTGTTCTAAATTACTTTATGAGTGGCCACAGTACATGCGCAATGGAAATTTATCTAACGGATCAATCCTTAAGGGAGCAGCTAACGTTTTAACAAACACAAAATAAATGTTGAAAATATATGAATAGATACTTAAACATGGCATGGGGAGCTTGAATTCATAAATCAGAGGATTGATACTTTAAATCATAATCTATTCAGTAAAATGAACAATCAAATCAATGTGGTGAGACAAAAAATGTTCAACTGTTTGTATAGTCTATGGGACTTAACTACGGGGTCATCAGTCCCTAAACTTACAAACTACTTATGAGCTACTTACGAACTAGGACAGCACAAATATCCATGCCCGAGGGAGGATTCGGACCCCCAACCATAGTGGCCGGGCAGACCATGACTGGAGTGCCTTAGTCGCCTCAGCCACCGCGGCCAGCTGTGCGGAGACCAAATTAAGCACACACCTTGTACAAAAGTGAATAAAATCATATAATTATTGCCCCTAATAAAATTGTCACTGCACTTTATGAATATGGAGGTAATGTGGAAGGAAATTTGTAAACACACAATGGATACCTGAAAACACATTCATTTATTCACAGACACGGGCATAATGCTTCATGGTACATTACTCTGCAGGCACACTCGATAACAGTGGCGAAACAAAGCATCGATGGTGCTTTGGCGAGATGGCATGCATCTTGATCGCAAATTTAAGTGAACTGTGCACCAAATGAACTCATGTGTGGAAAGGCACCGGCATACTATTCTTAAGTACCACATGGTGAGTGACCATGCAAATTACATAGCATTTGCAAGCAGACATTAATTTAGAATAAGCAACTAAAGCACATGCGAGATTTTGTATAGAAGAAAGCCAGGATTAACAAAAGCATGGCAGAAGGCCAAAGTAGCAACCAATATGAAAGCACGGGGTGCAATCGGTCATAGCAGTCAGGAAACATGGAATCAAGCTAGGAAATCTGAGAAATATTTAGCATACTCACAGATAAAGACACAATATGAAAAGTTAGTTAAAACACGAAGGAAATTCAAACATGCTGGGTTTACACAAAGGCTGAATACCACACATGTGTATTCTAACGTGAGCAAAATCGGACACACAATCATCACTGGAATGAAAATGCAAATAATAAATTTACACTGAATTTACTCGAATTCTGTAAATTAAGAAATGCTTCACCTCTCATAGTGAAAGAATTACTCAAAAAACTTTCACTGAAAACCAAGACAGCCTGATCACAAAGAAAGTAAAGTCTTAAAAGCATGCCTTCCCCTCAGCATGATTCGGCGGAGTACTTACTTCCACAGTAGTTGGAGCCAGAATGAAGAGTGAAGACTGAAGCTCTAAGGCCTTGGGAAAACCTCCCCCCGCCGTACAACGGATGTAGAGCGCGCTAAAGGCGACGCAGAGTGCGTTCGGAGACTACTGTTTACCAACCCTTTCTACCTGAGAAAGACAATTCCCGCTGCAACCGCTCCCAGAGACGTCGCCTGTTACTTCTTTCATCGAAGATTAGGTTGGTATGACACTGAGACATGGTCACCTCGCCATATCGCCAAGCAAGCTTGTCTCTGGCCATCCAGCAGACGCCAGCGCAGACGATAAACGAAGCCATGCGTTGTCAACTACAGCAAAACGAGGTCTAAAGCTCGAGGCGGCAACTGTAAGCCCATGCGCGGCAGTCAGTCAATATTAAGAACAACCTTCCACATTCACATGAACACACAAGTGCAATCACATGTGTGGAAACATATACAAATATGGGACAAACGCCGGCTGCGGTGGCCGAGGGGACTAAGGCGCTCCAGTCACGGTCTGCACGGCCACTACGGTCGGGGGTTCGAATCCCCCCTCGGGCATGGATATTTGTGTCGTCCTAGTTCGTAAGTAGTTCATAAGTAGTTTGTAAGTTTAGGGACTGATGACCCCGTAGTTAAGTCCCATAGACTATACAAACATTTGAACATGGGACAAATATAATAAACATGGGGCGTTGATCGTTAATCAAAAGAATATAATAATTAACACACAGATATATAATATGAATGGTGCGGAAATACTTTAATTTAATGAATAAATGAAAATGGAACACGACCACACATTTAGTGTATGTGTTTCATAGTTATTTAGGGAGCAGGCGGAAATTGTAATATACTTTCGTTCTTAGACAATATATCATATTAAAAACAGGTGTGACGAAAATTCCTGACACAGACAAGTATTTTTGCTTGAGGTATGTGTGATGTAAAAGCGTATTGAAGGGATTTCACCGCACAGTTAAATATTGAAGGCATTGAAAGTTTTACAACCGTCTCTTTATATATACGTATCCGAAAGGATATTTTAGTACTTTCATTGACACCTGATACACTGATGACGATGTGTGACAACAAATGAGGAGAGGCACTCAGAGGTAGCATACCATTTCATAGCAGGAGGACTTATTTTAGTACTTTCATTGACACCTGATACACTGATGACGATGTGTGACAACAAATGAGGAGAGGCGGTCAGAGGTAGCATACCATTTCACAGCAGGAGGACTTATTTTAGTACTTTCATTGACACCTGATACACTGATGACAATGTGTGACAACAAATGAGGAGAGGCGGTCAGAGGTAGCATACCATTTCATAGCAGGAGGACTTATTTTAGTACTTTCATTGACACCTGATACACTGATGACGATGTGTGACAACAAATGAGGAGAGGCGGTCAGAGGTAGCATACCATTTCATAGCAGGAGGACTTATTTTAGTACTTTCATTGACACCTGATACACTGATGACGATGTGTGACAACAAATGAGGAGAGGCGGTCAGAGGTAGCATACCATTTCATAGCAGGAGGACTTATTTTAGTACTTTCATTGACACCTGATACACTGATGACGACGTGTGACAAAAAATGAGGAGAGGCGGTCAGAGGTAGCATACCATTTCATAGCAGGAGGACTTATTTTAGTACTTTCATTGACACCTGATACACTGATGACGATGTGTGACAACAAATGAGGAGAGGCGGTCAGAGGTAGCATACCATTTCATAGCAGGAGGACTTATTTTAGTACTTTCATTGACACCTGATACACTGATGACGATGTGTGACAACAAATGAGGAGAGGCGGTCAGAGGTAGCATACCATTTCATAGCAGGAGGACTTATTTTAGTACTTTCATTGACACCTGATACACTGATGACGATGTGTGACAACAAATGAGGAGAGGCGGTCAGAGGTAGCATACCATTTCATAGCAGGAGGACTTATTTTAGTACTTTCATTGACACCTGATACACTGATGACGATGTGTGACAACAAATGAGGAGAGGCGGTCAGAGGTAGCATACCATTTCATAGCAGGAGGACTTATTTTAGTACTTTCATTGACACCTAATACACTGATGACGATGTGTGACAACAAATGAGGAGAGGCGGTCAGAGGTAGCATACCATTTCATAGCAGGAGGACTTATTTTAGTACTTTCATTGACACCTGATACACTGATGACGATGTGTGACAACAAATGAGGAGAGGCGGTCAGAGGTAGCATACCATTTCATAGCAGGAGGACTTATTTTAGTACTTTCGTTGACACCTGATACACTGATGACGATGTGTGACAACAAATGAGGAGAGGCGGTCAGAGGTAGCATACCATTTCATAGCAGGAGGACTTATTTTAGTACTTTCATTGACACCTGATACACTGATGACGATGTGTGACAACAAATGAGGAGAGGCGGTCAGAGGTAGCATACCATTTCATAGCAGGAGGACTTATTTTAGTACTTTCATTGACACCTGATACACTGATGACGATGTGTGACAACAAATGAGGAGAGGCACTCAGAGGTAGCATACCATTTCATAGCAGGAGGACTTATTTTAGTACTTTCATTGACACCTGATACACTGATGACGATGTGTGACAACAAATGAGGAGAGGCGGTCAGAGGTAGCATACCATTTCATAGCAGGAGGACTTATTTTAGTACTTTCATTGACACCTGATACACTGATGACGATGTGTGACAACAAATGAGGAGAGGCGGTCAGAGGTAGCATACCATTTCATAGCAGGAGGACTTATTTTAGTACTTTCATTGACACCTGATACACTGATGACGACGTGTGACAAAAAATGAGGAGAGGCGGTCAGAGGTAGCATACCATTTCATAGCAGGAGGACTTATTTTAGTACTTTCATTGACACCTGATACACTGATGACGATGTGTGACAACAAATGAGGAGAGGCGGTCAGAGGTAACATACCATTTCACAGCAGGAGGACTTATTTTAGTACTTTCATTGACACCTGATACACTGATGACAATGTGTGACAACAAATGAGGAGAGGCGGTCAGAGGTAGCATACCATTTCATAGCAGGAGGACTTATTTTAGTACTTTCATTGACACCTGATACACTGATGACGATGTGTGACAACAAATGAGGAGAGGCGGTCAGAGGTAGCATACCATTTCATAGCAGGAGGACTTATTTTAGTACTTTCATTGATACCTGATACACTGATGACGATGTGTGACAACAAATGAGGAGAGGCGGTCAGAGGTAGCATACCATTTCATAGCAGGAGGACTTATTTTAGTACTTTCATTGACACCTGATACACTGATGACGACGTGTGACAAAAAATGAGGAGAGGCGGTCAGAGGTAGCATACCATTTCATAGCAGGAGGACTTATTTTAGTACTTTCATTGACACCTGATACACTGATGACGATGTGTGACAACAAATGAGGAGAGGCGGTCAGAGGTAGCATACCATTTCATAGCAGGAGGACTTATTTTAGTACTTTCATTGACACCTGATACACTGATGACGATGTGTGACAACAAATGAGGAGAGGCGGTCAGAGGTAGCATACCATTTCATAGCAGGAGGACTTATTTTAGTACTTTCATTGACACCTGATACACTGATGACGATGTGTGACAACAAATGAGGAGAGGCGGTCAGAGGTAGCATACCATTTCATAGCAGGAGGACTTATTATAGTACTTTCATTGACACCTGATACACTGATGACGATGTGTGACAACAAATGAGGAGAGGCGGTCAGAGGTAGCATACCATTTCATAGCAGGAGGACTTATTTTAGTACTTTCATTGACACCTGATACACTGAAGACGATGTGTGACAACAAATGAGGAGAGGCGGTCAGAGATAGCATACCATTTCATAGCAGGAGGACTTATTTTAGTACTTTCATTGACACCTGATACACTGATGACGATGTGTGACAACAAATGAGGAGAGGCGGTCACAGGTAGCATACCATTTCATAGCAGGAGGACTTATTTTAGTACTTTCATTGACACCTGATACACTGATGACGATGTGTGACAACAAATGAGGAGAGGCGGTCAGAGGTAGCATACCATTTCATAGCAGGAGGGCTTATTTTAGTACTTTCATTGACACCTGATACACTGATGACGATGTGTGACAACAAATGAGGAGAGGCGGTCAGAGGTAGCATACCATTTCATAGCAGGAGGACTTATTTTAGTACTTTCATTGACACCTGATACACTGATGACGATGTGTGACAACAAATGAGGAGAGGCACTCAGAGGTAGCATACCATTTCATAGCAGGAGGACTTATTTTAGTACTTTCATTGACACCTGATACACTGATGACGATGTGTGACAACAAATGAGAAGAGGCGGTCAGAGGTAGCATACCATTTCATAGCAGGAGGACTTATTTTAGTACTTTCATTGATACCTGATACACTGATGACGATGTGTGACAACAAATGAGGAGAGGCGGTCAGAGGTAGCATACCATTTCATAGCAGGAGGACTTATTTTAGTACTTTCATTGACACCTGATGCACTGATGACGATGTGTGACAACAAATGAGGAGAGGCGGTCAGAGGTAGCATACCATTTCATAGCAGGAGGACTTATTTTAGAACTTTCATTGACACCTGATACACTGATGACGATGTGTGACAAAAAATGAGGAGAGGCGGTCAGAGGTAGCATACCATTTCATAGCAGGAGGACTTATTTTAGTACTTTCATTGACACCTGATACACTGATGACGATGTGTGACAACAAATGAGGAGAGGCGGTCAGAGGTAGCATACCATTTCATAGCAGGAGGACTTATTTTAGTACTTTCATTGACACCTGATACACTGATGACGATGTGTGACAACAAATGAGGAGAGGCGGTCAGAGGTAGCATACCATTTCATAGCAGGAGGACTTATTTTAGTACTTTCATTGACACCTGATACACTGATGACGATGTGTGACAACAAATGAGGAGAGGCGGTCAGAGGTAGCATACCATTTCATAGCAGGAGGACTTATTTTAGTACTTTCATTGACACCTGATACACTGATGACGATGTGTGACAACAAATGAGGAGAGGCGGTCAGAGGTAGCGTACCATTTCATAGCAGGAGGACTTATTTTAGTACTTTCATTGACACCTGATACACTGATGACGATGTGTGACAACAAATGAGGAGAGGCGGTCAGAGGTAGCATACCATTTGATAGCAGGAGGACTTATTTTAGTACTTTCATTGACACCTGATACACTGTTGACGATGTGTGACAACAAATGAGGAGAGGCGGTCAGAGGTAGCATACCATTTCATAGCAGGAGGACTTATTTTAGTACTTTCATTGACACCTGATACACTGATGACGATGTGTGACAACAAATGAGGAGAGGCGGTCAGAGGTAGCATACCATTTCATAGCAGGAGGACTTATTTTAGTACTTTCATTGACACCTGATACACTGATGACGATGTGTGACAACAAATGAGGAGAGGCGGTCAGAGGTAGCATACCATTTCATAGCAGGAGGACTTATTTTAGTACTTTCATTGACACCTGATACACTGATGACGGTGTGTGACAACAAATGAGGAGAGGCGGTCAGAGGTAGCATACCATTTCATAGCAGGAGGACTTATTTTAGTACTTTCATTGACACCTGATACACTGATGACGATGTGTGACAACAAATGAGGAGAGGCGGTCAGAGGTAGCATACCATTTCATAGCAGGAGGACTTATTTTAGTACTTTCATTGACACCTGATACACTGATGACGATGTGTGACAACAAATGAGGAGAGGCGGTCAGAGGTAGCATACCATTTCATAGCAGGAGGACTTATTTTAGTACTTTCACTTACACCTGATACACTGATGACGATGTGTGACAACAAATGAGGAGAGGCGGTCAGAGGTAGCATACCATTTCATAGAAGGAGGACTTATTTTAGTACTTTCATTGACACCTGATACACTGATGACGATGTGTGACAACAAATGAGGAGAGGCGGTCAGAGGTAGCATACCATTTCATAGCAGGAGGACTTATTTTAGTACTTTCATTGACACCTGATACACTGATGACGATGTGTGACAACAAATGAGGAGAGGCGGTCAGAGGTAGCATACCATTTCATAGCAGGAGGACTTATTTTAGTACTTTCATTGACACCTGATACACTGATGACGATGTGTGACAACAAATGAGGAGAGGCGGTCAGAGGTAGCATACCATTTCATAGCAGGAGGACTTATTTTAGTACTATCATTGACACCTGATACACTGATGACGATGTGTGACAACAAATGAGGAGAGGCGGTCGGAGGTAGCATACCATTTCATAGCAGGAGGACTTATTATAGTACTTTCATTGACACCTGATACACTGATGACGATGTGTGACAACAAATGAGGAGAGGCGGTCAGAGGTAGCATACCATTTCATAGCAGGAGGACTTATTTTAGTACTTTCATTGACACCTGAAACACTGATGACGATGTGTGACAACAAATGAGGAGAGGCGGTCGGAGGTAGCATACCATTTCATAGCAGGAGGACTTATTTTAGTACTTTCATTGACACCTGATACACTGATGACGATGTGTGACAACAAATGAGGAGAGGCGGTCAGAGGTAGCATACCATTTCATAGCAGGAGGACTTATTTTAGTACTTTCATTGACACCTGATACACTGATGACGATGTGTGACAACAAATGAGGAGAGGCGGTCAAAGGTAGCATACCATTTCATAGCAGGAGGACTTATTTTAGTACTTTCATTGACACCTAATACACTGATGACGATGTGTGACAACAAATGATGAGAGGCGGTCAGAGGTAGCATACCATTTCATAGCAGGAGGACTTATTTTAGTACTTTCATTGACACCTGATACACTGATGACGATGTGTGACAACAAATGAGGAGAGGCGGTCAGAGGTAGCATACCATTTCATAGCAGGAGGACTTATTTTAGTACTTTCATTGACACCTGATACACTGATGACGATGTGTGACAACAAATGAGGAGAGGCGGTCAGAGGTAGCATACCATTTCATAGCAGGAGGACTTATTTTAGTACTTTCATTGACACCTGATACACTGATGACGATGTGTGACAACAAATGAGGAGAGGCGGTCAGAGGTAGCATACCATTTCATAGCAGGAGGACTTATTTTAGTACTTTCATTGACACCTGATACACTGATGACGATGTGTGACAACAAATGAGGAGAGGCGGTCAGAGGTAGCATACCATTTCATAGCAGGAGGACTTATTTTAGTACTTTCATTGACACCTGATACACTGATGACGATGTGTGACAACAAATGAGGAGAGGCGGTCAGAGGTAGCATACCATTTCATAGCAGGAGGACTTATTTTAGTACTTTCATTGACACCTGATACACTGATGACGATGTGTGACAACAAATGAGGAGAGGCGGTCAGAGGTAGCATACCATTTCATAGCAGGAGGACTTATTTTAGTACTTTCATTGACACCTGATACACTGATGACGATGTGTGACAACAAATGAGGAGAGGCGGTCAGAGGTAGCATACCATTTCATAGCAGGAGGACTTATTTTAGTACTTTCATTGACACCTGATACACTGATGACGATGTGTGACAACAAATGAGGAGAGGCGGTCAGAGGTAGCATACCATTTCATAGCAGGAGGACTTATTTTAGTACTTTCATTGACACCTGATACACTGATGACGATGTGTGACAACAAATGAGGAGAGGCGGTCAGAGGTAGCATACCATTTCATAGCAGGAGGACTTATTATAGTACTTTCATTGACACCTGATACACTGATGACGATGTGTGACAACAAATGAGGAGAGGCGGTCAGAGGTAGCATACCATTTCATAGCAGGAGGACTTATTTTAGTACTTTCATTGACACCTGATACACTGATGACGATGTGTGACAACAAATGAGGAGAGGCGGTCAGAGGTAGCATACCATTTCATAGCAGGAGGACTTATTTTAGTACTTTCATTGACACCTGATACACTGATGACGATGTGTGACAACAAATGAGGAGAGGCGGTCAGAGGTAGCATACCATTTCATAGCAGGAGGACTTATTTTAGTACTTTCATTGACACCTGATACACTGATGACGATGTGTGACAACAAATGAGGAGAGGCGGTCAGAGGTAGCATACCATTTCATAGCAGGAGGACTTATTTTAGTACTTTCATTGACACCTGAAACACTGATGACGATGTGTGACAACAAATGAGGAGAGGCGGTCGGAGGTAGCATACCATTTCATAGCAGGAGGACTTATTTTAGTACTTTCATTGACACCTGATACACTGATGACGATGTGTGACAACAAATGAGGAGAGGCGGTCAGAGGTAGCATACCATTTCATAGCAGGAGGACTTATTTTAGTACTTTCGTTGACACCTGATACACTGATGACGATGTGTGACAACAAATGAGGAGAGGCGGTCAGAGGTAGCATACCATTTCATAGCAGGAGGACTTATTTTAGTACTTTCATTGACACCTGATACACTGATGACGATGTGTGACAACAAATGAGGAGAGGCGGTCAGAGGTAACATACCATTTCATAGCAGGAGGACTTATTTTAGTACTTTCATTGACACCTGATACACTGATGACGATGTGTGACAACAAATGAGGAGAGGCGGTCAGAGGTAGCATACCATTTCATAGCAGGAGGAGGGAATTACTGTTTTTCATCAAAATATACAGGGTATCAGAGATAAAGTTAATGAAATGCTTATTGATACTGATTCTGACATTATTGGTATTTCAGAGCACTTTTTAAGTGGTGTGACAATTCAGAGACTTCCTTTGCCAGGATACAGGTTAGCTGCCTTTTACTCTAGGAGTTCCTTGCAGTGTGGGGGTGTGGCCATGTATGTAAAAAACGATTTTTCATCGGAGTCAATCGATTTTTCTAAACACTGCACAGAACAGATATTTGAATGTTGTGCAGGAATTGTTAATGTTAATGGAACTAAACTAGTAATAGTTGTTATTTATAGATCCCCTGACTCAGATTTTAAAATGTTTCTGCCCAAGCTGGAATTGGTTCTGGGTTCACTGTATAGGAAGTATAAAAATTTAATTGTGTGTGGAGATTTCAACATTAATTGTGTAGGTGATAGCTCAAGGAAACGTCAGCTGTTAGATCTATTTAATTCCTATAACATGATGCAAACAGTATTTTTTCCAACGAGAGAGCAAGGAAATAGCAGTTCTACCATTGACAATATTTTTGTTCATTCTTCATTATTAGAGGGGCACTCTGTCAGCAGAATAGTAAATGGCCTATCAGACCACGATGCCCAACTTTTAATTCTAAAAAGTATTTGTTCTCAAACAAATGTTAAACATAAATATCAACTACTCAGAAAAGTTAATCCAGTTGCAATTGAGACCTTTTTAAGCCTAATTAAGGAACAAGAATGGCAGGATGTTTATAGTGCTGATAATGCAGATGATAAATATAATGCTTTTCTGAACACATTTATTATGCTATTTGAAAGTTGCTTTCCACTAGAACGCTCAAAACAGGGTACTTTCAGTAACAGACAGCCAGGGTGGATGACAAAGGGGATAAGAGTATCATGTAGAACTAAGCGGGAGTTGTATCAAAATGTTAGAAGCAGTCAGAATGAAGATGCAGTAGCTCATTACAAACGGTACTGTAAGGTTCTGAAAAATGTCATTAAGAATGCAAAAAGTATGTGGTACGCAAAAAGAATAGCAAACTCTCGGGATAAAATTAAAACTATCTGGTCAGTCGTGAAGGAAGTGTCTGGTCAGGAGCAGCAGGTAGAAGATATAACGTCAGTGCGTAGTAGGAATGTTTCTGTTACTGACAAGTTAGATATATGTGCAATATTCAATAATCACTTTCTGAATATAGTAGAGGAACTAAACAAAACTCTAGTTTCTACAGGTAATCATATAACGTTTTTAGAAAATGCGTTTCCGAGGCTGTTGCCTGAAATGATCCTTCATGATACTTCCATAGGTGAGATTGAGTCAATAATTAAATCACTAAAGACTAAAGACTCTTGTGGATATGATGGGGTATCTAGCAGAATTCTAAAGTACTGTTCTCCATATGTTAGCCCAGTACTAAGCCATATTTGTAATTTTTCCTTTCGGAATGGTCAGTTTCCTAACAGATTAAAGTACTCAGTAGTGAAACCGCTTTATAAAAAAGGTGAAAGGGATAATGTAGACAACTATAGACCTATTTCTATGCCATCGGTTTTTTCCAAAGTTATTGAAAAGGCTGTATATTCAAGATTAATTGTTCATTTCAGTTCACATAATTTCCTGTCAAACGTACAGTTTGGTTTTAGAAGTGGTTTAACGACCGAGAACGCTATATTTTCGTTTCTCTGTGAGGCACTTGATGGGTTAAATAAGAGGCTACGGACATTAGGCGTCTTCTTTGATTTAACAAAAGCGTTTGATTGTGTTGATCACAAAATATTGTTGCAGAAGTTGGAACATTATGGAATACGGGGAGTAGCCCACAACTGGTTCACCTCTTACTTTAATAATAGACAACAGAAGGTAATTCTCCGCAATGTAGAAAATGGCTATGACGTGCAATCCCAATGGGGCACAATTAAGTATGGGGTGCCCCAGGGGTCTGTTTTGGGACCATTGCTGTTTCTTATTTATATAAATGATATGCCTTCGAGTATAACAGGTGATTGTAAAATATTTTTGTTTGCTGATGATACCAGCTTGGTAGTGAAGGATGTTGCTCGTAATATTGACACAGTATCAAATAATGCAGTTCAAGAGATAAGTTCATGGCTAATAGAAAACAAGTTGATGTTAAATCACAGTAAAACTCAGTTCTTACAATTTCTAACACATAATTTGACGAAATCTGACATTATGATTACACATAATGGGCATGTGATAAGTGAGACTGAACAGTTCAAATTTCTAGGTGTTCATATAGACAGTAAGCTGTCATGGAAAGCCCATGTTCAGGATCTTGTTCCAAAACTAAATTCTGCTATATTTACCATTAGAACAATATCTGAGATAAGTGATTTTTCAACACGAAAAGTAGTCTATTTCGCTTACTTTCACTCACTTATGACGTACGGCATTGTTTTTTGGGGTAACTCGCCTGATGCAAAAAGGATATTTCTGGCTCAAAAACGGGCGGTTCGAGCAATATCTGGTGTAAGTTCGCGAACGTCATGTCGACCACTTTTCAGTAGTCTGGGAATTTTGACTCTGGCGTCACAACACGTTTTTTCTTTAATGTCGTTTGTTGTTAATAATATCAGCTTATTCCCACGAGTTAGTAGCTTTCACTCGGTGAATACTAGACAGATGTCTAATCTACATTTGCACCGCACCACCTTAACACTTGTGCAGAAAGGGGTGCAGTATTCTGCGGCATCCATTTTCAATAAGCTGCCACAAGAACTTAAGAATCTTAGCACTAATCCACATGCTTTCAAATCTAAATTGAAGAGTTACCTCGCGGCTCACTCCTTTTATTCTGTCGAGGAACTCCTAGAAAAGTTAAACAATTAAGCTAATTTATTTTTTCTTTATTGATTCTTTTCACTTTTTCTATTACCATTATTGTGTAACAATTAATGTATTGACTTGTTCCATGACCATGGAGTCTTACTCCTGAAGTGGGTCCTATGGAACAGAATAAATAAATAAAATAATAAAATAATTTTAGTACTTTCATTGACACCTGATACACTGATGACGATGTGTGACAACAAATGAGGAGAGGCGGTCAGAGGTAACATACCATTTCATAGCAGGAGGACTTATTTTAGTACTTTCATTGACACCTGATACACTGATGACGATGTGTGACAACAAATGAGGAGAGGCGGTCAGAGGTAGCATACCATTTCATAGCAGGAGGACTTATTTTAGTACTTTCATTGACACCTGTTACACTGATGACGATGTGTGACAACAAATGATGAGAGGCGGTCAGAGGTAGCATACCATTTCATAGCAGGAGGACTTATTTTAGTACTTTCATTGACACCTGATACACTGATGACGATGTGTGACAACAAATCAGGAGAGGCGGTCAGAGGTAGCATACCATTTCATAGCAGGAGGACTTATTTTAGTACTTTCATTGACACCTGATACACTGATGACGATGTGTGACAACAAATGAGGAGAGGCGGTCAGAGGTAGCATACCATTTCATAGCAGGATGACTTATTTTAGTACTGTCATTGACACCTGATACACTGATGACGATGTGTGACAACAAATGAGGAGAGGCGGTCAGAGGTAGCATACCATTTCATAGCAGGAGGACTTATTATAGTAATTTCATTGACACCTGATACACTGATGACGATGTGTGACAACAAATGAGGAGAGGCGGTCAGAGGTAGCATACCATTTCATAGCAGGAGGACTTATTTTAGTACTTTCATTGACACCTGATACACTGATGACGATGTGTGACAACAAATGAGGAGAGGCGGTCAGAGGTAGCATACCATTTCATAGCAGGAGGACTTATTTTAGTACTTTCATTGACACCTGATACACTGATGACGATGTGTGACAACAAATGAGGAGAGGCGGTCAGAGGTAGCATACCATTTCATAGCAGGAGGAATTATTTTAGTACTTTCATTGACACCTGATACACTGATGACGATGTGTGACAACAAATGAGGAGAGGCGGTCAGAGGTAGCATACCATTTCATAGCAGGAGGACTTATTTTAGTACTTTCATTGACACCTGATAAACTGATGACGATGTGTGACAACAAATGAGGAGAGGCGGTCAAAGGTAGCATACCATTTCATAGCAGGAGGACTTATTTTAGTACTTTCATTGACACCTAATACACTGATGACGATGTGTGACAACAAATGATGAGAGGCGGTCAGAGGTAGCATACCATTTCATAGCAGGAGGACTTATTTTAGTACTTTCATTGACACCTGATACACTGATGACGATGTGTGACAACAAATGAGGAGAGGCGGTCAGAGGTAGCATACCATTTCATAGCAGGAGGACTTATTTTAGTACTTTCATTGACACCTGATACACTGATGACGATGTGTGACAACAAATGAGGAGAGGCGGTCAGAGGTAGCATACCATTTCATAGCAGGAGGACTTATTTTAGTACTTTCATTGACACCTGATACACTGATGACAATGTGTGACAACAAATGAGGAGAGGCGGTCAGAGGTAGCATACCATTTCATAGCAGGAGGACTTATTTTAGTACTTTCATTGACACCTGATACACTGATGACGATGTGTGACAACAAATGAGGAGAGGCGGTCAGAGGTAGCATACCATTTCATAGCAGGAGGACTTATTTTAGTACTTTCATTGACACCTGATACACTGATGACGATGTGTGACAACAAATGAGGAGAGGCGGTCAGAGGTAGCATACCATTTCATAGCAGGATGACTTATTTTAGTACTGTCATTGACACCTGATACACTGATGACGATGTGTGACAACAAATGAGGAGAGGCGGTCAGAGGTAGCATACCATTTCATAGCAGGATGACTTATTTTAGTACTTTCATTGACACCTGATACACTGATGACGATGTGTGACAACAAATGAGGAGAGGCGGTCAGAGGTAACATACCATTTCATAGCAGGAGGACTTATTTTAGTACTTTCATTGACACCTGATACACTGATGACGATGTGTGACAACAAATGAGGAGAGGCGGTCAGAGGTAGCATACCATTTCATAGCAGGAGGGCTTATTTTAGTACTTTCATAGACACCTGATACACTGATGACGATGTGTGACATCAAATGAGGAGAGGCGGTCAGAGGTAGCATACCATTTCATAGCAGGAGGTCTTATTTTAGTACTTTCATTGACACCTAATACACTGATGACGATGTGTGACAACAAATGAGGAGAGGCGGTCAGAGGTAGCATACCATTTCATAGCAGGAGGACTTATTTTAGTACTTTCATTGACACCTGATACACTGATGACGATGTGTGACAACAAAAGAGGAGAGGCGGTCAGAGGTAGCATACCTTTTCATAGCAGGAGGACTTATTTTAGTACTTTCATTGACACCTGATACACTGATGACGATGTGTGACAACAAATGAGGAGAGGCGGTCAGAGGTAGCATACCATTTCATAGCAGGAGGACTTATTTTAGTACTTTCATTGACACCTGATACACTGATGACGATGTGTGACAACAAATGAGGAGAGGCGGTTAGAGGTAGCATACCATTTCATAGCAGGAGGACTTATTTTAGTACTTTCATTGACACCTGATACACTGATGACCATGTGTGACAACAAATGAGGAGAGGCGGTCAGAGGTAGCATACCATTTCATAGCAGGAGGACTTATTTTAGTACTTTCATTGACACCTGATACACTGATGACGGTGTGTGACAACAAATGAGGAGAGGCGGTCAGAGGTAGCATACCATTTCATAGCAGGAGGACTTATTTTAGTACTTTCATTGACACCTGATACACTGATGACGATGTGTGACAACAAATGAGGAGAGGCGGTCAGAGGTAGCATACCATTTCATAGCAGGATGACTTATTTTAGTACTGTCATTGACACCTGATACACTGATGACGATGTGTGACAACAAATGAGGAGAGGCGGTCAGAGGTAGCATACCATTTCATAGCAGGATGACTTATTTTAGTACTTTCATTGACACCTGATACACTGATGACGATGTGTGACAACAAATGAGGAGAGGCGGTCAGAGGTAACATACCATTTCATAGCAGGAGGACTTATTTTAGTACTTTCATTGACACCTGATACACTGATGACGATGTGTGACAACAAATGAGGAGAGGCGGTCAGAGGTAGCATACCATTTCATAGCAGGAGGGCTTATTTTAGTACTTTCATTGACACCTGATACACTGATGACGATGTGTGACATCAAATGAGGAGAGGCGGTCAGAGGTAGCATACCATTTCATAGCAGGAGGTCTTATTTTAGTACTTTCATTGACACCTGATACACTGATGACGATGTGTGACAACAAATGAGGAGAGGCGGTCAGAGGTAGCATACCATTTCATAGCAGGAGGACTTATTTTAGTACTTTCATTGACACCTGATACACTGATGACGATGTGTGACAACAAAAGAGGAGAGGCGGTCAGAGGTAGCATACCATTTCATAGCAGGAGGACTTATTTTAGTACTTTCATTGACACCTGATACACTGATGACGATGTGTGACAACAAATGAGGAGAGGCGGTCAGAGGTAGCATACCATTTCATAGCAGGATGACTTATTTTAGTACTGTCATTGACACCTGATACACTGATGACGATGTGTGACAACAAATGAGGAGAGGCGGTCAGAGGTAGCATACCATTTCATAGCAGGAGGACTTATTTTAGTACTTTCATTGACACCTGACACACTGATGACGATGTGTGACAACAAATGAGGAGAGGCGGTCAGAGGTAGCATACCATTTCATAGCAGGAGGACTTATTTTAGTACTTTCATTGACACCTGATACACTGATGACGATGTGTGACATCAAATGAGGAGAGGCGGTCAGATGTAGCATACCATTTCATAGCAGGAGGACTTATTTTAGTACTTTCATTGACACCTGATACACTGATGACGATGTGTGACATCAAATGAGGAGAGGCGGTCAGAGGTAGCATACCATTTCATAGCAGGAGGACTTATTTTAGTACTTTCATTGACACCTGATACACTGATGACGATGTGTGACAACAAATGAGGAGAGGCGGTCAGAGGTAGCATACCATTTCATAGCAGGAGGACTTATTTTAGTACTTTCATTGACACCTGATACACTGATGACGATGTGTGACAACAAATGAGGAGAGGCGGTCAGAGGTAGCATACCATTTCATAGCAGGAGGACTTATTTTAGTACTTTCATAGACACCTGATACACTGATGACGAAGTGTGACATCAAATGAGGAGAGGCGGTCAGAGGTAGCATACCATTTCATAGCAGGAGGTCTTATTTTAGTACTTTCATTGACACCTAATACACTGATGACGATGTGTGACAACAAATGAGGAGAGGCGGTCAGAGGTAGCATACCATTTCATAGCAGGAGGACTTATTTTAGTACTTTCATTGACACCTGATACACTGATGACGATGTGTGACAACAAAAGAGGAGAGGCGGTCAGAGGTAGCATACCTTTTCATAGCAGGAGGACTTATTTTAGTACTTTCATTGACACCTGATACACTGATGACGATGTGTGACAACAAATGAGGAGAGGCGGTCAGAGGTAGCATACCATTTCATAGCAGGAGGACTTATTTTAGTACTTTCATTGACACCTGATACACTGATGACGATGTGTGACAACAAATGAGGAGAGGCGGTCAGAGGTAGCATACCATTTCATAGCAGGAGGACTTATTTTAGTACTTTCATTGACACCTGACACACTGATGACGATGTGTGACAACAAATGAGGAGAGGCGGTCAGAGGTAGCATACCATTTCATAGCAGGAGGACTTATTTTAGTACTTTCATTGACACCTGATACACTGATGACGATGTGTGACAACAAATGAGGAGAGGCGGTCAGAGGTAGCATACCATTTCATAGCAGGAGGACTTATTTTAGTACTTTCATTGACACCTGATACACTGATGACCATGTGTGACAACAAATGAGGAGAGGTGGTCAGAGGTAGCATACCATTTCATAGCAGGAGGACTTATTTTAGTACTTTCATTGACACCTGATACACTGATGACGGTGTGTGACAACAAATGAGGAGAGGCGGTCAGAGGTAGCATACCATTTCATAGCAGGAGGACTTATTTTAGTACTTTCATTGACACCTGATACACTGATGACGATGTGTGACAACAAATGAGGAGAGGCGGTCAGAGGTAGCATACCATTTCATAGCAGGATGACTTATTTTAGTACTGTCATTGACACCTGATACACTGATGACGATGTGTGACAACAAATGAGGAGAGGCGGTCAGAGGTAGCATACCATTTCATAGCAGGAGGACTTATTTTAGTACTTTCATTGACACCTGATACACTGATGACGATGTGTGACAACAAATGAGGAGAGGCGGTCAGAGGTAGCATACCATTTCATAGCAGGAGGACTTATTTTAGTACTTTCATTGACACCTGATACACTGATGACGATGTGTGACAACAAATGAGGAGAGGCGGTCAGAGGTAGCATACCATTTCATAGCAGGAGGGCTTATTTTAGTACTTTCATTGACACCTGATACACTGATGACGATGTGTGACATCAAATGAGGAGAGGCGGTCAGAGGTAGCATACCATTTCATAGCAGGAGGTCTTATTTTAGTACTTTCATTGACACCTGATACACTGATGACGATGTGTGACAACAAATGAGGAGAGGCGGTCAGAGGTAGCATACCATTTCATAGCAGGAGGACTTATTTTAGTACTTTCATTGACACCTGATACACTGATGACGATGTGTGACAACAAAAGAGGAGAGGCGGTCAGAGGTAGCATACCATTTCATAGCAGGAGGACTTATTTTAGTACTTTCATTGACACCTGATACACTGATGACGATGTGTGACAACAAATGAGGAGAGGCGGTCAGAGGTAGCATACCATTTCATAGCAGGATGACTTATTTTAGTACTGTCATTGACACCTGATACACTGATGACGATGTGTGACAACAAATGAGGAGAGGCGGTCAGAGGTAGCATACCATTTCATAGCAGGAGGACTTATTTTAGTACTTTCATTGACACCTGACACACTGATGACGATGTGTGACAACAAATGAGGAGAGGCGGTCAGAGGTAGCATACCATTTCATAGCAGGAGGACTTATTTTAGTACTTTCATTGACACCTGATACACTGATGACGATGTGTGACATCAAATGAGGAGAGGCGGTCAGATGTAGCATACCATTTCATAGCAGGAGGACTTATTTTAGTACTTTCATTGACACCTGATACACTGATGACGATGTGTGACAACAAATGAGGAGAGGCGGTCAGAGGTAGCATACCATTTCATAGCAGGAGGGCTTATTTTAGTACTTTCATTGACACCTGATACACTGATGACGATGTGTGACATCAAATGAGGAGAGGCGGTCAGAGGTAGCATACCATTTCATAGCAGGAGGTCTTATTTTAGTACTTTCATTGACACCTGATACACTGATGACGATGTGTGACAACAAATGAGGAGAGGCGGTCAGAGGTAGCATACCATTTCATAGCAGGAGGACTTATTTTAGTACTTTCATTGACACCTGATACACTGATGACGATGTGTGACAACAAAAGAGGAGAGGCGGTCAGAGGTAGCATACCATTTCATAGCAGGAGGACTTATTTTAGTACTTTCATTGACACCTGATACACTGATGACGATGTGTGACAACAAATGAGGAGAGGCGGTCAGAGGTAGCATACCATTTCATAGCAGGATGACTTATTTTAGTACTGTCATTGACACCTGATACACTGATGACGATGTGTGACAACAAATGAGGAGAGGCGGTCAGAGGTAGCATACCATTTCATAGCAGGAGGACTTATTTTAGTACTTTCATTGACACCTGACACACTGATGACGATGTGTGACAACAAATGAGGAGAGGCGGTCAGAGGTAGCATACCATTTCATAGCAGGAGGACTTATTTTAGTACTTTCATTGACACCTGATACACTGATGACGATGTGTGACATCAAATGAGGAGAGGCGGTCAGATGTAGCATACCATTTCATAGCAGGAGGACTTATTTTAGTACTTTCATTGACACCTGATACACTGATGACGATGTGTGACATCAAATGAGGAGAGGCGGTCAGAGGTAGCATACCATTTCATAGCAGGAGGACTTATTTTAGTACTTTCATTGACACCTGATACACTGATGACGATGTGTGACAACAAATGAGGAGAGGCGGTCAGAGGTAGCATACCATTTCATAGCAGGAGGACTTATTTTAGTACTTTCATTGACACCTGATACACTGATGACGATGTGTGACAACAAATGAGGAGAGGCGGTCAGAGGTAGCATACCATTTCATAGCAGGAGGACTTATTTTAGTACTTTCATAGACACCTGATACACTGATGACGATGTGTGACATCAAATGAGGAGAGGCGGTCAGAGGTAGCATACCATTTCATAGCAGGAGGTCTTATTTTAGTACTTTCATTGACACCTAATACACTGATGACGATGTGTGACAACAAATGAGGAGAGGCGGTCAGAGGTAGCATACCATTTCATAGCAGGAGGACTTATTTTAGTACTTTCATTGACACCTGATACACTGATGACGATGTGTGACAACAAAAGAGGAGAGGCGGTCAGAGGTAGCATACCTTTTCATAGCAGGAGGACTTATTTTAGTACTTTCATTGACACCTGATACACTGATGACGATGTGTGACAACAAATGAGGAGAGGCGGTCAGAGGTAGCATACCATTTCATAGCAGGAGGACTTATTTTAGTACTTTCATTGACACCTGATACACTGATGACGATGTGTGACAACAAATGAGGAGAGGCGGTCAGAGGTAGCATACCATTTCATAGCAGGAGGACTTATTTTAGTACTTTCATTGACACCTGACACACTGATGACGATGTGTGACAACAAATGAGGAGAGGCGGTCAGAGGTAGCATACCATTTCATAGCAGGAGGACTTATTTTAGTACTTTCATTGACACCTGATACACTGATGACGATGTGTGACAACAAATGAGGAGAGGCGGTCAGAGGTAGCATACCATTTCATAGCAGGAGGACTTATTTTAGTACTTTCATTGACACCTGATACACTGATGACCATGTGTGACAACAAATGAGGAGAGGTGGTCAGAGGTAGCATACCATTTCATAGCAGGAGGACTTATTTTAGTACTTTCATTGACACCTGATACACTGATGACGGTGTGTGACAACAAATGAGGAGAGGCGGTCAGAGGTAGCATACCATTTCATAGCAGGAGGACTTATTTTAGTACTTTCATTGACACCTGATACACTGATGACGATGTGTGACAACAAATGAGGAGAGGCGGTCAGAGGTAGCATACCATTTCATAGCAGGATGACTTATTTTAGTACTGTCATTGACACCTGATACACTGATGACGATGTGTGACAACAAATGAGGAGAGGCGGTGAGAGGTAGCATACCATTTCATAGCAGGATGACTTATTTTAGTACTTTCATTGACACCTGATACACTGATGACGATGTGTGACAACAAATGAGGAGAGGCGGTCAGAGGTAACATATCATTTCATAGCAGGAGGACTTATTTTAGTACTTTCATTGACACCTGATACACTGATGACGATGTGTGACAACAAATGAGGAGAGGCGGTCAGAGGTAGCATACCATTTCAGAGCAGGAGGGCTTATTTTAGTACTTTCATTGACACCTGATACACTGATGACGATGTGTGACATCAAAGAGGAGAGGCGGTCAGAGGTAGCATACCATTTCATAGCAGGAGGTCTTATTTTAGTACTTTCATTGACACCTGATACACTGATGACGATGTGTGACAACAAATGAGGAGAGGCGGTCAGAGGTAGCATACCATTTCATAGCAGGAGGACTTATTTTAGTACTTTCATTGACACCTGATACACTGATGACGATGTGTGACAACAAAAGAGGAGAGGCGGTCAGAGGTAGCATACCATTTCATAGCAGGAGGACTTATTTTAGTACTTTCATTGACACCTGATACACTGATGACGATGTGTGACAACAAATGAGGAGAGGCGGTCAGAGGTAGCATACCATTTCATAGCAGGATGACTTATTTTAGTACTGTCATTGACACCTGATACACTGATGACGATGTGTGACAACAAATGAGGAGAGGCGGTCAGAGGTAGCATACCATTTCATAGCAGGAGGACTTATTTTAGTACTTTCATTGACACCTGACACACTGATGACGATGTGTGACAACAAATGAGGAGAGGCGGTCAGAGGTAGCATACCATTTCATAGCAGGAGGACTTATTTTAGTACTTTCATTGACACCTTATACACTGATGACGATGTGTGACATCAAATGAGGAGAGGCGGTCAGATGTAGCATACCATTTCATAGCAGGAGGACTTATTTTAGTACTTTCATTGACACCTGATACACTGATGACGATGTGTGACATCAAATGAGGAGAGGCGGTCAGAGGTAGCATACCATTTCATAGCAGGAGGACTTATTTTAGTACTTTCATTGACACCTGATACACTGATGACGATGTGTGACAACAAATGAGGAGAGGCGGTCAGAGGTAGCATACCATTTCATAGCAGGAGGACTTATTTTAGTACTTTCATTGACACCTGATACACTGATGACGATGTGTGACAACAAATGAGGAGAGGCGGTCAGAGGTAGCATACCATTTCATAGCAGGAGGACTTATTTTAGTACTTTCATTGACACCTGATACACTGATGACGATGTGTGACAACAAATGAGGAGAGGCGGTCAGAGGTAGCATACCATTTCATAGCAGGAGGACTTATTTTAGTACTTTCATTGACACCTGATACACTGATGACGATGTGTGACAACAAATGAGGAGAGGCGGTCAGAGGTAGCATACCATTTCATAGCAGGAGGACTTATTTTAGTACTTTCATTGACACCTGATACACTGATCACGATGTGTGACAACAAATGAGGAGAGGCGGTCAGAGGTAGCATACCATTTCATAGCAGGAGGACTTATTATAGTACTTTCATTGACACCTGATACACTGATCACGATGTGTGACAACAAATGAGGAGAGGCGGTCAGAGGTAGCATACCATTTCATAGCAGGAGGACTTATTTTAGTACTTTCATTGACACATGATACACTGATGACGATGTGTGACATCAAATGAGGAGAGGCGGTCAGAGGTAGCATACCATTTCATAGCAGGAGGTCTTATTTTAGTACTTTCATTGACACCTGATACACTGATGACGATGTGTGACAACAAATGAGGAGAGGCGGTCAGAGGTAGCATACCATTTCATAGCAGGAGGACTTCGGTAGTAAGCCACGGCAACACTATATTCTACAGCGCGTTTACTGACCCTTTAGGCCAAACCATCCTGGGCTTACATTTTAGCAAAGTAATGCTCTCCCCCATGCGGTGGGTTTCAACTGCTTGACCAACAATAATTCGGACAGGAAGGTCACAGCATCTCTCCCTAAATGACATACTAGCAGCATCAAGGACAGGATACTACATCAAAAATGATTGTAAATCTATCGGACCAAACTGCGTGGTCATCAGTCCGTAGCTTACAAACTACTTAACCTAAGGTAAACTAACCTAAGGACAACACACACATCCATGCCCCAGGGAGGACTCGAACCTGCGACGGCAAGCAGTCGCGCGCTCCGCAGCGAGGCTCCTTAGACCGCTCGGCTACTCCACCGCGGCGATACTCCAGGAACCAGTTGAGTTTGACGATATGATTCTCCAATCACACAGCTCTTTCTCTCGAATAACCGACTCAGTTTCTTTCGAAATGCAATTATTTATTTCTCTGGACACGTACAGGGTTTTATAGAACTGATGTCATTATCATGAAATCTGTTTTTATATTTCCTATTTAGTAGACTTGATTAAAGAGAATAAATTCATTGTTTTGAATATTAAGATGATGGTTATGTTTAATGAGGAGTTCCAAAATTTAAAGTTAGAAGAAAAGGAGGTAAGTTTAGGGTTTTACGTTCCATTGACAGCTTGGTCATTAGAGGTGACCTTCCCGCTCGGTTTATTTGCGTAATTAGGAGAGGAAGGTTATCGGCCGTGCCGTTTCAAAGGTACCTCCCAGGCATTTTTCAGGCATGATTTATATTCCAGTCAAATTAGGGTTTCACAAAGGTTTTGGCATTCTAATTGATGTGTGAAAAGTCTCATAAAGTGTCGTGTCGGCGTCTTAAGTTATTAAAGATCAAAGGTCACTAAAATCAGTTTTTCGCAAATATCTCGCTTCCTATGCGTTAAATGGTATTTGCATCTCGGATAAAAGGTTTAGAGCTTGAAATTCTCTACAATTTTTGTTTTAAACATTTTTTTGTGCAATTCATCCTTTTTAGATAGAGCGCGGAGAGCGCACAAGTCACAGCGCTCAGACATATAAGACGTAATACATGTCAACTGCGAATCCCAATCAATGGTACGTTGAATAAAACAATTAAAATTGTAAATAAATTTCATCATTTACGAATTAATACACAATTTTAATAATACTTACTTATTTCAAGTAATTACAAACTCATGAATTCCATACGTTAAGTATATTTTAATTCTGTTCCAATGTATCGTAACAATATTTATGTAGAAAATAATTTTAGTATTTTTTTCTGTTAAATGTGTAAAGTTTCTGGAGACGCGTTACACTCTTCCAGAGAATAGTTGCAGGCAAAAAGTTTGAAAGTAATCTTCAGGAATATCTTAAATACGAACTAAGTCCGTATCCAACATCTTTATTTGATAATAATGGCATGAGGAAAACCACGAAAGCGACATTATATCACAAAATGAGACCTATCGATATCGATCGATCTTGATGAATGTAATGTAACATATATTATCGATGGTGGATTTCTTCTGCATCGCGTCATATGGAGCAAAGACGATACTTTCACCGTTGTTTTAGATAAACATATAAAGTATTTACAAACTCATTATGGCTCAAGAATGGTTGTTATATTTGCGGATACTCGGACTACAGTAGAAATACTAAAGCTATGGAACAACTAAGAAGAACTTCTTTCAGAATCGTATGAAGTTCACTTTGAGGAAACAACGATTGTGCCAATCAACCAACAGAAATTTTTATCAAATCGATGTAATAAAAAAAGCTAATTGACTTACGTGGTGAGAAATTAAAAACTGTTAGTATCACTTCGAAACAAGCCAGAGATAATGCTGATGTTTGCATAATCGAAACAGGGTATTGAAGAATCAGAGCACAAGAAAGGATTGCCGTCATCGTAGGAGTAGATACTGATATGCTTGTCATTTTAATTAGACGTGCTCAATCACATCAACAAGAAATTTTCTTTAAAAAAATTGGTAAAGGCAATGTTAAAACACAAATATACACCTCCAAAAGTTTTGAACATTATCCCCGTTGTAAAAAACACATTTTACTTTTGCACGCATTGAGTGGCTGTGACACGACATCTGCGTTGTTTAAGAAAGGCAAAAAAACTTTTGTTAAAATATTGGACAAACTTCTAGATTTGGATCACCTAGCTCAAGTAGTTCAACAAGAAAATTGCCCTGCGCAAACGTTACTTGAAAATGGAGTACGTATCTTGTTGGCAATATATAACGCTCCAAAATCTGAAGACAGTATAGATCATCTTCGATACACGCAATTTGTTAAATTAACAAAACTTAATAAACCTGCGCAACTATCAAATCTGCCACCAACTAGTGCAGCAGCTCATCAACATATCAGTCGTGCTTACTACCAAGTACAAACCTCGTTAGGAAACTGTATAGAACCCCAGGAATGGGGTTGGGTGCTGCAGAATTAACATTTGGAGCCAATACTAATAATATTACCACCTGAACCAGACGAGCTCCTGAATACAATATTTTTCAACTGCAAAAATGGTCGTGGTTCGCGCTGCGGGTGCAAGAAATCTGGGATGCAATGTTCTTCAGCTTGTGGCCAGTGTCATGGGCAAGCTTGCCTCAATACGTCATCACACCAGAACCATCTCGAAGAAGAAAGTGCATATGACCCCGAAATGTTGGAAGGTTTAGAGACGACGATCGTCGATTACGAGGATGATGATAATGAAATGGACGTTTTCGAGCGACCGAATGAAGACGACGATGATGATCAAGAAGATGAAAATGGAGACCTATATATTAAATAAAGTGAATAAAAATCCTCCTCACGTTTGAACTTTTAATTGTAATAAAGGAATCATACATGACTACTAAATAAAGATTTACATAAAACGTATTTCCTCGTTTTTTTATTTAATATATTTTTGCTTCAAATATAATTAAGTCTTCGTTATAGTTAATTTTATTCTTTTCTACATGAAACATAACTAAGATATATTAGAATATAATTAAAATATACTTGAAGTATTTGGCTTCATAACTTTATAATTTCATGAAATAAGTAAATATTATTAAACAAATCTTTTTGATTTATGAATTATATTATGAAATATTGAACATAATTCATAAAGAATGCAGGTTTGTATTGTAATTGTTGCACTGATTTATTAACTTTAAACATGTGGTGTCGCACAAGTACAAAGTGCGCGCCACCTACTTTCGCCGCGCGCCGCCAGGCACGCACGGCGCGGCGTTCTCGCGACGACGGCCACGAGCGCCCTCTGCGACGACTCCGCTCGTGGCCACCACTGAAGGACATCGTGCACTTCGCACTTCGGACTGAGATAGCAACGAGTTAGGACTTTCGTAATCAGATAGGCACCATTGAAGACTTTGCTATTGTACAGGCACTAGGCAGGCCTCTAACAACTATGTATCAACATTCTGCAGTACTATGTAAAAGTTAAGTATTTTTACATTCTGTGCAATATATATCTC
This sequence comes from Locusta migratoria, assembly GCA_026315105.1. NCBI lineage: Eukaryota > Metazoa > Arthropoda > Insecta > Orthoptera > Acrididae > Locusta > Locusta migratoria. Next base: position 526,619,571 of record CM048747.1, read on the forward strand.
TTTCTAATTTACTCTAGTGTTTATAGTTTCTGGCTGCTCCCCTCCGTACCTGCACCAGCGTGCTATTTTTGTTACTGTGTCGGTCTCGTTCCACTCGGCCACCGACACCTACGACGAGGCTGGGACACAAAAGCGGCGACGAAGTCGGGACACAAAAGTGGCGACGAGGATGGGATACAAAAGCGGCGACGAAGTTGGGACACAAAAGTGGCGACGAGGAGTGATAGACGACCCGTGGACCAGCCCGCTTGCAGCAGCCAGACAGCAGCAGTCGGAGCACGCAGAAATTGCTCCCGCCCACCCACCCTTATTATCATAAGATTTTTGGGGAAAGATATTTTGTTACGTGTTTTGTGGACTTTTTTGTTGCGGAGCGAGTCCTCTTTCATATTGCATTTGTGTTTTGTTATAAGTTACTTGTATACGCGGCGCCTAATCGGTCAGCGTGGCCACTACCCCGAACCCAAACTTAATGGAAATTATTCAGTTACAGACGGCGCAAATAACACAACTTCTCCAGGCTGTGGCCCAGCTCACGGCGCAAGCAGCTAACCAACAACAACAGCCGCCGCTTCAGCAACCCACATCTGCCGCCGCACCGCTTCCGACGTTCCGCCAGTACAACGAACGTGAGGAAGAATGGAGCGACTACTTCGCACAGTTTAAAGAACTCGTCGCGGCTCATCAAATTACAGGTCAGAAAGTGAAGCATCTGCTATTATCTGTGGTGGGCACCAACACCTTCGTGTTACTGAAAAAACTTTTCCCGCACGCATCTCCTCGTGATGTAGACTTTGAACAAATAGTAGAGGCACTAAATGCTCATTATGAGAGAAAAGTTCTTGTAGCCGCTGCACGGTATCGATTTTTCAGACTTAAAAAATTACCGCAGCAGTCACACCAAGAGTGGATTACGGAATTGAAGGGCTTAACCCGCCAATGTAAATTTACTTGCTCTTGTGGACTTTCGTATAGTGACGTGATGTTGAGGGATGCGATTACGCAGAATATTCAGGACCCCAGAATTAGAGCAGCGATTCTGAAACAGTCTGACCCTTCATTAGACAGTGTACTGCAGCTTATTGAAGCGCATGATACTTTTGACTTAGCAGATGTAGAAATGCAAAGCCACAGTGTTAATTCAGTGCGCCGCAACGGACGCTTTCCTAGCCGTAGTTCTCAGTGTAGCACTAGTGATTCTTACAATAGTACAGGCCGTGCTGAACAGACAGTGAACCGTAGCCAGAGTAAAAGTGCGACGCAAAGGTCGCCCCGTAGTGTTAGACACAGTAATTTGCATAACGGGCGCCAACGCTCATTTCAGAAAAATGTACGTAAATCTTGCCCCCAGTGTGTGTCTCGCCACAAGCGTGCTCATTGCCCTAGTCGCAACGCAACCTGTTATCAATGTGGCAAATCAGGACATGTACAGTCTGTGTGTATGCAAGTTAAAAACTCAAAGAACGGTGCCGTTAGGAATAGTGCTTCGCACAGTGCGAGAACGGTTCATACTGTAAATGTCATACACGCTGAGGATTTGGGCAGTGTTTCTCTGGATTCAAAAGTGCAAAACAATTTTTCTGCGCCTATGGCAAAACTATATAGTGCACCACGTAGCAAGCGCCGACGAGCGCGTAAAACAGTGCAACGGAAAAGGGTTCGGGACAAGCAAAATGACTATTAACAGTGCATTCCTGTAGTGAAAATAGTGCCTTCTGCAACTGCTCCTTGTAATAGTGCCCAGTACTGTGTAGCTAGTGACAGTGGACACCAAGTAGCTACTCAAAAGTGTAGTGCAGTAGTTAGTACATCTGGAGTAGCTTCGCATTGCGCGGACGCCGATCCGGCGGTAGTGTCATCTAGTGACAGTGTGGTTAATCCGCTGCGTGCCGAGTCTGCGCCGCTTACTTCACTACGCGGCCCGCGCAGACGCAGCAAACAAACCGTAGCAGACGTTGCCCACATTCGCGCACCTGTCGAGCGCCGCAAGCAAAAACTGTTTGTGACTCTCTTCATAGAAAATAAGACGGTGCAATTTCAGCTTGATACTGGTTCCGCTGTCACACTAATGAATAAAGAAACTTATGAACTACTGGGTTCGCCAAAATTGTCGCCGTCACAGCAAGTGTTAACAGCGTACACAGGACAAACTATTCCGTTGCTAGGAACGTGTAGCCTGCCTGCCTCTTTTCAAGGTGTAACAAAAACAGTTGCTTTTGTAGTTCTTCAGGCCAAATCTACGCAGAATATTTTTGGACTAGATGCTTTTGACTTGTTTGGTTTATCAATTCAAAGAGATGTGCTTCAAATTTCGTCAATAGTGCCTCAGGATAAAATCAATGCATTATGTGACAAATATAGTGACTTGTTTTCGCCGGAACTAGGTTATGCAAAAGACTTCGTGGCACATGTAACTTTAAAAGAATCTGCAGTTCCAAAATTTCGTAAAGCTAGACCAGTGCCTATCGCATTGCGTGATACAGTTGCCGAAGAACTTCAACGTTGGCAAGATAGTGGGGTGATTTCTCCTGTTTCTGCGAGTCAGTGGGCCTCGCCTATAGTAATTATACCCAAGCCGTCAGGAAAACTTCGTCTCTGTGCGGACTTAAAATCAACAGTGAACAGTCAAACAATTGTAGACACTTACCCTCTGCCCAGACCTGAGGAACTTATGGACAAATTAGGACAGTCTCGCTTCTTTTCCAAGATTGATTTAGCAGAGGCATACTTACAAATTCCACTTGATGACGAGTCAAAAAAATTTTTCGTCATTAATACTCACATGGGCCTTTTTCAATTTCAACGCCTACCCTTTGGCAGTTCTTCCGCTCCCGCTATTTTTCAGCGTTTTTTGGAACAGCTGACAGTTTCCGTACCGTGTTGTTCGAACTATTTAGATGACATTGTGGTGTCCGGACGTACAGTTGAAGAACATTTAGCAAACCTGGAGTGCCTTTTCAAAGTGTTGACTGCAGCAGGTCTACGTTGCAATAAAGCAAAGTGTTCGTTTTTTTCAAACTGAAATAGAGTACCTAGGCCATGTGATTAATGCCCAAGGAATTCATCCCTTACAGTCACATCTTAGAGCAATCAAAGACTTGCCTCCTCCTAAGAATGTGCATGAATTGCAAGCAGTAATGGGAAAGCTTAACTATTATTTCAGGTTTATTCCCAATGCCTCTCAGATTGCAGCTCCACTGCATCACTTACGTAGGAAGAATGTTCCTTTTGTATGGTCCAAAGATTGTCAGGTTGCCTTTGACAAACTAAAGTCTGCACTACTCAGTGATGCATGTTTGATTCCCTTTGACCCACAGAAGCCTGTAGTGTTAGCAGTTGATGCCTCGTCATACGGTGTGGGCGCGGTTCTGTCACATCGTATTGGATGTCATGATCGTCCTATAGCCTTTGCATCCAAGCTACTGACGCCAACGCAACAGAATTACAGTCAGATAGAAAAGGAGGCCTTAGCAATCATTTACGGCGTCACAAAGTTTCATGATTATCTGTATGGCAGAAAATTCTATTTGTTGACAGACCACAAGCCTCTCACGTCGTTGTTCTCACCCACAAAGCCAATTCCGCCACGTACGGCACAAAAGCTTCAGAGATGGTCCTTGATATTGTCTAATTATCAGTATGAGATTTTGTACCGACCTACCACTAAACATGTTAACGCGGACACACTTTCCCGACTTCCGGTTGGCCAGGATGTGTCGTTTGATTCTTCAGAAATGGCATGTTGTCAGATAGACTGCAGAGATGCTTCCGCTGTCGCAGATTTCCCTTTGAACTCTCGTCGGGTTGCACAGGAAACAGCTGCGGATGCGGACCTAAGTGTGGTAGCACGTTTTGTTCGCTCAGGGTGGCCTGCCAGAGCCAAAGACATTGATCGGCCTCTGGTTCGACGTTATTTTGCACAACGTCATGCATTGTCTTTAAGTCAGGGTGTACTGTTGTTGCATACCGACAACGACCAAACAAGAGTGATTGTTCCTCGTTCCCTGCAACGAGAAGTGTTACGCCTCCTGCATCAAGGACATTGGGGCATTGTTAGGACAAAGCAACTGGCCAGACGTCATTGTACCTGGGTTGGTATGGACGCTCACATAGAGAGCATGACATCACAGTGTACAGTTTGTGCGGAGCATCAGGCGGCTCCTCCACAGCGTTTCTCAGACTGGCCACGCCCCAAGGGACCATGGCAACGTTTACATATTGACTTTGCCGGACCATTCTGGAATACGCGCTGGTTAATTGTTGTAGACGCTTTCAGCAAGTTTCCTTTTGTGATTGCCATGAACTCAACGACGGCGTCTAGTACAATCAGTGCCTTAACATCAGTGTTTTGCATCGAAGGTTTGCCTGAAACTATCGTCAGTGACAATGGACCTCAGTTTGTTAGTGCGGAATTTCAACAGTTTTGTCGTGTGAATGGCATTCAGCATATCACCACCGCACCTTTTCACCCTCAGTCCAATGGTGAAGCAGAACGTTTCGTTCGAACATTCAAGTCTCACATGGAGAAGATGAAAGGTCAGCACTCCAGGCAGCAAGCTCTTCAAATTTTCCTGTCTACGTATCGGTGCATGCCACGTGACGGCCCGTCTCCTGCCGAACTGCTACACGGTCGCCGTCACCGCACTCTCCTTCACCTGCTGCAGCCTCCCACGCACCGAGTCGGTTCGTATGGCGCTACGCGTTTTCAGGTTTCTACGCCGGTGCTGTACAGGGTGTTTGCTGGAAACAAGAAGACATGGTTGCCGGCACCATTCAGCGCGTGCTCGGTAGCAATATGTATGTTGTACGTTCTTCCACAGGGTCGGAGCTGCGGCGCCACGCAAACCAATTGCGCCTGCACAGGCCGCGCGATCCTGTCTCCGGTTTCTTGATTCCAGACCCAGTTCACCGCCAGGGAGCACAACCACATCGTTCGTCCCCGGACTACGAGATCCCTATGGACGTTGACGTACATCCGACGCAGTCGTCGCCGCCGCTGTCGCCGCAGCAGATGACAGCGTCACCGAGAGGGACTCCGGGACCGTGCGGGCCCCCCCAGCTTGGGCCACGCACCTCAGAAGAAGATGACCTGCTCCCTCTGGGCGGGGGCGGGCGCCCTTCCCCAGGTTTCGGCGGGTTCCCTGGAGGATCTCGAGGCGGATGCCGGGGCGCGGACGGCGTCTCGATCCCGGCCTCAGCTACGACGCCCGTCCCACCAGTAACGCCCCCGCCCAGGCCCTCCTCCCAGTGCCGTCGCCGTGGCCCTCAGCCCTACGCCACGACGGCGCGGCGGTTTGGGGGGGAGGGGTGTGGTGTCGCACAAGTACAAAGTGCGCGCCACCTACTTTCGCCGCGCGCCGCCAGGCACGCACGGCGCGGCGTTCTCGCGACGACGGCCACGAGCGCCCTCTGCGACGACTCCGCTCGTGGCCACCACTGAAGGACATCGTGCACTTCGCACTTCGGACTGAGATAGCAACGAGTTAGGACCTTCGTAATCAGATAGGCACCATTGAAGACTTTGCTATTGTACAGGCACTAGGCAGGCCTCTAACAACTATGTATCAACATTCTGCAGTACTATGTAAAAGTTAGGTATTTTTACATTCTGTGCAATATATATCTCTTTCTAATTTACTCTAGTGTTTATAGTTTCTGGCTGCTCCCCTCCGTACCTGCACCAGCGTGCTATTTTTGTTACTGTGTCGGTCTCGTTCCACTCGGCCACCGACACCTACGACGAGGCTGGGACACAAAAGCGGCGACGAAGTCGGGACACAAAAAAACAATTTACCATTGACTGGGATTCGTGATTGACTTGCATGACGTCTTATATGTCTGAGCGCTGTGACCTGTGCGCTCTCCGCGCTCTATCTAAAAAACGATGAATTGCACAAAAAAAGTTTAAAACAAAAATTGTATACAATTTCATGCTCTACAACTTTTATCACAGATGCAAATACCATTTAACCCATAGAAAGCGAGATATTTGCGAAAAACTGATTTTCTTGACCTTTAACCTTTAATATCTTAAGACGCGGACACGAAATTTTATGAGACTTTTTACACATCATTTAGAATGCCAAAACAAAGGTTTATGCAAATATTCAGCTTGTTACCTCTCATTCCGAGGTTGACGCCTTTTTTCGGCTTATTTTACTGGACTATTAGGGAAATCATGGAAAATTCAAATCTGGATGGCTGGAGGTGGATTTCAACCTACGTTCTCCAGAATGCGAGTCCAGTGTGCTAACTACTGCACCACCTCGCTTCTTAGTGGTGCGCTTGAGTTTGGGATCCTGTGAACGGAGAAGCTAGCTTACAGAGAAAATAAAAACACCATCACACCACTGCGTATTTTTTATCGTAGACTAGCAGTAAACCTGGCGTTGCCCGAGTGTTTATTTATCCTATACTCTCGTAGTCCACATCCCCTCCCCCCCCCCTCTCCCCGCATACACCTCTTTCTCTCACATCTTTCGGTTCGTTTCCGCCTTTACTTCTCTCGGTAAAGTTTTCTACAAGTTTGTCAAGTACCATACAAACATTTATGTACCCAGTGATCTTCCTCTTGGTTGAAAGGTCATGTGTGCAAAAATTCATAAACATTGGAGAAAAACTATGCATTTTTCTAAAACTCGGTAAGTTACGTACCCTCCACCATACACCGAACGAAAATTTATACAGATACTGACATTCCTCTTGTTTGTAAGTTAGAGTGCGCAAACATCGGAACAAAACTATTGATTTCTATGCAATGGAAACACATTGGAAAACGCACTCTGTCGTTCTCAAATACTCCAGTTTTATTTCATACAACCATTGTTCTGAGAATAACGGAAACAACGAAAAAAGGATCTGTGAAATCGGTCGAGCAGTTCTCAAGTTGTGGCGCGACCAAGGTATTTAGGGATCCATTTTTATGTTAGAAAGTACCCTCCCCCATGCACCGTATGAAACTTAAAGTAGACTGTGACCTTCCTCTTGTTTTGAGGTCAAGCGTGGGAATTTTCGTGAAGATCGGTATGAAGCTGTAGATTTCGTGAGTCTGTATGAGAAGTATGCTCCGCCATCACTTATCTCAAAATGCTGTCTTAGCTGACGTTTTCTGCCTATAAACTACATTCTTGCCAAATTTCACTTTCATAGGTGAAGTAGTTATCGAGATTTCGTGTTTAGTCAGTGAGTGAGTGTTGTTTCGCTTTTGTATATATGGAGATTAAGAAAATAGACAGCTTAATTTTGGATGAAAGAGAATTAAGGCAGACGTGCAGACAAAAATAAATAGTAACATGCAAATATGTAATGCGAACTTTATTTGATACAAGGTCATGCCTGATGTGACAATTTTACGGCATCTACAGCGAAAATGTCGTGAGTGGTAGACTTCGTTTCGTTTCATCAATTTAGGAGGAGAGGGGATGGGGTGCGTCAGTTACGAAACGCTTCATACACGTCAGAAATTACATGCAAACTTTGTTGCAGGTCCCTAACTACTCCCATTTTCCAATAATTGACGCATAAATCTGGGTATTCTCACACAGTGCAGGAACCTTTGTGGGCGTCTGGTGAACAGTTCACCAAAGTTTCAATGCAATCGAATGAATGGTTTATGAACACATAGAGGATATATATATATATATATATATATATATATATATATATATATATATATATATAATTTCTCATTGGTGTTTTTGGTGCGTACGCCTTATCTCCCGTATTACTTATCCAAAATTCATGATTGAGGTATCATTGCCAATGTTTCGTCCCCACTAATGACGAAAAATACAGAGATAGTTAAAAGTTATTGTTTTAACAAAAAACTTTATTTTGAAAGAATTTGTACCGTTCGTAAAATCTAAGCTGATACCCGGCGAAAGATCGTAAATGGGACATGTAGTTACGGTTGCTCTCATTAGCCATCGCACCGAGTAAGAACTTATTTTGTGCGGCCGATGTAAAAGCAATATAGAAGGTGCCATCCATTGAAAACCTGTTCAACTAACATGAGCGACAGCTATTGCAGTTGTTTAGATTCCTTACGAGATTTCTGTTTCACACGCCAAGGAGGTTAGAATAATGGGACATGAGGTTTCCTATGCTGAGAACTGGCATTGTTTGAAGCCAGCGTGCCATGTTTTTGTGCCCGAAACAAGGATTTCTCGCTTAAAATCCTGAGTGAATATTGCCCTCTTTACGTAAAACCACTAAATTGGTAATCACATAGGAGTATTTACTTAGATATGACAAATATTTCAACGACTGAAACTACTTTACCAACCAGTACGACCAATGTTTTGGACATGAACAAATGCCAGAATGCACAGTTTGCTGGCTTCACTTTTTCAATGTTAGGGCATCTCCAAATAAGCTAACCTCCTGACACATGCCGAAGCAAAACAGCTGTTGGAAATGTTCACTTTTTTCAAGCTAGCGTTGTGTACTGTGCGAATGATCAGAATTACCTCAACGTTCATCATCACAGGTAAGTACCGCGCTACAATTAGAACTTATAATAAGTTATTAAACTTTTAATTCCCCCCACTTTACAGCACGTACAGTATTATTATTACCTATTATACATTTGTACTTGCATCTGACTTTTCTCAGTTACTATCTTACCTATCTGCCACTCATCAGGGTAGTGTGCGAATTATTCGCACTGGTCAACTAGTTTACATGAATTATAGTTAACTGCAAGTGCCAGTAGTTGCACAGTATAACCTACGAATGTGCTGAAACGGAAGTCCATCTACCGCAGTACATATATGACATCGGCGAACAAGATTCTAACGACAAATATCCCTGGTGTGTTTCAAATCGCATCACGACATCACATCTATAATCTCGTAACTATTTCCACGTACATATCCTCAAATTACAGTAGATATCCCCACAGGAAATAATGAACGGTGTTCAGTCAGGTGAGCACACAGGTCAGGTCCATGTCAGTGAGGTCTGCGACGCTGTCCAGGTACCACTCATTCGTACTCTAGTTTTCTGAATAGCACTGATTAATGAACAGGTCTGTCGGTGGCTCGTAGCACGTTCTGGTGTGGAACAGTCTAAATACGATGCAACAGAGCCACATAAGGGAAAAGTAAAGTAATGAAACCTGAATAACTTGCTAGTAATAAGGTCGTTCTCTTTGTTTCCTTGCAGGATATAAGCAACGTATTTTTGGTTATAAAATTCTCTCGGGTTTCCAGCGGGGTCAAGTGGTTTGATATCCTCGCACTTTCGGCCGAAATCTCCTCGGCCATTGTCAAGTGGTGACTGTCTTATCATTGCTGCCGCCGTCTATATATAACTGCGCGGCTTACAGTGACGTCACTAGTGCTCAGCCGATCGCCATATAAGGCAATGTTTTGACCGCGTGCCTGCCGCGCTCGCTTCTACCGTCTGATGACCGGGTCCCAAGCTGTGCTTATCTGCAAGCAGCCATCTTTATTGAGACATTTTGTCACGCTATTCCAGAAAATATTTGTTCTGGTAATGACTGATGTATCCTAGAACGCATTGCAATATTTGTTTCCTAGAGCGTGCTCCGCAATTGCTAATTTTTCGGGATAACGTAGGGGGAAACATCTTTCATGTTCAGCACAGAGCTGTTCAATATTGCGCACTGTCTGTCCGATGCAGAACTTTGCATATCCACACTGTATCTTGTACACATCTGGCGTTCCAAGGCCTAGACCATCTATCACAGGTCTCATCTGTCACAATTCTGTAGGAGGTCTGGAGATCGTGTCGATCTCGTATCTCTTAAGAAGCCAGCTAATCTTTTCCGTTACCGAACCACAAAACGGCAGAAATGCAAGCTTCTTAGTCTCCTCCTCGATAGTCTCCTGCTTTCGTGTCTTCGGATGGAGAGCTTGTATCATCCGGTGGTTGCTGTAGTCGTTTTTATTATTTTCCGTAAGTGGCTCTGTTCCTTCTGCAGATGTTCATTATCCGAGACTACTTCTGCTTTGTGCACCAGCGCCCTTAGAGCAGATCGTTTTTGCGATGGGTGGTGGTAGCTCGTAGCGTGCCGAAAGCTCGTGGATATCAAACCACTTGACGTGGCTGGAAGCCCGAGAGAATGTTATCAGCGTGACACGCCGCGAAACTATGCATTCACAAGCGTTTCTAAACGAATAGCGGAGTACGCTTTGACTTATCCGCATGTTCGTTTCAAATGAGTTGGAAAACAATAATGCGAGAGAAAGAGGTGCGACTACGTCTGCACCGATCCTCCTCAAGCCATTCCATGGCGTGTGGGCCGGCCGCGGTGGCTGAGCGTTCTGCGGCACACCAGTCACAGTCTGCACGGCCACTATGGTCGGGGTTTCGAATCCCCCCTCGGGCATGGATATTTGTGCCGTCCTTAGTATTAGCTAGTTCACACGTAGTTTGAAAGTTTAGGGACTGATGACCCCGTAGCTGAGTCCCATAAGCTCTACAAACATTTGAACATTTGAACGGTGTGTGGCGGAGGCTTCTTTGCGTACCATGGTCGCTTCCTCTTATTCCTATTCCTCCTCCTGTCCCATTCGGATAGTTCCTTAGTGTTTCGTCCGATTTGAGTTACCTTACACTGTATTTGGCTACTGTTGTGCTAGTGAAGTGAATACCCGCGTAGTCTAAAAGCATCTTGCCACGGATTACTTGGCCGCTCCCATTGGAGGGTCATGTGCTCCTTCGAGCATGGATGTGTGTGTTGTTTGTAGGTCTAGGGACCGATGACGTTAGCAATTTGGTCGCTTGGGTTTACAAACAACGTTGATTTTTTTAATTAGTTATAGAAAAGTTCATCCACCAAAAGAGACAACGTAGATTTTGCAGTAGTAACAACGGTAATGCTGTTAATCACTCTAAAATACTCTCTACTACAACAATAACATTTCATGTTCGTTTCCATGTCAGTCGTAAGCATATTTTTTTCTGTCTCATCGTTCATCGAACATCCGCAGGTCTTTGTTAGAAGGGCGTCTTGACTGAGTGAAAGGTTAGTGGACAGTATGTGATGAGAGACCTCGTGGTGCAGCTGCCCTGGTCCTCACCGCGCAGAGCGAGCGTTCCCAATAGACGCCTTTGATGGATCGGCTGCCGCGGTGGCGTCCGCTACAACAGCCCACCCAGTTTATCAAGGTGGCAGCTGAAGGCGCAGCTTAGATAATAACGCTGCGTGAAGGTGGCCTCGCTCATACCTCGCATTATAAAACATTTTTACATGCACTACACAATGAGTTCCCTTTCATACGAACAAAATATGATGGGCGTCGTCATTTATGTGTCTTTGTTGACGCAAATTTATCTATTGTACACTGGCAGTACACAATTTTACTTATTTACGTCTCACGTTTGAGTTCGCTTATGATGAACACCACTCCGTACAAAGGACGGCAATGAAATAGAGCTGCTTTCAGTGTCGGCTGGTGCCTAAAAATGACTGCTGGTTCGCTTTGTCCAAAGCTAAAAGGTGTATGCTGGTCATTCTTTTTAGAAAATAACTGATGAATATGCAAAAGAACCTTATAGCTAAGTGAGTGACTGAATGGGCTCTTAAGCGACTGTAAGAAAATCACTGTGTTACAACTAAGAGAGACATTACCTACGAGTCACGAGACACTGTAATCACCGTACGCAGGAGCAAAAGCTACTCACCGCCACGTCTTCCCAAGTACCCAAATATTTGGGACAAGGAAGAATTAAACATCTTGTAATTGTGACATCTTAGGAATAAACGAAGAATAATTTGTGGCAAGAAAGTTTACAAAAATCAGTGCTGGTTCCTGAATCTGTATCAACCTCTAAAGCGTGTGCAACGGCATATTCCGTCTACTGGCGACCGCGTGTGCGACCTCATATGCCGTCCGCGCTTTTTTAATCCTGTTTTCAGTTATGCCGATGCAATTTCAAGGACGGGCGAAACATGTCAGTGTTATACATTCCTAAGCTTCATATTGACAGAGTTTACATTAAATTATTTGCGTGGTGTGCAATTATACGAAAGTTTTTGTCTTTGTACGCGTGCCGATTTACGATAGATGTGTCCAATAACTGGGCTGATTGAAGAGGACCTTCTGTGAGTTTTGATAGATGGTTGTAATAAGGAAGAAGTTTTGTTGTCTTTGATGCATTGGGTATTCTGCCATGGTTTGAGCATTCTCAATGTCAAAAAAGTCTTGTAAGCCATTAATTATTATTTCTCGAGTAAAACTCTTTGTGCCTAAAATGATTTAACCTGTTGATACCTTATCCATTTCAGTGTTAACGCTATTTTTTCATAACGTTTTTATTCATACTAAATCATTAGATACAGCATTTACAGCACTGGTGGAAGATGTACAATAAGTGTCACGCTGCAGGTGCTGTCAGGTAGGAGGCAGCGTTCCATTTTGCCTTTGGAAATTCGATTGCATCAAGATTGACAAAAATCAGCTGTCACTATTGAATTCGTAGAACTCCTCCTCTTAACTGCTAATTTCTGCGTTACATAATCCCATACAATTTGAACAGTTCAAATGTTCAAATGTTTGTACAGCTTATGGTTACGTAACTACCGGGTCATCAGTCCCTAATTTGAACAATACTGTAGACGAATATCAACATGAATGTTGGAATGTTTGTTAAGCTTATGGGACTTAACTGCGGGGTCATCAGTTCCTAAACTTACAAACTACTTATGAACTAACTTATACTAAAGACAGAACAAACATCCATGCCCGAGGGGGGATTCGAACCCACGATGGGGAACGGCCTCGCGCATCGGAGCATAGCGCCTCAATGCGCTCCGCCACTCTGCCGCGGCATATCAACATGGTAGGGACAAGGGTGAATCTGTTACATGTACTTTTGTTTAGTCTAGACTTAGTCTTGATTTATCTATTAACCAGTGTGTACCACATAACTTCACATTGGAAGGTATGTACACATTAAGAATTTTTCCCCATCTCGCATGTTTGGAAATATTCTGTCTTTTCTGTCAACTAAATTCCTTGATTTATTTTGCAGATTGTAGATTTCTCGAACCTCCGTCCTACTATACTCCAATCAAAGAAACATAAGCTAATGTTTTCCTGTAAATAAGATGGCAGAAGCCGTCTTTAAGTTTGTGACAGCCGGCCGAGGTGGCCGAGGAAACTGAGGCGCTTCAGTGACGGTCTGCACGGCCACTACGGTCGGGGGCTCGAATCCCCCGTCGGGCATGGATATTTGTGCCGTCCTTAGTGTTAGCTAGATCATAAGTAGTTTGTAAGTTTAGGGACTGATGACCCCGTAGTTAAGTCCCATAAGCTTAACAAACATTTGAACATTTTTGAACAAGTTTGTGACATCATAACAACGCCTCTTGCTCTACCTCCACGTGTTAAGTTTTCAATGAGATTACTTTTTTATGAAAAGAAACGAAAATTTACTGGAAGGATTAAAAGTTTTATCTGTACTCAAACTATCTGGATGCGGAAATTCGCAAGAGGTACGGACGAAATCATTTTAGTGACTGAAACAGTACATTAGATGTACATTAAAAGTATCTAGAGCAGAATATCAATGTTTCTGTAGCCATGAATATGTATGAAGTTGAGAAGGCAGGGACAGTAAGAGTCCAGTGCTTTTAGTTAAGCAACATCTCTTGACTATCATCCCACAATCGGCTGATATCCATCTGACAACTAATCACCTAGCAGTTCACAGTAAACACTTCATGAGATCCGGCGGAGATCGATAAGTCCCTGCCCATGTATTTCCTTCGCTTATCGGCTATCTGATGGCTATCAATACGCTGCAGTAGGTGATGAATGAACGGTCAGTTTAACAATAAAAAAATTGCGCCCTTAAAGACATACGCCAGCTTAGTGAAAAACGGCCAGATTTGAAAACTGCGACGGCTTTTAATACGACGGGGAACAAATGCGCCGCCGCCAGAGCCATCTGTTAGCGTTTGTGGCGGCAATGAACGCCGCCGGCGGTGCGAAATTTATAATCATTACTCATTTTGTTTGCCGGCCCTGACGTTCATTGTCGCAATTTGCATTTATGAACCAAACTGAAATCGACAGCGTGCGTGCACGCCAAACATTAAAGCCCGTAAACATCCCGTCAGGTATGGGTCACCAGCAGATGTTATTAATGAAACTTTCTCCGTTTCCACAGCTATATCCTCCCCTGACCCTCCCGAATTACTTTCTTCGCCAAATATTCCTTTAGTCTAACACCTACAGCAGTATTAACCTCTTGTATATGTCACATGTGTATCCTTAAACATCAAGTCACAACCTGCAGTCATTGATGTTACAACGTTTTCAACAAAATTTTCCCTTTCTGTTATAGGACACATCTTTCTCTGTTTGGTCCAAGGAAGAAGGATTACGGTTTGACGTATTTAGGACCAGCACCTTTTACTTTCTAAATGCTCATACATAGTTTGTCCTCCTTCTCCAACACTTTAAATATCGTAACAATCTTATTTCGTATGTTTCGAGCATATAATTACCTCACAAATGGCTCAAAATTAGAATCTCCGAGTGGTATTATTTTCGAATGTGACTGGCTCTAATCAGCGAAACTGCTATACATCTTATTTAACAACAAGCGGTAAACCCGGCGTTGCCTGAGTGTTTATAATTTATCCTACACTCTCGTAGTCGACATGCCCAACCCCCCCCCCCTCTCTCTGCATCCACCTCTTTTCCTCTAATCTCTCTCTTCGTTTCCACCTTTCCCTCTCTCGGCAAATTTTCCTTCATGGTATCGTCTGTCATTTACCATACAAACATTTATGTACACAGTGATCTTCCTCTTTGTTTAAAGGTCACGTGTGCAAAACTCATAAAGATTGGAGCGAAACTTTGCATTTTGTAAAATTCAGTCAGTTAAGTTCAAATTCAAATGTTTGTATAGTCTATGGGACTTAACTACGGGGTCATCAGTCCCTAAACTTACAAACTACTTATGAACTACTTACGAACTAGGACGGCACAAATATCCATGCCCGAGGGGGGATTCGAACCCCCGACCGTAGTGTCCGTGCAGTCAGTTAAGTAACCTCCACGATGCACCGAACGACATTTTTATACACAGTGACATTCCTCTTGTTTTTAAGGTACAGTGTGCAATATTTCGTCAATATCGGAAGAAAGCTATAGATATCTGTGCAATAGAAACGCAGGGTCACATTGAAAAAAACACACTTTGTTGTTCTCAAATATTCCAGTTTCATTTCATACAAACCTTGTTCTGAGAATAACGATAACAACAAGTATCTGTGAAATCGGTCGAGCCGTTCTAAAGTTATGGTGCGACCATGGTATTTAGAGATCCATTTTTATGTCGCAATGTACCTTCGCCCATGAATCGTATGGAACTTAAGGTAGATGGTGACCTTCCTACTGTTTTGAAGGTCAGGCGTGCGAAATTTCGTGAACATCGAAATAAAACTGTAGATTACGTGAGTCTGTAGGATAAGAATGCTCCACCACGCACCTATCACAAAATACTTTCTTAGCTGACTTTTCTACCTATAAACTACATTCCTACTATATTTCAGCTTCATATGTGAAGTAGTTTTCGAGATTACGTGTTTAGTCAGTGAGTGAGTGTCCTTTCGCTTTTGTATTCATAGAGATTAAGAAAACAGATTGCTTAATTTTGGATGCAAGAGAATTAAGGGAGACTTGCAGACAAAAATAAATAGCAACAAGCAAATCTGTAAGGTGCCTCTCATTATTTATGACGTCATATCTCCTGAGCTATAGGTCGTGCTCCTTTGTTTTTGAGTCAGAAACTTTCGTGGGCGTACGGTGAACAGTTGACCAAAGTTTCATTGCATTGGAATGACTGGTTTATGAATACATAGAGGACATACAGACAAACATTCATGTTATATGTATATAGATACGGAATCAGTTTCCTAATGTGATAAAGTAATATAAAAGAAGGTAGACTGATAGGTATAGTGTGAATTTCATTAAAATATTTAAGGCTGTTCTGCCTATGTGTAACATAAAATTTTTGAACTGAATTAACCAAAATGTAGTTCCTTTGTCGTGGCATCTATCATTTAAAGGAGGCTCGCCAAAAGACATTTTAAATAGGCAAATTAGCCAAAACAGCAAACAATATTGTATAATTTTCCATTCTACCTATTTATTTAGTGAATTAGCCTATTCAATCACTCAATCTGCCTAATTATGTCAATATTGTTTTTTAATATATTTTTGACCTAACTAAAACCTTTCAAAGTAAAAGCTAATCGTATTTGACGGAAGAGTTAAATTCTTCAGATTTTATGGATAACAATACTTTTGTGCTTATTGCTTGCATACGAACGCTAAAAGACGATTGTATTCGTTGTATTTCCTGTTCACGATGGCCACATGAATGTTGTTCATCATGTGCTAATAAGTGTAATAACTGTGGCAGGAGAAAAATATCCTACAGTTTGCACAAAATCTACAAATTAAAAATCAATGAAAATACAGCGTTCGTTTACTATTTACAAAAAACTGATTACATTGTTTTGGTCAGAAATGTCTTACTGTATCCATTACTACATATTCCAATAAAAATATATAATTTCCATTCACTCTTTTCTTCATGCGTAGCAATTATTTACGTGGTCCATCTCTCCCACTTCACTGGTACATCTTACCTATGAGTGAGATGGACCGCTGATGTGTGGTGTCGCAAAAGTACAAAGTGCGCGCCACCTACTTTCGCCGCGCGCCGTCATGCACACACGGCGCGGCGTTCTCACGACAGCCACGAGCGCCCTTTGCTGCAACCCCACTCGTGGCCACCACGGAAAGACATCGGTCACTTCGGACTGACATAGCAACGAGTTAGGACCTTCGTCATCAGATAGGCACCAGTGAAGACTTTGCTATTGTACAGGCACTAGGCAGGCCTCTAACAACTATGTATCAACATTCTGCAGTACTATGTAAAAGTTAAGTATTGTTACATTCTGTGCAATATATTTCTCTTTCTAATTTACTCGAGTGTTTATAGTTTCTGGCTGCTCCCCTCCGTACCTGCACCAGCGTGCTATTTTTGTTCCTGTGTCGGGCTCATTCCACTCGGCCACCGACACCTACGACGAGGCTGGGACACAAAAGCGGCGACGAAGTTGGGACACAAAAGTGGCGACGAGGAGTGATAGAACCTTGGACCAGCCCGCTTGCAGCAGCCAGACATCAGCAGTCGGAGCACGCAGAAATTGCTCCCGCCCACCCACCCTTATTATAAGAATTTTGGGGAAAGATATTTTGTTACGTGTTTTGTGGACTTTTTTGTTGCGGAGCGAGTCCTCTTTCATATTGCATTTGTGTTTTGTTATAAGTTACTTGTATACGCGGCGCCTAATCGGTCAGCGTGGCCACTACCCCGAACCCAAACTTAATGGAAATTATTCAGTTACAGACGGCGCAAATAACACAACTTCTCCAGGCTGTGGCCCAGCTCACGGCGCAAGCAGCTAACCAACAACAACAGCCGCCGCTTCAGCAACCCACATCTGCCGCCGCACCGCTTCCGACGTTCCGCCAGTACAACGAACGTGAGGAAGAATGGAGCGACTACTTCGCACAGTTTCAAGAACTCGTCGCGGCTCATCAAATTACAGGTCAGAAAGTGAAGCATCTGCTATTATCTGTGGTGGGCACCAACACCTTCGTGTTACTGAAAAAACTTTTCCCGCACGCATCTCCTCGTGATGTAGACTTTGAACAAATAGTAGAGGCACTAAATGCTCATTATGAGAGAAAAGTTCTCGTAGCTGCGGCACGATACCGATTTTTCAGACTTAAAAAATTACCGCAGCAGTCACACCAAGAGTGGATTACGGAATTGAAGGGCTTAACCCGCCAATGTAAATTTACTTGCTCTTGTGGACTTTCGTATAGTGACGTGATGTTGAGGGATGCGATTACGCAGAATATTCAGGACCCCAGAATTAGAGCAGCAATTCTGAAACAGTCTGACCCCTCCTTAGACAGTGTACTGCAGCTTATAGAAGCGCATGATACTTTTGACTTAGCTGATGTAGAAATGCAAAGCCATAGTGTAAATTCAGTGCGCCGCAACGGACGCTTTCCTAGCCGTAGTTCTCAGTATAGCACTAATGATTCTTATTTTTCTACCGGCCGTGCTGAACAGACAGTGAACAGTAGCCAGTGTAAAAGTGCGACGCAAAGGTCGCCCCGTCGTGTTAGAAACAGTAATTTGAATAACGGGCGCCAACGCTCATTTCAGAAAAATGTACGTAAATCTTGCCCCCAGTGTGTGTCTCGCCACAAGCGTGCTCATTGCCCTAGTCGCAACGCAACCTGTTATCAATGTGGCAAATTGGGACATGTGCAGTCTGTGTGTGCGCAAATTAAAAACTCAAAGAACAGTAACGTTAGAAACAGTGCTTCGCAGAGTGCGAGAACAGTTCATTCTGTAAATGTTATACGGGCTGTGGAATTGAATAGTGCTTTCCTTGGATCTCAATTGCAAGAAAGTAGTTCTGCGCCTATGGCAAAATTATATAGTGCGCTACGTAGCAAGCGCCGACGAGCGCGTAAAACAGTGCAACGGAAAAGGGTTCGGGACAAGCGAAATGACTCTTAACAGTGCATTCCTGTAGTGAATATAGTGCCTTCTGCAACTGCTCCTTGTAATAGTGCCCAGTACTGTGTAGCTAGTGACAGTAGACATCAAGTAGCTACTCAAAAGTGTAGTGCAGTACTTAGTGACTCTGTAGTAGCCTCGCATTGCGCGGATGCCGATCCGGCGGTAGTGCCATCTAGTGACAGTGTTGTTAATCCGCTGCGTGCCGAGTCTGCGCCGCTTACTTCACTACGCGGCCCGCGCAAGCACGGTAAACGAACCGTAGCAGACGTTGCCCACATTCGCGCACCTGTCGAGCGCCGCAAGCAAAAACTGTTTGTGAATCTCTCCATAGAAAATAAGACTGTGCAATAACAGCTGGTTCCGCTGTTACATTAATTAATAAAGACACTTATGAACTTCTGGGTTCGCCAAAATTGTCGCCGTCACAGCAAGTGTTAACAGCGTACACAGGTCAAAATATTCCCGTGCTAGGAACGTGTAGCCTGCCTGCCTCTTTTCAAGGTGTAACGAAAACAGTTTCTTTTGTAGTTCTTCAGGCCAAATCGACACCGAACATTTTTGGACTAGATGCTTTTGACTTGTTTGGTTTATCAATTCAAAGAGATGTGCTTCAAATTTCGTCAATAGTGCCTCAGGATAAAATCAATGCATTGTGTGACAAATATAGTGACTTGTTTTCGCCGGAACTAGGTTGTGCAAAAGACTTCGTGGCACATGTAACTTTAAAAGAATCTGCAGTTCCAAAATTTCGTAAAGCTAGACCAGTGCCTATCGCATTGCGTGATTCAGTTGCCGAAGAACTTAAACGTTGGCAAGATAGTGGGGTGATTTCTCCTGTTTCTGCGAGTCAGCGGGCCTCGCCTATAGTAATTATACCCAAGCCGTCAGGAAAACTTCGTCTCTGTGCGGACTTCAAATCAACAGTGAACAGTCAAACAATTGTAGACACTTACCCTCTGCCCAGACCTGAGGAACTGATGGACAAATTAGGACAGTCTCGCTTCTTTTCCAAGATTGATTTAGCAGAGGCATACTTACAGATTCCACTTGATGACGAGTCAAAAAAGTTTTTCGTCATTAATACTCACATGGGCGTTTTTTGGAACAGCTGACAGTTTCTGTACCGTGTTGTTCGAACTATTTAGATGATATTGTGGTATCCGGACGTACAGTTGAAGAACATTTAGCAAACCTGGAGTGCCTTTTCAAAGTTTTGACTGCAGCAGGCCTACGTTGTAATAAAGCAAAGTGTTCGTTTTTTCAAACTGAAATAGAGTACCTAGGCCATGTGATTAATGCCCAAGGAATTCATCCCTTACAGTCACATCTTCGAGCAATCAAAGACTTGCCTCCTCCTAAGAATGTGCATGAATTGCAAGCAGTGATGGGAAAGCTTAACTATTATTTCAGATTTATTCCCAATGCCTCTCAGATTGCAGATCCACTGCATCACTTACGTAGCAAGAATGTTCCTTTTGTATGGTCTAAAGATTGTAAGGTTGCCTTTGACAAACTAAAGTCTGCACTACTCAGTGATGCATGTTTGATTCCCTTTGACCCACAGAAGCCTGTAGTGTTAGCAGTTGACGCCTCGTCGTATGGTCTGGGTGCCGTTCTGTCGCATCGTATTGGATGTCACGATCGTCCTATTGCCTTTGCATCCAAGCTACTGACGCCGACGCAACAGAATTACAGTCAGATAGAAAAGGAGGCCTTAGCAATCATTTACGGCGTCACAAAGTTTCATGATTATCTGTATGGCAGAAAATTCTATTTGTTGACAGACCACAAGCCTCTCACGTCGTTGTTCTCACCCACAACGCCGATTCCGCCACGTACGGCACCAAAGCTTCAGAGATGGTCCTTGATATTGTCTAATTATCAGTATGAGATTTTGTACCGACCTACCACTAAACATGCTAACGCGGACACACTCTCCCGACTTCCGGTTAGCCAGGATGTATCATTTGATTCTTCAGAAATGGCATGTTGTCAGATAGACTCCAGAGATGCTTCCGCTGTCGCAGACTTCCCTTTAAACTCTCGTCGGGTTGCACAGGAAACAGCTGCGGATGCAGACCTAAGTGTGGTAGCACGTTTTGTTCGCTCAGGGTGGCCTGCCAGAGCCAAAGACATTGATCGGCCTCTGGTTCGACGGTATTTTGCACAACGTCATGCATTGTCTTTAAGTCAGGGTGTACTGTTGTTGCATACCGACAACGACCAAGCAAGAGTGATTGTTCCTCGTTCCTTGCAACGAGAAGTGTTACGCCTCCTGCATCAAGGACATTGGGGTATTGTTAGGACAAAGCAACTGGCCAAACGTCATTGTACCTGGGTTGGTATGGACGCTCAGATAGAGAACATGACGTCACAGTGTACTGTTTGTGCGGAGCATCAGGCGGCTCCTCCGCAACGTTTCTCAGATTGGCCACGCCCCAAGGGACCATGGCAACGTTTACATATTGACTTTGCCGGACCTTTCTGGAATACGCGCTGGTTAATTGTTGTAGACGCTTTCAGCAAGTTTGCTTTTGTGATTGCCATGAACTCAACGACAGCTTCTAGTACAATCAGTGCCTTAACATCAGTGTTTTGCATCGAAGGCTTGCCTGAAACTATCGTCAGTGACAATGGACCTCAGTTTGTTAGTGCGGAATTTCAACAGTTTTGTCGTGTGAATGGCATTCAGCATATCACCACCGCACCTTTTCACCCTCAGTCCAATGGTGAAGCAGAACGTTTCGTTCGAACATTCAAGTCTCACATGGAGAAGATGAAAGGTCAGCACTCAAGGCAGCAAGCTCTTCAAATTTTCCTGTCTACGTATCGGTGCATGCCACGTGACGGCCCGTCTCCGGCCGAGCTGCTACACGGCCGCCGTCACCGCACTCTCCGTCACCTGCTGCAGCCTCCCACGCACCGAGTCGATTCGTATGGCGCTACGCGTTTTCAGGTTTCTACGCCGGTGCTGTACAGGGTGTTTGCTGGAAACAAGAAGACATGGTTGCCGGGCACCATTCAGCGCGTGCTCGGTAGCAATATGTATGTTGTACGTTCTTCCACAGGGTCGGAGCTGCGGCGCCACGCAAACCAATTGCGTCTGCATAGGCCGCGCGATCCTGTCTCCGGTTTCTTGATTCCAGACCCAGTTCACCGCCAGGGAGCACAACCACATCGTTCGTCAACGGATCCAGCGTCCCCGGACTACGAGATCGTCCCGATGGAGATCGACGCGACGCCGCCGCTGTCGCTGCCGCAGATGACAGCGTCACCGAGAGGGACTCCGGGACGGTGCGTGCCGCCGCCGCCTGGGCCACGCACCTCAGAAGAAGATGACCTGCTCCCTCTGGGCTGGGGCGGGCGCCCTTCCCCAGGTTTCGGCGGGTTCCCTGGAGGATCTCAAGGCGGATGCCGGGGCGCGGACGGCGTCTCGATCCCGGCCTCAGCTACGACGCCCGTCCCACCAGTAACGCCCCCGCCCAGGCCCTCCTCCCAGTGCCGTCGCCGTGGCCCTCAGCCCTATGCCACGACGGCGCGGCGGTTTGGGGGGGAGGGTTGTGGTGTCGCACAAGTACAAAGTGCGCGCCACCTACTTTCGCCGCGCGCCGCCATGCACACACGGCGCGGCGTTCTCACGACAGCCACGAGCGCCCTTTGCTGCAACCCCGCTCGTGGCCACCACGGAAAGACATCGGTCACTTCGGACTGACATAGCAACGAGTTAGGACCTTCGTCATCAGATAGGCACCAGTGAAGACTTTGCTATTGTACAGGCACTAGGCAGGCCTCTAACAACTATGTATCAACATTCTGCAGTACTATGTAAAAGTTAAGTATTGTTACATTCTGTGCAATATATATCTCTTTCTAATTTACTCGAGTGTTTATAGTTTCTGGCTGCTCCCCCCCGTACATGCACCAGCGTGCTATTTTTGTTCCTGTGTCGGGCTCATTCCACTCGGCCACCGACACCTACGACGAGGCTGGGACACAAAAGCGGCGACGAAGTTGGGACACAAAATGATGTATTTTTTTATTTCGTTGTGTGACTTGCACTTTGAGTGGGACGGTCCAAATAATGTACTGCATATAAGTTTATATGACAATCTACAGGAAAATGCTGCCAGAAGTAAAAAAAAAAAAAAAAAAAAAAAAAAAAAAAAAAAAAAAAAAAAAAAAAAAAAAACGGTGAATTTCACCCTAAAGAAAAAAAGTGGTTCAACTCTCCCTTAATTATCCTATGTGAGAGTTCGAACACGTCTTGTCCTCAACGGCGTGTGTGTATTAGTGACCAGGGCATCTTCAGAGTCCCCCAGAGAAATGTGGACCCCTATTATCCTCTATCTATATAAATGACGCGACGGAAACAGTGAACTCCTATCTGAAGCTATGTCGTCATCTAATGACTGTAGCAGTTTGCAGGATGATTTAGACGAAATTTCTAATTGGGGTGAGGAATGACAGTTAGCTATAAATGCAGACGAATGTGAGAAACAATCCCACAATGTTGGAATACAGCATTAGTTGTGTGTTACTTGACACAGTCGTATCGATTAAACATCTAGGCGTCACGTTGAAGAACGATACGAAATGGAACGAACACGTAAGGACTGTCGTGTCGAAGACGCTGTATTGGAAGAATTAGAAGTGTGGATTATCCGCAAAGGTGCGACCCCGTCTTCATTTTCGCTCAAGTGTTTGACATGCCCGTCATATCGGTTGGAAAGAAGACAGCTATAGAGGCTCTTCAGAGGTGACTTGGGAGGTTTGTTACTGGTAGTTTCGGTAAATGGACGAGTGTTAAAGAGATGCTTAGGGAACTCTAATGGGAACTGCTGTAGGGGCGTTTTCGTACGAGATGCACTGTTAAAGAAATTTAGCTGGCCGGTATCTTAAACTGACTGGAGAACGATTCTGTTGCTAGCAACTTACATTTCTCGTAAACACGAGCGAGATATGAGAAATTAAGGGCCAAATAGATGAATGGAGGCATTCGTTTATCCATCGTTCTGTTGTGGAGTGGTATAGAAAAGGTGATTGCTAGTAGTCATACCAAGTGCGCTCCGCAAAGTACATTGGGGGGGGGGGGGGAGGCAGAGCATTGTTGTAAATATAGAGGAGACGTCCCGTTCTAAACAGGACAGTAGCTTTCAACAACCTGCGGTCCCGGTGTCCTGGCAGATTTTGTCGGGACGCCTCTGTGTCCCGTTTTGTTTGGAAGTTGAATTTTTGCTCTCTCCGTCATGCCCATTATTGCTCAGTACGACACTTATCGCATGAGTTATAAAGCGAATGCATGTATAATCCTTTGCCGCCTACCGCTCTGTATGCAAATCGTTGCATTTCTATAACTCACGAGCACTACACGTTGGCTATTGCAGTAGGTGACCACCAAGATCTACTAGAATAGCGGCAAATCCAGCGCCAGAGTAGATACGTGCTGTCCATTTCTTTTGATGGTTGTTAAATGTCGTGAATATAGTTTTCGTGTAGGTAATGGTGACTTCGTTTATCTGTAATTTCTCGGATAACATCTTCGTAAACACTTCTTATTGCACAGATCTTCTTTAAAGAAAAAATAAATAAATAAAACACGGCACATACTCTTAAAGGAATGATATGTTAGGATTCAAGCGCAAGATTTCGGTAGAAAGACATACCGTTTCTCTGTAACGTACGCTTCTGATTAATATTGGATTGTTTAGTAATTGTTTTATTCGTCCGTACCTGATCGCAACAGTAATGATCTTTGGTTTCATTTTCTTAGCATGAGACTCAAATTTGAACTGATTCTATGCGGCTGATACGCGTTTGTTATTTTAGCGAAATCCAGAGATTATGATTATGAACTGTTTCTTGTAACAGACTACTTTTTATTCCATCGGATATATGCTTCTGAGTCTTTTTAATTCTGTAGTTAATTTTTACCGCTATATTTAGACCGTAAATCATAATTTTGTAATAAATATTTGGAAAGTGTTGGTTTTGCACCATCGAATATTAGTATTGTAGCTTCTCTGAACAGCGCTCTTCCATTTCAGTATTTATCGAAATAAATGTAGGTCCAACGTACTGGCGTTCTTCGGACATTAACTAGAAGAGCTTACGATATTGCTGATGCAGAAAGTTTGACGCAAGAACTAGATCATCTCAAAGTTGTGTTTACACAAATTGACTACACAGATATGCAGATCCGCTGTGCTTTTCAGTTTGGTCCTTCACCTGAACCATTAAATGAGACCCACAAATAAGTTTCCTACATTTTGCCGGGAGTATTTCATCAAAGATAGGAAGAATTTAAAAAAAGGCATAACATTAAGAGTGTTTTTTCAACCGGCAGTAAAGACGAGAGCACTTCTCGGATCTGTGAAGGATGATTTGGTTCTGAGGAAGCCCGGGGTATTTGATTCCCTGTCAATGTGGGAAAACGTATATTGGTCAGGACAGATGTGTTGAACATCAACGGCACACACGTATGCTCCAGCACGAGAAGTCGGCGGTAGCTGAGTATTGTCTCGATGAGGGACATAGAATGTAATATAATGAAACTCACATGCTTGCTTCAGTGTCTCGTTACTGAGACTGTGTCTTAAAGGAATCCATAGACATCCGATTATCTGACAATATGATTAACAGAGACAAAGACTATCTTCTTGGTAAATCTTGGAACCCTTTGTTATCGGATGTTAAAAAGCAACGGTTGGTACTTCAGTAATCTGAATAATAATTTTCTTCTTCATCGATTATCGATTTCCCCGGATTCTACCACCGGAGCGCTGTATGTCTTGTGCGCCAGAGGGCACTTACTGTCACTTTTTGCGCACGCGCTATGGGTCTTCCGCGGTGTATAAAGCAGCCGCCGATTGTACTGGGAACTCAGTTCCGGCGAGACTGTATACCAGCACGCTCACCTGAGGATGGCGGGCAGTTGCGCCGCTTAACTACTGTGTCAAGTTGACTTTAGTATCCGGTTGCAAACCCGAGAAGATTACAAATACATAAATCCGTTACGAAGAATCTGCAGAATCATACTTTTTTCTATTATCTGCCAGACGAGCGTTTTTTGTATTTCCTTATTGACTGCTTCCTTTTTCCTCCAAGGTACTGTATAACTAGCACAACAGTATCTCTTGTGTGGATACACCTCTAAATTATATTGATATCCCTCGATGACACTAGGTTTCTCCTTAAAAACATTCAAACATTTTTGTAACATTTCTGCAATTTTTTGTTTCTGAAATTCATTTAGACCCTGTTCTTCCGAATTTTTTTCTGTATCACTTTGATAGTATCATACTTATGTATGCTGAAATCAGGCCTCTGATTCCAACTAGGAGGTATTTGGACCTTTCATTATAATACTCTGTTATAAATTCCAGATATTCTTAATGTATTGCAGTAGCTTTCATGTAGCCAAATAGTCTTCACCAAGGGTACTATTATCCTCTTTTGATACAATGACAAATTTAATTACCTGAGGAAAGATCAATAATTGCATACAATTTTCTCAGACTCTCTAATCCAAGTGTACAATCCACATTTAGGTTTCTTGCAACGAGAAATGTTCCGACTCTGTCGACATTCTCTACCCTAAGGGAAAGCATGACTTGAATGTCCACTTTCGTGACCTCTGTCCCCATGGCAGTCTTAATTCTACACCTCTATAATGGAAGTTGCGGCACTTGCATCACACTCTTTAATCACTTACAAAAATCCAAACTTACAATGTTTACTGTTGATCCAGTATCAACTAGCACTTATGTCGGAATTGATCCCATTTCAGCAGAAATTACAGCTTGTAAGATTACATTGTATCCTTTATCACATTCCTTTGGTTCACAGAATAATTCTTCCCTATTATCTTGACCATCATTATTCATCATTAAATTTATCTGGTGGCCATCACAGTTATTAGGATTATTTGATGAATATTCAATCGATTCAATCTCATATATAATCTTCTTTCTCAAGACAAGTTTCGTATTCGATATTTTGTTTATTGTTGCTCCCCCTATGTCCCTGAAAGACCAGCTTCGGGGAGCTTGAAGTGGTCGCAATTAGGTTTGTTGCCTGCCATGATAAACAAGGTTCCTGATCTTCATGTAGTTCAATCAACCTGATTTTTTACTGTTGCAATTGATGTTGTTGTGGATCATTATTTACTCTGTTATTATTTACCCTGTTACCAGAAATTGGATTGAATTGTTGAGAAATCCGACTATTTGAAACATGAACGGACGACGGCTGAGGAATTGGCACATTCCATGATTGTGGTTGAATGTACTGGTTTTTCCAACTAGAATTTTCCATTTGGTAGTTTGAAGTCAATTCTTCACTTGATTTCCATCAACTTTTCTACGTTTGGATCCCCCACTATTCGGTACGTTCGCGAAATTTCAAGGAAAATTCTGTGAATAACTATATCGAAAATTTTGCAGTTGATTCTGCCATTGTTGCTTAACATACAGAATTTGTACATAACTATTACAGTTATCAGTTTACAGGTGTTATTGTTATTACAGCATTCGGTTTTTTTTTAATTTCCATTATTATATCCATTGCCCTGCCATTTCTTCCAATTTGTGGTTTCGGAGTGACATTGTTGTCATTACCACACATGTTCTGATTGTCGTAATATTCACTGGCTCTTATTTCCTCCTGAATCAAGTCCAAAGAATCAACTACAGACATGAATTCCTCAAAATTATTGTCAGATACATGTATTATTTTTTCACATATTCAAATTGGAAAACGATTCCTTAATATTCATAACACTTCTAATCTCGGTAATGGATTGTCAAATAACGAGTCTTGTTTATATATTTCTCAACATATTTGCGCATAGTTCCATTACGAAGATTATACATTTGTGCTGCATATACTTCGTTACGTAAGCGTTCTTGAATAGATGAATTCCAAAATTTGGCAATGAACTTTGAACAAACTCTTCGTATGCGTCGCACTCGTCAACAACATCATTTGCCCACGATGTAGCCTCTCCTTCGATAAATGATACTATATACATAATCTTCTGTCGCTCACTCCAAACAGAAGGTGGTATATTTTGAAAACTTTCAACAAGTATTATAGGGTGAACCGATTTCTTTTCTGCATTGAAAATCGCAAAGTGTCGATTTTTAACAAACTATGGTCAATTTTCATTTGAATTATTTGTGGCACTGATTCAAAGTTATTTTGTCAGCCAGCTGATCCGTACGCTCATCTTTTGTTACATGCGATCTCACTGACGACAACCTCCTCTCGGAATGTTTATTAGCCAGCAAGTTTCGTTCAGTTACCGCTATCCTGATTTCTATAGTACGTTTCCACAATGGCATTTCAGAACTGACTTGTTCAGAAACTTTCTTAAAATCAGAATCTCTGCAGACTCACTAGTTCCGAAGGCAACCTCGCTCGTAACTTTTTCTATGACCTGTTTTATTTCCCGGTGTGCTTGATCACTTAATTCCTTGTTTTCGTTATCTATGAATAAGTCAAACTGATCGTTCATAGATTTTATTTGTTCATGTAACATCTCTGATATTTGTGCGTTCTGACCTAGTTCCGACTATTTCATTCTATTTTTCTATCCGGAAATATGAACAGTGATTATTTCTTGGGTAGTTTGTAAAGATTTTACGTTTTCTGACAACTGTAATATTGCACCGGGTATATCTTTGTAAGCTTTTATTCCTAGCAGTTCTTTGTGTACTTTCTCTAAGTGTTCAAAGACAAAAGCATCACGCTCTTCCTGCTACTTCCCCTGTTGTTCGAGCAACTTATTCTGCTGTTAGAGCAACAATTTCGTTTCCTTCCTTTGCTTCTCGATGAATTTTTTTCTTTCCCCGTTTCTGTTCTTGGAGCAAATCTAGTACCTGCTTATTATGTTCTTGGGCCCTTTCTCTTTCTTTGTCTTGCAGCCTCTGAAAGAGAACTTCGAATGAATTGGAATTTATAAGGAACGACTGAGCTCTGTTTTCCACACTAGTATGCCAAACTTAGGAAGCAAAATCGGCACCTTTCAGTTCACTCTCGGTTTCTTCTGGCCCTGAAGTAGTTCCACCTTCAAGTGTAACAGTATCATTCGATTAATGTATTTCGTCCGTTAACACGATTTTAGCTACCTGTTGATTAAACATATCATCTAATCCTATTTCATTTAGAATTTCTTTTGAACCTACTTCAGTTTTTTTTACCACAGTCAGTCCTAGGTTTACGTAGCATGCCTTTTGTACTTCGTAACGTCATAATTTATTTTGACACAATATATACAAAAAATTACACACAAAATATAAATTCTACGCTACAAAATAATTTACTGAAGGTAGCTACTGATAATTGGTTTCAACGCCATTTACTCAAAGTGACTACACTACGTAAAATTAGCAATTCTGACGAAAATAGTTATCAATTGACTATAAAATGTGAACTAATACTCCAGAAAGTGTACGAGCTGTAAGTGCGAGCATTGATAAGTTTACTACTTTCGTTATAAGAAAAGAGAACTGACGAACACAGATGTTCTTTACCTTATGTGTTACAGGGGACAGCGGCATAAATACAGCATGAACATCAGTGGTTCGCACATCAGTCTCCACCTCACCAATTAGGAACAAGTTTTTCATGTAACATAAATATTACTTACATTAGGCACATATCATGGTACACCTAATAAAAATGTCACTATTCTATTCGTAGTAAATTTAAATATTCAAACGATATCATACAATAAGTATAATTGTTATGTATGTTGTTGGTACGCGCGCCAAGTTATGCGTTCCACATATGCTGTCTAATTTTTTTGATGTGTGTTGAATGTCGTGAGAATAGTTTTCGTATGGATAATGGTGATTTCGTATACATTAAACAAAATTTAAAAAATTCTACGCTTTTCTAAAAGGAGTAAAGATTGCAAACCATCCTTTTTTAGTGGAATGCCTTTTTTTTATCACTTCACCACACTATTTGTGGTGTCACACAAGTCCAAAGTGCGTGCAACCTACTTCCGCTGCACGCCGCCATGCACGCACAGCGCGGCGTTCTTACGGCGTCAGCCACGAGCGCCCTCTGCTAGAACTCCGCTCGTGGCCACCACTGAACGACATCGTTCACTTGGGACTGAGATAGGAACCAGTTAACACTTCGGAATCAGATAGGCACCAGTGAAGACATGGCTATCGGATAGGCAGTAGGCAGGCCCCTAGCTCAACTAGGTATCAGCATTCTGCCGCACTGAACTATGTAAAAGTTAAGTATTGTATAAATTCTGTGCAATATATATCTCGTTCTAATTTACTCTAGTGTTTCTAGTTTCTGCTATCCCACTGGCTGCTCACCTTCGTACCTGCACAAGTGTGCGTCCTTTATTCCTGTGTCGGTCTTATAATACTACTCGGCCACTGACACTTACCGGACGAGACACAAAAGTGGCGACGAGGCTGGGACACAAAAGTGGCGACAAGGATAGGATACAAAAGTGGCGACGAGGAATGATAGAAGAACCTTGGACCAGCCCGCTTGCAGCAGCCAGACAGCAGCAGTCGGAGCACGCAGAAATTGCTCCCGCCCACCCACACTTATTATAAGATTTTTGGGGGACGATATTCAGTTACGTGTTTTGTGGACTTTTTTTTGTTGCAGTGCGTCCTCATTTCATATTGCATTTGTGTTTTGTACTAATTGTCTTGTATGCGCAGCGCCTAATCAGTCAGCATGGCCACTACTGCGAACTTAAACTTAATGGAACTTATTCAGTTACAGACGGCGCAAATCACGCAACTACTCCAAGCAGTGGCGCAGTTGACGGCAACTTAACAACAGCCGTCGCATCAGCAGCCTACACCTGCCGCTGTATCGCTCCCTACGTTCTGCCAGTACAACGAACGTGAAGAAGAATGGAGCGACTACTTCACACAGTTTCAAGAACTCGTCACGACTCATCAACTAACAGGTCTGACGGTCAAACATTTCTTTCTCGCCGTAGTTGGCACAAAGACCTTTGTTTTACTGCAGAAACTTTTCCCCCATGCATCTCCTCGTGATCTAGAAATCGATAAAAATGTAGAAGCACGGAATGCTCATTATGAGAGAAAAGTTCTCGTAGCTGCTGCACGGTACCGATTTTTCAGACTGAAAAAAATCACCAGAACAGACCCACACGCAATGGATTACGGAATTGAAGGGCTTAACCCGCAAATGTAAATTTACTTGTTCTTGTGGACTTTCTTATAGTGACATGTTGAGGGATGCGATTACGCAGAACATTCAGGACGCCAGAATTAGGGCAGCAATTCTGAAACAGTCTGACCCTTCATTAGACAGTGTACTGCAGATTATTGAAGCGCACAATACCTTTGACTTAGCAGATGTAGAAATGCAAAACCACAGTGTAAATTCAGTGTGCCGCCACGGAT
Source organism: Locusta migratoria (assembly GCA_026315105.1). Classification (NCBI taxonomy): domain Eukaryota; kingdom Metazoa; phylum Arthropoda; class Insecta; order Orthoptera; family Acrididae; genus Locusta; species Locusta migratoria. The sequence goes on from CM048747.1 coordinate 526,650,590, forward strand.
GCTTTCCTAGCCGTAGTTCTCAGTATAGCAGTAGTGATTCTTTAAATTCTACCGGCCGTGCTGAACAGTCAATGAACAGTAGCCAGTGTAAAAGTGTGACACAAAGGTCGCTTCGTGTTAGAAACAGTAATTTGAATAACGGGTGCCAACGCTCATTTCAGAAACATGTTCGTAAGTCTTGCCCTCAGTGTATATCTCGCCACAAGCGTGCGCAATGCCCTAGCCGCAATGCAACCTGTTATCAATGTGCCAAGTCGGGACATGTACAGTCTGTGTGTATGAAAATTAAAAACTCAAAGAACGGTACCGATAGAAACAGTGCTTTGCCGAGTGCACAAACAGTGCATGCTGTCAATGTCGTAGACGCTGTGGAATCGGACAGTGCTTTCCCTGATTCTAAAATGCAGGAAAATTCTTCTGCACCTATTGCAACACTATGTAGTGAGCCACGTCGCAAGCAGTGACGAGCGCGTAAATCTGTGCAACGGAAAAGGGTTTGGGACAAGCAAAATGACTATGAACAATGCAATCCTGTAGTGAAACTAGTGTCTTCTGCAACTGCTCATTGTAATAGTGCCCAGTACTGTGTAGCTAGTGACAGTAGACTTGATGTAGCTACTCAAAAGTTTAGTGCAGTAGTTAGTGAATCTGTAGTAGCCTCGCATTGCGCGGTGGGCGATCCGGTGGTAGTGCCATCTAGTGACAGTGTTGTTAATCCGCTGTGTGCCGAGTCTGCGCCGCTTGCTTCACTACGCGGCCCGCGCATGCGCAAGTGCAGCAAACAAGCCGTAGCAGACGTTGCCCACATTCGCGCACCGGTCGTGCGCCAAAATCACAAACTGTTTGTGACTCCTTGCATAGAAAATAAGACCGTGAAATTTCAGCTTGATACTGGTTCCGCTGTCACATTAATAAATAAAGATACTTATGAACTTCTGGCTTCGCCAAAATTGTCGCCGTCTCAAGAAGTGTTAAGAGCATATACAGGTCAAAATATTCCCGTGTTAGGAACGTGTAGCCTGCCCGCCGCTTTACAAGGTGTGATAAAAACAGATGCTTTTGCTGTTCTTCAGGCCAAATCTACACAGAACATTTTTGCACTATATGCTTTTGATTTGTTTGGCTTATCAATTCAAAGAGATGTGCTGCAAATTTCGTCAGTAGTGCCTCAGGATAAAATAAATGCATTGTGTGAAAAATACAGTGACTTGTTTTCGCCGGAACTAGGTTGTGCAAAAGACTTCGTGGCACATGTAGCTTTAAAAGAATCTGCAGTTCCAAAATTTCGTAAAGCTAGACCAGTGCCTATCGCAATGCGTGATACAGTTGCCGCCGGCCGCGGTGGCCGAGGTGACTGAGGCGCTCCAGTCACGGTCAGCACGGCCACTACGGTCGGGGGTTCGAATCCCCCCTCGGGCATGGATATTTGTGCCGTCTTTAGTCTTAGCTAGTTCATAAGTAGTTTGTAAGCTTAGGGACTGATAACCCCGTAGTTAGGTCCCATAAGTTGTACAAACATTTGAACATTTTTGATACAGTTGCCGAAGAACTTAAACGTTGGCAAGATAGTGGGGTGATTTCTCCTGTTTCTGCGAGTCAATGGGCCTCGCCTGTAGTAATTATACCCAAGCTGTCAGGAAAACTTCGTCTCTGTGCGGACTTTAAATCAACAGTGAACAGTCGAACAATTGTAGACACTTATCCCCTGCCCAGACCTGACGAACTAATGGACAAATTAGGACACTCTCGCTTCTTTTCTAAGATTGATTTAGCAGAGGCATACCTACAGATTCCGCTTGATGACGAGTCAAAAATTTTTTCGTCATTAATACTCACATGGGTCTTTTTCAATTTCAACGCCTACCCTTTGGCAGTTCTTCCGCCCCTGCTATTTTTCAGCGTTTTTTGGAACAGCTGATAGTTTCTGTACCGTGTTGCTCGAACTATTTAGATGATATTGTGGTATCCGGACGTACAGTTGAAGAACATGTAGCAAACCTGGAGTGCATTTTCAAAGTGTTGACTGCAGCAGGTCTACGTTGTAATAAAGCAAAGTGTTCGTTTTTTCAAACTGAAATAGAGTACCTAGGCCATATGATTAATGCCCAAGGAATTCATCCCTTACAGTCACATCTTAGAGCAATCAAAGACTTGCCTCCTCCTATGAATGTCCACGACTGCAAGCAGTAGTGGAAAAGCATAACTATTACTTGAGATTTATTCCAAATGTCTCTCAGATTGCAGCTCCACTGCATCACTTACGTAGCAAGAATGTTCCTTTTGTATGGTCTAAAGATTGCCAAGTTGCCTTTGACAAACTAAAGTCTGAACTACTCAGTGATGCATGTTTGATTCCCTTTGATCCACAGAAGCCTGTAGTGTTAGCAGTCGATGCCTCGTCGTACGGTCTGGGTGCAATTTCGTCGCATCGTATTGGATTTCACGACCGACCTATTGCCTTTGCATCCAAGCTACTGACGCCAACGCAACAGAATTACAGCCAGGTAGAAAAGGAGGCCTTAGCAATCATTTATGGCGTCACAAAGTTTCATCATTATCTCTATGGCAGAAAATTCTATTTGTTGACAGACCGCAAGCCTCTTACGTCATTGTTCTCACCCACAAAGCCAATTCCGGCACGAACGGCACAAAAGCTTCAGAGATGGTCCTTAATACTGTCTAATTATCAGTATGAGATTTTGTACCGACCTACCACTAAATACGTCAACGCGGACATACTTTCCCGACTTCCGGTTGGCCAGGATGTGTCATTTGATTCTTCAGAAATGACATGTTGTCAGATAGACTCCAGGGATGCTTCCGCTGTCGCGGACTTCCCTTTGAACTCTCGTCGGGTTACACAGGAAACAGCTGCGGATGCAGACCTAAGTGTGGTAGCACGTTTTGTTCGCTCTGGGTGGCCTACCAGAGCCAAAGACATTGATCGGCCTCTGGTTCGACGTTATTTTGCACAACGTCATGCATTGTCTTTATGTCAGGGTGTTCTGTTGTTACATACGGACAATGACCAAACAAGAGTGATTGTTCCTCGTTCCCTGCAACGAGAAGTGTTACGCCTCCTGCATCAAGGACATTGAGGTATTGTTAGGACAAAGCAACTGGCCAAACGTCATTGTACCTGGGTTGGTATGGACGCCCAGATAGAGAGCAGGACGTCACAGTGTACAGTTTGTGCGGAGCCTCAAGCGGCTCCTCCGCTACGTTTCTCAGACTGGCTACGCCCCAAGGGACCATGGCAACGTTTACAAATTGACTTTGCCGGACCTTTCTGGAACACGCGCTGGTTAATTGTTGTTGATGCTTTCAGCAAGTTTCCTTTTGTGGTTGCCATGAACTCAACGACGGCGTCTAGTACAATCAGTGCCTTAACATCAGTGTTTTGCATCGAAGGTTTGCCTGAAACTATCGTCAGTGACAAGGGACCTCAGTTTGTTAGTGCGGAATTTCAACAGTTTTGTCGTGTGAATGGCATTCAGCATATCACCACCGCACCTTTTCACCCTCAGTCCAATGGTGAAGCAGAACGTTTCGTTCTAACATTCAAGTCTCACATGGAAAAGATGAAAGGTCAGCACTCCAAGCTCTTCAAAGTTTCCTGTCTACGTATCGGTGCATTCCACGTGACGGCCCATCTCCTGCCGAACTGCTACATGGCCGCCGTCACCACACTCTCCTTCACCTTCTGCAGCCTTCCACACATCGAGTCGGTTCGTATGGCGCTTCGCGTTTTCAGGTTTCTACGCCGGTGCTATACAGGGTGTTTGCTGGCAACAAGAAAACATGGTTGCCAGGCATCATTCAGCGCGTGCTCGGTCGCAATATATATGTTTTACGTTCTTCTACAGGGTCGGAGCTGCGGCGCCACGCAAACCAATTGAGCCTGCACAGGTCGCGCGATCCTTTCTCCGGTTTCTTGATTCCAGACCCAGTTCACCGCCAGGGACCACAGCCATATCGTTCGTCGACGGGTCCAGCGTCTCCGGGCTACGAGATCGTCCCGATGGACATCGACGCGACTCCGCAGCTGTTGCCGCCGCAGGCGGCAGCATCACCGAGAGGAACTCTAGGACCGTGCGTGCCCCCGCCGCCTGGGCCTCGCACCTCAGAAGAAGATGACCTGCTCCCTCTGGGCGGAGGCGGGGGCCCTTCCGCTGGCTTTGGTGGGTTTCCCGGCGGATCGCAAGGTGGATACCAGAGCGCGGACGGCCTCTCGATCCCAGCCTCAGCTACGACGCCCGTCCCACCAGTAATGCCCCCGCCCAGGCCCTCCTCCCAGTGCCGTCGCCGTGGCCCTCAGCCCTACGCCACGACGACGCGGCAGTTTGGGGGGGAGGGTTGTGGTGTCACACAAGTCCAATGTGCGCGCCACCTACTTTCACCGCGCCGCCATGCACGCACGGCGCGGCGTTCTTACGACGTCAGCCACGAGCGCCCTCTGCTAGAACTCCACGCGTGGCCACCACTGAACGACATCATTCACTTGGGACTGAGATAGGATCCAGTTATCACTTCGGAATCAGATAGGCACCAGTGAAGACTTGGCTATCGGATAGGCACTAGGCAGGCCCCTAGCTCAACTATGTATCAGCATTCTGCCGTACTGAACTATGTAAAAGTTAAGTATTGTATAAATTCTGTGCAATATATATCTCGTTCTAATTTACTCTAGTGTTTCTAGTTTCTGCTGTCCCACTGGCTGCTCACCTTCGTACCTGCACAAGCGTGCGTCCTTTATTCCTGTGTCGGTCTTATAATTCTACTCGGCCACCGACACTTACCGGACGAGACACAAAAGCGGCGACGAGGCTGGGACACAAAAGTGGCGACGAAGATGAGATACAAAAGTGTTAGTATGTTGTTTTTCTTTGATCAGTTATTTTTCGTGTGGTCAGTGAATGTTACCAATAGTTCATTTATTTATGTGAAATCTGTTAGTGTGCATACACGTATGCAAAACTGAATTCGTACAAATCGATGTATCAATATTTACAAAACCCTCAAAAAATGTTTTACAAAATAATTGTCTTAATCGCAATCAATGTACGAAGTGAAACCTGTTATTTAGATGGTCACACAACCAAACATAGTAGTTTCATGTCGTTCAATTCCAGATTAATTTACCGAATTTCAGCAATTTAATCGGGCCGATCTTGTGAAATAATCGATTCGTAATTTTCCGTATTGTTCGTATTCATAATCATAACGTCATTAATATCAACCAATAATACAATTCCTTGAACCAACATTGTCTCGTTATAACAAAGGTATTAAACATAAGGATAGACATTGAATTAAAATTTATACTGCGCCCGGGATTCGAACCCGGGACCGCTTCGTTACTAGGTACTCATCTAACAGAGCGTGCCGACCGCCGTGGCCGAGGGGACTAAGGCGCTCCAGTCACGCTCTGCACGGTCACAACGGTCGGGGGTTCGAATCCCCCCTCGGGCATGGATATTTGTGCCGTCCTTAGTCTTAGTTATTTCATGTTTGCAAGTTTAGGGACTGATGACCCCGTAGTTAAGTCCCATAAGCTATAAAAACATTTGTTTAACAGAGCGTTGTAGCCAGAACAATTACATGGACTGTCTTAAAGCATTTCACAGGGAACATGAGGCAGAATTAAAGGATCTGGTGTGGAGGGAGACGTTCTTTAAGACTGTCCATGTTGTTCCTTTGAGTGGTCGCCGGGCGCCGTGGCTCAGCGCGCCCGATGAGAGGGCTGAACGTCCTCTGTAACAAAAAAGCTGAGCCAAATGATCAACGAACGACCAAGTACGAACAATAAAAACGACCACCGCAGGTCATAGATCAACCTGAAGAATAAAAATAAATAAATAAATAAAAGCGCGCCCGGTCGGAGAGATCTACGCCCTCTGTAATAAAAAAGCTGGGCCAAGAACACATCGAATAAGAACGAACAAACACGATCAGCGTCCGCAAGGAAGAGTGCAACCCATAGAGAACACAAAGACACACACACACACACACACACACACACACACACACACACACACACAAAAGTGGTCCAAAGCACCATCCTAGTAAGTAGGAGGTCCCGAGTTCGAATCCCGGCCACAGCGTAAATTTTAATTCAATGACTCTCGTTTTGTTTAATAACGTTACTAAGCAGTTAATTAATAGATACTCTCTTTGTCATAATTGTTAGACATTGTGCCACATTGACACCTTTGTTGTCGGCTGGGAAAAGCCTTAGCTCAACACAGTCTCTGGACTGAAGACTGAAACAATTAATTAACTTTCCCGTTAATCTGGAGATTTAAGAACTTGTTTGATGCATAGTGTTTTCACACAGTTTTCCCTGAAACCTTGCCACGCGGTAGGGCGACTTCCTCCCCGCCCTCCGCCCGCTAGCCCCTGCTCTTGGCGGCTACTCCTCGCCGTCGGGGCGCGGCTATTCCGGTACAGCAGCGGTGATTACCGCCGTTATCGCCTGGCCTCGTGTTCGCTGTTTTTAGCCGCCGCTGTCCAGAGTGGCTCCACGTGCTGTTGAGATCCCGTCAGATATGAACAGTTGTAATTTGTTGCTTTTGCTGTTAATCAGAGCAGTGAGTAGTGTCCTAATTTGTCGCTGCCACAGCTAATCACAGCCATCAAACGTACTGCTCATGTGAGATAGCGCTGCAGTAATTGCCACAGTCACGGGTGCAAAATGGAGACGTAGATACGTGTCGCTAAAAGCAATAAAGCATGTCTTGCCGTTGTATAGTGATCCGCACGAACCGTATACAGGGCGTTGGCTCGAAAGGACGCCTTTTGGATTTTTGTAATTGTTCTTGCTTTCTGGATCCTACCCAAAGCGTCATCAGCTTAACGTCAGGGCTTGACGAAGAATCACTTCTCAACGTCTGGCGGCATCCGACGACGTGCGTACGATACCGGATGTTTTCGGTAGAGTCACACGCGGTGGCCGAGGGGACTGAGGCGCTCCAGTTACGGTCTGCACGGCCACTACGGTCAGGGGTTAGAATCCCCCCTCGGGCATGGATATTTGTGCCGTCCTTAGTATTAGCTAGTTCATAAGTAGCTTGTAAGTTTAGGGACTGATGACCCCGTAGTTAAGTCCCATAAGCTATACAAACATTTGAACATTTGTGGAGTCACTCAGAATTGTTTACGGAGATGTTATTGCACCTGATTTGATCATGGTGTTCGTCGTTTAGGAAAACATGTTTCTCGTACAACACGGATCGGTAAACAGTACATTATACACTCAAGCTGAGTATACACTCATACTTTGAAAAGCTAAGGATAGTATGGCGTATCTCTTGTTCATCTTTCCTTTTTGAGGCTATATCGAAGCAGCTGTCTTACGTTACGGCGGCTTGAGGCACCGTCGATCCCATAAATTCTTAACTTTGGAGACGGGCAGAGAGGGGTGGTAGGGGTAAAGTTGGTCCCAACATGAAAAACTTTTGTTACTGTTATAATTTTGATCTAATGTAGCCAACAACAAGTGAGTCAAGTTGGCCACCGTCATTGTAACTAGTAATATTACTACATCACTTTTATCGATATCCACTGAAAATAATAATATTGTAGTTTAATATCGTTAGGAGTCGTTATTTACGAGATTTATTTAATGAAGTCGTAAATGGCCCGACTAGCGGTAGTATTACTTTTGACGCCAGCGATAAAACTGTTTAATGTCAAACTATTAGCATCGATGACCGACTTCGTCATGCAGCGAGGGTGTCCAAAGAGCGTTTTAATCGCTGATCTCTGCACTACGTCGATGTGGAACTTCAGCTGTCTGTGCGTGCCTGCTAGTGATCTGCATATAACCTGGATGCATAAATTTGAAGCATAGAACGTACCCCTTATTTCCCTCTGACAACAAAACACAACACATTTTATCGCTCAACAAAACAATAGACGCCTACAGAGACAGGTACTGCGCAAGCTCAACTTGTGCTACTTGTCATAATAAACGGCAGACGACGAGAAAGACTTTAAAGACTTTTACTGCAAGTTCTCTGACATGTCGCGCGTATTCCGAAAAACCGATATACAAAATATATACATGTCTTGTATGTGCGGAAAGATCCTCATACACGTTCGGTGAACTTTTGTCAAGTTCACATGTTGCTCATACAAGTTGAAATACATGTATCCCAGTGTAAACGTACCTTTAGATCAACATCCAGGTAGAGATCGACATTAATATTCTGTACCTTGCCGTATTTCAACATGGCTGCTATAAAGTTCTTCAAGAAAACGGAAAACAAATACGTTCAGATTACGCTCGCATACCAGCCTATTACATCGCATATTGACATAAATTTCAAATCAAGACGTGCACCGTACCCAATCTCTGTGGCCAGCCAGCTCTTTGCTCCAATTACTGAGATTGCATCCTTAACGAACTATTGAACACTATCGACACTCATTACAAAGATCTTCAAATGCTCCCTTAAACAAATCATTGATACTGAGTTTACTCCTAAATATGACCGTTGTTGAACTACGAAACAACCTGTTACGGCCTGATATGTATTCAGAATTCAAGGAAAATTTACTCCAGCATGAGAAAGTCGCTAAACGTGACAATAAAACCGAGAATTGAGAAAATGTAATCGTGAAACGAAACAGTGATTTCACTTCACGAGATAAAAAAGCAATTCTTTTTCACAAAATAGCTGATGTAATTTCGTTTGCCAAATTAAATTACGGCAGGCAATGGTAAATCATGTGTAAAACATATAAACGTGGAGGCACGCTGCAGGTCTAAGACACCAGAGATATAAATCCAGATTGTATGGCAATCAGTGGTTTTGACTCACTTCCAAATAATACAAATAGTGTGTTTTTGACCAAAATTACACTTTCCTAATTATTAGTGAGTTCATACGTTCCAAACTGAATTTGTAGGAGAATTATTTCCAATCTCTTTGAAATTTTCTTGCTACATGTGAATGCTAAACATAATGGGTGTAATTTACTACGGTGACACAGCATTACTTTTCAAACTCTGTATTTCACATGGTTATCAAACAGATCACAATATACTCGGACTTCTTAAACGTAAACCAATCATGTGGTCAGAGTAGAAGAAGAAAACATCTGAAATGCAAGAACTTCTCTACTACTAAACAATGCTTAAGCTTTAATCTCTTACTGCCCTGACCTCTTTTTATGAGTGTTATTTTACTAATATTTTGAGAAACTTTGTTACCTATTAGGACAAAATGGCATGAACTGACAATAGTAATTTTTTATGTCTACACTCCTGGCCATTAAAATTGCTACACCACGAAGATTACGTGCTACAGACGAGAAATTTAAGCCACAGGAAGAAGATGCTGTGATACGGATATCATTAGCTTTTCAGGGCATACACACAATGTTAGCGCCGGTGACGACGCCTAAAACGTGCTGACACGAGGAAACTTTCCAACCAATTTCTCATACACAAACAGCAGTTGACAGGCGGTGCCTCGTGAAAAGTTGTTGTGATACCTCGAGTAAGGAGGAGAAATGCGTACCATCAAGTTTCCGTCTTTGATAAAGGTCGGATTATAGCCTATCGTTATTGCGGTTTATCGTATCGCGACATTTCTGCTTGTGTTAGTCGCGACGCAATGACTGTTAGGAGAATATGGAATCGGTGGGTTCACGAGGGCAAAACGGAACGCAATGCTGGATCCCAACGGGCTCGTATCACTAGCAGTCGAGATGACAGGCATCTTATCCGCATGGCTGTAACGGATCGTGCAACCACGACTCGATCCCTAAGATGGGGACGTTTGCACGACAACAACCATCTGCATGAACAGTTCCAGGACGTTTGCAGCAGCGTGGACCATCAGTTCGGTGATTACGACAGCGGTTACCACTGACGCTGCATCACCGACAGGAGCACCTGCGACGGTGTACGCAATGACGTACATGCGTGCAATAATGGCTAAACGTCATTTTTTCGGATGAATGCATGTTCTGTTTACAGCATCATGATGGTCGCATCCGAGTATGCCGACATCGCGGTGAACGCACATTGGAAGCGTGTATTCGTCATCGCCATACTGGCGTATGACCCAGCGTGATGGTATTTGGTGCCATTGGTTACACGTCTCCGTCACCTCTTGTTCGCATCGACGGCACTTTGAACAGTGGCCGTTACATTTCAGATGTGTTACGACTCTTGGCTCTACCCTTCATTCGATCCCTGCGAAACCCTGCATTTCAGCAGGATAATGCACTACCGCATGTGGCAGGATAGGGAAATGTTCGACTGCTGCCCTGGCTGGCACATTCTCCAGATCTCTCACCAACTGAAAACGTCTGGTCAATGGTGGCCGAGCAACTGGCTCGTCACAATACGCCAATCACTACTCTTGATGAACTGTCGTATTGTGTTTCATCTGCATGGGCTTCTGTACTTGTACACGCCATACAAGCTGTGTTTGACTCAATGCCCAGGCGTATCAAGGCCGTTATTACGGTCAGAGGTGATTCTTCTGGGTACTGATTTCTCAGTATCTATGCATCGAAACTGCGTGAAAATGTAATCACATGTCAGTTCTAGTACAACATATTTGTCCAATGAATACCCGTTTATCATCTGCATTTCTTCTTGGTGTAGCAATTTTAATGGCCAGTAGTATAGGTCTTTAATAATTCTTTACAGCAGAAATTACTTATTTACAAGACTTGTCCATTACTATGTTCTGCAGAAATAATTAGCATAGCCATTCACTTCAGTTCAGAATGTGTTCTGTTCCCTAGCAGGCGAAGGGTCCACAATGAGCCTAGGTACTTTGTTCCAAGCGTCATGCCATCGACGCGGAAAAGGAGCGTCCTGTGACAGATCCAGTGTGGTGTCTTCACCTGGTTGCAAGCGTTATGATTACGCGGTGGCTGGCACTGGGCAACAGCGCTGCATCTGTCGTTTCGCCGTATGCCACGCATCAAGTCTGATAATCTGGTAGGCCAGAGCAAAGAGGCTGACAACCAGAAGCACCAAGAAGGCAGCAACATGTTGTCATGCATTGTTCTATTGAAAATGGCGTATGGGAAGTCTTGCAGATAGGATATGGCTTCGTCTCGCAGTGAGTCAATCAAGGGGTTAAAAATCGTCCCAGTGCTCTGGAGACGCACCAGCTCTGATTTCCGGTTGTAATCAGTAGCGTCACACACCGTAAGGACTTGAACTGTTTTGGGCGAAAGCAGGTGCAGGATGACATGCACGTCCTCATATACGGTGACGTATTGTGCTAGTGTCTGGTGTGCTCCAGAGCCGAGGAAGTCGTAGATCAGCCCTGCAATGCCATTCAGATGAGGTGACGATCTTCTGGGAGGGTGTTCTACGGCCTTCAGCGAACCATTCTGCACCTACCAGTTGCACTGCCGTAACATTTCGTTCCACACAAGGAGCAATTTCCAGATGAAGGAACTTTCAGTATCATTCTACATAAAAATTGATTTAAGGCAGATAGATGGCCTCTAATCACTTGTGTTTGAATACATAATGGCATAAGCGCAATGCAAAGAACATTAAAGTGGGAACACAAAAAGATGACATAAAGTTGACGTGTTTAGGATTTTCTGAAAACTTCGCACTCCTTAGCAACAACATTCAAAAATTTTGAAATGTTTGTAAATCTATCGGAGCAAATTGCGTGGTCATCAGTCCGTAGCTTACAAGCTACTTAAACTAAGGTAAACTACCTAAGAACAACACACACACGCATGCCCCAGGGAGTACTCGAACCTCCGACGTCGAGCAGCGGTGCACTCCGCAGCTAGACGACTTAGAACGCATACTACAGGAAATAGCCAAGTGCATTGGCCTTGAAATACCCTTTGAAAAGATCGAAATAATGATAATGAATCCGGCACTGGCAAACAAATTTGAAAAACAAACATAAAAGTTTAAAAACATGGGAGAAGTAATAATGCACAAAATGAATGAGAAATCATTACTGAACAGTAGACTAAACAAATAAATGTTACCAAGAACGCGTTTAACAATAACAAAAAATGCCTCTCGACAGTAACAAAATTAAAAAACTACGGCACGGCGGATTAGCCATGTGCATTGGGGTGCCGTACTGCGGTACGCGCGACCCTTTGCCGTTGGGGGTTCGAGTCCCCCTTCAAGCATGGGTTTTTGTGTTGTCCTTAGGTTCGTTTACCTAACTAGTTTGTAAGCTACGGATTGATAACCCGGCAGTTGAGTCCGATAGATTAACAAATTGAACAATTGATTTAAAAACTACAAAACACTCATACAGCTGCGAATAACATTTGCTAGCAAACCTATATTTGAAACTGACATTGTATCAATAAACAGACTACTCAAAAGAGAAAGGAGAACAGTCAGATCATATATAAATGAAAAATAAATAAATAAAAAGACTGGCTTTGTAGAATAGCTTGAAATGAAACCATTTATAAATAGAGCCGATGACAAGTACAATGAAAAAGTAATGGTGCTCTTTCCTAGGACATTTGATGAGGTCAACAGAAAAGAGAAATAGCAGGAGGAAAATTGAGAAGAGTAATATAAGATGGATCACGGAGTTCAAGAACAACATGATGAAATTATAGATAACGATGTAAGACATGAAAGGCATGACGGACTCACTAAAGATACTTCAGGTCAAACACTTCACACAACCAGTAAAAATCAACAAACAAACTGGGAAGGGCGATCTCAAACAATGAAATAGTATTGGGTTAACAAGAAACAGCCGCGGTGGAGTAGCCGAGCGGTCTAAAACACCTCGCTGCGGAGCGCGCGGTTGCTCGCCGTTGAGGTTCGAGTCCTCCCTGGGGCATGGGTGTGTGTGTTTGTCCGTTGGTTAGTTTACCTAGGTTTAAGTAGTTTGTAAGCTACGGACTGATGACCACGCAGTTTGGTCCGATAGATTTACAAACATTTGAACAAAAAACAGAAGATCGTAGTTGATAATATTCTTAATAATTCATAATAAGTGGTCAAATTTTGGCTATAAAAGTAAAAAAACTAAATCATGGAAGTACCCAAAAAGCTGTGGTGATACTAAGTATTTTGTGAGTAGGCTATAGATATGTAGTATGAGACAGGTGGAAATGTATAGGAGTGGGAAGTTTACATTGACGGATTAGATTTGACAGACAAAGTGCTGAATATGTAAAATGATAATGGCCACACAGTGGTCGAAATCTAGATTTGTAAATAAATATATATATTTTCGACTAATTGGTGAAAGAATTACCACAAATCAAATACAGTCGTGGAGCACCAATTCCAACATGTAATCAAACCTGTGTCTGATAATTTAGTACCAGGTTTGAGGAAGTTGTTTTATGTATATTAAATTCTAATACCTGAAAGAAGTTAATTTTGCTCCCTTCTGGACATGGTTTAGGACTTCATGTATTATATTGTAGCTGTGGCCTTCTTTTAGAAATATTCAGTTTCAAACTTCTGCACTGTTCTGTCACCCTGGTACATATTGCTCTTCCAGTGACTACCCAATAGCAAATTTTCCAAAAAAAAAAAAAAAAAAAAAAAAGTTAAAATGTTTGTAAATCGTATTGTGTTATCAGTCACTAAGCTTACAAACAACTTAAACCTAAAGACAACACAGATACCTATGCCCGAGGGCGGACCTGAACCCCCGGAACCTCCGACGGCGAACAACGGCGCGCTCCGCAGCATGGCGATTTAGATCGCTCGGCCACTCCACCGCGCCACACACAAAGGAAGTAGAACGGAAGCAGGTACTCGGGCAGCAGATTACTTGTCGGCTGCACATAAGGCTGTGCGATAGTTCTGATGAAACATATCAGTCGATATGGAGACAGTGACAAGAGGCCGAATTCAGAAGGATCCTCCGATAGTCAAAGTAATAGCAGTAAATTTTCTGATGTACTAGAAACGGTACGGAGGTGACCAGCCAGTGGGACAGCAGAAACTTGAAACACTAAGATTAGTATAAGAGGTATATTTGAAGAAAAATTACATTACTTACCTTTCATAAGTTTCATGACTGCAGAACGCTGATACATGAACTAGTTAGAGGCCTGCCTACTGATGATTCCTAGTGCCTATCCGATAGCCAAGACTTAACTGGTGCCTATCTGATTCCCAATTGGCCGATTCAGCAGTCGTGGCCACGAGCGGAGTTGCAGCAGAGGGCGCTCGTGGCTGACGTAAGAACGCCGCGCCGTGCGGGCATGGCGGCGCGCGGCGCAAGTACGTGGCGCGCACTTCATACTTGTACGACACCACAGTTGTTATCTTGATTTTACATTCTGTGGTCATGTTGGACCCTTTCTAAGTAATTATGTAACGGTAACGTTGTCATCTACAGGAAAATGATCTGTTTGAATCGTGTGAAGGTGTAAAACGCTACGTCTAATATGAAAACATAAATTTGTTAAGTGGAGATATTTCGATCGTCAGCCTATTGTCTATTACTTCGGTTTCTTTGGCGTGCGGTGAACACTGTGCTAGTATGCGTACCATTCAGTCGGCCTTCACTTGTTCTCCTGTAGAATCTCCAGTACAATTTTGTTTATTTTCTCTCGATGTCTGTGTGCGTGTGTGGGTATATTCATTCATGTGCATTTTCAACTTTTCACGGCGTAAGGAGTAATCCAATAAATTTCGGGCGTCCAGCCGTGCAAATTCTACGTCTTCCACTAATATTTCGGCGGCATATAGTCCGGCCATCTTTAGAGTGATTCCATGACGAAGACGTAGAATTTGCACGGCTACACGCACGAAATTTATTGGAATATTCATTCATGATTGATTTTTTTCTGCTATTGCTTTTTGTATGTAATAGTTTTCTTCTATTGTGAGTTGTGATATAGGTTATAGCTTCATATTAATATTTTTAAGTGTGTTTCTATTTTGGTTGGGTGATGGTTATGGGCTATTAGGTGGTCTGCAAATTTTTTATGGAAACTGTGACTTTTTAGTGCTCTGAGGCGTTCTGAATATGTGGCTTCGAAATTCCTACAAGTTTTTACAATGTAACTGATTGACATGTGTTGCATGTGAGTCCATATACGCCTGATCTGTTGAATTTGTCTGTTGGTGTCATCTGTGTTCTGAATTTTTTCAGTTCTGTGTTGCCTGTCCTGTATCTTATTTGAAGTCCCTGTGTCTTTAATATGTTTCCTATCCTGTGAACTATTTTGTTGCTGTAGATGAGTGTGTGCCATTTGTTTACTTTTTGTGCTGTGTTGTGCTGTTGCTTCTTGTATGTGGTTCGTGTCAGTGTTTTGTGTTCTTCCGTATTGTGTATGATCTAGTGTGTATGTGGCCGGTTCATTATTTTTCTTTTGACACATTTGTTGGTTTAGTCTGTACAGTATATGAGTTCTCCTTATGGTGCATTCTACTGCAATTTTTAACTGGTATAGGATTATGCAAGAAACCACAGTTTAGTTTGGTGTTTCTGTATTCCAACTCCTCTGTCAAGATCATTAATTTATGTGGAGCTTCTGCATCATACTTTATTTTGCTCGTTGAGACTGATAAATGTTAATTTGCAGATATTCTCCTACACTTACTTGCACCATCATTTACTAAAACAAACTGCACGCCACTGATCGTTAGAAATAATAATGATTATACTGTGGACTTTTAATTACTGGTTTCAGTACTAGTTCTGAAATACCTGAGTATCCGAATTACAAATCGTCGGGTCACTCGGGGTTATGTATGCAATTGTAACCTTCTGTTTATGTCTCCAAAACAATAGTAGGAACGTGCTAATGTAAATATTAAATTAGTAGTATGTAATGTGATTCAGGACAGTTCTAATCACTATAGTTGCAGAAAGCTTCATCTCTGTGTATATCAATGAAAAATTCTATTCGGTCGAAGTGTGTTCTTTTGAGGTAACCAAATTTCTCACCCTATAAATTTTTGTCAGATCATTTGAAATAAATTTTAAGTTGTTTCGATTGACGAGAATTAATGTGATGTTTATACAGATATTGATAAGTGGGAAGAGCGGTATTGTTTACTAGATTTTATAAATAGTGTTACGCAAACAAATCTATAGGTTAAAAAGTATTTAATGAAAAAGATAAACAAATTTATTTTCATTATATTATTTAAAAGCCACGTCGATTTCATTAATTAAAAGTTTCATTGAAGCTGTTTATATTCACATGAATGTATTTTATTT
The DNA here is from genome assembly GCA_026315105.1 of Locusta migratoria. Taxonomy (NCBI): domain Eukaryota; kingdom Metazoa; phylum Arthropoda; class Insecta; order Orthoptera; family Acrididae; genus Locusta; species Locusta migratoria. The sequence continues at coordinate 526,666,765 of CM048747.1, forward strand.
TTTATGGATTACGTAATTTAATTTTAGTAAATACCATTTTTCTATACGACGAAAAGAAATAGCGCTCTAATAAAGCAGTCCAAGTTGTCCGAAGGGGTGACTGGACTCTATAGAAAGGCGAGCTTTTTTGATGCAGGAAGTGATGAATACTTGAAGGATACGCTCTTCCGCTAAAAGCTTCGTGCTACAGGGAACAAGGCCTTCCAAAAACTTAAGAAAGTAAGATGCTTTCACAATCGAGCGGAAATACTCCTGGCGCAGTGGCTGAAAGACCTTTTCACTTTTCAGGATGTTTGCGATTGCCTTGAATTACGCATTACCTCTGAAAATTTAACATGGTACCAACGGAAAAGAGGAAAATGATCAAATGTTTGTAAGGCTTAAGGGACTTAACGGCGGGGTCATCAGTCTCTAAACTAACGAACTACTTATGAACTAGCTTATACTAAAGACGACACAAACATCCCTGGCCAAGGGGGGATTCGAACCCCCGACGGCGGACTGCCGCGCGCACCGCAATACGGCAGAAAAGAGGTAAAAACTACTACACACGCAAAATGATATTTTAGAAATTCATTGCCCTTTACATAAAAATTGATTAGAGATATGCAAGAGCAACATTTCAGTGCTCTTTGTAGCTCATGTTGTTTATTGAGGTCTTCATGCCACAGACTAGTTTGATGCAGCTCTCCACGCTACCCAGTCCTGTGCAAGCCTTTTCATCTGAGAATACGAACGGCAACCTGCAAACTCTTTTCTCCCCAATTCTGTTAAGCACCTACTCATTAGTTACGTGATCTACCCATCTAATGTTCATAATTCGTCTGTAGCACCACGTTTCGAAAGCTCCTATCATCTTTTTGTCTAAAATCCTTATTTCACTCTCATACAATGCTACAATCCAGACAAATGCTTTCAGAAATGACTTCCTTACATTTAAACTAATATTGGATATCAACAAATTTCGCTTCTTCAGAAACGCTTTTCTTCCCATAGCGATTGTGCATTTTATATCTTCTTTAATTCGGCCATCATTAGTTTCTTGCTACCTAAATAAAAAAAAGAAACGTAACTACTACTTTTATTGTCTCATTACCTAATCTAATTCCTTCAGCATCGCCTGATTTTCTGGAAATACATTCCATTATCTTTGTTTTACTTTTGTTAATGTTCATCTTATACCTTCCGAGTCATTGTCCAATCCCTTTAATTGCTCTTCCAGATCTTTTGCTGTCTCTGAGAGAATTATTATGGCGTTAGCAAATCGCAAGGTTTTTATTCCCGCTCCATGGACTTTAATTCCCTCTCCAAAATTCTCCTTGCATTCCTTCACAGCTTGCTCAGTGTATAGACTGAACAACTATGGGGAAAGGCTACAACCCTGCCTTACATTTTTCCCAACCACTGCGACCCTTTCATGCCCTTCGACTCAAATAATTGCTATCTGGTTTTTGTACAAATTGAATATTACTACTCGCTCCCTATATTTAACCCCTGCTACCTTTAGAATCTGAAAAAGTGTATTCTAGTCACCACTGTCAAAATATTTCTCTAGATCCAGAAATGCTAAAAACGTAGGTTTCCCTTTCCTTTATCTATCTTCTAAGATACGTCGTAATGTGAATATTGTCTCGCGTATTCCTTCATTTGTCCTACATCCAAACTGATCTTCACCATGGTCGGTTTCCATCAGTTTTTCCACTCGTCCGTAAATAATTCGTGTTAATATTTTGCAACAATGACTTATTAAACTAATAGTTCTGTAATTTTCACATTTGTTTGCACTTGGTTTCTTAGTAATTGGAATCACTATATTCTTCTGGAAGTCTGACGGTATGTCCCCCATCTCATACATCTTCCAGCCATGTGGACCAATTTGTTTATGACCGCGTCTCCTAACGATAATAGCAGTTCAAACGTGATATTATCTACTCCAGGGGCCTTGTTTCTGCTCAAATCTTTTAGTACTCAGTCAAATTCTTCTCGCAGTATTGTATCTCCTAGCTCATATCCCTCTACTTCGTCTTCCATTTTTAGAACACTGCCTTCCAGTTTATTTCCTTTGTATAGGCTAATGAAAGCAGAAATTGACAAGTTGTATGCCAATAACCTAGACAGTTTTAAGTCGTGTTCTCTGTACCTCCTCCACGAGTGAACAACACTTTCGTTCATTTCGAGACGTCTGTGATCTTTCCTTGATGAGAGTCCCTCATTACACAAAGAACAACGCGGACGCGATGAACGCCGGAATTGACCTTCTAGACATGTCAAAGGAACAGTAAACAGAAACGGTGTATTTCCTTCCTGGTTTTATTACTGAAACTGATCGGCCGTCTTACTCAGTCATTCGCATTGACACTCTTCATTCGTGGTTGTTTACATCTTTCTGCGCGTCGACTGACATCTACGGAGGATCTAAGGGACTGTGTTATTGATGCAATAAACATATCCTTCATCAATATTCAGGAGACATAAGCAAGGTGATGCAACACTTTCTTTGATGTGTGTATTAAATACATTTACATACCCGTCTTTGGGGATTAGAAGAATTACAGACATTATACACTGATAAAGTGCCAAGAATGCGATGAGATAAAATTATCAGTTCCTCAACAGTTTATACTCGGATGTTATTTATAAGTATCTACGCGATCTCTTCTTTCAAACTAGAAGGTCACCGCCAAAATATATCGGTTTCTAGGGCAATAATTTTTGTGAAACTGAAGTACGAAACGAAACACGTTCTATGGAAATAGTTGATTAACTGTAATCGGAACGTTCAGACATTACCTTTAGACAACAGTAATATTATGAAACAGTAGTTGAGCATTCGCGATTTTCATAAAGAGTGTAAGTTTCAAAGTTAATAAAATGTTAAGATTTTCTTCCAGGTGTAAAAGTATAAGTAACCACTGGAAATGAGCACTTGTTATTCGTAACACTATTCTCTTACTTCTCAGCATTCTTTGCAATTCGAAATGAGAGATTTCCAGATTACAGTTTTGATAGCTGCTACAATATATCGCGCTGCAAAACACCCTATAAAGTGGTATTTTGAATCTGCTGCCTCACGGCAAACAGACCTTCAATAGATGATCATATCGCAGTGTGGTTATACGACCCGGCCGCTTGGCGACGCTGCAGTAGCGAAGTTGCAGAAATTGCCTAGGAGTTTCGCGACTATGTTGACTCTACCAGCGGCGTTACGACCTCTGGCGCCACTAACTCCGACACTGCACGACCCGCTTACACGCCAGGCGACGTCAGGACCGCAGCCGCGGCGGAATAGCCGTGCACACTGAGGCACCGTGCTGCGGTGCGCGCGGCCGTTCGCCGTGGATGTGCGAGGTGTCCCTCAGGGATGGGTGTGTGTGTTGTCATTAGATTAGTTTAACTTAGTTTAAGTAGTTTGTAAGTCTAGAGACTTGTAGATTTACAAATATTTGAATTTGTACTAGGACTGCAACCCGATAACCACGCAGCTCTGCCTCTTACCCTGCCTCTGCTCGCTGAAACGTCACGGTGCTCAGCGGGGCTGCCGCCTTCCTGCGTTTTACTCACGAGGAGCGCTGTTGATATTGACACGTCGTCGTTACGCGAACCACGAATGTGGCATGCGCTAGAGTATCTACACCTTCCACAACAAAAGCGAGGCAGCGTGAACGCCTAGATGGATTGAGGAAAGAACATCTACGAACCTGAACTCCTTCACACAGAATTACAACACTCTAATAATGAAAGCCTATTGCTTCTGTTAAGAGAGAAAGAGAGCGATAAGACCGCCACGTAAACATCATAGCGATGTACAGTCTGCAGTAAAGTTGATAGATTTCCTTCCTTTCATTACCGACCACATAAGAGAAACGGAACTGCCGCAACGCCTCAAGGATACAGGATCACCTAAAATTGACAGCGTGTGCTCGTATACCGCTGGAAAAGGCAACAATATTCCGGGCAACTGTGGGAAGATATAGACCTGTGAGGGTCAACAAATAGAAGTGTTATAAAACGACTAGAAAGAACTATGGCAATAGTAGAAGAGGATGGACTGAGAGCTGTAGTGAAAATGCTTTGCAGCTGACAGGTCATAATATCCAGTTTGATAGCCACGTGTAAGTATCATGAAAGGTTACAGAAATGATTAAAGACCCCAAAAACAGGAAGGAAAGAAGTGAAAGGGAACGACATCTCGATTTCGGTGCCTAAGAAGACCTGTTGAACTCTTCCACCATGAGGTGACAACGACAACGGGCGACGGGAACCGACTGCGACGAATGGCACCCCCAATATTCGAAACATACCACGTCACGCCTCTGCACTGGAGAAAGTGGAATAGAATTTGACTGCAATCAATAGCGAGCCAGGGACTGATTCGGATGTCCCCGCAGACGATGAAAACCCTTGAGGTACAATAATAAATGCATACGACCACGGCACAAAGCCCGAAATATGGTAGTAATTTTAAATTTTACGTCAGTGGAAGTTTACATTTTACAGTTCCTCACAGTCTTCGGGGCAACGGCCGTGCCACAGTGGCTACACCACTTCCCGTTACTCACCGAAGTTGAGCATTGTCTGGCTGGACTAACACTTGGATGGGTAACCGTCCGGGTCTGCCGAACGCTGTTGGGATGCGGCGTACACTCTACCATTCTGAGAACAATTGAGGAGCTACTTGATTGAGAGGCAGCGGCTCCAGCCAGACACAATGGCCGCAAGTGCGGGGTACTGGCCACGTCACCCTCCAAACTAGAGCTCCTAAAAACACTGGCTGGCGCATTCGCCATTTTCATTCCGTGCGTATGCTCAACACAACTCGCAGCTTATGTGAACAGTGTTATTTCGTTCAAGTTCAGTGAAATATTTTGGAAGTGCCGGCATAGAGCCTTACATCGTGCTACTTTGAGCTTGCATTCTGCTATTGTTTACGTCTATATGTGGATTAGATCAAAAATATAGCATTTTCTTTACTTATTGCTCTTTTCCTTTTCTGTCCAAATAAAGATAAATGCGCAAGAAACGTATATATTTCTGTGATAAAAATCATTACTTTTAATTATGTCAAAACTTATCATCTAGATAAAAGTTTTTAGCGATCTTGGCTTGTATTAGAATAATGACTGTCAATATGCGAGGTTTGTTTGCCGTCCTGCAGTAAGTGTTTGTTGTCCGCTGTGACAAATACGCCAAATCTGATTGTCGTACTCACATTGCCGAATGTACTTCTATTACGTTATTGAAAAAGTTTCTGAACGTTTTACAAACACTAAAACGAATAATAATATTAGTGTACACGATCTAAAGTTTACGGTCGTAGAGGCACACGGTGCCGATGTTGGCAACAACCGTTGAATGTTATTGGAAAACCTAATGGTACAGAATGAGGGGAACAATCCTTTGTGTTGAAAATCAAATAAATAAATAATTCTGTTCCTTCTCTAGGTTAACAGGCTTTTATATGTAACAGTACCCATGTGTTGTCCGTAATTCAATAATTCTTAAATAGCAAACATTTCGTTGCCAACATTAGCACACTACACCGCCACAGTCGTAAGTACAATTTACCCACTATTCTTTGTCAGTTATGTAATAGTCTCTTATACATAAGCGTCAATATTGGCATTTAAAGACACACATATTGTTCTCTAATAACAGTATGTTCTGGAATGTTTTGCTGTGTTATGACGTTTTGCAGCTGCTAACTCCCTACAGGCAGCTTCCCTGTTAAGAGGTAGTTCATTCATAAGAGCAAAACAAAATTTTACGTTAGAATATCACAGACGATTTTTACTACTAAATATTGCTTCAAGTCATATTAATAAATATTCATTTATAATACATAACTGTGGGCTCTGTCCGGGTCCCCAGCTTTTGGGCCGACAGTTAATGATCCATTTTTTCTTCTCTCAGAATCCCTCGGAAAACTAAACGTTCTGTAGCCACCTCTGGAAAGTGTTGAGCAGTTTATGGCAACACAATCACCCACAATGTCGTGCTAATGGCCGTGACGCAAATCCTATAGCACCGCATCATGTTTACGTTAAGAGCTACCGGAATGAAAATGGCGCATCCGTCAGTTCCTACTTATAGGAGCCTTACTCCAAACCACATTCAGTGACGCCTTCCGCCGAAGGCTTAAATGGCGGTCGATTGCTACCCGTTAGGCTCTCGATGCCTTTGTGGGACGAAGTTTAGTTTCTTGTATTCTTTACACTTCATAATGAATTATATGCGCAACCACCATCATATTACAATAATAACAAAAACTTCCACTTGGTGTTTCTGATATAAAATAAAATATAAAATATTTACATAAAACTATAGCGTATCGGTATCGTTTACGGAATGATCATTTTCAGTGTAGTTTTAAGTTAAAACGTATAATGTGCGACCGACAGATCTTTTCATATACTTTAACTGTGAAAAAGTTACACTGGGACGTGAAATTGCACTGAACATTTCATTTAACTAACTAATTTTTTATTATTATTTTATGTGATAAAGTAATGCCATAGCTCTTTTCCTGGTGAAGCACAGCAACTCGACGCGGCACCAACGCAGCAAGTGGTTAGAAGTCCCTGCAGGAACATTGTGCCATGCTGTCTCTAGACCTGTCCACAATTACGAAAGAGCTACCAGTCCAGGATTATATGCATCAGCTGACCGTTTAGAAGATACCGCATATATGTTCGATGGGATTCATGTGGAGTAATGTGCGTGGCCAAATCTGCTGCTGTCACTGACGAGAATCTTTATCAAACCATTTGCGAACAGTTGTGACTACGTGATATACTGCTTTGTCAATCACAAAAATTCTATGGTTCTTTGGGAACATTAAGTCGATGAGTAGTTGCAAATTTTTCCCAAATATGTGAACGTTACCATCGATTTAGTTAGAGAACGTTACCATCGATTTAGTTAGACCTGAGGACCCAACCGATTCTATGCAAAACCAGTGTACCCTCCAATGGAGCCAACACCAAAGTGCCTTATTGCCGTAGTCCTGAGGCATACTCTAACACTACCATCAGCTCTTTCCAATTGCAATATGGACTCACGTCACCAAGTAAGGATTCTCCAGCCATCTAGGTGCAACCAATACTGTCACGAGTCAGGGAGTGACGCTTCAGGCAAAGTCGCGCTGCTAGCAAACCACTCGAGTCGTTTATCGACTACTATCAAAGACCTTGTAAAGATTGCTAGAGTTACCGGAGGACGCTGCAGGTGCGGGAAAATTTTAACCCTCGACAGGATGCAATTGTGGTGGCAGAGGCTCGCAAATTGAAGTGTATTGTGGTTTGTACGATTACATTCGAGTAATACATAGCCTTTGGTGGATACCTACAGTATTTATTTAACAGAATTCTGTTATCGACACGTTCAATTATACGTGAACAACAATGGTAAATATTTGTGCAATGTTAAATTGCAGGAATGGTTTCGGAAAAAGAAATGAATAATACCTTCCACAGACGCTTGGATTCTTTTAGATGTTTAAAGTTATTGTTTGAAATTAAAAAAACTTACATAATAACTACTGATAGATCACTGAATTTACATTATTTCTGTAAAGTGGACCTAGCAGCTGTTTTTAACAGTCGTGATACACATGAGGCTCAAAACAGGCTGCTAAATACTTTTCACCTCCATCATTTGGAGCACTAAACACTTGAACGGTATAGATAGTGCTCGTGCTAACGTAATAGCATGCAGTTAGTTGTGAACAAGGAGTTATGAGAGATTTTGGTGGTGCGTTAAAGAAACTTAAAATCATTACTGATTGCTGTTTGTTTTTATATTAAATTGCTATCTTGTATGTATTTAGAAGCAAGAAAAATTAGCTTGAAAGTCAGTTCGGGAAAGACGTCGGGCTATTCACTGCTATATGTCTGCTGAAGCTGTAAACCAGGCACAGTAACGGAAGATCTCGTTAAGTGTGTGAGATTTTTTCCCCTTTATTGTCTTATACAAACACCAAGGTGCAGGCAACCCGGCAGCGACTTAATATACCTCCTCTGTTGATTGTACTTACACTATTGGCAAATATACATAGACATGGAGAAAAATGTAAGAATTTAAAATGGACGGACAGAACTAGAGTAATTAAATACAGTAATCAGAAATAGAAAAAGACCACGGTGACGACAAAATGTACGTAGAAAACACGAACACAGAACATGGAGCAACCGAACGGAGACACCGGTTAAAATACACTGGCAACACTTGTTCTGCCGTGGCGGAGGTTGCTACAAGTTAAAACATAGGTAGCTGGGTGAAGCACCATATGTCTGACGAGAAAATTAAAACACTGTGCTGTAGGGGGCTTTGCAGGGAGAGGCACGAAGGATGCGTAGTGGAGGAAGGGGGCAGGAGGAATGTGAATGGGATGGATTGCTAAAAAGAGGGAGGGATAAGGAGGGGCGGGGGGGGGGGAGGGCGTCGCATCTACACGGAAAATGGGGGAGAGGAATTAGGCTAGACAGGAGGGGTGGATTTCGGGACGGAAGGGAGTAAGTGAAAGTGTGTGGTGGTAAAGGGAGGGTGAGATGCAGTGGCGTTGGAGAGGCAGAGGCCCAGGATTAGTAAGGAGAGGAGATAGTGGGTTCCAGGAGTCTGCTTTTTGGGTGTTGTGTAGGTGTTTCACGAACGAAAGCAAGTGAGGGTAATTAGATCATGGAGGGTCCGCATGAGGGAGTGAAGGCGGATACGGGTAAGTGAGGTGGAGGGTTTGGCTTTCGAGGAAGTGACAGTGGGCGAACAGGCAGAAACCCACGTGGGACGGAAACTGTACTGGACAGGACGTATGATGGATCGATAGGTGTTGGGGATGGACGTCTAGCCAGAGAGGAGCCTTAGCAGGTTGAGGTGGAAGACGGCCTTCTGGCGAACTGTTTTGAAGCGATGGGTCGAAGACAGGGGACGATCAAGGGTAAATTGGTATTTAAGGGTGCGGGTTTTGCGGATGGAATAGACGTGGAGGGAAAGGTAAAAATCGTGAAGGTGAAAGGAGCAGGTGGCACCACCCATGAAGACTGGGATTTATCAGAATTGACAGAAAGGAGCCACTAGTTGCACAAGGTTGCAAATTCAGAGAGGTGAGACTGTAGAAGATGTTGGGAGCGAGAGATTGAGAAGCTAAGTACGAGAAAGACGATGTAGTCAGCATATTAGATGAGGAAGCCGGGAGGCTGTGGTTGGGACATATCTTCTGAGTAGATGAGGTACAGGAGGGGGAAAAGTATGGAACCCTAGGGCAACTTGCTGAGGGGTCAATCAATTAGTGCATAGTATGGGTGACAGTAGTTAAAGGAAGAGATGACGCAGACATAATTAATGGGAAGGGCGGAGGTTTGGAGTTTGAAAAGGAGACTGGAATGCCACACACACAACACACACACACACACACACACACACACACACACACACACACATACACAGTTGTATGCTTTTTCATTGTCATGGGAGACAAAGACGACGTAGCGATGGGAGTTGAGCTGGGCAGGGTGAGGCAGAGGAGCTGGTCGTCGGTGCGGTAGCGGTGCCGAGATGGGAGTGGCTGCAAGCAACAGGGCGGCTAATAGAAAGCATATACCCTTAGATAAAAGTGAATGTTGATAGGATGAAATGGTGTAGATACACCTACGCTGTTACCCTCAGTTTATGAACAATTTGACAACAAACAGTTTTGCAATGAGTAAAAATTTAGGAATTTATTACTAGAGAGGCAGTGAACAAATTGTACCCTGTCAAGTAGACATGGATTCTACTATCGAAAGTGTTGTAACGTTTACCATTTTAAGTTTATTTAACAAGTTCTGTTATGAAAGTTTTAAACTTACAACTAAATATGTATTAATAGTGAAACTATTTAATGCACAAGAAAACTAATTACAGCACTGGAAAGCTGACAGAATTTATCAAACTGCTATAATTCCTAATGAAAGTTTTCCTAAAAATTTGCAGTTCAGGAATCTTATAAATAGGGGTCTGCCATTTTGATTTTGGTGAGGACGTCTGTCGGTTTGCGGTCCGACTCAGAGTCTAAAAGATGCACTAAGGTTCGCGCCAGCGTAGAAGATTTTTTGTGTCTGACTGTTAAGATATGGCAATTAGAAACGTGAATGTGGAACCACTCCTGAGTTATATTTCGTAAATATTTTCGTTGAAATGTGCAGGCTCGAACTTTACACAGTCTCTGAGAATATTGGTGAACGTTGCTGAGGATTACTTCTGATGTGTGTTTATCAGGGTGACCAGGAGACTTATTAATTTATTATTACCGCGCAAGGGTAGCCGCGTGGTCTAATGCATCACGCTATGGACTGGGCGGTTGCTCCCGTCGTATGTTCGAGTGCTCCCTTGGGCATAAGCGTGTGTGTGTGTCCTTAGTGTAATTTTGTTTCAGTAGTTTGCAAGTCCAGGGACTGGTGACCATAGCAGTTTGGTCCAATAGGTTCCCGAACATTTGAAGATTTGAATTTTTTATCGAGCACGCAAATTTTCTGTTTTGAATTTGAGAAGACCGAACTAGTGCTAAGTGATACATTCGGCTTAGTATATTCTCTCGAAGTGGACAGTTGAATAATCAAAGAACATAGGCTATAAACTTAACTACGGATATTGAACTGAACTGAATTGGCTCAACACTCAGGACAAAACTGGGTGAATAAACTGAAATGTTTTAAAAAGACTAAACATTCCGCGAGTGTGTCGGTTATTTCTAGAGCTAACAGCGCCTGTGGTGATTTACTGAACTCAGAGCAACATTTTGTAAAACAGTGTTTCCGTGTTTTAATGGTAACACTGAGCATTTAAGCTAAGAGTGAACAGTGGGCCCTTGGAAGTAAAACGATACAAAATATGTACACTATGGTGTGTTGGCGTAGTGTAGCCTTGACAAACTATTTTATTCGTTGCAAACAGTGTGCTGGAGGCTCCAGCTACAATTTCAATATATAAAAATACATAAAATTTTATGTTATGAACATAAGCTTGTGTTCAGCAGCAAACTGGACGGGTTAGGACAAGCACACCTACACGCAAATCCTGCAAAAGGATGTGTTGCCGTTCCTATTCATAGAGTCTTCGCAGGACAGGGGTCCGTGAAAAACTGAATAAAATCAGTGTTTGGACTGGACCACAACAACAATTGTTTTTCAGCTTGTTCTTGTTGCAAGTTTATTAGGCTAGGAGAGACACAGCCTCCCAGTTAAACAGTCTGACTACCTGCCGTCAGCCTTACTTTACGGTTAGTTTTCTCGATATACATGTTGGTCAGCCTGACACGTTTCAAAGGTATTGCTGACTCTTCCATGATCCTCCGTGTTTCATCCTATACATATTATAAATGTGAAAGTTTGTATGTTTGTCACCGCATCACGCTAAAACTGCAGCATTGATTTAGAAGAAATTTCATATAGACATTTCTTATGTCTTGGATTAGGACATAGGCTACTTTTCAAAATGTTGACTTTAAATAAAATAGGCTCTAAGTACCATGGCAAGAAAAAACATTGACGTTTTGTTTAGAATGGGATCTAGATACCAAGCTCTATTTTGTGTACAAAGCGCGAACTGCCACGTATAAATAGCGTACGTAAACTGCAACGAAAGTAGTAGCAAATGCACTCAACAGATGACAGGCGGTACGTTGCAGTTAACATATGAAACGTTGTGTGTTCCGGCCAACTGCAACGAAAGTAGTATGAAATGCACTCAACAGATAGAAGGCAGAATAACATTCAAGAAAATATTTCTCAAGACGTATAATGTGTATTCAATTGTGATATCTCCATTACTATAAACAAGAGTCAAGGACAAACATTAAAAGTGGCAGGTATTCATCTGGCCACCCCATGTTTCTCGCACGGACAGCTCTACGTAGGCTGCTCTCGTGTATAGAGAGCTAGAAATCTCTACGTATACTCGGAGAACAAGAATTCACGAAATGTCGTTTGGAGGCCGGCCGCGGTGGCCGAGGGGACTGAGACGCTCCAGTCACGGTCTGCACGGCCACTACGGTCGGGGGTTCGAATCCCCCCTCGGGCTTGGATATTTGTGCCGTCCTTAGGATAAGCTAGTTGATAATTAGTTTGTAAGTTTAGGGACTGATAACCCCGTAGTTAAGTCCCATAAACTATACAAACATTTTTGTTTTTGTTTGTCGTTTGGAGGGACGTATTGCAATAGATTTTTGGCTCTCCATCCGATCCAAGACAATTGTATCTTTCGTGCTAACTATGCCGCAAACTGTCATGTAGTTATTTATGCCCTTTCTTGGCACTTTAATGTGTGAATATTGAACCGCGGGTAACACCGCGGAGAGCAGCTAGTAAGTCATAAAAATTAGGGATGAAGCTTTTACTTCGCCCACAGTGGGAACGTAAATGCACACTAGTTGAGTAAGTCATTTAACACAATTGACGAGATTTGCTGTTCTATGCGGGAACACACGATGTCAGTTGTTACTAGCGGCGCGCTATATATTGTGGAGTGAATGAGGCGCCCCCTGTTCTCTCGCATATTAAACAGTACAGGCTTTTAGGCCGGAAATTCCCACTGAAGCTTTTTAACCGCGCGCCACTTTTCAGACCACTTTGCAGCGGGCTGCGTCGTCGCCTCGGCGACACTTTGCCGGAAGAATGGACGGCAGTGAGTGGACGCTGAGCCGGCCGCCCCCCTAGAATTGCGATGCAGGCGGCGGCCCGGCTCTCATCCTGTTAACGCCGGCGGTCGTGGCCCCACCCCAGCAGCCGGCGCTACGCCGTTCAGCGGCCATGCGTCTCTGTCCGCAATCAGGCCGCCCCTGACGTCACCCCGCAGGCGGAATGTCCTAAGGCCGGGTCCACACGTTGGAACCAACGTTGGCGCAAACAGTGGTGGTCCAATGTATGGATCAGTGAAATAGCCGGCAGCGGTGGCCGAGGGGACTGAGGCGCTTCAGTCACGGTCTGCACGGCCACTACGGTCGGGGGTGTCAGATTACCGCCCAATAGAAATATTGGTAATTAAGAGCATTTGATAATTAAACAGTATGAAGTTCACTGCAAACATTGACCATGCCAATGCACTAAATGTTACACAATTTTAATCTTATTAATTATGGTAGCAATGTATGTATGCAGTTGGGTGACAACATTTATAGTTAGGCCATAGGTAGAAATTCTCCACGTTGAGATTTGCTGTGTGCTTGTAGCTGACGGGAGGCCAGCGAGCAGGCCGACATTGGTGGCTTAGGATTTTCCAGTTTCGTATCCGGTGAGGGGAGAGAGGGACAATAGCGAGTGCCAGGCACAGTGCAGTGCACAGCGTGAAATAAAATATTCTAATACTACTGGCATTTGAAGTAATACGATGCAGTTAGGAACCTTTAAGGCCCTCATTACAAAATAGCCTGATGATAAATAAACAATACATTAGCTGATATAGTCACATCTGGCGTAATATGTTTAATTGACAATGAAAAGTAATAAATTACCAATGAATACAAGACAGTTACACAACCAGCATGGCAATGTTTGTTTATAAAAAAATATATTAACTATTTCTCATGTTACTTTCAATTAATCTTGTGCATTTTATCTTGAAGTATTCAGTTAAATCACTTATCTGTGATATCAGAAATTGTACGATTATAATAAATAGTACAAAGGATGTTTATACCAATATAAAAAAATTATGAGAAATTTATTTAATGTGTAGTGTAATTATTTTGATTTTAAGTAAAGTTTTAGAAATGTATTGGCTGAGCGCTGTACGTTGCAAGTCGGTTAGAACAGCTCACATGGGGAAGTTGATGACGTAGAGAAAAAACCCGGGCAGTTGGGCTTTTGGCCGGGCGGCGTCTCTCTGCATGTGGATCTCCAGGTGGAAGTTATAGATTTGTGTGTGGCAATCGTCACGTGTGGTTGCTCATCGTCGACTGCAACAAGTTGAATCGAGTGCTTCTGTGTGTTTGTGAATATTTAGCCGGTGGAACAAGGTGTGCATCGCATTGAATTAAAGTGACTGATTTGTCAATGTAACACGTGTCGTCGCATAGGCATGAACATAAACGGTGTTTGAGACAGCCACATGGTGTGAAAACTATTTGCGACAAATATTCATTTTGTCTGGGGGCTCACGAGCTATAACTTTATTTGATAAATGTGTCGACATACAAATGTATCAGCCACAGGGTTCTAATATTGTGAAATGAACAACATAAAGTGAACTTTTACGTGTTTTCAAAAATAGTAGTTAGTACACCCTCTTCTCTCATGAACTTGACTTTATTATGAATTTTTTTGTTAATCATATGCAGGAAAGGAAAGCTGCGAACGTGTGATATCATCCCCTAGAAAACGAGTCAAACAGTAGCAATCACAGATCCAGTGTTTTTGCATGTTTAGGAATTTGGTTCGCAGTTGGTGGTTGTGAGTTTTTAAAAATTTTAAACTCTCACCCCGACCTTCACTCTCGCAGGGGTTCGAATCCCCCCTCGGACATGGATATTTGTGCTGTCCTAGTTCGTAAGTAGTTCATAAGTAGTTTGTAAGTTTAGGGACTGATGTCCCCGTAGTTGAGTCCCAGAAGCTTTACAAACATTTGAACATTTGATTTGATCAGTGAAATAGCGTTGGCTCCAACATTGGTATGGCTCCGTTGGTTGTCGGTATTTTCACCAAACATCAAAGGACGTTGGGACAATACGGTTACGTCGTCCACACATTGGCGCCAACGTTTTCATTCTGTCTTTGTCGTCTGCTCGTCTCTAAACTGTTTTTCTTCGTTCGTTGTTCGTCGCCGTTTATTTTAAAAGTTTCAAAATATCTTTACAAATATTATAACTGTATCAGAACGTGAATCAACTTTTCAGACTTTGACACGCTCAATTAATTTTAAAATTAACATTACATGACATTTCCTGTAAAGTTTGACATATTGCTTTGCAAACTTCAAGAACTACCAGTGATATCAAGTACATGGTTATTTTGAAAAGGAAGTGTACGCTTGTAAATGTGTCTCCTGTAGCAAAAAATCGAAGCGCCAATACCAAAAGAACTTTAGCAGGTATAGCATGCCTCCAAAACGTTTCTTTCTCTTTTATTTTACGTTCAGTCATTTAAAGTAGCAAGTCTAAGTTTTAATTATGTGTATCGATTACTGTAACATATTTTTAAACTTACTGATTTCGCAATTAATGTTCGAAAGGAGGTGATACAACGCACCCTATCATCTTGTACACATGTTTCCTTTCATGGTTTGCAATGACAAAATGTAATTATTCACACTCAAAACCGTTAATGCATCTGTCGCGATTTGTGTGTCAGGTTTGTTTACGTTAGCTCTCGACGAATTCAACTGAATGTTGGATCCAATAAGTGGGCGCTGTCCCAGAAATATTGGCCAATGTTGCCGCCAGCGTTGGTGCCAATGTGTGGACGCGGAGTAACAGAATCCTCAAGTACGCGTCATGTCAGCTACGAGGAACGTTTGAAAAGTCCGAAAGATGGCACCATCGGCATGTATCGAGGTAATGTTTACTTAGTAACATCTTCGAAAAGAACGCACACCAAGTTTCAGCCATATTGGCCTGTTTCTTTGTGTCTGGCATTTGTGTGAATCAAGGAGGTCAAGTGATCGTCAAAGAATGGATGAAAAAGAATTTCGTATTGCTTGTAGTGGCCATTTGAGCAGCAGCTGAATACTATGTACTTCACTGTACTGTTAAAAAAATGCCTTTTGCTACTGCAAATGAAGGGTTTTTTATTTTTATAATTCACGCATACGCGTTTCGCCTTTGTCACAAGGCATCATCAGTGGGTGCCCTGAAATATTTACATGTTTCTGTTTACACATAAAGGTCAGATTTTTTACATATGTACAAAACATTTCGTTTCTGATTGAAAACAGTTTGCTATAAAGTGGTGTACATACAGCAGCTGTTACTCCATATGAGACACTTCCCGACAGAAAGGTCGAAAGATAGCAATGTTTTCTGAAAAACTTCGCATTTTTCGGGTAACACTGTCATCTGCTGCCATACTGTGTCCCCTGTAGTTCGTTTTGTAGTGTTGCCAACTTTCTCCACTACATTGAAATTTAACTATTTCATAGAAAGTCTGTTGAAGGTATATTTGTGTGTGTGTGTGTGTGTGTATGTATTAATTGTTAATGTTTTCATTTTTGATTTTATTTTGTATCTCTCTCTCTCTCTCTCTCTCTCTCTCTCTCTCTCTCTTTCTCTCTCTGTGTGTGTGTGTGTGTGTGTGTGTGAGTGTGTGTGTGAGGGGGGGGGGGGGAGAGGAATTGTGGGTTTGTGATTATGTGTTGGGATTTGTGTCTATCATATGGTCAATCGGTGAGAACAGTGATTCATTACTCAGGTTTATTTAGTCATTTAGTAGCAACTTTTTCCCAGCTTTTGTTTTATATATGGGATAAGTTTCTTTTAATTTTCTTGTAATGTTAGGAGATACGTTGAGAAAGTTGGCAACACTGCAAAACGAACTGCAGTGGACACAGTATGGCAGCCGATGACGGTAGAACCAGAAACATGCGGAGTTTTTACGAAAATATTGGTATCTTTGGACCTGGTTGTCGGAAAGAGACTGATATGGTATAGCAAGTGCTGTAAGTACACCCTTTCATAGGAAACAATGATCTGTTTTGAATAAAAAACTAAATGTTTTGTACATATGTAAAAAACCTAACTTTTATGTGTAAGCGGAAACATGTAAATGTTTCAGAGCACCCACTGATGATGCCTTGTGACAAAGGCGAAACGCGTATGGGTGAATTATAAAAATAGAAAAAACCTTTATTTGCAGTAGCAAAAGGCGATTTCTTTAAATACAGTACAGTGAAATACAGAGAATTTAGTGTGGTCATTAAAAATTTATTTATCAAAGGCAACATGCCTCAGAAGACTAAAGAGAAGCTTGATGGATGTTATTGTGACTCTGCACCTTCAATTAGAACAGTGTATAAGTGGTTACAAAGTTTCAGAGTGGCCATATGGGCACAAGTGACGCTGAACGATCTGGACACTCTACGGAGGTTTAAAACTGCAGAAATCATTGATAAAATCCATGATACGGTGATAGATGACGGAATAGTTTAGGTGCGTGAGATTGCTATTACTGTGAGCATCTGCAATGGACGGGTACATTATATTTTGCATAAACATTTGGACATGAGAAAGCTATCCGCAAGATGGGTGCCGCAATTACTCACCCTTGACCAAAAACGGCATCGCGTGAAATGTACAAGGAAGGTTCAAAAAATGTTCAAATATTTGTATAGTCTATGAGACTTAACTACGGGGTCATCAGTCCCTAAACATACAAACTACTTACGAACTACTTACGAACTAGGACGGCACAAATATCCATGCCCGAGGGGGGATTTGAACCCCCGACCGTAGTGGCCGTGCAGACCGTGACTGGAGCGCCTTAGTCTCCTCGGCCACCGCGGCCGGCTACAAGGAAGGTATGCAGTTGTTTAGGAAGAATCCGCATGACTTTAACCGTCGTTTCGTCACTGTGGATGAAACGTGGATACATTACATTTGAGACCAAAGGACAATCTAAACAATTGGTCACCAAGGGAGAAACTGCACCAAAAAGGCAAAGACCGGTCCTTCAGCAGGAGGAAAGGTTATGGCCGCGCTCTTTTGGGATTCACAAGGGACAATGCTCATCGACTATCTGGAACACGGAAAATCTATTATAGGTGCATATTATTCTTTGTTATTGGACCGTCTGAACACCGAGCTGCAAGAAGAACTTCGGCGATTGGCCCACAAAAAAGTCCTTTCCATCACGACAATGCACCAGCACACACCTCAGCAGTTGTGATCGCAAAATAAGTGCAAACAGGGTTCCAACTCGTTTCGCTACATCCGTATCTGCAGACTTGGCTCCCTCGGCCTACTGTTTGTTCCCCAATTTGAAGAAATGGTTGACGGGACGAAGATTTCATTTAAACGAGGAGGTGACTAATAAAACTAATAGACATTTTGCATGTCTGGACAAATCCTATTATTCGGAAGGGATCAACAAATTTGAACTGCGTTGTACGAAGTGTATACGTCTAAAAAGAGACTGTGGCAAAAATAAAAATGGTTTTTCCCAAGCACTTGCACGGACTTTTCAAACGCCCCTCGTACACTAGTATTCAGAACGTGAGGACAGAAATATCTTTCGCGTATTAACAGTGGACAAAATATATTGAATAACTCACAGGATAAAATATTTCTTATTGCAAGTTGCCACCACTACGTACGTGTTAACGCTGACTCGCGATTCCAGTGCACAACCGTCGTACGATGTCTTGGACATTAGCTTGCAGTATACAGTGATACAGATTTTTATTACATCACTAATTTCGAGTGAAAAATGCAAATTGTACCCGGACATGTTATAAGACAGATTTTGAATTACCTTGTTTTTGACTAAAAAATGTGTACTCGAGGCATTCTTGCTGTCAGCTTTATCTGGATTTTCTCGGTGGTATACAGCTATTCCTCTTGTAGTTCGGTCCGGAAATGATTACTGTTGACTACAGGTCCTATTATAACTGCCCTGGCCAAATACTCCCAAATCTTTTCACATGCATTGCAGACAATGGATCGGGCCGGTTAGATCATATTTTCAGTTCCTTTGGCTCTATTTCTTTCTAAATTCG
Organism: Locusta migratoria; assembly: GCA_026315105.1. Lineage (NCBI taxonomy): Eukaryota > Metazoa > Arthropoda > Insecta > Orthoptera > Acrididae > Locusta > Locusta migratoria. Next base: position 526,685,434 of record CM048747.1, read on the forward strand.
ACAAATAAGCATTACTCACTTTTGAAGTGTGATAAGCGTCGTTACATTGCTGTAGGTTAGATCCATTCTCAGTCAATCATCGTCCACATGGTTTTGTGTGATACTGCAGAATACGATTTCCTTGTTTCGTTTCTTTGTACAGGATCACCAACATTACCGACTTCAAAATATTTTCAGACCATGAAGGAACCTTTTCCATGCTTTGCTGTTAAACATTGGTGTAACATTCGTTCACCTGGAAACCGGCAAAGAAACTTGTATCGCTTTGTTCCCAAAGCCTCAAATTAGTATTCGTCACAGAAAGGTACCTTTTTCCACTGCTTTTCTCATCAACTATCAAGATATCGTTCCTAGTGTAGCCCGTTCTTCCTATTAATGGCCATCAGTAATGATTTCTTTACCGTCGCAAGCCCGTTAATGTTCACTGCCTGAAGGTGTCTTCTCACAGCTCACAGTACTTACCGGATTCTTTTGTAGTCTGATTGAATCCTGCTCCTAAACCGCCGTTGCTTTGAAGCGATCATGTCTACTTGTGTCGACTACATATCTCTTTTTAGTTTCATAGAAAAGTTAAATATTTTTTTCTCGGAGAATACAATTCTGCAATTAAAAAAATAGAGGTTCGTATTTAAGATTTCAAAGTCAGCCCCCTGCTGCCCGCATAGGTCCGTGCTGGGAGTCGAGCTTTATGTCGATGGATGTCTCTCTTTGAGATGAACGGCGTTTTTAATCCGATTTTTATTTTTGGAAATATTCCTAAAACCAGTTTTAAATGTGTAACCTGTATATCGCACTTGGCACCATCCTGTACAACAAACTGCTTACTATGGCTAACGTAATACTGCTTCTGTTCTCAAAGGCAATGGTGGGTCAACTCCTTATTAGTAAATGAATTTAGTGTCTGTTTTAGATGTTTTATTATTTTGTCGACCACTTGTGCACCTACATCAGCATCGTTACTCTGCAAAGCGCACTTCATTGTAAACCAGAGGGTTTAGATCCACTTTCATTCTATTTACCTAACACCGAGCGAGGTGGCGCAGTGGTAACGCACTGGACTCGCATTCGGGAGGGTGGTGGTTCAAATCCACCTCCGGCCATCCAGATTTAGGTTTTCCGTGATTTCCCTAAATCACTCCAGGCATTTGCCGGGATGGTTCCTTTCAAAGGGCACGGCCGATTTCCTTCCTCATCCTAACCCAAAAACTCCGAGCGTTAGCTCCGTCTCTAATGGCCAAACTGTCGACGGGACGTTAAACCCTAAGCATCCATCCATCCATCCATATTTACCTAACGTTCCAGACTTGAATAGCACGCGGAAACAAAGAACACCAAAATGTCTTTTATAACTTTGATTTCTCTTATTTTATATTATGATGATCGTTTCTCACATGTAGGTGGGAGTATATTTTGGCATCTGGGGAACTAACGTGCTAATCGAAAATCCGTAAGTACCCCTCGCGACCGCGAAAAGGCCGTTGTTGCAGTGATTTCTCCCATCTCCCAATTGTGTGCAATTTCAGTGATAAGTATCTCACGGTCAAACGAGGTGTAGGCCGCATCTTCAGTAATTCTGTTGCATCTTTTAAATATCCCGCCGAAAAAAAATTAAAATTAAATAAATAAATAAAATAAAATAGCGTTTCCCGAAACAACCTCTATTAGTTCTTGCAAATTTTCGTCTGTAGTAATAGTAATTCTAAGGCATTTAATTGAATTTATGGCCATTTAACTAAATTTTAACGGATTCACTTTAGTATTGACATGGGCGATATCACACGTTTTACGGTTTAGGGGAAGTGCATATTTTAGGACAGTACAGATACCTTATCTAGATCATTCTGGAGTTGGTTGTAATCACATATTGCCTTTACTACAATGACCTAAGCCGTCTGCTTGGAATTTCTTAGATTAGAAACATCAGACGACCTGTAAAACTAACCTGGGGAACGCCAGATGTCACCTTTGTTTTAGTCGACGCCTTTCCATCAGTTTCTACGAACTATCTGAACTGTGGCAGGAAATAACGAATCCAGTGACGTTCATGAGACGTTACGCATTCAGCACACATTTTAATTAAAACCGTTTGTAAAGTAGGGTGTCATTAGCCTTATGTAAATGGAGAAATATGAACACAACTTTTGGATTCTTTGTCGATAGCAGTCATCACTTCATGTGAGTAAACAGCTTGGTTTTTACAAGAACTATTCAACGAAGCCGTGTCTTTAGCTTTCGTTTTGTTAAAACACAGACAATTATGAGCTTTCATCGCCTAGCGTATCTAAAAAATACCGTCAGTTCCGGTTCATTCGCAATAGTCTCTTGTAAATTACATTCATGTAAGTCAATGGCGTGCTATATAATTCCACTTTATACTTTTGAAAAGTGCCTTTTAGTCATTCCGATGTAAAATCAGCAACATATATTTTCGTAGTTGTTTGATATCGTGCAGACTTTTCGATCACTCTTATACACTGATTTGTTGATATGAATTTTTAATGCAATAATGAATAAAGCAACACTTCGTCGACAAAGTGAGTATGAAATATGACGATTGATATGAACACGTGAATCCCAATGCGCAGGGATGGAAATGGGAGCGCAAGTGTCTCGAAAACGAATTAATATATCATTCTGCTGGTTCAAATGAAAAGTAGGAATATTGTCTACATTTCAAAAGCAGCAACCTTTGAGGAAAATTCGATTGCGCTAAAAACTATATGCAATATGTTTTTTTACCACAGCACACTCTTCATTTTCGTGTAATATTTCACTTAATTCCATGCTACATCGTAATTGTACACAGTAACAGTAACGAAAATAAATTTAAGCCTTTATTACATCAAACTATAATATATGTAAGAATTATTGTCTTTTGCGAATAGTTACCTTAATATGAAGTGACAAATGTTTCACTTGATCTGCAAGAGCATTTCAGTGGGGTGAAAGAATTACTAAATGTTATTGACTGAATTGAGAATGCAGCAACGATGTATGAAAACGATATTCAGTACAATGATATGAAGTTGTTGGCTCGACACATTGCAGATAGAAACTGATGAATATTCGATCTGAAGATCAAGCGTGTAAAATTTCAACAAAATGTAAGAAAAGTGTTGATTTGGTCGAAGTCCTTAAGTAAAGTAGCCTCTGCCATGCACTACACGGAATTTTATGTAGGCAGTGATAATCCTTTTGTTTTCAAGTTCAAGTGTGCAACATTTAATCAGAATCTCAATAAAATTGTAGATTTGTATGATTTACAAACGTATGGACACTCATGTATCCGCGTATAGAGGCAGTGTCGTAGACAAACGTGTCGATTCTCCTAGCACACGAAGAGGAACAGGATTTCTGTAAAGCTGAGTAGAGGATTATAAATACAAAATCAATTGGGGGTATTACAGGAGTAGGTCGAATATTGAATAAGAAAATAGAAATGCGGGTAAACGACTAAAGCCGCAGTGGAGTAGCCGAGCGGTCAAAAGCGCCTCGCTGCGGAGCGCGCGGTTGCTCGCCGTGGAGGTTCGAGTCCTCCCTGGGGCATGGGTGTGTGTGTTTGTCCGTTGGTTAGTTTACCTAGGTTTAAGTAGTTTGTAAGCTACGACTGATGACCACGCAGTTTGGTCCGATATATTTACAAACAAACAAACGACTAAAAGCACCACTGTGATCGCATTATCGCAGTCAAGATAGGATACGAAACTTACTGGCAGATTACAATTATTTGCTGTACTGGGATTCCTACCTACGACTATTGCTTTCGAGGGCAAAGCGCTCTACTGCAGCAGAAATTCTGTGAAATTTGGAAAGTAGGAGGCGAGGTACTGGCAGAAGTAAAGTTGTGAGGATGGACTGTGAAGCGTGTCGGGATAGCTCAGAAGCTTTCAGCGAAAGGCAAAGGTGCCAGTTTCTAATCCCGGTCCGGCACACAATTTTAATCTGTTAGGAAGTTTCATATCAGCGGGCAGTCCAGAGCGGAGTGAAAGTTCCATTCAAGATAGGTACGGAGGCAACACCGACCACACCAATACGACTTTTATGCCCACATGCTCTGCACATGAGGAGGCGATCGAAGAAATGTATGAGGAAATAAAAAAAAAAATATTCAGACAGTTAAGGAAGAGGAAATCTTTATTGCGATGGCAGACTGGAATTCGGTAGTATGAAAAGTTAGAAAGAAAAATATTAGGTGAATATGGTCTAGGAAAAAGGAGTGAAAGAGGAAGGGACCTGATATAATTTTATATGGAACATAATTTAATAATAACGAACACTTGGTTCTAGAATCACGAAAGAATAATCTATACGTGGAATAGAGCAGGAGACACCAGAAGGTACCACATAGATTTTATAAAGCTACGACATAGATCCACCCCAGTGAATCACATACATTGCCGAGGAGGGGTGGCTTGCGTGCCTCAACGATAAAGATAGCCGTACCGTAAGTGCAATCACAGCGGAGGGGTATCTGTGGAGAGGCCAGACAAACGTGTGGTTCCTGAAGAGTGGCAGCAGCCTTTTCAGTAGTGCCTGGATGATTGACTGAGCTGGCCTTGTAACAAAAGGTAACAAGGCTTTGTCATACAGTTACTGCGAGCGGCTGAAAGCAAGGGGAAACTACAGCCGTTACTTTTCCCGAGGACATGCAGCTCTACTGGATGATGATATGATGGCATCTTCTCGGGAAAAATGTTCTGAAGGTAAAATAGTCAAAATAGTCTCCCATTCAAATTTCCGGGCGAGGACTACTCAGGAGTATGTCGTCATCAGGAAAGACAGAACTAGCAGCCTATGGATAGGAGCGTGGAATGTTAGATCCCTTAATCGGATAGGAACGTTATAAAATTTAAAAAGGCAAGTGGATAGGTTGCAGTTAGGTATAGTGGGGATTAGTCAATTTCGATGGAAATAGGAACAGCATTTCTGGTCAGGCGAGTAGAGGATTATAGATACAAAATCTGGGGGGGAGGTTCCATCAGGAGTAAGTGTAATTATGAATAATAAAATAGGAATTCAGGTAAACTGCTACAAACAGCACAGTGATCGCATTATCTTAGTCAAGATAGATACGAAGCCAACACCGGCCACAGTCGTACAGGTTTATATGACAACTAGCTCTGCCGATGATGAGGAAATTGAAGAAATGTATGAGGAGTTAAATAATTCAGACAGTTAAGGGGGATGAAAACTTAATTGTGATGGGGGACTGGAATTCGGTAGTAGGAAAAGGATGGGAAGGAAAAATAGTAGCTGAATAAACTGTGGAAAAGAAATTAAAGAGGAAGCCTCTTGGCAGAATTATGCACGGAACATGAATTAATCATAACAAACACTTGGTTTAAGAATCATGAAATAAGGTTATATGCGTGGAAGAGGCTAGGAGACACCAGAAGGAACCAGATAGATTTTATTATGGTAAGACATAGATTTATGAACCAGGTTTTAAACTGTAAGACATATTCTGGGGCAGATATTGACTCTGACCATATCTTATTGGTCATGAACAGTGGATTAAAACTGAAAAACTGCAGAAAGGTAAGAAAATAATGAGATGGGACCTGGATAAATTGAAGGAACCCGAAGTTCTTGAGAATTTCAGAGGAAACTTTAGGCAACAATTGACAGTAGAAGAGAAGTGGATAGCTTTGAGAGATGAAATTGTGAAGACAGCAGAGGACCAGATAGGTAGAAAGTAAGACCCACAAGAAACCCATGGATATCACAGGAAATACTCAATTTAATTGATTAAAGGAGAAAATATAAGAGCAGGAAAAATGGAATACAGACGAATAGAGGAATGTATAACAAGGGGGAAAACAGATACTGCTTATAGGGAAATATGAGAGTCATTTGTGGACAAGAAAAACAGCTCTACGAATATCAGTAACTCAAATGGAAAACCAGTTCCCAGCAAAGAAGAGAATGCTGAAAGGTGGAAAGAGTACAGAAAGGAGCTCTACAAAGGAAATTAACGTGGAGACAGTGTTGTAGCAAGGGAAGAGGAAGTAGATGAAGATGAAGTAGGAGATACTATACTGAGAGATGAATTTGACAGAGCCCTGAAAGACCTTGGTCATAACAAGGTTCCGACAGTAGATGACATTCCCTCAGAGCTACTGAAGTCTCTAGGAGAGCCAGCCATGACTGAACTATTTCACCTGGTGTTTAAGATATAATGACATAGACGAAATACCCTCAGACTTTCAGAAAAATATAATAATCCCCATTCAAAAGAAATAAGGCGCAGACAAGTGTGAAAATTAAAGAACCATCAGTTTGATAAGCCATGGTTTCAAAATTTTAACACGAATTATGTGCAGAAGGACGGAAAATCTGGTAGAAGCAAATCACGGCGACGATTAGTTAGGATTCGGGATGAACATAGGAACACGGGAGGCAATTCTTACTTTACGACTTGTCTTACAATATAGATGAGGAAAGGCAAATCTCCATTTCTAGCTTTTGTAAATTTGGAGAAATATTTTGACAATGTTGATTGGAATACAGTCTTTCAAATTCTGATGTCAGCAGGGTTAAAATACAAGGAAAGGAGGGTTATTTACAACTTGTACAAAAGACATAACGCAGTTATTAAAGTCGAAGGGCATGATATGGAAGCATGAGATGGAATCATTGATTGGGAAGGGAGTAAGGGTTGCAGCCTTTCTCCAATGTTATTCAATTTGTACATCGAGCAAGCTGTGAAGGAAAACAAGGAACAATTTGGAATAGCGATTAAGGTTCTGGGTGCAGAAATAAAAACGTTACATTTTTCTGATGACATTCTAATTCTGTGAGAGAGCAAAGGACTTGGCAAGCAATTGAATGAAATGGGCAGTGTGTTGAATAGAGCAAACAAAATGAACATTAACAACAGCAAAACAAAGGTAATAGAACGCAGTCTCAGAAATTCGGACAATGCTGAAGGAATTAGATTAGGTAACGAAATAGTAGACAAGTCGCAGTACAGATGATATGAAATGCAAAATAGCTATGGGAAGAAAAGCGTTTTTGAAAAAGAGAAACTTTCTGACATGCAATATTAATTTAAGTGTAAGAAAGTCTTTTCTGAAGGCATTTGTGTGGAGTGTTGCCTTGTACGGAACTGAAACTTGGATGATAAATAGTTCAGACCGGGAGAGGATAGAGGCTATTGAAATGTGGTGCTATGGAAGAATGCTGGAGATTAGATGGGTAGATCGCTTAACTAATGAAGAGGTGCTGAATAGAATTGGGGAGAAAAGGAATTTTTGGCATACCTTGACAAAAGAACACATTCCTAGACATCGAGGAACCGTAAATTTAGCACACTGCAGACCAGAACAAAAACAACGATACAGATTTCTGAATCATTTTTTCAACTGTAAGATACAGGGGCAGATATAGACTCTGACCATATCTTACTGGTTATGAACTGTAGACTGAAATTGAAGAAATTGCTGAAAGGTAGGTATATAAGGAGATGGGACGTGGATAAATTGAAGGAACCTGAAGTTTTTGAGAATTTCAGGAGAATATTGAGGGAACAATTGACAGAAACGGGGGGAAATAAAACAGTAGATGAGAAATGGGTACCTTTAAGAGATGAAGTAGTCAAGGCAGCAGAAGACCAAATAGGTAGAAAGGCAAGATGTACAAAACTGCTTCGGTATCACAGGAAATAATTAAATCGACCAAAGGAGAAGATAGAAAAGTGCAGTAAATGAAGCAGGTAAAATGAAAAACCGAGGAGTAAGAAATGAGACTGATGGAAGTGCACTTAAACAGGAAAGGCTACAGGCCAAATGCAAATCTGTAGAAGAATGTATTACTACGGGAAAAATTGATACCTAAGGAAATGTACTTCAAGACAATATTGTAGGAAGGGAAGAGAAAGTATATGATGATGAAGTAGGATACTGAGAGATGAATTTGACAGAGCACTGAAAGACCTAAGTCCAAACAAGGCCCCTGGGGTGGATGATATTGCCTCACAGCTCCTGAAGTGTCTAGGAGAACCAGTCATGACAAAACTATTTCACCTGGCGAAATACTCGCAGACGTTAGGAAAAATGTTATAATTCCTATTACAAAGGAAGCAAGCGCAGAGAGGTGTGAAAATTACAGAACCATCAGTGTAATAAGTCATCGTAGCGAAACTTTAACACAAAATTTTTACAGATGGATGGGATGGCTAATGTATGAGTTGCCTGTGATCCTTGCATCTACGGCGAGCGTTGTCTTTGGTTGAGGTAAATAAATAATATACAAAGTGTTTTTTTTTCTTTTTTTACTACTATTCCCCTCATGGGCTCAGCATTAATTTTCTGACTACGGGCTTGGCGAACCCTGTGTGCTGAGCTGTCTACTGTGTCGCGCCAACAGTCCACCACACCGTAAGCTGTGTGCGTGTTTCAACGACCATCGTTCTGTGCGACGGTGGAACGTTGTACGTTTCAGAGCCCTGGGATCTTGGTTTAATCGCCCGGGTCGCAAGGACGGTACAAACCTCTATAAAAATGCCTCTGTCCCAAGGTGTGCTGCGTGCCAAGTAGATGCATGGCTGTTTAGGTAGAACAGTCGCTACCGGGCAACCTCTGGGGAATCTGCTGCACCTAAGTTGTATTAGTCTTACCCAGGCAAGCAGGGGTCTGCCTGGGCGGACGTATAGTTCCCTAGCTGCTCGTGGGACGAGTATGAAACGATCTCATGGAAACGTTGGTCGACGTATAACCACCGTCTCCAAGCGTGGAAGAGGGAAGGAAAAAGAAGAAGAAAACAGTGGCTCTAAAGCCACACGCTACTCCATCTCCTACATCGGATGATGAGGCGGAGATCCTAGCATCCCCCGAGGATCTTGCCCTCACTGATTCCGCGGAACCAGTGGTTTTGGTCTCCATGGACACTCAACCGTCTGCATTTCAGCTCAGTAACCACGAAATTCTCCAGTGGAACTGCTGCAGTTTTTTCATTATCTTCTTGAGCTGCAACAGTTACTTTGACAATTCCCTATTCTCTGCGTTACAGGAAACGTGGTTTCCTGTGCAGAGGACCCCCGCCCTACGTGGTTATCTGGGCTGTTTCAAAAATCGTCCCTTCTGTGACAGGGTCCCTGGAAGTGTATACCTCTATGTCCTCGCAACTGTCCCCAGTGTCACTGTGCTCCTCACCACGAATATTGAGCCAGTGGCTGTCCAGATCCAAGTGAAGCAGAAACTAAAAATATGTTCCTGAGGTCAGTATTCCGAAATCAAGGAAGATATGAAACTACTAGGAAGGGCTGGACCAAGCACGTGTCGTTTGTCGTTCTATTTAACTACAATCTATTTACCAATAATACATTGCAAAACAAAACAAAAAACATTACCCAACGAACATCCCCTGACAACTCTTTAACATGAGGTTTATGAATTAGTTGGGCAGTGCATAAAATTAAAAAAGACTTTACATTATCCTTACATTTCATTAACAAATAACTGCCCAGAGCAAAGAACCAACCTTTAACATAGCTTTAAACTTGATTAACCAATAACTTGACAAACCGAAATGCGAAACAGCAGGGCGTGAAGCAAAAACCTAAAAATTACAATTTCACTTACTCAGGCTAGAGACACTATTTTACACACTAATTAACCCAAAGCAACGGACAAAGTACTGGACTTTATTCTTCCTGCTTAGAAAATGTATAACCTTTTTTTAAAAAAAAGTTCAGTGATAAAATACAAATAAGAAAAACGACTAATAAGATATAGCCACGGCGGAGTAGCCGAGCGGTCTAAAGCGTCTCGCTGCGGAGCGCGCGGTTGCTCGCCGTGGAGGTTCGAGTCCTCCCTGGGGCATGGGTGTGTGTGTTTTAGTTTACCTAGGTTTAAGTAGTTTGTAAGCTACGGACTGATGACCACGCAGTTTGGTCCGATAGATTTACAGACATTTGAACATTTTTTGAATAAGATATAAATAGAAGCAATCCGAATTAAATTTACTTGCTCAGTCGGCAAATTTTAACATCTTTACGACGGTTAATTAAACACGCCTCATTGTCCCCTGACTGTCGTCCATGACCTCTCTCAAGACGGAAAGAGTAGGAAAATATAACTCAACTAAAGGAGAAGGTGCCAAAAAGAGAGAGAGACTTCTGGATCTCTTCGTCCTACGACGAGCAAGGCGTCACCGCGGCGCTGATGTGACAAACAACTGGACACAGGGCCCACAAGCAGCGGAACCTGTAAGCATAATTACAGCCAAGGCAGTTTCTTACCAAGGACAAAATATATCACATGCATATGTCAAATCTTTAAACTAGGGCCTTTCCAATTTATTTAATGTAAGTAACAATTTCTGGCCAACGAAAAGATAAAAAATGCAGCTACGGTAAGCTAGTTATTGGTTCCCTTCACGTACTTGACTCGCAAAGCGCAACTTACTCTTAAATAAAGATTTACTGCTTAATCGAAAGATTTTGTTTCTATGGTATGGAAGTAATAAATTTCTTCTTTCACATTAGAAATGCACATACACCAGAGATGCCACCTACATAGCACAGCACTTCCACAGGAGTAATCACCCTCTTCGATTCCACAACTTAAGCACTAACAAATGAGACGGTCAATACTGCCAGAACAGTGCTAGCCAATATACGAGAATAGTGGAACTCTTCAGTTAATTTAGTTAAAGCCAGACCCGAGCACTAAAGGGAATCAAACAGTAACAACTCGGCACCAATGTCAACAACAGTAAATAGCACGCGCACAGTATAGTTATTAAACCTAATATTAAAAGAACATAATAACTGCTAAGATAACCATCTTCTGTCAGGAGCTTTCCAGAATCCAAGGAGCTGTTCTCAGCAAAGCCAGCGCGACTCACTTTCAAATAACATGGTTGAAATTTCAGCAGAGTTGGCGACTTCGGTGACAAGCGGTGACAACATTCGAATATGGACACAACTGTCTCAATATCTAAACATACTGTTCAGCGGTAGCCATCCACAGCGGACAACACAGTTCCGCCCAAAACAAACACTGTCGGCCAAAACACCCGGTCGGGTTCAAACGCCAACTGACAGCCGTCGACAAAACTCCAAAACGTCATAAGGCAAAGATACTCCAGTCTGAAGGCGGATCCCATCGATAGTCGCGATAAGTGGCGCGAGAGAACCCACGCAGTGTAGGAACGGTGTCCCGTCACGGATCAACCTCCACCCGCTAAACCGGCGGTGCCCTCTTCTACCGGAGAGTCTCAGCTGCACAGTTTCACCTAAGGTGCACCCTATAGGCTCTACCGGTACTCAGCCCCAACAGGTTCATTGGACCCAGAATTCTGACAATGGTATAGGCTCCTATAAGGCGCGGACTAAGCTTTCCCGCTCCTACTCCATTAACATTTCTAATGAAGACCTTATCGCCAACATTGCCCTGAAAGTCCGCCTACCGAGATTGTAGTGCTTGTCCAGCTGGCGGTGGGACAATTAGATGTTGTTTCTAGCTCGCCGTCAATTCTCTTTTAGTATGTCAGGAGTAATTGATGTAGGTAGCAAATAATTTATGCTCCAGAGAGTAGAAAGTGGCGAGTTCAGGAGATAGGCAAACATGAGCTGAGCCGGGACTGCTATAGAGGCCTCATGTTGCGCAGAATTAAAGGCAAGGTTGAGAGATGGTTGGGTAGCATCCCACTTCCTCGGGGACTTAGCATGATATATAATCAAGGCAGCCTTCAAGTTCCGATTACCTCTTTCGCAGATGAGGCTTGGGGATAATACCGGGTCGTAGTAATGCGACGAATGGCGTTACCGAAACAGAATTGCCTAAACTCCCGAGAATGGAAGGTCGGAGCATTATCGCTCACCACGTTATTGGGAGGACCAAAGAGAGAAAAGATATTATTTAACTGGCGGATAGTGATAGCAGCAGTAATCCCACGTGTGGGAAGCAGCCAAACAAACCCTAAGAAACCACCCACTACTATCAAGATAGTAGGAAGAGAACCAACATAATGAATATTTTATCCATGGGGTAGCTTTCACGCTCAGACTGAAGCAGACCCCTAGCAGAATTGAAATTGAGTTTTCACATCTGACTGAGCAATCGGCGAACATCTCGATATAAGGAAGGCCAAGTAAGGTGGGACCGTATATTTTCCAGAGTTTTATTGAGTCCCAAGCGGCAACCCAAACAGGTGTCCAAGGGAAGGCAAATTCGGTATTCCTCAGACCCCTGTAGCTGCTTACACAAAATCCCCTGTTTAAGACAATATTTCGGAACCGATTTACCAGCAAGCAAACTCGTCTTAATAGGTCCCCACATCGGATCTTCGTCCTGCTTGGACTTCAAGTCCCCAAACAATTTAGGTACTTCGGTCAAGACACAGCATTGTACTGAACAGGCTGCAATTCACTCTCCTAAACGGAGTCTTCTTCCTCTCTGAATATCTGACTAAGGGCATCGGCCACCTGATTATCGGACCCCTTAATAAGACTGACCCTGAAGCGGAAGGCAGAAATCCTCTCCGCCCATATAGCAATCCTCCCGGTCTTCCTTCGTCTGGCCAGGACCCAGCTCAGTGCCTGATTGTCAGTTAATAGATCGAACTCCCTATGCCCTAAATGAAATCTGCATTTCTCCAGAGCGAACAAAACAGCTAGAGCCTCACACTCATAAACAGAATAATTACGTTCAGCCCCCAACTAAGTTCCTAGAGGCAAATAGTATGGGACCAATATGGCCCTGATATCCCTGCAAAAGAACAGCCGCTACACCCGCATTAGAGGCGTCCGTTTGGACAATAAACCTCATGTCAAAGTTGGGGATGGCAAGGACCGGACGGATAGAAATAGCTGTTTTAAAGGCTTCAAAGTAGCTCTGCCGGGTTTTTCCCCATACAAAATTTTCCCCTTTGTTGCGCAAGTTATTCAGAGGGGCTGCTAATTGGGCAAAATTTGGGGAAATTTTCGAAAACATTCGCCATCCTCCTTTTTTTCTAGGAGTGGGATCTTTTTTAGGTCTTTAGTTCGCTCTTGGTCAAGGCTGATACCATCATCGGAAATCAGATGTCCCAGAAAAAACACCTGACGCCTAGCAAGTGTAATTTTCGATGGCTTCACTGTTAAACCAGCCTAGCGGAATCAACACCTCCACTATGTAAGGAAGATGCTCCTGGTAAGACCTACTATATATATCGACATCGTCCACGTAGTAATAAACAAACTTGAATTTGATGTCACCCAAAACCATGTCCACTAGACGAGATAGAACGGCAGCTACAGTAGCTAGCCCGAAAGGCACCCTGTTAAACTCATACAAATTCCAGTCAGTGCAAAAGGCGGTCACATGTTTGGACTCTATAGCGAGCGGAATCTCATAATAAGCGTGATTTAAATCGAGCACAGTAAACTGGTTGGCCCCAAAAAACCAATTGAAACAATTATGCAGGTCCGCTAAATGTACTGATTTTAAGACTACCTTATCATTCAGGAGCCTAGAGTCCACCACCGGACAACAACCGTGCCCTTGAACTTTAGGAACTAAAAATATGGGAGAGGCATACAGCGTGGTGGAAAGCCTAATCACACCATCTTCCAACATTCTAGCGAGTTTGCGCCTTAAAATAGCCATCTTTGGTTGAGAAAGGCGGCACGGGGCCTGCCGGACTGGAATATCTTCAGCGAAGCGAATTTTATATTGTATAAGGCTGGTCACTCCTGGTTCATCAGATAGAACGTCAGGAAACTGATTCAGTAAACTAAGCAGTTGACTACCCGTCTTTCGCTCGAGATGGCTCACATTAAACTGACAGGTTTGGCAACAAAATGAATTAGTGATAATTTCCCGTCTACAAGAGCAAAGAGCAATTTCTTCAGAAGGAGAGAACTTAAAATATACTGCACGAGCAGCAAAGTCCAACACCGGACCAGTGTGCTCAATGAAGTTGCACCCCAGCAACGCGTTAACCAATGAGCCCTTAACGATCAACAATTTTACAGGCCATGAACAATTACATATAGCAAGACTTCCTCGCACCTCCCCCATCAGAGGCAACTCTTCACCGTTAGCCACACATTACTGTGTGCGAGGACGCAGCGCAGAAAGCCTACATAAATAACAAAAATTCAAGATACCATTCGTAATTAAGAAGAGACACTGAGGTACCGTAATCCAAACAGGCACACGCCTATTCAGTTCCAAGGCGGGCACAGATTTAGGGCAATACGTTGTCGTAATGGCCCGAATCCGACCGCACTTAATTGGAAACTTATTATACATCCGAGTCCTGCCCCTCTGGCAGATCTCGGTGACCTTACCGGACACCTGCGAACCACGTCGTCACGTGCGCCACTACGAAAACAACGCTGTGGTGTCGCACAAGTACAAAGTGCGCGCCACCTACTTTCGCCGCGCGCCGCCATGCACGCACGGCGCGGCGTTCTTACGACGACAGCCACGAGCGCCCTCTGCTACAACTCCGCTCGTGGCCACCACTGAACGGTATCGTTCACTTGGGGCTGAGATAGCAACCAGTTAGGACCTTCGGAATCAGATAGGCACCAGTGAAGACCTGGCTATCAGTTAGGCACTAGGCAGGACTCTAGCTCAACTATGTATCAACATTCTGCAGTACTATGTAAAAGTATTGTATAAATTCTGTGCAATATATATCTCATTCTAATTTACTCTAGTGTTTCTAGTTCTGGCTGCTCCCCTCCGTACCTGCACCAGCGTGATATCTTTATTTCTGTGTCGGTCTCATTCCACTCGGCCACCGACACCTACGACGGAACGGGACACAAAAGCGGCGACGAGGCTGGGACACAAAAAACGCCACTCTGGGGCCCTTGATCTGGCAGACCTAATAGTATCCTCAGAAACGGAATACTCAACGTTTCGACTCCGAAACGAACCACGCTGTGCGTCGGCAAATGCGAGAGCGTCCACAGATTTTAAGAAACCTTGAAGCTCTTGGAAATTAGCAGGGTGACGAGTGAACACCAAACTTGAACGATCCCCAATACGCATCCATTCCAAAATATTATCAACGCTCTCGGATTCAGTAACTGCCATATTAAGGGCCGAAAGGGCTATACGTACCCTCTCAACTTATTGATTTAAGCACTCGGACGGTGGTTGTACCCGCCAGTAATAATCAGGATCAAGTTGGTTGCGCAAGCGCGCCGATAGCCTTTTACTGATAATCAGAGCCGTAAGTTGTTCTATAGACCCGTGGCACTCCAAAATTTCTGACACTAAAACACTTAGTGCACCCCTCAATAAAGGGTAAATTATAGAAAGAATGACCTGGTGCGGTATGTGCAAGGCATTAGGATGTGACTCAATTCGCACCAGCATCCACAAAACCTTTCGAATTTCCCCAAGTACAACGACGGATAATTGAACATGACCGGTAATAATACACATAATAGGGCTAGGCAACTTTGCAAAATGATTAGAAGGTGCACAACCTACAGCTTGCGCTTGAACTTCCCCCTTAATTCGACCCTGACAACAGTTCAAGCCTTCTGGTTCGGAGACCTCACTGTCGGCTTCCAAACGAAGAGCGGATGCTCTAGCCTGTATCTTCCTCAGCGTGTTACCTAACGGTCAAACCCTCTCCGATTCTCGTTGTTTAAGCTGAACCTGCTCTAAATCTGACAACCCATTCCCTAAATGGGCTAGATGGGCCTGAATCCTGCAAAGCTGCTTATAGGTCGTCAGACTGCCTTCCAAATAGGAAAGGCTATGTTGTACATCACTGACCGTGGCCTCTTATGCTCACAAGCGTGGCACCTACCTAGCCCATGACGTCAGCCGACAGACAAAGTGGGCTGTCCAAGGCCGCCAACACTGCAACACCACCTTCAGTAGCAAGGCCACGGATCTTCCACTCGTAACACAGGAAGTCCTTCTTCAAATAGGACACCCTAGGGCAGCTCCTTGAAACCATGGCAATCATAACTCTCTGCAAACAATAAAACAAGCAATTAAAATTTCATGTACCTTTTAAGACAATATCCTATAATAACTTAAAAGCAAACGACGCAAAAGGGACAACGGCTCTCCCCTCACCCTGTCACAAAAAATCGTTACCACGCTCTGCTAATAATTGTGAGGTCCAGGAATCCGAAATTAAGGAAGGTATATTATGAAATTGGTTGGAGCGGCGGGACCAAGCACGTGTCGTTTCTCGTTCTAATTAATAACAGTCTATTTAACAATAATACATTGTAAAAGAAAAAAAGAAAAACTTTACACAACGAACATCCTCTGAGAACTGTTTAACATGAGGTTTAACAATTAGTTAAGAGTGCATAAAATAGAAAAAATCTGTACATTATCGTTCTATTTCATTAACAAATAACTGCCCAGAGCAAAGGACCAACCTTTAACATAGCTTTGACCTTGATTATCCAATAACTTGACAAACCAAAATGCGAAACAGCAGGGCGTGAAGGAAAAACCTAAAAATTACAGGCTAGAGGCACTATCTTACGCAATAATTAACCCAAAGGCAAAGTACCGGACTTCATTCTCTCTGCTTAGAAAATGTGTAAACTTTCAAATAAACCAAATGACAAAGTTCATTGATAAAATACAAATAAGAAAAACGACTTATAAGATATAAATAGAAATAATCCTAATTAAATTTACTTGCTCAATTGGCAAATTTTTACATGAGAAATATTAACATCTTTAAAATCAATAACTAAACACGCTTCAGCGGCCGATGACTGTTGTCCACGACCTTTCTCAAGACGGAAAGAGAAGGAAAATAAAACTTAACTAAAGGAGAAGGCACCAAAAAGGTTGACACGAGAGACCTCCGGATCTCTGCATGCTACGACGAGCTAGGGCTCACCGCAGCGCTGATGCGACAAACAACTGGACACAGGGCCCACAAGCAGCGGAACCTGTAAACATAATTACAGCGAGGGCAGTTTCTTACCAAGGACTACATAAATCACATACATACCGAAAATCTTCAAACTAAGGGCCCTTCCAATTCATTTAATATAAGTAACAACTTCTGGCCAACGAAAAGATCAACAGTGCAGCTACAGTAAGCAAGTTATAGGCTCCAAGGAAGGAAGGAAGCTTGGAGTTTAACGTCCCGCCGATAGCGCGGTCATTAGAGACGGAGCTCACGCTCGGAAGGTTTGGGTAAGGATGTGGAATGAAATCGGCCGTGCCCTTTCAAAGGAACCATCCCGGCATTTCCCTGGAGCGATTTAGGAAAATCAGGGAAAACCTAAATCTGGATGGCCGGAGGTGGATTTTAACCACCATCCTTACGAATGCGAGGCCAGTGTGTTACCACTGCGCCACCTCGCTCGGTATAGGCTGCATTCACGTACTTGACTCGCCAAACACAGCTTACTCGTAAATAAAGATTTACTGCTTAATCGGGAGATTTTGCTATTATGGTTTCCAAGTAAGCAATTTCTTCTTTCACATTAGAAATGCAAATGCACCACAGAGATGATACCTACACAGCACAGCATAGCACAGCATCTTCTGTCAGGAGCTTTCCAGAATCCAAGGAGCTGCTCCCAGCAAAACCAGCGCTCCTCACTTTCAAATAACATGTTTAAAATTTCAACATGTTGGTGACTTCTGTGACAAGCGGTCACAACATTCGAATATGGACACAATTCTCTCAATATCTAAATATACTGTTCAGCGGCAGCCATCCACAGCAGACACAACACTTACGCCCTGTCGGCCAAAACACCCGCTCGGAGTTCAAACGTCAATTGACAGCCTCGGCAAAATTCCCAAACATCCATACACAAAGATACTCCTCTCTGAAGGCGGATCCCGTCGATAGTCATGGCAAGTGGCGCGAGAGAACCCGCGTAGTGTAGTGACGGTGCCCCGCCGCGGATCATTTCCATTTACCTCCCTCAAAATGAGGTTGTTTGTCTTACTCTCCTCGTTGCCTTGGTCGCTCCACTTCCCCTACCGTTTCTCCCCTTGAGGGATTTCAATGAACACCACCCTATGTGGGGTGGGAAGCAGATCTTTGCTCATGGTAGGGATATAGAGACGCTCCTGATACATTCATAACAGAGCACTATGCTCGTTGCTCTGTAACTGAAACTTCCAGTGCAGACTTCCGCAACCTCATATAGAGGGTCGAGTGTAAAAGTCGACCACTGTACGAAACAAGAACTTTGTTTTATCACTAAAATTAGCAAATAAGGTCCTTGTGAACTATCGGTTTCTCCCTCTATAAAACCCTGTTCCCTGGGCCAAACTGAGAACTGACTCGTGGGGTTCAAGTTTTAACAAAATGATAATCTAGCGACATTGAATAAATTATAACTTTCCAGAAATATACAAAAATATATGGTAGACGATAGACGGTCGTGTTTCAAGTGGAAGCAGTTATCGTCGACACACGCCGCTAGGAACTCTACAACGCCCCATTTAAACTTAAGGTACTTAACTGCTGGGTCATCAGTCCGTAAACCTACAAACTACTTATGAACTACCTGATACTAAAGACAACACAAAGATCCATGCCCGAGGGGGGATTCGAACCCCCGACGGGGGGCGGCTTCGCGCATCTCAGCATTGCGCCTCAATCAGCTTGGCTACTCCGCTGCGGCAGTGGGAGTTTCAAACTGCTCTTGCTGCATGCCCCAATACCTCTTCAGGACCGGATCAGATACGCAGACAGTTCCTCCGTCACATTTCAGCTGAGTTTCAATACCAGCTTCTCGCCTTGTTTAACCATATCTGGGCAGATGGGGTTTTCCCATTACAGTGGCGGGAAAGTACCGTCATCCCAGTGTTGAAACCTGGAGCACATCCATTGGTGGCTGACAGTTACTAACCAATCGGCCTCACCAACGTGCTCTGTAAGCTACTTGAACGTATGGTGAGTCGGCGGCTCATGTGGATCTTTGGGGACACCATGCCCCACAAGAAGGCGGTTCCGTCAAGGCCGATCCACCATTGACAACCTTGTCTCGCTGGAATCGGTTGTTAGCACTGCCTTCACCAGGCGCGAGCATCTCGTTGCGGTCTTTTTGATCTGTGAAAGGCTATGATAATACCTGGCGGAACCATATTCTGGCTACACTGCACGGTTGGGGTCTTAGGGGTTCACTTCCAATTTTTATGCAGAACTTTCTATCGCCCCACTTGTGTCAGCTCTTCTCATATCCCGGAGAATGGTGTCCTGTAGGGCTCTGTTCTCAGTGTCCCCCTCTTCCTGATGGCAGTCAACGGTCTCACAGCAGGTGGGTTATCAGTTTGCTACTCTCTATTTGCAGTTGATGTTTTCTTCTACCTCAGCTCCGCCACCATTGGTGTCGCTGAACGGCGACTGCAGGGAGCTATTAGAAAGGCACAGGCATGGACCTCAGCCCATGGTTTTCACTTCTCAGGCTCTCTCGAGTTCTAAGGCCCGGGTAATGCACATCTGCCGCAGTCGGGCGCTTCACCTCGATTCAGAGTTGTACCTGGATAATGAACTCCTTCGTGTTGAAGAAACACACTGCTTCCTCAGTACGGTTTGTGCTGCCTGGCTTACTTGGCAGCCGCATCTCCGTCAGCTGCGACAGAAATGCTGGAAACATCTTAATATTTTTCGCTGTCTCGGCCAAACTGCTTGGGGAGCCTCACGCCCAACACTACTGCAGCTCTACAAGGCCCTTATAAAATCGCGCCTGGACTATGGGTGTACAGTGTATGACTGCAGCGCCTTCAGCACTACAGGTCTTGGACCCAGTCCTACAGAGTGGTGTCCGTTTGGAGACAGGGGCCTATTGCACGAGTGCTAGCCGAAGCAGGGGTTCCTCCCCTGCGGTTCCGCCAGCAACATTTGCTCGCTTCCTATGTCGCCCATGTACACGCCTCACCTCACCACCCAAATTACAGGCTTCTCTTTCCGGATGTTGCCCTTCCTTACCCAAGACCACGGCCGAGACCGGGTCTTCTGTTTGCGATTCGTGTTCAATCCCTTTTCTCATCATTGGACTTCCTTCCCATCCCTCCTACTTTTCACTACCCTTCCCGTGACCCTCGTCCGCATCTTCGGTTAGACTTCTCCCATGACTCTAAAGCCTGTGTTGCACTGTTGAATTCCGCCGCCAGTTTCAGCTGGTACTTGATTTCTTTCCACAGTGCGGAAATTGTATACACTGATTGGTCTCTAGCTGATGGCCGTTGTGGGTATGGCTACGCCCATGGTGAGCACATTGAACAGCACTCATTACCCTGTGGGAGTAGTATCTTTACTGCGGAGCTGATCGCTATTCCTCGGGCATTTGAGCACCTCAGAACCTGTCCTGGGGAGTCATCTGTAGCGACTCCCTGAGAAGACTGCAAGCTCCTGACCAGTGCTTTCCAACACACCCCTTGCTGCAGTCAATCCAGGAATCTGTTTATCTTCTTGTCCAATCTGGCCGCTCTGTGGTCTTCGTTTGGACCCCAGGATACATTGGAATTTCGGGGACCGAACGCATGGATCAGCTGGCTAAGCAGGCAATTACTTCAAGCCCCTTAGAAACTGGTCTGCGATTGGAATTGCACCAGAAGATACGTGGGTTTTGGAACATTGAGAGGGCTGACCTGACCACTCCAAACAATCTCTGGCAGTGACACTTTCTACAGCTGCATGGAATTCCTCACTGAGGGCCTCCCAGAAAGCGTTGGTCGTCTTTTGTCGTCTGTGTACTGGTCACACATGGATAACTCATGGCCATCTACTTCACCGGGAGGCCCCTCCACAGTGTCGCTATGGCACATTATTGTCAGTGGTCCACATCCCGTTGGACTGTCCTCTTTTAGCTGCCTTACGACAGTCTTTTGACCTGCCAGCTGTACTTCCTTTTATTCTAGGAGACGACTCTCCTACACTGACCGTGTTTTACATTTTATTCGTGCAGCTGGGTTTTATCATTTGATATAAAGGTACCTAAGCCCGATCTCTCAGGCACCTATCTCTCACAGATTTTTAATTTGTTTCAATTTTTTTGAGTTGCCTGACCTGCTCTTACGCTTTATTATCCTCGTGATCAGCCAGTCACAATATTCTGCTGTAATATTTCAGTCCAGTTACGCTTATTTTCCTCTTTGTGGTCCAAGCAAAGGTGTTACTTATAATTGTGTACCCCTTGTGGGTTTCCATTCTGTGTGATTCAGCGCGAGGTTTTTTTTTTCCTCGCTTGCAATCACTGTATTGATTGTCTTTCCTCGCAACAGGGGACTGATACCAAGCAGTCTACTCCCCACTAAACAGCAACAACTATTCATGATCGTGTGTTATGAAGGCTTTTACAATTGATCAGTCTGGTAAGATATTTCACCAAATATGATTTGGTTTTTGATGAATATTCAATGCACCAAAAACAAATATGAAGTGCAGAAGTTCCCTTCACGGAGCATTTGTGCATGTGCAAGATGAGGAGCGCAGTAGCTCCATTGTGTTACTTCGGGAACATTAGTGCGTAACCGCCAGAGCTCGAGTAGCCAGCCGGCCGCGGTGGCCGAGGAGACTGAGGCGCTCCAGTCACGGTCTGCACGGCCACTACGGTCGGGGGTTCGAATCCCCCCTCGGGCATGGATATTTGTGCCGTCCTAGTTTGTAAGTAGTTCATAAGTAGTTTGTAAGTTTAGGGACTCATGACCCCGTAGTTAAGTCCCATATACTATACAAACATTTCAACATTTTTTCGAGTAGCCAGGAGCTGGCGTCTCTACCAGCTCCAACGCCAATGTTAAAAGAGGCGTTTCCCCTCG
This sequence comes from Locusta migratoria, assembly GCA_026315105.1. NCBI lineage: Eukaryota > Metazoa > Arthropoda > Insecta > Orthoptera > Acrididae > Locusta > Locusta migratoria. The sequence goes on from CM048747.1 coordinate 526,707,153, forward strand.
ACCCTCCCTGCCGCGGGAGCGCCCACATCCTGCCTCCAGAGGGTTCGGAAAAAGAGTTTTAACCTGAGCCGCGGATGCGCATTGCGTCACTGCTGCCCTTATTAACAAGCCGCACTACGGCTCATATGCGTGCTGTCCCATGGCGTAAAACGTTTCTCATGCGATAAAAATACTTTGAATGTGCATATTTCATTATACTTACGACTGTTGGTACCTCAGTTCCTTCAGACCAGCCGCTGTCCCGCTTCCACCACCGATGATGTATTCAATAAGACTTATTTGTCCATTTGGAAGCCGAGTAGGGGGAAGGAGGGCGTCGAAAAGTCGACGCGCCTAGCGGTTGGGAAGGGAAAGGAGGGGGGGGGGGCAACTAACAAGATCCTGCACTGAAAATGTGAACCCTGCAGTTATGTGAAGCACCAGCCGTCACGGGAATGAAGAATCGTTTGATTCCAGGACGAAGATACTATTGATTCCACCTGGATCAACGTGAGGTGAATTCTAGCCGCGCTTTGATTAATAAGATGACCTTTGTGATCTGGAAACTCAGTAGCGTGTATTCCCACTCGTACAATAGTTCGCCACATACCTCAGTCCCGTTGCTCGCGCGGCAGATAACCGAGCGTCAGATGTCAGTGGCAATATCGGAGCCGTGCGTGGCAGTCGCTGCGTCACAGGCGGCGATTCCAATTACGGACCAGGAATGTGTTGCGGGGGCGGCGTCGGCGCCTGTTGCTGCTGCGACCACCTGTGGGGGCGGCGGCGGCCGTGGGCGGCGGCGGCGGCGGCGGCGCGTGGCTGCGGGGGCGGCGTGACGTCACAAGCCGTGAGCGGCGACCGGCGCGGGGGATTAGGGCGCATCGGCGCGGCTTAGCGCGCTCTCTCTGTGTCTGTGTGTGTGTGTGCGCGCGCGCGCGCGCTCGGCAAACAGCCCATCTGCTGCGCGCGTGGCGTGGCGCGCAGAATTTCCAGCCGCCGAAATGCGCCGCTGAGGGAAAATCCCGCTGATCGGAACGCGCGTTTACACTCCTCTCTGCACGGGGCATCACGGAATTAATGCGGCACAGGAAAATACTCAAATCCCCTGCGAGGGGAAAAATTTTCAAAGTCGTCACTGACAATAATTCGTTAATCTTTCCTCGTCAAAACGTGCTGTCCACAAAACAGACAAAGGGTTCAAGCAGTGTTATCCGGTTCGCAAAATATGACGATTCACATCACGACCAGGTAATAAAAAGTAATTGTTGCTGCTGTTTTATTACCATCATCAGGTATGGTAAAACATTTTCGTTGATATAAAATCATTGAAGTAAAACGAAAAATATTTATTTTAATTGCTAAGACCAGATCACTGTAATATATTTATTTATTTTGTCACTGGATATATGTTTCGGCACAAGTTCCGTCGTCAGGTCTCTTTCTGCAAGAACACTTTTTGTTATTAATATGTAGTCAAGAACTAGATAAATAAAGTTTTCCATAATAAAATTTAAAAAAATTCAATTACATACTTTAGTTATTTTATTTATTTATTTACCCTTGATGCTGACCAACTGCCTTTGGGTATACAGATGGTCGTGATTACAAAAGCTATGTGATACATCTATGCGACTGTGATACATTATTTTCTGTATACATTTACAGTAATTAGATAAAAAAAATACAAAGAAAAGCGTAAAAACTTATCATAAGGAAATGTAAAGGCAACTTAAAAACATCAACTGTTTTAAGAAGAGAATAATAGAAGATTGGAAAGATTGGTTTGAGTGACAGTCTGAAGAATAAGAGTGGAAAGTCCAGGGTGGGAGGCCTCGGAATTTACTTCGAGCCCTGCCATCCTGGAGTTTTCTCATTTGGAGACTCCTATGATGGGCTATATCTGTAGGTTACATTTCGCATGTGTTTACATCGTCCTGTGTGTCGAGGCTGTCACCTGTGGTGTAATTTGTACGGTTTGTGCTTTCAGTGTCAGATTCATCATAAGTGTTTTGTCTTCTGTTATGGGCGTTTCGTGTTGCATTACATCTTACGGTCTGTGTGTACTCGCCTTTTTTTCGTACTGAGATTTCTTCCGTCAGCCTGTTCATTATGTCCCATCCGTTCTTATCTCGTATTAGTTCGTTTAGGTCTTTAGTCGTGTCAAACATAGTGTGAGTGTATGTTTTGTAGAGATGACAGTGTAATATAATAATAATTTCATGTGGCTCACTGGTCTGGTGCAAGTCTTTCAATTGGATGCCACTTCTGCGACTTGCGTGTCCCTAGCTTACCCCAGTTATACAACCGGGGAAAGAGGACGTACAGCTTATAGTGGAATCCGAACCACATGTCGTTTCTGGCGACTACTCACATCGGTGACAGGTGGAGAATAGTTTAAACGCAGACTGAAAAACATACTGTATATGGAAGCTTTAATTGTTTTAACTGATTATTCGGTATTTATGTGCTCTTTTAAACTCATACTTCCAACTACGAATTTTAGTCATTTTTCTGTCAGTGCTTCAGAATACCGTACGTTTACAAATTTTTCAAAGACAAAATACCAAACTTTATAGAGATGGAAAAACATATAACAAGTTGTTGAAATAAATATTAAAACCATAATTAGTAGTTGTTCTGGGACAGTAAAATAAATTTGGTTCTCAACAGTAAAAATGTGACAAAAGTCGATGGTTTCTTAACCTCACAGAGACAGTTAGCCAGTATGAGTTCCAGACGCTGTCGACTCCACTCTAGGTGACAAATCCACTGGCGTCTGCCCTCAGACTATTAATTTAGCACTATCTCTACCCGGACACGTGTTGTTGTGGATTAAATGGAAAACATATAACAGAAGAAACGCAACTTTCTGACTTGTATAATGCTACAAGGCTCTGTGAATGGGAATTGGATACACACACCACACTCGCTGATCCCCTAACCTGTGACCTGTCTCCTCCTTAATCTCTCTTTGAGCATACTAACCTCCAACCTCTCTCTGTGCACCTCCTACTACCACCCCTGTTACACCCCTACTTCTCCTCCCTCTCTTTCTGCTTCGGATCCTCCTTCCTTCTCCTTCTGTGCAACTGCAGCTTGCCCCTCTCTATCTCATGATCACCATATCCAATTCATCTGCCCTTCCATCTCTCTACGTCAGTTTGCTCACCTCGTCTATCTCCTCTTATTACTCGATCTAACCTACAGCCTTATTTAGTGTTATGTTCCAAATCTCGTATCCATGAAGGTTCTTCACCGACCGCTTCCAAATTTGGAAAGAAAAATTGCATTGTTAGGCGTATTAGTTTCTATGAACCCAATTATTATCCACTTTAGCTTATGGTACTAACACTAAATGTGCACCTTTGCTATCACCTTCTGACAGCTTGAAATTTAAATGAAAATAAGGGCTTAACTGTTCACCTGACATGGAAACTGAATAAACTAATTTGTAGAGGATAAAATGCTGCTCTCTCCTTCTGACAGCTCGAAATTTAAATGAAAACAACGGCTTAACCGTTCACCAGACACGGAAACTGAATAAACTAATTTGCAGAGGAGAAAATGCTCTACAACCATGCTCTCTTTTTTTCATATCTCGCATCGATTCAGAGATATTTGTAACAATAATGGCGATTTGACACTGTTTGCCTGTAACTTGTTCACACGGTTTAAGTCACACCTTTCAATCAATCGGCAACATTCCTTACTGACGTAATTGTTGGCCGGCTGCGAAGAGAAACCCTTTCTTTCAAATATTGTAGACAACAAAAGTTTAGTGACACTAAAAGTAGGCCTTTTGTGATGGCCGTTTGACAGCAGGAAATTTAATTTCAAATAACAAAATCAATTCGTTATCTGCTGGGATAGAGGCGATTTTTACTGGCAGTGACATATAGAACACAAGGCAAACAGCAACTTTATCGCGGGAAAGCTTTTCTTTCATTGCTAAGCTTTTATACTTTAACTTGAGACGTTGAAAATAATGCTTCTGGACAGAGATTTTATTGTGCCGAAAAGTCAGCGCCATACGGCAGACGAACGAAAAAGATCGTGAAGAAGGTAGCGGATAACCAATCACACGCCAGCACCGCGCCTCCTGGAGGGAGCAACCGAGAAGCGCGCCCTCTACAAGCGGCTTTATCTAGGCCGACATGCATCTGGAAGGGCACTCCGAACTAGGCAGTTACTATGATTCAGCGCAGCTAGCATCGAGCAAGAAGACGCCGCCGCGAGAACAGGCATAAAATAAAGTTGAATATTTTATGTATCTCAGTAAATAAAACTTGTATTACTAATCTATATAACTGTTTTAGCTGTCCACGCATCCCACGCGTCCTGAGCAGGTCCTTTCCTGAAAGACAGGCTGACGAGGACAAAACACATGGCGATGAGATGTTACATTTCAGCAGACGCCGAAATCTCAGACTACAATACTACAATATTTTTATGTGTTCTTTCCTATTTACGTTATTCGTAATTATTACTCCTATGTATATAGTAGAACTGACGGATTGTTGGTTTGACTGCTTATCGTATAAATGAAATTTAACGGATTTCTGTTAGAGGTCATATAAATGACCTCAAACTTATCATTATTAAGGGTCAATTGCCAATTTTTGCAACATGCAGATATCTTACCTAAATCATTTTGCGGTCGCTTTTGATCTTCTGGTAACCTTACTAACTGATAAAAGACAACACCATCCGCGAACAGTCTATAAAAATTAGGAACAATAGGGGCCCTATAACACTTCCCTGGGGAGCACCAGATATCACTTCTGGACTACTCGATGACTTACCATCAATTAAAATGTACTGTGTCCTTTCTGACAGGAAATCACGAATCCAATCGCACAGCTGTGGCGATACTCCATAGGTACCCTTGTGAGGTACAAATCTAGAAATTGTTTGACATCCCTTGTCGATAGCACTCATCACATCATGTGACTAAAGAGCTTGCTTTGTTTCACAAGAACGATAATTTTCTAATCCATTTTCAGTATGGGTATCACCGTCGCAATACGAGCAATACGAGACAGTTACAGAGTTCCTAAACCTTGACAATTTCATTTTTATGAGGGTTGAAAATCTTGATTGTAATTCAGTTTCCTTTAATTTGTGTTACTGATACCTTCTCAAATATTCATTTGCAAAACGAATGGGTATCTACTAAGTCTCGCGTTTCAATAACAGCAGTAAGATTTAAATTTGCTTTACGAAATTTACTTGGCCACTCCATGGAGGTTGTTCAGTATAATGCGTGAAAATGGTACACTATCCAGCGCTCAGGTTCCACCTGAACACTAAATGAAGAGAGTGTGGTGAAACTGAAGGCATTACTCAGTAGTAGAATAGAGTCCTCGAATAAGCTGATGAATTATTTTTGCACATATTGGTGTTCCACATACACGAGTAAGTCGGATATAACGTTTGCACCGGTTGCATCCGTATCTTTCACAGCTCATTCACCACCTTCGAGTAGGAAATGAGAGTTTGACAAATATACGCTTATTTACCTTGGCTGTTGGATATTTTCGCTCTTCACATGGCAATTAGCTATCTAAGGGAGGAAAGTCTTGTATTGTGTCTCATTCGAGTCACTTTTGTTATGTATGGGACCGTATCCCATCTGATTGTGTATCGTAAAGCTTGAGACAGAAGTTGGAAACCAACCGAGCATTTGCCTGAACGGGAGTGGACCACCACATAAAAACCACACTCAGCTACCGTCCGCCGCATGGTTTCGACCACGGACTGGTTTGCCGTCCTATCTCACAAACTAGTGCGCGTAGCGTTATGCAGGACGTAACAAAAGTGATGCCACTTGTCGGTCACTCGAGTGACGTCATCGAAGTTACCTTTAGAAACTCACACAAATTCCTGTGGCAGCGCTCGAGGAAAGTAACTTTTGGCCGCACCGGGTAAGTTATAATCGCTCTAACTTTGTGACGCCACTCTAATACCCCTCCCCCCACCAACGACTAGTCTGAGAAGTAAAACAGCCGTCCCTAACTCGATTTCAATGCTTTTCAAGCCTATTTGGCGCATTCGTATTTATGCCAAACTATGATGAAAATATTGGCGAGTCTGTGGATGCATTAATCATCTCTTCCAAATGCATCGTTTTAAGAGCGCTTTGTTGGGCTGCAATGACTAGACTTCGTGTATGCAACCTTCATGAGACCATCATGCGGAGGTCTGTTATAATTCTTTTATTTGATTAGTGTTAGTTCTCGGCATTACCCGGATGTGTATTTATTCCAAGGGGGAGATGCTCTTAAAGCTACAGAAGTGAAGCTATTATCGCCATATTGTGGAGCCAATGATTTTGTGTTATGCAGTCACAGTTCACCTATTTGGAAAGTCTGTATTTGTTCAGAGCAGTGTACTACATCAAATATGTACCAGAAATGACAGTTTTCTAATGTATGAAAGTTAATAGGGCAAAAATCACACAGTGCTTTAATCTGAATCATATTTCGTCGTTTCAACAAGACGGCGGACTGGCTTCAATAGACAGATAAGCTTTTCATAGTAGCGCCGTCTCCCCTTATTTTAACCTCCTTGATTTATTCCTTTGTTAGTTCATCTCCCTCTGCAGCCTGTGTATTTCGCATTCTACCCCATTCTCTGGCCATTTAATTTTCGTTTGCATGTAGGTAAATCCATATAACTTCATTTTTCCTGAATCATGAGTCCTACAATAATATAAATTCTCAGTTACACAGACTGGAAAATTGGAAATGTGTAGTAAATAGTTGGTGGTAAGACGTAATCAGAAATGAGCGAAGAAAAAAAGTGGGTAGGCTGACAGTTTAGGTACGTAAAGGACAAGGGTCATTTTTCTAAATTTAATTAGGTCTGTCGAGGTAACAATTTGAAACTGAATTCAGTTCAAGTTGTCCAGTTGTAATCTTTTCCATGTTGTACATTCTTTGAAAATATTCCATATTAGAATATTCTAATCATTCAAGCAGTCGTTTCTGAATATGCGACTCCATTTCAAGTGAAAATATTCTGACAACCTCCTTTCCCGAACTGCAAAACAACTGCGTATGTGATTTCGAAACCAAGTAATTTAATTCGCTTCTGTTGATGCAACTTTGTTAAAATAAAAAAGTACAGTATTATATATTCCAGATTGAATTACTTTATTTAACTTTCGGAACGGAAAAATTTTCTTATTTCAGATTAATTAATTCCGACGGAAATGTATTTGTTGTTAAACATTGCAGGCAAGACGTAGAATCGAATTTTCCTCTCTAAGTATGGTGCTATTGTAAATTTATAAAGATGTAGATCTTTTTTCTTAGAATTTCTCAAAATCACTTAAAACATCTTAATAATTTAACTGTCGATTTGTTTATGAAAACAGTTTCCTGGCTTTTTGTTTCTTCGTTGTAAAGAAGGTGTATATATTATGATAAACAATAAATCCCGCTGCTCAATTTTCATGTAAAATAAGTTTTTATTTCCGTAGGCCATGGTTTGTATTACGAAACCCTAGTTTTTAAACATGGACTGGGCTCGTTGTTTCGTGATGCAGTTTCATCCTCTCGTGATGGCGACCCCTTGAACAACACGTTGCGACCCACAGGCTGAAAAACATACGTATAGCCACAGCGATCAATTAATTAATCAGGATAATAAATTTATTCATAACAAAATTTTGAATCTGATACTCATAATCGTACACAGTGAAAGACAATGGCACTGCAGTCCTGTCTAACAAGACTGTGATTACATGCACTCACCACAGATGGCATTACGGCTTCAAACTCAGTGAGCTCAAAACTGTTAATAAGGCGTGACGATCGACGCCATATTCGAGAACGTGTATCTGTTAGACACTACTGTCAGTACTATATGCTTACAAAGAATTTAACATTCTGAAATTTGTAATAGTTCGGTCTAGTTGGAAGGAAGCTTAGGGTTTAACGTCCCATCGACAGGTTGGTCATTAGAGACAGAGCTAACGCTCGGAGTTTTGGGTAAGGATGTGGAAGGAAATCGACCGTGCCCTTTTGAAAGGAGCCATCCCAGATTTTGCCTGGAGTGATTTAGGAAAATCACGGAAAACCTAAATCAAGATGGCCGGGGGTGGGTGTGAACCACCGTCCTTCCGAATGCGAGTCCAGTGTCTTACCACTGCGCCACATCGCTCGGTGGTCTAGTTGCTTTCGTAAAAGCTAAACACTATACAACGAGGGATAACTGTGAAAGCTTACCGTTTGCTCTTAATTATCAGAGAAAGATTAATTTCAATTTGATGACTAATTCCTTGGTCCAGAGAAATATTATTTAAGAGAGAAGAACAGTTTACCTTCAAGAAATTAGCTCAAATATTGTTACCTGTCTGACCATTCAAGTAAAATAAATTGCATTCTGACCAAGTCATAAAGAATATATTTAAAATTAAGAACTAACTTGCACGTCACCTTGAGTACTTAGTTGAATTATATAGTGCAACGGAATTACATTAATAGCATCTGAATTTAGGTGAAAGAAACCACAAATAAAATTATTTGAATAGAAAGGTAAAGTGTTAGCTGAAATATTCGAATTCGTTTTTTCGCTTTCTTCGAATAGGGCCGACACAGGCGATAATGAAATATCGCCTTCGATGGAGAAGAAAAGCTACTTTGACGTTATTTTGGAAATGTTTACATCATACCTACGCGCAATCGGCATTCTCCTCGTTCTAGTACAAGAAATGTCAAGTCACCATGATAGTTGGCAGTTGGACTCTTCCAATGGCGGTGAGCAAGTAATCAGTCCTCAGAAAATGATAAAGTTGGGAAAGACGTGACCATCGATGGATTTTATATTTTTCTTGTGTATTTTCGTATATGACAGGCATAATCAGGCTATTTTCTCGATGTCGATTTGTCCTGACGTCCATTTAAGTGTCGATCAGCCTCAGGTTGCTACAGGCCGAGCAACAAGCGGCAACTACCGAGTTGTTGAAAAACCACATGGTCATGAAATTACGTTAAGTATAAGAAATACAAAAATGGGAAAGATCAGATAAGTGAAATGGCAGGTTGAACTATTTTGAAATTCAAAGGAAGATTATACACACGATTGTACACACTACCGGTAGCTTGAAGAGCCCACATGACGAATTAAGGGATACTAAAAAGTAAAAATCAACTAAAATGCATGTGATAGTCGTAAGGGGAGACCGCGAATTTACTGGTCTTAGAAAGAGAACGCTGAAATTTCAGTAGCCTGAAAGGCAAATTCGGAAAGAACAAGAGGAAGTCTTTGTTCGAACCATTACAGACATAGCTTCAAACATCTAACAAAGAAAAACCATAACAAAATCGGAATTTAGCAGAATTATTACTGCGACCGTTTTAGAAAACTCGAGAATCCATAGACGGATTTTGTAAGAAAAAAAAACTACTAACTTACTAAACTGCATCACTTGGAAGTTAACCGAAAACAGACACAATGCATACACAGAAAAACGGTTGATTAAATTTTCCACGGAAATAACACTAGAATCTAATAACTTCAATCACAATTCGACACATTGCGATACTTGAAATGACACACGCGCGATTATACACATTAACTGAAAAGTGTCAAGACGGAGGTCTGAAGCTTACACACACACACACACACACACACACACACACACACACACACACACACACGAACTTCAGTCTGGTTACGTCTTACCAGATCGGGAGCAGCGGTTAAATCAAACGTTTGAAAATCTGCCAGACTTCACTGCGTTGGTTATTAGTCCAAAGGCTTACAAACTACTTAAAGTAAGTTAAACTAACCTAATGACATCACACACACCCATGCCACAGGGAGGACTCGAACTTCTAACGGCGAGCAACCGTGCGATTCGCAGCGAGGCGCCTTACACCGCTCGACTACTCCACTGCGGCTAGCAGGCTCGCTCGGCCTCAACTGGACTAATTGGTCAAAGATCATGGGGAGGGCCTGACAGACGTCAGTAGTCGTACAGACACTCGACATATCGATATACATTCCCTATGGATCAAGGCATAGCAGACTCTTTGCAGCATAGTAGTAGATGACTACGATAACACGATGCGCTAACTTAATCGATCTTACATACCGAAACGCACATTCAAACTACAAAATATCACTCACAGAGTGAAGGAGAGTACAGGACACAGTTCCATAATAAACATTAAAAATTGGGAGACATATGAGACTGAAATCAACAAAAGTAATTAAAAATGAGGTCAAATAAGACATACAAATATATAATACATACGAAAAGAATATCATAGCATCTTAAATATGATCACTGCCTATGGGGGTGATATTTGAATATCATCATGAAAGAAACACGGCAGACAGCCGTCTTTCAACTGTTCTGATAATTAAAATGCGATATACTAACTCGTTGAAACATGAACTGAAACAAAGTGTACTTCTGCAACAAAACAGCAGAAAAAGTCGTGAGCTGCATAAACTGTGTAGGTAAATCGTATTTTTATTCAGAACCAACATCAACATTGCATTTTATAAATAAATTGCACTGCTGTAGACAGATAAACAACGGTACAAAAACAATAGATTCCAAGAGTCTGGTATCAGTGTGATTATCGTACGGCGTTCATATTCAGAGAGCTCCAAACGGAATCAGTATAAACCAGAAGCAAATATTACACTGACCACGAGATTTACCATATAGAGCAGTGCAATTTATTCATTAAATGAAATGTGGTAGAAACACTAGTTCTGAATAAAAAATATATAGCTCACCTAAGGATCTGAAAGATTCTTTCTTTCCTTTGAGTTCTCTGTAGCCATAAGGGCAACTATATTTAACTATTATTTGTTTATTGAACTAATCAATAATTCATAACTTCGGTAATTTGGAAGTATTCGTGTACATCGGAGAAAACGGCACTGCGATCGATCTATATCGAACGTTCGACTCTCGCTAGGCTACCAATGACGGAAAACTGACATGGTGGAACAGCTGATTTATATAGCTAATTGGGATATTGTTTTTGAATTGGTTACGTGTACGTGGTTATTTGTTGGTGGTGTGAGTAATTATATTGTGGCTTATTTGTAGACGATGGTATGTCATGGATGGTACATTCTGTTGTAATATGTAATTTACGAGGATAACCACACATTATTCATTATCTACAATACGTAAGTATTTAGATACTATCCCGTATAAGTGTTTTCCGAGATTGTGATTACATCCTGCGTTAAAGCTGACGTGTGGTATCCCTGTCTTTAGTTATGTCGATATTTCGGTAATTTCCAAGAACACTTGCAATCTAAGAACGTTGTCCTGAAATGATATATATCTAACGTAAAACTGTAAATCGATTGAGTGTTTCTTAGCCGGAGATTCGGGCGCTACGCGCCCTCACGTGCTAGAAAAAAATCTTCTTGTTTAACCTATACCTAACCTAACTTTCCCTTTAAAAGAAAGTGATCTGTAGAGCAACCTTAAGAAGGTTAGATATAGGTCAAAAAAGAATTTTTTTCTCTAGTACGCGAGGGCGTGTAGCGCCCGAATCTTCGGTTCAGAAATACTAAATCGTTTATAGTTGCAGTTCGACATATTTTAACATTCTTCTAAATTACCGTTATTTGTTTCGGCATTTTCAAATGGCAACCACATATTGAGTCGGAAAACTACAAAAATTGTGTATCAAATTCAACGCACTCAGAAACAGAATTTAAATGAACTACTTCGCGTTTGTTATATCGAATGTGGAGCAACGATCGAACGTTGGCTGTATATCGATCGCAATGCCGTTTCTTTCGATGTACGCGGATTCTTCCAAATTACCATAACTTCTTTTCAAAGGAAGCGAAGCAGAAAGGACGTATACGTACGGAGTTGCCAACCTCACAGTAATAGATCGTCACGGTTTTCACAGATCCAAAACACTGCTACTGTGTATCCTGCTTCGACCATAGATACAATAAAGAACTCCACAGTTTTCAAAAAATGTCATCATTTTAAACTAATAACAGTGCACTTGAAATTTAATGTTGCATGCTTTTACGAAAAGCTCTGCTATCCTAGGCAAAGCTGTACAACAGAGACGTTGGTGTCACGAAAACGATGCCATGCCCAGTCTACCAGCAACTGTAGTCGAAGGTATCCTGTTTATATTTGAGATCACTGATCGTACTTCTCTGCCGTCAAAGTTAACCACAGATCCTGTTTATATATAATCTCCATGGAGGGCGCTACAGCCGTATACATCTTTGCCGTCGATTTGCTACGCTTACATAGTGCAGAAGATTGACGGGAACGCTGTCGACAGTCTTGTTGTCCTCATATTCGCTCCGATGGTAGCTGAACAATAAACAGCCGAAATATTCGCAAAAGAAAACAAATGGTTACGGTTGAACACCCGTAATTTTATTTATAATGAAATACGCTGTGAAAATATGAAGTTTCACAACAGATGTATTTATTTCTAATTACTTCGAGTGCCATGGGTGCCTCTATAGCTCTCAGCTAACAGAAACGTATCAACTAATTGAAATACGCCATATTTCTGCTTCAAAATGCTCGATATGAATGTTCGCGAGCTAATAGTTGCTGGCTATAAACGGTATTACTGCATCTTAGGCAGGACGTCGCTATAGTTTTTATGTTTGTACAGAAAGGTGATGGATTAGTCAATTTGCAGATAAAGGTGAGGTAGCGAGACATCGAAAATATGGAAGACGAAGAACTGAACACGGAGGGCCAGAATGCTCCTTGATAATCATCCTGAAACAGGGAAGAGCTTCACATTTCCCGAGTTCGCGGTGAACTGCTCTCAGAAGATTAAACCCCCATGGAATCAGTACCTCATGCTCTTATTAAAGAACTGTTGTCTGAAGAACGAGCAGTGGATAGATTATCAAGTTATTGTTAGTTGGTGGGAAGACATCGACTGGAGGAAAGTAATTATCTCCAACGAGTGCAATTTTAAGTTTATTAACAGACACAGCTGCTGCTTACCGCACATATCTAACAAAGTTTGTAAATCTATTGTACCAAACTGATATGGTCATCAGCCCTTAGACTTACAAACTGCTTAAATTAATTACACTAAAGACACACACACATGCTCGAGGAAGGACTCCAGCCCCCGACGGGAGCAAACGCGCACTCCGCAACAAGACGCCGTAGAGCGCTCGGTCACTTTCCCGTGGCGAGCTCTTATCTGCAACGATATGACGCGAACTTCTTGGTCACACGCGCTAGACGCAGACGCGTAAGTATGAAATGGTGTGGCTGGATGAGATACATGGGTGCAGAAACCAAACAAATTAAATTCAGCATACTATGAAGATTTCCTTAAAATAGTCATCTTTCCTGGAACTCGACTTTGGTACCACGGATAACGGCACACTTAACCTATATTATATCAATCCTATGTTGCTCTTACGATTGAGAGATGGTTTCAAGAAGGTGGGATATTATTCAGTGCTTTTCGTGGCCTCCAAAGCAATTTGATCTCAGCGCCACGCAGCAAGTGGGAAGATTAGGGTTTACCGTTGCGTTGATATCGTGGCTATTAGAGCCGGACCTCACGCCCGAATAGTTTTTTATCAGGGCTTGGGGAGAAAATGCCCTTGATGCCCTTGGAAAGGAATCATCGCGGTCTTGTCCTGGAGTGATTTAGGGAGATCACGGAAAACATAAATCACCCTGGCCGGAGGAGGGTTTGAACCGCTGTCCTCCCAAAAGCGAGTTCGGTGTCTTTCTACTACACCACCTCGCTCGGGTAAACTTACGACGACTCTACGGGACAAATGGATGGACCCTCCGGGAGCTGTGAATGCCCAATGGCATTGGGTTCATTCTTCAGGAGAGAAATGCATTATATGAGGAATTTTGTAAATTTCACAGCTCAAAGGATCCACGCTGCTTTTTGCGCCAATGGCATATAGACAGAATACTGAGGCTATAGACAGCATATTCTTCATTTTATTTTATTTCATTTTTATGTAATAGACCTTCATAGTTACTAGGCAAACGATATTAATTTCAAAATAAGAATTTAATTGCCTTATATTATTTATATTTTATGGGATGTCAGATACGTATCACCAGCCAAGGAAGTTTAATTTTATTGTTACCCGAAGTACGATGAATATTACCTTCAAAGAAAGACTACTTTTTAGACATCAAATTTACAAACCGTAATTAGTTATTCACTGAAGAGAAAATTGAAAAAGTAAAACAAAATATAATTTGTAAGTAAAAGTAAATTAAGCGGGAAAAACTTGCCACCGATAAAAAATAATAAGAGGACATAGGAGAGATTCGATGAAACACATACTGTAGTTACCAGTAGAGTAAGGTGACACACTACTGAGGATAGACCTATCTCTTTCTTCATGGTAATGGTCGAAAAGGACTGCCGTTGTTGAAGAAGAAGTAATAAACTGGAAAGAACGGATACCGGCAGGCACATCTACTCGCTCGTGTAAACAGCGCGTAACAGCTGATACGTTTCTCATAACTTCTTTTTTATTGTCACAGACTGTGGCGCAGCCACGGGGGAGCGGCTAGTGGGGCTGAAGCCCCACTTCGCCCCACCCCCAGAAAACTTCCAAATAATTTAAATTTTAATTCTTTTGTTTTCATTTTTTATTTTTTTTTAAACATGCCGGCACCGGAAACTTGAAATGTTACACATGTAATAAATGACAACGTAACTATAATTTGCCAAGCACAATTAACGTGACAGTGGGTCGCCAACGTGATGCTGCCCCTGAGAACGCGTGCTGCTGTTACTATGAGCGGGTTAATGCCGTCGCGACCAGCTTTGCTGCTGTTGCTATTACTGCTATGCTGAAGGTACAAGCCGAATGTTCAAATGCGGCCACCCTCTGCTTAGCAGGTCAGCGGCACCACCGAGTGGAATCATATGGAGGGTGTCAAAAACTACGAGCAATAATAGTGTTATTTTAATTTTTGCACATAGAGTCTCATGGTAATTAAACAATTAAAACATCAATGAAATAAATCGCAATTTGCGATGTTATGGCATCACTGTATTAGGTTTAGATGGAATACGAAACTGTGGCGAAGGAAATTTGTGCCGGCCGGGATTCGAACCCGGGATCTCCTGCTTAATAGGCAGACGCGTTGACCTCTCCGCCACCGAGGACACAGTGACCAGCCCGACTGCAGAGGACTCTTCCCTGCACGTCTCCCGCCACACACAAATCTCCATTCGCCACGCTGTCTCTTTCCTATACCAAGGTCCCTAAATATATATATATATATATATATATATATATATATATATATATATATATATATATATAATTACAACATCGGCGAGCTTGTTATATTTCTGATAGCGATTAATAAGAACCCTTTACCAATAATAAATTCAGTAGGTTTTGTTTCCAAAAAATGAGGCCCCCCGAGAACCAAATGCTGGCTGCACCACTGGTCACAGACATAATGAAATTCCTTCACATAAATAAAAAAATTACAGAGTTAAAGAAAGGTTTTTAAATGTTCTTAGCCCAAAAGAGTGCTACGTCAATAGCGTTTGGTTTTTCTGACATTAAGTCGTTGAAGGTACAGTGTGACGGACGGGGCAGTTATACATATGGGTGACCGTTTGAAGGGTTCCACACTCACAGAGTATGTAATTATTTTGATAACCACGATTGCTTAGGTATACTTTTTACCTTGCTACGGCAGTGTCTAGTCGGTTTAGAACTACCACAATGTCCAGCTTTCTTCGTGCCCAGCACCTAAGGCACTGAATGGTTCCATCCATGTGTGTCCTACCGCGATCTTCCAGCGTTCTGCTGCTGTGCTGTAGTCTCTCTGGTTCTCTCTTGGTTCGACTAAACTTTTTCCTTATTTAACCCTCTGTTTTGGTGGATCCATTCTATGGAGAAGGAGCTGCCATCTACAGATTACAGATTTTTGTCTCTCTTTGTAGGCTGCCTGTTATCGTCGAATTGCTGTAGGTGCAATACCGGCCTGATGATGATTTTATTTACAGGGGTTGGCTGCAACATCCTGTACCGATTCTGGCAGATTCATTGAGGGCGTCTTCGATTAGGCATACTATACTAAACTGGGCTACCATATTCGCCAGCGAAGTAGGCAACAGATAGGGTGACTTCCTTATAACCTTTGGTCTTGCGCCACAGTTCGAACCCGTATCCTGCAAAATGTCGTTTCGACCACACACCTTAAATTGCACAGAAAGTGTTGACGCTTCTTTCGCAAAGCTGTAATACTGTGGATTGACGGTCAGCCATGGAGGAACGTAATGCGTTAGGATGTCACCCTCACAGTCGTACACGAGAATCACCATAACTTTCACCATACTGGGGCTCTGACGCACTTTCGACGTTTGGAGCATCAACTGCGACCAACTTTCCGAAAGAGGCGGCAACACTTTCTTCGCAATCCACCCATCATTTTGCACGATAATGCGCGGCTGCTCTGTTCGGTCGTTGGGACTGGGGAGTACTGTACCAACCACCATACTCCCCTTACTTGACGTCTTGTGACTTTGATTCCGAAGATAAAGGAACCACTTCATGGCATTCCCTTCAGAACTGACACAGAGGTTCGGCAGGCAGTAGATCTCTCCATTCGCTCCATCAACATAAAAGGCTCTGCTAACTATATACAACGCCTTTCACATGACTGGCAACGGGTTCTACAGAACGCTGATGACTAGATTGAAGAACATGTCAGTCTTTTGTATTGGTCGTGAAAAAATAGTTGCCACTATTCAGGTTCCTACCTTCGTACGTTAAACTCAAAGTAATATGTCTTAATGGTGCTATTATAACAGAAAATATAGTTTGCAGGAATCCGCTTTTAGATTATTTATCTTAATTTTTGAGATCCGTAATCCTAAAGTCATTACTGTTGCTCATAAGTACACGCAAAGTATCACTTATTTTCTATTGGTTCGTGGATTTATTTTCAAGATGGAAGCTCTTGTCCATCTACATTCATTTATTTAGCGTATAGCTTACATAAATGTTTACTGAGTGCATACAATAATACATATAAAACATGATATGTGTAATTACAAGGCTATATGGATGAGTTCACAAGTTAGGGGGAAAATACTAACAAGGCGGAAGGCGATTTCCGGTATTTTATTGATCTCAAACGAATGAAGTCAAATGCGTTCTTACAGTTGCCGTCATTTTGTACTTCAATAATTGTTCACAATTCTGGAGGACAAATGGACATATTTCAAATTGTACCGATGGTAACCACTTCTGTCATCACCAGTGAAGTAGTCAAGTTACATGAATACAAAATACGATAGAATGACAACGATTCAAGAAATTTAATATATTTCGCTGGCCATATTTTAGATCTTGCAGGCCAAAGATTAGGAACCAGCGGTATAGAGACAGCAGATGGTGGAAGGAAGAGAAATGCGTACCATCACGTTTCCAACATTGATAAAGGTCGGATTGTAGCCTATCGCGATTGCGGTTTATCGTATCGCGACGTTGCTGCTCGCGTTGGTCGCGATACAATGACTGTTAGCAGAATATGAAATCGGTGCGTTCAGGAGGGCAACACGGAACGCCGTGCTGGATCGCAATTGCCTCGCATAAAAAATGTTCAAATGTTTGTAAATCTATCGGACCAAACTGCGTGGTCATCAGTCCGTAGCTTACAAACTACTTAAACCTAGGTAAACTAACCTAAGGACAAACACACACACCCATGCACCAGGGAGGACTCGAACCTCCACGACGAGCAACCGCGCGCTCCGCTGCGAGACGCTTTAGACCGCTCGGCTACTCCACCGTGGCCGCATCAGTAGCAGTCGAGATGACAGGCATCTTATCCGCATGGTTGTAGCGGATCGTGCAGCCACGTCTTGATCCCTGAGTCAACAGTTGGGGACGTATGCAAGACAACAACCATCTGCACGAACAGTTCGACGACGTTTGCAGCAGCATGGACTATCAGCTCGGAGAACTTGACTGCGGTTACCCTTGACGCTACATCACAGACAGGATCGCCTGCGATGGTGTAAGCAACGACGAACCTGGGTGCTCGAATGGCAAAACGTCATCTTCTCCGATGAATCTAGGTTACGTTTACAGTATCATGATGGTCGCATCCGTGTTTGGCGACATCGCGGTGAACGCACATTGGAAGCGTTTATTCCTCATCGCTATAGTGGCTTATCAACCGGCGTGATGGTATGGGGTGCCACTGGTTACACGTCTCGGACATCTCTTGTTCACAACGACAGCACTTTTAACAGTGGCCGTTCATTTCAGGTGTGTTACGAGCCGTGGCTCTACCCTTAATTCGATCCCTGTGAAACCCTACATTTCAGCAGGATAATGCACGATCGCATGTTGCAGGTCCAGTACGGGCCTCTCTGGATACGGAAAATGTTCGACTCCTGCTCTGGCCAACACATTCTCCAATTTTTTCACCAATTGGAAACGTCTATTCAATGGTGTCCGAGCAACTGGCTCGTCACAATATGCCAGTCACTACTCTTGATGAACTGTGGTATCGTGTTGAAGCTGTATGGGTATCAGTACCTGTACACGCCATCCAAGCTCTGTTTCATTCAATGCGCAGGCGTATCAAGGCCGTTATTAGGGACAGAGATGGTTGTTCTGGGAACTGATTTCTCAGTGTATATGCACACAAATTGCGTGAAAATGTAATCACATGTCAGTTCTAGTATAATATATTCGTCCAATGAATATCCGTTTATCATATGCATTTCTTCTGGGTGTAGCAATTTTGATGGCCAGTACCGTATATTTCAACGTTTTCTTTGTGCTAGTGTAATAATTCTTCAATGACACGATGAGTTAAATGGCGATGTTACATTGCTTCTTTTTACGGAGTAAACACCAAGATGAAGCTGCACAGACGGCTAAGGTTGCGAACTTGAGCGTGCGCAGTGCTGCGTTCTCGGACTCTGGTTGAACACCGCTGAGAACGACACGGCAGGAGCTGCATCCTCAGGGCAGGCTCCTGTTTGCCACTTGAGGAGCGAGCGTCAGCAGGCAGCCGGTAAACAAGGCAGCAGGCACGTGCGGCGGCGGCAACCGCGCCGCAGCCCAGGCGGGGCGCCTAGCCTGCCCGCTATCTCAGAGGATTATCGGCCAGATAGCGGGCGATCACACCTCATGATGGACGGCGCGGTCCGCTCCTGCCTTGCCACAGCAACTCCAGCGTCTCCCAGCTTTATTGTATAATGCTTTACGAAAACCGCGCAGGTTCTGGTTGCGTCTTATTCCTCTTCTTCTTGTCTTTCCTCTTCTTCTTCTTCTGCACTTTGTGCTCAAAGAAAAAGTTTCTTTTGGCTTCATGTCGTAGGTCTTTCGCGGTCACATTTTCTTTGTGGCTTATAAGTCAACTGCTTATAAGTCAACTGCGTTTGTCAACGCTCATTCTCTTAATAAGTCCTTTCGTTATCGATTGTGAACCCAGGGGATTGATAAAAGTTTCGTTTGTCTATTTTCTAAATAAACATACAAATTAGACGGTGTAATAAATATAATATGTTATTTGAAACGAACTATTTAGACGTGAACGTTCTTGCAATGTGATTTCATAATTTTTTTATCATAGTACGTGATAGTTCACAGGTCAGAAGTTGGTAGCACTGCATTTCCGATATAATGAAATTTGGTAGCTTTCATTTGCGGTAAGGTAACGTTACGGCAGAGTTACAGAGGTGAATATCTGCAGTTCACTTGTAATGTCTATATATACAGATGATTTTTGTTTTGTGTGGATATATAGCAAAGCTCCTTTCGAATTGTATATCTTTTTTATTTGCCTCCAGATAAAAGACATTAAAAATCAGTATTTAAATAACTCTCGCACTCTAATGTCCATATAATAACGTAAGTAATCACTGATACCTTTATTATTCACTGACAGGCTAGTTACTAACAAAGTTTTGTAATAGATAGGTTACGAAAATGGGTAAAATATGAACTTGCTCAGTGAGGTAATAAATACAGCTCTGGTGCAATTAATTAAAACTGTCTTCACCTCCATATTAGAGAGCTACAAGATGCAACCTACCAAAACCGTTTATATCTTTCCCTGTATAAAGACTCAAACAGATAGTTAAGACAAACAGACAAACTGAAATATCGCTTAGGGCAACCGAGATTTTAGGGGCCAGACAAAATTTCTTGGTTCTGATGTTTCGAATACAAATCAGATCATGTTGATGAGGTAAGACAATATTATTTCTTTTCTATTCACCTATTGTATATGTTCCAATCTCGTCCCAGGCTAGCTTTCAGGAAAGGATCAATGCAGGATGCGTGGTCATCTACAAGAGTTCTATAGATTATTCATACAAGTTTTATTGCCTGAAGAATATAATAAACTTCTATCTGTTTTCCTTTTCTCTCTTCTCGCGTCATCGTCTTGTGTATGATGCCAGCTGCGCTGAGTCCTAGTGACTGCCAAGTTCGGAGCCAAGTTCTGACAGGGTCGCCCAGACGCATGTCGGCCTAGATGTGTGGCGCCAGGGTGCAATAGGCTGCCGGGCGTCCGCTTCCTTCTCCACGATCGTTCTCTTGCATCTGGCGTGTGGCGCCGAACTGTTGTCGTGCAGGGAGCTTGGCAATGGGGGAGGAGGCAGGCTCGCAGACATACTGATGGCGCTGAGTCCTAGTGACTGCCAAGTTCGGAGCCAAGTTCTGACAGGGTCGCCCAGACGCATGTCGGCCTAGATGTGTGGCGCCAGGGTGCAATAGGCTGCCGGGCGTACGCTTCCTTCTCCACGATCGTTCTCTTGCATCTGGCGTGTGGCGCCGAACTGTTGTCGTGCAGGGAGCTCGGCAATGGGGGAGGAGGCAGGCTCGCGGACATACTGATGGCGCTGAGTCCTAGTGACTGCCAAGTTCGGAACCAAGTTCTGACAGGGTCGCCCAGACGCATGTTGGCCTAGATGTGTGGCGCCAGGGTGCAATAGGCTGCCGGGCGTCCGCTTCCTTCTCCACGATCGTTCTCTTGCATCTGGCGTGTGGTGCCGAACTGTTGTCGTGCAGGGAGCTCGGCAATGGGGGAGGAGGCAGGCTCGCGGACATACTGATGGCACTGAGTCCTAGTGACTGCCAAGTTCGGAGCCAAGTTCTGACAGGGTCGCCCAGACGCATGTCGGCCTAGATGTGTGGCGCCAGGGTGCAATAGGCTGCCGGGCGTCCGCTTCCTTCTCCACGATCGTTCTCTTGCATCTGGCGTGTGGCGCCGAACTGTTGTCGTGCAGAGAGCTCGGCAATGGGGGAGGACGCAGGCTCGCAGACATACTGATGGCGCTGAGTCCTAGTGACTGCCAAGTTCGGAGCCAAGTTCTGACAGGGTCGCCCAGACGCATGTCGGCCTAGATGTGTGGCGCCAGGGTGCAATAGGCTGCCGGGCGTCCGCTTCCTTCTCCATGATCGTTCTCTTGCATCTGGCGTGTGGCGCCGAACTGTTGTCGTGCAGAGAGCTCGGCAATGGGGGAGGAGGCAGGCTCGCGGACATACTGATGGCGCTGAGTCCTAGTGACTGCCAAGTTCGGAACCAAGTTCTGACAGGGTCGCCCAGACGCATGTCGGCCTAGATGTGTGGCGCCAGGGTGCAATAGGCTGCCGGGCGTCCGCTTCCTTCTCCACGATCGTTCTCTTGCATCTGGCGTGTGGTGCCGAACTGTTGTCGTGCAGGGAGCTCGGCAATGGGGGAGGAGGCAGGCTCGCGGACATACTGATGGCGCTGAGTCCTAGTGACTGCCAAGTTCGGAGCCAAGTTCTGACAGGGTCGCCCAGACGCATGTCGGCCTAGATGTGTGGCGCCAGGGTGCAATAGGCTGCCGGGCGTCCGCTTCCTTCTCCACGATCGTTCTCTTGCATCTGGCGTGTGGCGCCGAACTGTTGTCGTGCAGAGAGCTCGGCAATGGGGGAGGACGCAGGCTCGCAGACATACTGATGGCGCTGAGTCCTAGTGACTGCCAAGTTCGGAGCCAAGTTCTGACAGGGTCGCCCAGACGCATGTCGGCCTAGATGTGTGGCGCCAGGGTGCAATAGGCTGCCGGGCGTCCGCTTCCTTCTCCACGATCGTTCTCTTGCATCTGGCGTGTGGTGCCGAACTGTTGTCGTGCAGGGAGCTCGGCAATGGGGGAGGAGGCAGGCTCGCGGACATACTGATGGCGCTGAGTCCTAGTGACTGCCAAGTTCGGAGCCAAGTTCTGACAGGGTCGCCCAGACGCATGTCGGCCTAGATGTGTGGCGCCAGGGTGCAATAGGCTGCCGGGCGTCCGCTTCCTTCTCCACGATCGTTCTCTTGCATCTGGCGTGTGGCGCCGAACTGTTGTCGTGCAGGGAGCTCGGCAATGGGGGAGGAGGCAGGCTCGCGGACATACTGATGGCGCTGAGTCCTAGTGACTGCCAAGTTCGGAGCCAAGTTCTGACAGGATCGCCCAGACGCATGTCGGCCTAGATGTGTGGCGCCAGGGTGCAATAGGCTGCCGGGCGTCCGCTTCCTTCTCCACGATCGTTCTCTTGCATCTGGCGTGTGGCGCCGAACTGTTGTCGTGCAGGGAGCTCGGCAATGGGGGAGGAGGCAGGCTCGCGGACATACTGATGGCGCTGAGTCCTAGTGACTGCCAAGTTCGGAGCCAAGTTCTGACAGGGTCGCCCAGACGCATGTCGGCCTAGATGTGTGGCGCTAGGGTGCAATAGGCTGCCGGGCGTCCGCTTCCTTCTCCACGATCGTTCTCTTGCATCTGGTGTGTGGCGCCGAACTGTTGTCATGCAGGGAGCTCGGCAATGGGGGAGGAGGCAGGCTCGCGGACATACTGATGGCGCTGAGTCCTAGTGACTGCCAAGTTCGGAGCCAAGTTCTGACAGGGTCGCCCAGACGCATGTCGGCCTAGATGTGTGGCGCCAGGGTGCAATAGGCTGCCTGGCGTCCGCTTCCTTCTCCTCGATCGTTCTCTTGCATCTGGCGTGTGGTGCCGAACTGTTGTCGTGCAGGGAGCTCGGCAATGGGGGAGGAGGCAGGCTCGCGGACATACTGATGGCGCTGAGTCCTAGTGACTGCCAAGTTCGGAGCCAAGTTCTGACAGGGTTGCCCAGACGCATGTCGGCCTAGATGTGTGGCGCCAGGGTGCAATAGGCTGCCGGGCGTCCGCTTCCTTCTCCACGATCGTTCTCTTGCATCTGGCGTGTGGTGCCGAACTGTTGTCGTGCAGGGAGCTCGGCAATGGGGGAGGACGCAGGCTCGCGGACATACTGATGGCGCTGAGTCCTAGTGACTGCCAAGATCGAAGCCAAGTTCTGACAGGGTCGCCCAGATGCATGTCGGCCTAGATGTGTGGCGCCAGGGTGCAATAGGCTGCCGGGCATCCGCTTCCTTCTCCACGATCGTTCTCTTGCATCTGGCGTGTGGTGCCGAACTGTTGTCGTGCAGGGAGCTCGGCAATGGGGGAGGAGGCAGGCTCGCGGACATACTGATGGCGCTGAGTCCTAGTGACTGCCAAGTTCGGAGCCAAGTTCTGACAGGGTCGCCCAGACGCATGTCGGCCTAGATGTGTGGCGCCAGGGTGCAATAGGCTGCCGGGCGTCCGCTTCCTTCTCCACGATCGTTCTCTTGCATCTGGCGTGTGGCGCCGAACTGTTGTCGTGCAGGGAGCTCGGCAATGGGGGAGGAGACAGGCTCGCTGACATACTGATGGCGCTGAGTCCTAGTGACTGCCAAGTTCGGAGCCAAGTTCTGACAGGGTCGCCCAGACGCATGTCGGCCTAGATGTGTGGCGCCAGGGTGCAATAGGCTGCCGGGCGTCCGCTTCCTTCTCCACGATCGTTCTCTTGCATCTGGCGTGTGGCGCCGAACTGTTGTCGTGCAGGGAGCTCGGCAATGGGGGAGGAGGCAGGCTCGCGGACATACTGATGGCGCTGAGTCCTAGTGACTGCCAAGTTCGGAGCCAAGTTCTGACAGGGTCGCCCAGACGCATGTCGGCCTAGATGTGTGGCGCCAGGGTGCAATAGGCTGCCGGGCGTCCGCTTCCTTCTCCACGATCATTCTCTTGCATCTGGCGTGTGGCGCCGAACTGTTGTCGTGCAGGGAGCTCGGCAATGGGGGAGGAGGCAGGCTCGCGGACATACTGATGGCGCTGAGTCCTAGTGACTGCCAAGTTCGGAGCCAAGTTCTGACAGGGTCGCCCAGACGCATGTCGGCCTAGATGTGTGGCGCCAGGGTGCAATAGGCTGCCGGGCGTCCGCTTCCCTCTCCACGATCGTTCTCTTGCATCTGGCGTGTGGCGCCGAACTGTTGTCGTGCAGGGAGCTCGGCAATGGGGGAGGAGGCAGGCTCGCGGACATACTGATGGCGCTGAGTCCTAGTGACTGCCAAGTTCGGAGCCAAGTTCTGACAGGGTCGCCCAGACGCATGTCGGCCTAGATGTGTGGCGCCAGGGTGCAATAGGCTGCCGGGCGTCCGCTTCCTTCTCCACGATCGTTCTCTTGCATCTGGCGTGTGGCGCCGAACTGTTGTCGTGCAGGGAGCTCGGCAATGGGGGAGGAGGCAGGTTCGCGGACATACTGATGGCGCTGAGTCTTAGTGACTGCCAAGTTCGGAGCCAAGTTCTGACAGGGTCGCCCAGACGCATGTCGGCCTAGATTTGTGGCGCCAGGGTGCAATAGGCTGCCGGGCGTCCGCTTCCTTCTCCACGATCGTTCTCTTGTATCTGGCGTGTGGCGCCGAACTGTTGTCGTGCAGGGAGCTCGGCAATGGGGGAGGAGGCAGGCTCGCGGACATACTGATGGTTCAGATTCAGAGTCTGTGGCTGCAGAGCTGCCTCCCGTGAGCGCTCTGAACGATGATAGGACACCTGTAGCTGGAATTTCCGAACGAAGCATTCTGCAGCGCCGTTTGACTGCGGGTGAAACGGTGCACTGGTGAGATGCTTAATTCCATTGCGTTCAGAAAATGAGCGAAATTCTTGCGATGTAAGCTAAGGATGTTGTCAGAGACTATCAGTTCATGCAGACCTTCCAGACAAAAATAGAAGACAACGCCCTAATCTAGCTACTAGAAGTCATAGAAGACATTGGCACTGCAAATGGGTAGCCACTAAAGGCATCAACCACTATAAGTCACTTAGTGTTCCGAAGGGACCACCATAGTCAATATGCACTTGTTGCCATGATAAATCTGCTTTTAGCCACACAAAACTCTTCTGTGGGGCAGACTGGTTATTAGGGCACACTGAACACTGTGCCTTCATCTGTTCTATTTGGGCGTCCATACCCTGCCAAGTACAATGTCTTTGTGCCAATTGCTTACTGTGAACCATTCCCCAACGTTCTTGGTCAAGTAAGTTAAATACTCCGTTCTGCAAACATTGCGGAATCACCACACGTGAGTGTCCACTGCCATTTGAAACTAGAATGGCAGCTGTATGGACTAGAAATTCATTTCTTCGAGCAAATTAGTGACGCATCAGATAATTTTCAATGTCACGTGTGAACGAGGCCTTTCTGTGAGAATGTAGCGCAGCAAAATTTGTAAATCAGGGTCTTTTTCTGTAGCCTGAGCAATTTTCCTATAGTCCAACGGGAATGATTGCAGCAAACTATCTTCCTGTGCATCTATCTGACAAGAAGATATCTCAGAAGAATCGAAGTCTTGGTCAGGACCAATCTGAAGACGGAAAAGTGCGTCGGCATTTTCATGGTGCGTTGTGGGTCTGTGCACAATCTCGTACTGATACTGTGATAATAACAATGCTCAGCGTTGTAATTTTTGTTTCATGCTAGTAGTAATCGGCTTGGCTGGATGAAACAATGACTGCAAAGGCTTATGGTCAGTGACTAAATAAAATTTTCTCCCATACAAATAGTAATGAAATTTCGTGACACCATACACAATTGCTAAAGCTTCCTTCTCAATTTAAGAGTAACGGCACTGTGTGTCTGTCAAAGGTTTGGACGCAAATGCTATCAGACAGTCCGTATCCCCATGTCTATGTGACAGCACTGCAGCTAGACCATACGATGACGAGTAAACTTCCAAAAGAACTGTTTTTTCTGGAATGAAGTGCACCAAACATCGATCACTGAGCACTGCATCTTTTAACTGCTTAAATACGCGCTGGTATTTGTCTGTCCAAACTAAACGAACAGTTTTACGGCATAACCGATGCAAAGAGGCTGCAGTGTGTGCTGCGTTGGGAATAAATCGAATGTAGTAAGTTAACTTTCCCAAGACAGATTGTAATTCTTTCACATCTTTTGATATTGGCAGGTCGCGAATGGCAAGCAAATGTGGTTGCATGGGTTGCACACCTTGACCGTTTATCACATGTCGTAGATACTGTAGTTCCGATTTGAAAATGTCACACTATCTAAGCGACACGTGACACCTGCTTCTGACAAAATTCAAATAATTTCCTTAAATTTTCAATGTGTTCTTCTGGGGTACGGCCTGAAATATCTTTGAAAAACTGCGGGCGCTTATGCACTGCCAAACGGTAGATGCAAATGTTTAAACAAGCCCAGATGAGTATTGACAATACGAATTTTCTGCGATCCTTCGTCGAGTGGCAGCTGAAGGTAGGCATTACTCAAATCTGTTTTTGAGAAATATTTTTCTGCACCTAACATGCCCAATAAATCTTTTGATCTCGGCAGAGGATAACTGTCTACTACTGTTTCTGGATTCACTGTAGCTTTGAAATCAACACAAATGCGTATGCTACCTGACGGCTTCGGCAAAATTACAAACGGACTCGCCCACTGGCTAGCTGAAATTGGTTCAGTTGCACCATTTTATTGCAATGTGCGTAGTTCTTGTGCTATTTTGTCGCGTAAAGCGAGCGATACATTACGAGCTTCGCAAAATTTTGGTTTGCCATTTTCCTTGACAGTAATGTGTGCAGCAAAGTCCTTAGCTTTTCCGAGTCCTGGAGAAAATAAATCTGGAAAGTCTTTCAGCAACCAGTCTACACTGTATTTAGCATCAAAATTGTTTACAACTAAAACATTGTCTTGCACAGTAAAACCAAAAAGATGAAAAGATTCTAAACCAAAAATATTCTCTCCCTCAAAAGACTGAAGCACTTGTAATGTCACTGTGCGCATTAGCGAATGGTACTCTGCAGGAAGTGAACATTGTCCTAGTAAAAGAATTACGTTGTCATTGTATGCTGTCATCTTCGTTCTAGCGCGAGAAAGGCGCGGCTATCCTAACTGTTCATAAGTTTTGCGATTGAGTATTGTGACTGATACACCTGTGTCTAGTGGAAACTCTACAGAAATGTCATTCACACGCAAATTTACATACATTTTTCTGGCCTCGTGTATAACTTGTGCTACTTCTGTGTCCTTTATATTTCGAGGGGCAGCCACGGGTTTAGAAAATACTGCATTTATTGAATACGTATTGTCTTGTCACTGTTTGGGCAGGGAGGGCAAGTTCTGTTTCTTTTGCTGTAAGCAGATTGTTTGTATGTAACATTTCTCGCCACATGCGTAGCATTTTGCTGACCGGATCGGACAGTTCTGCCTCTTTTTCCATCAGAAACATTTCGGGCAAGATTTCACTTCCTTAGTTGGCAAGGCTCTGTGTCTAGCAACTTGTTTACACTTTGAGTGGGCAGGCGGAAATACACAGAAGCCGATCTCCCGCTCGCGAGGTCGTGACGTAGTTACAGTACACAGTGGACTTGAATCAAAGTTTTCTGCTGCCAGGGTACTTAAAGCAGACTGATCCGAAATCTGTTCTACTTGATGGAATGACGGATCTGACATTTTTAGAATCTGTTCCCTAAGTCTGGCATCAGTTATATTATAGTCAACAGCATAATGTAACATCACATCTGAATACAAAGCTCAATACGAACACTTAAATTTACAGTTCCTAGTGAGACCTTGAAGATTTGTCCTCCACTGCCTGTACGTTTCGTTCAGATTTTTCCTACGTCTGAAGAACTGATACCTAGTGGCCATTACATTGATTTGCTGTCCATAATA
Source organism: Locusta migratoria (assembly GCA_026315105.1). Lineage (NCBI taxonomy): Eukaryota > Metazoa > Arthropoda > Insecta > Orthoptera > Acrididae > Locusta > Locusta migratoria. The sequence continues at coordinate 526,735,128 of CM048747.1, forward strand.
TACCATGACGGCTCCTATAACTGAATCATAAGAAAGTTCAGAAGGCTTCGCAGTGGGAAACAGTTTCTTGACAAGACAGAATGCGGGGAGGCTTACACATGACAGGAAGTGGAGTTTGAAGTCTCTTGTATCTTGTGAACCATTGCGTAGGCTTCAAATTGTCGCAATCATTCCATCCATTCCTCTTAGAATTCGTCAAAGTGGTGGAATGGCGGAATTACAGGAGGTGGTGGCTGCTGCAGCGGTACTCGCGTATTTTGTGACACAGAAGCGTCCTGAAGGTGTTGCACACTTGATATTAGAGAGGCAATTTGTTGACTCTGAAACTGGAACATCTGCATTAGTTGCTGTGCATCGAGTGCAGGAAGCTGCTGCGCAGTATCAGTTGCAGTGGTAGCAGGAACTGACATTGTGCAAAAATGACAAGAACAAACAAAGCTAAAATATAGAAACTGACTTGTCTCCCTGCAATAGAAGTTCACAAAAGATTATATGCTGGTTTCGTCGAGACCTGTAAGAAAGTGTTGTTGTTGTTGTGGTCTTCAGTCCAGAGACTGGTTTGATGCAGCTCTCCACCCTACTCTATCCTGAGCAAGCCTTTTCATCTCCTCATAAGAACGACAACCCACATCCACTTGAATCTGCTTACTATACGCGTCTCTTGGTCTCCCTCTGCGATTTTTACCCCACACACTTCCCTCCAACGCTAAATTCACAATTCCTTGATGTCTAAGAATATGTCCTACCAATCTATCCCTTCTTTTAGTCAAGGTATGCCAGAAATTTCTTTCCTCCCCAATTCGGTTCAGTACCTCCTCATTAGTTACGCGATCCACCCACCTAATCTTCAGCATTCTTCTGTAGCACCACATTTCAAAAGCCTCTATCCTCTTTCTGTCCACACTGCTTATCGTCCATGTTTCACTCCCATACAAGGCAACACTCCATACAAATGCCTTCAGAAAGGACTTCCTTAGGCTTAAATCAATATTCGATGTTAACAAATTTCTCTTTTTCAAAAACGCCTTTCTACCCATTGCCATTCTGCATTTTATATCATCTGTACTGCGACCATCATTTGTTATTTTACTGCCCAAGTAACAAAACTCATCTACCTCCTTTATTGTTTCGTTACCTAGTCTAATTCCTTCAGCATCACCTAATTTTCTTACACTGCACTCCATTACCCTAGTTTTACTCTTGTTAATGTTCATCTTATATGCACCTTTCAGCACACTGTCCATTCCGTTCAATTGCTCTTCCAGGTCCTTTGCTGTATCTGACAGAATTACTATGTCGTCGGCAAAACGCAATGTTTTTAATTCTTCACCCTGAACTTTAATTCCTTCTCCAAATTTCTCCTTGCTTTCCTTTATAGCTTGCTCAATGTACAAATTGAACAACATTGGGGAAAGGCTACAACCCTGTCTTACTCCCTTTCCAACCACTGCAACCCTTTCATGCCCTTCAACTCTGACAACCGCTGTCTGGTTTTTGTACAAGTTGCAAATAACCTTACGCTCCCTATATTTTACTCCTGCTTGCTTCAGAACTTGAAAGAGTTTATTCCAATCAACATTGTCAAAAGCCTTCTCCAAATCTACAAAAGCTAGAAATGTTGGTTTGCCTTTTCTTAATCTATCTTCTAGGATAAGCCGTAAAGTGAGTATTGCCTCCCGTGTTCCTACATTTCTCCTGAACCCAAACTGATCTTCCCCGAGGTCTGCTTCTACCAGCTTTTAAATGTAAGAAAGTAACAAGGAAATTAAAGGAGTAGTGTAATTAACAGCACGTTGCAATGTGGTTCGTTCTCTGTAGTATAACACCTCGTTGCCATTTGTTGAGTTCTCATCCCGGTCTAACTTTCGGGAAAGTTTCGGTGCAGGATGCGTGGTCATCTATAGCAGTTCTATAGATTATTATTACAAGTTTTATTGACTGAAGAATACAATACTCACCTTCTATCTGTTCTCTTCTCTATTCTCGCGGCGTCGTGGTCTGTACAATGCTAGCTGTCCTGAGTCCTAGTGACTGCCAAGTTCGTCCAGACGCATGTCGGCCTAGATATAGGAGCTTGTAGAAAGCAAGCGTCTACAGTTACTCCCTCCAAGAGGCGCGGTGCGGGCGTGCGATAGGCTGCCGGGCGTCCGCTGCCTTCTCTACGATCGTTCCTTGCTTCTGGCGTGTGGTGCTCACTTTTCGCCACAACAGTATAGGACAAGTATACTGCATACACTGAAAGAAGAACCATATTTTTACTTGTATTTCCGCCCGTATTACAGCGTGGGCGCCATAGATATCATTGGGGATGCGCAGAAGTATTGGGTTGCTTCTCAGACCTTTTGTGCAGTGTTATAAATGGATGTAGCTGCAGGAGGGTGAAGATGGAAGAAGAAAGCTTAGGAGGGAACAGATATGTAGAGGGGCAGGCAGGGATACCAGAGATGATGGAGGACATAGGCCAGGCGTGTATTTAAGGGAAAAAGGGGGGCCATAGGGCCTGAGAGAATCCGCTTGGAGAATCCACAAGGGTGACTTGTATTTCTAGACTTCTTTCCTGTAATAGATCCTGAATGTTCCGGTTTCTAAACATGGGACAGGAAAGATACAAACTGACTGCCAGCATCTTAAGGGCATGGCCAGACAGAAGGCGGCCGACATATGAGGTTCGCGGCACTGAGGAAGGCTGCAGCATTATACGAGAAAGTTTGTGAATGGGGTAAAACGTTTGCATTTGTTCAAGTTTGGTCAATAAGGAACAGCACACAGATGCTTTTGTGGAAGCTCAAAATTTAGGTTTGCGTTATCTGCACGTAGGGTTGCTATCTCTAAAATCAATGAACCAGGACAAGGAGCTATACAATCTTTTATTTTCGAGCGTTTATATTAGATACTTCTACTTCGTTTTATCTCACAACCAAAATAATTACTAATCGTCATTATTTATTTATAAGGAAAGCAAAATACAAATGTATATTTCTCTGTTTCCTTAGTGAAAATAAATTCATAAAAATCAACACAATTAAAATCTCTGCTACATTTGGTTTTATTGAGTGATAAAATCGGTTTTGTGCCAAATAAATTTTCTATAGACGTCTGCAATTTGATCAGGTATGAAAAGAAGAGAGAGAGTGCACGTTTTTCAGTAGCTCCGTGTACAAATATGGATACAGTGTTTTAAAGAAAACCAATCACATTTAATTTGGCGACATGTTTGTATTGCTGGCTTCGATTTTCGCTGTAACCTTTCAAAATTAAGCACTTATATAACAGTTTTGAGTTGTCAATAGTAATATTTTCTGCCTTTTAAATACTAAGCTTTGCTGTCAATTACATTCCACCCTGTCGAATGTATCAAGCTGTCTCAGTGGTTTTATGTAGCCTTCAGTGTAAGATTTAAACTCATTATAGGTATTTTCGCCTTGTAGGTTAGAAAATACTTTGCACCTTCAACGGAGAAAATTTCTTCTTAATTCGGTCGTTTAAGCACATTTTGATGGATCCAAGTCCATTTTCTGTGTCAGTGGAGGAACTGTCAATATTTTATTGTTTATTTCTGAGTGTATAATGTGTATAATTGAGTGGATGAGAAACAAATACGCTTACGAGAAAGAGTCTCCAAAACAACTATCAAAGCTGGGGGAGGAACTGTCAGTTAATTCTTCTTTATTTCTAAGTGTATAATGTGCGTAATTGAGTGGATGAGAAACAAAGACGCTTACGAGAAAGAGTCTCCAAAACAACTATCAAAGCTGGGGGAGGAACTGTCAGTTAATTCTTCTTTATTTCTAAGTGTATAATGTGCGTAATTGAGTGGATGAGAAACAAATACGCTTACGAGAAAGAGTCTCCAAAACAACTATCAAAGCTGGGGGAGGAACTGTCAGTTAATTCTTCTTTATTTCTAAGTGTATAATGTGCGTAATTGAGTGGATGAGAAACAAATACGCTTACGAGAAAGAGTCTCCAAAACAACTATCAAAGCTGGGGGAGGAACTGTCAGTTAATTCTTCTTTATTTCTAAGTGTATAATGTGCGTAATTGAGTGGATGAGAAACAAAGACGCTTACGAGAAAGAGTCTCCAAAACAACTATCAAAGCTGGGGGAGGAACTGTCAGTTAATTCTTCTTTATTTCTAAGTGTATAATGTGCGTAATTGAGTGGATGAGAAACAAATACGCTTACGAGAAAGAGTCTCCAAAACAACTATCAAAGCTGGGGGAGGAACTGTCAGTTAATTCTTCTTTATTTCTAAGTGTATAATGTGCGTAATTGAGTGGATGAGAAACAAATACGCTTACGAGAAAGAGTCTCCAAAACAACTATCAAAGCTGGGGGAGGAACTGTCAGTTAATTCTTCTTTATTTCTAAGTGTATAATGTGCATAATTGAGTGGATGAGAAACAAATACGCTTACGAGAAAGAGTCTCCAAAACAACTATCAAAGCTGGGGGAGGAACTGTCAGTTAATTCTTCTTTATTTCTAAGTGTATAATGCGCGTAATTGAGTGGATGAGAAACAAATACGCTTACGAGAAAGAGTCTCCAAAACAACTATCAAAGCTGGGGGAGGAACTGTCAGTTAATTCTTCTTTATTTCTAAGTGTATAATGTGCGTAATTGAGTGGATGAGAAACAAATACGCTTACGAGAAAGAGTCTCCAAAACAACTATCAAAGCTGGGGGCCTTTCTTAATTTTTAAAGTAGTTGTTTTTTTTTTTTTTGTTTTTTTTTTCTTTTACCTCGTGGGGCTTTAGAATTCGCTCAGTAGCTGGAAACGGAATTAGCTCTCTTCCTATGAAAAAGAAGCTGTATTAATATAATCTACAAGAAAATCTAAAACCTGGACAGAATGCAAAACCCCGCCCGGAGGCGATCCAAAGAAGGACTGATCCGGGGAAGGCCAGCCGCATGGCATCCCTACCTGCTCCATGGCTTGCCTGCAGACACAGAACGGCTGAAACCCTGCCTGAGTGCCCGTGCTCTTACTGAGGTTTCCCCTTTGTATATCTTTGTCTGTGCTACGGAGCACGAAGGCGTAGTTCGTTTTCCCGCATCCCACCTCTCTGGACAGTACACAATGTGAGCTCCGCCACGCTTCACGCTAGGTAGATGCTAAATAACTGCTCGCGTATTTGTTTCCTTTTACTAGACGTATTCAAGACTATGCCGTAAAATGAACTGAAAAATGAAAAGAAAAGCAGACAAAATTTCTTCATGTTTTAATACTAAAATATCTAGAGTTAAGCAAGTGAAACGTTTCAAAACGGTAGTTCCAATGTTTTTGCTACCAAATCCGCACTAGATCAAGGTGTTAATAGAATGTTGGAATGTTTGTTAAGCTTATGGGACTGCACTGCGGGTCATCAGTCCATAAAGTTACAAACTACTTAGGAACTACCTTATAATAAAGACGTCACAAACATCCATGCCCCAGGGGGGGGGGGGAATGGAACCCCCTATGGGGAATGGCCTCGCACTTCGTAGCATAGCGCCTCAATGCGCTCGGCTGCTCCGCCGCGACCAATATTAATAGAGATGACATCAACGTGGTCAGAGTGAACTGTTATAAAAATGATATAGTGCTGTACATGAAAACCAGTTTTTCAATTTCCGATGAAGAAAAATATAGCGTGTCGAGTAACCCATGGGCTCCTTTCGACAAGTAACATTTTCCTGTGCCACCACATTGTGGACTTTTCCTTGCATTCATATAATGGTAAGTTCAATGGTGTGTATTGTCGTTTGTGTGTGTTGTTCGGACGAAGAGTAGCGGGTAAAGGACACCAAACGCCAGGTGCATTCAGTGCAATGGTTTCCTCACGGTATGAGAATGAAGTTGCGGAATTTATGATTCACGCAAACTGTCATCAAGGCAGAGGCCTTCAGAAGCACAGTGGAAGGTAACGGTGGAAGTGTTTCCATTATATCTGTCTCCAGACTGAAACAACAAGTAGACAAATATCGAGCGCCTTGTGCCTATTGTGAAGACTATCCTGTGTTCGTCAGGATTTGCTTCTTAGGGGCTGTCGTGATAACAGAACAATTTTTACTTGAAAATTCAAGTACAGAAAGGGCGAGGGGAATTTTAGGGCACTGCTCAGGTTTAGCGTGGATGCAGGATATTATACAGGATCACCTTAGAAAGGCGCCAAAAATGCATCTTTTCATAGCAAAACAACATCGAATGCTGTGGTTCCATAATTGTAGATGTCATTGTCACAAAAGTAAAATAGGGTCGTTATTTTAGTGTTCGATAGTTAGACTTCTCAACTGCTACACTGCGGGAGGTCTTCCTTGGCTTCAGTGCTGTTAATGAATTGACAGGTGCAAGGCTTACTCGGACAGTATGGAACATATTGAATGAACTTGGGCTTAGTATAAGAAATATACTAGGGCAAGGCTAAGAGAGAGGAACTAACAATGCAGGGGAACTTCGTGATATGCAATCATGTATTCTTAAAGAAAAAGCCGTTAGCTTTATGTGCTCACTGTTCTAGTTACTGTTTAAATTTAGCACTGTCAAAATTTTGTAATATGCAAGCTGTTCGAAAAGTTTTAAGCACAATTGGTGAAATTTGTAACTTTGTTCTTGATTCACCCAAACGAACAACTGCTTCGAAACAAAAGTGGGACAAAAATTGCCTAAAGCAAATGTAAAATTTGAGTACAGCCACTGTGTATCTAGTTTCTGTGTTTGTACCGACTAGTTTTCCAATGTATCACACCTGCTTTGTATCTTTCTTTGCCGGTGCTAACATTCCAAATTATTTCGTACTCTGTCCTTACAGTAATTCTTTATTTAATTGAGAACACCGTTTTTCATTTCGAGTGCATACCTTCGATTCGTTAACCTTTCTCCAATGCACCCCACCTATAACCTCATATCCCACTCCTATGTTTTTTGTCTATTTGTTTATTTAGTTATAATAGTGTGCCATGTTTCTAATATTTCTTTCATATTTCTTAGATTTTGTGTCACTTCGTGTTTTGAGCAACCCTTCAAACATTAGATTCTCGTTTAATTTTATTTTATTTACTATAGTCACGTTGTAAGAATTTATGTTTGCACTGTTTGTCGATGTATAGTATCTACGTTCCCTTTTTCAGTACTGTTAATTTTTAGATTTCACTAAATATTAATTTACACTGTAACTGCTCCATCAAAGAACACAATTTATTTTTCTGTATGTAACATCTCAACTTGTTTACTTGCAACGCAAGTTCTTTCACTGAACGTCAGTAAATGTCTGATGATGGCCTAAAAAGCCGAAAATCGATTAACAAAGTATACAAATCTGTGGAACAAACAAAAGATGGCGTATTTTAATTTTCATGAAAGATTGGAGCCGCTTTGCGAGAGATGTTGGATAGAACGACATGATTGTACTCTGTTATTTCGTGAACGGCTCCCAGCCGTAGTTGATTTTCTTGATGATGTCATCTCTAATGCAGAAGGGAAAGCATTGACTTCCGGAAATGGCATGTTATTTGCAGTCACACAATTTCAATTTCTCGTTACTTTGGAAGAAGTTGTAGAACTCTAGTTAGTTATTTTATCACTTCCCCCGCCAACTTCAAGATCCCAGCACTGACTTGTCTCATACTGGATGGCAGCAAATACAATCGATGAATTTCATCATCAAAGGAAAGTGATAACTGTTTCATGAACCTTTTTAAGTTTGCACTATCATTGACTGAGAATCTAAATGTCGATGTGTCTATGCCACGAATAAATCAGCATTAAACACAGAGAGCTCACAATACAACTGGAGATCTTTGCATGTTTAACGCACAGCTACATTCCATTGTTTGATTTCCTCATCTCTGAACTTTGTGAACGATTCTGCAATGAAAACCATGAGATTATGCGGAAATTTCAAGGATTTTTACAAGCATTTCTCTTGAGACCGGATAGCAAAACAGAGCATATTCCAGAGGCTGCAACTATGTATGAAAGTGATTTGTCAGATTCTATGCATGAACTTAAGGGAGGACTACTACTTTGGAATTCTAATTGGAAAAAAATATCAAAATCAGATAGGCCAATAACATATGCAGCCGCTAGGAGCGGCAACTACAAATTTACGAACATCCAGTGCCTGCTTCTTCTTCTTGGTGTGCTAACAGTGACAACATGTTCAGCCGTGGTGGAGTGCCCGATCTTTCTAAGGTGCCTTGTTGAGGAGCGCGCTGTTGTTCCCCGCCGGAGATTCAGGTCCTCTCTGGGTATTGGATGTGTGTGTATGTCATTAGGCTAGTTTAACTTAGTTTAAGTGGTTTGTAAGCCTAGTGACTGATAACCAAGTAGTTAAGTCTCATAGATTTACAAACATTTGAACACCATGTTCAGCAGGAAGTTCATTTTCTACTTTGAGAAGAGTGAAGACATATCTGCGATCAACCATGGGTGCAGATTGGCTCAACAGATTGGTGTTACCCCGCATCTATCATAACATCGATGTGGAAAGGTGAATGCAACGTCCTCCAGTTTTAAAACAGATAAATTAAAAAGAAAACGGGATCGATTTTAAAAAAAAATGAGAGAACTTGAAACCTGTGAGGTTACAGCATTCCTCCGACCACTTGATCGTCAGGTGCAACTGAAGAGCAGCAGTGGCAACGTAGGAGAACGCAAAAAAGATAGAAAAATCTAACAACTAACAAGTAACACTCTGTTGGTCGTCTTACGTTAAACGTAATGCTGTAGATGGCAATGGCAAACTTCCGACACGCTTAGAAAGCTCCATCAAGGGATACCGTACTCTCGTTTAAAACGATCAGACAAGACACTCCTGACCTTGTATCGGAAATACTTTTCCAAAAGGAAAGAGCGAATAAAAGTGGTCAGACGCTCACGAAAACATCACTCATAGAGCTTCCGCAAAATATTACGTCTCCAGGAGGTATCGTAAGCTTTTTCTAGATCGAAATAAACACCAATGAGGTGTTGCTTACGTAAGAAAGCTTACTGAATCTTTGCTTCGAGGAAGCTCGGGTTTTCAATAGTGGAATGATACCTCCTGAAACCGCACTGGCATCGGATAAGTAAGGAGCTGCTGTCGAGGACCCACACTAAGCCCCGCTTGAAAATACGCTCCTAATCCTTTCCTATTGTTAGACTAAAGCTACCATAACTAGCAGTATTAATGCGGTCTTTCTCTCTTCATCGTCATATCAGGAAATGAAGAACCTATCCGAGAACAGAGAAGTGTGGAGGAGAAGAATTGCTGCCAACCAATCTTCGGATTGAGAACGAGAGAGAGAGCTTAACACAGATTCAAACGTCTGATTATTTCGCAAATGACTCAGACTTTTCAACATCTGACGAATAGCTACTCTTCCTTGACGTTTTGTAGACGTCAGGTCTACTAAACGTTACGTCGTATCAGGATATAATTTTGCAGGTACATTCTCTGGGTGCAAGAAAAGTTAAGTATAGTATATTCTGCTTCATTATTTGTTCAGTAGATTACCTATTCAAATTTATTGGTCAGTAGTTATTCAGTTTTGGAAAACTTCACGAATTTTACATATTTTGTTATTTGGAACTAAAAGCGCATAGAAGAGTTTTCCTGACGCTGTATGTATCTATAGCTTATTTGTGGAATAATCGTTTTCAAGGCATTAGCAGTGTATATTGTTGAAGTGATTGAATACTGCTCTGAAATGGCCGCGCGGTTTAAGACCCCAGACCACGGAGTTAACTGCTGCTCCCCGTTGGATGTTCCTCTCTTGGGCATGGTTGTGTGCGTTGTCTTACTATAAGTTAGTTTAAACAGTTTGCTGGTCAAGGAACCGATGACCTCAAAAGCCCCCTTGGCCTCATAGGTTTACAATCGTTTAAACATTTGATTTGAAGTAATTAATTATAATATGTTTCCTGAAGTTATCGTTTTTATAGTCGTTGACTATTATGAAAACGACCATCAATTTCAGTGCCCACTGTAATGTTCGAACAGTATTTTCCTCGATAATCCTTACACGATTAGGACTTGGGGTATTACGGTGAAACCCTTCTGCTATGCACTTCACTTTCGTTTCGTAAGGCGGGCCAGTAAACGTGGATTTACTGACAAGTGCTTCTGGTAACTTCCAGCTGCAACTGAAACACGCATTGCACGTCTGATAGCAGTTTATTGCATTGATCTCCATTAGTAACCTCAATATTTCTTCTTGCACCTGTGGGTCTTTACTAGTCAATGATTCAATCATTGACTCATTTCACGTCTAGCTCGTTTAGCCTAACGGCATCTGAGAGAATTGTCTCGAAACACCTGTTTGTAGAAGTTGTTTGATGACAGAAGGAAAGCGCTTTACCGACCTGCCGCTGCTTGTTGTTTGCCTGCATCAGGAAGATAGCGGGGTGTCAAGCGGTCCTTCCCAAGTGGTGAGGATAGACGAGCCACCAGACGACGCGTGGTCGTTCACACACACACACACACACACACACACACACACTCACACACCGCACGCTTTTACGACGTGCTGGGGGTGGCCTCCCCCGCCCCCACCCTTTCCATCCCCTCTTGCACCCGCAGCTTACGACCTGTTACGGTTTTACTGCCACGCACGTTTTCATGGCAGCCACCCATATCCGAAACAAATTTCCCGCCCCCCTAAACGACCTTGCTGCTGCATAACTTATACGCGGCGCTAATACTCCCTCATACTCCCCTAAGGAAACTCACTGAATTATTGCGTGATGCATGAGACTGTGGAAACAGCTGTACAGCTGACAGGAATATCCTTGGCATCACTGCTGATTATCGAGAACCATTGACGGTATCCTTTATTATCTCTTCTTTAGGTTCTGTACCACACTCGCAATAACCGAACCCTTACAGGAAGCATTTATCTGGCCGTGTGTCTATCTGTCTCTTCACTCGACCGGTAAGAACACGTTTTCTGAGGAACAGGAAGCGCCAATAAATTGGGATGTGTAAAAAATAGTCTTCGAAGTCATTGGAATAAAAAATACGGCTACCTCCCGTCACATTTTTCGAAACACTACTATGTCATCAAAATACGAGGTCTACTCCAAACTTCTGAAAAGGTCTTCATTCCACGCTAATGTAGGGTTGAAGCGAAATACGAATTGTATTACTGCCAGAAGTTTGACTATAGCACGATTTTTAATAATTTTTCAGTTCCGTAATTTGAAGATGGCGTACTTAGAGGAACAACGCGTCTACATTAAATTTTAGAGAAACCTTTACAGAGATACACCAAATGATACAGGAAGCCTGCAGTGATAATTACGTAGGACACACTCAGTGTTTCAAATAGTTGACACGGTTTTTAAATTGACAGAACGGAAGTTAAAGGTAATGCTCGTTCAGGTCGACCTTCGACGTCTACCCACGACACTCTTGTCAGGAACATGAAATTCTGCATGAATGAATGACACAGGAACAAACCAACGGGACCTGTCGCGACGATATGGAGGAAATGTGAGAGGCAAACAATTCATGGCTCTTGCATTGCGATGACGCTCCCGCAACTTAATCCCTCATTGTGCGTGGGTGTTGCACGAAAATCGAAATCAGAGAGTTGGCTAATGCGGACGGTGACTAGAAGCAATCGTGTAAGAAACAGAACAATAGCTTCAAAAAGTAAGAAAAAATCTCACTGGCGTGTTTTACGGCCACTTTAGATTTGTAGTTTTATTATATTTTACAAACATTTCGGAAAAAATAATACTGTAAATTAAAAAAAAATTATAGTTATACGATTACGACTCTACTATTGTGATAATATTTATGCACCCAACACGTAATATTTTTCTTACTATATTTTCACAAACAGCCAAAATTATATGATATTTGAGTTTAGCTTTGACAAACATACTCTTTTTTTTTTAACTTTTACCTCTTTAAAGTACCATTCTCGGTAATCTTTCTGATATGCAATGGTTGGAACTGTCATTTGTATTCTGAGCGACCCCATGAATTCCCTCAATAATCCCCTAATCCCCCTACTTTCTTTAGAAACTCGTTTATTTTTCTTTCTTTTTTTTTTCCTTCCTTTGATACCGACTGACACTTTATTACTTTAATGTTCAGGGCTCTCCATCAATCATTCTGAAAACCATTTCAAAATTTAAAATTAATCACAGTAATGTTTCATAGTGTCTTTCTGAACATGTAAAATTCTTTCTGATTTGTGATTCACTTGTACAGTTACTTCAGTACGGGTCTCAACTTTATGTACATCTGATGGGTGACACCGAGCTTTGGCTTGTACTATTTGTTTCGTAAGCGGGATAGATAAGCACATTGTGGAGTTTAGTTGAACTTCTTATAAGCACTTGCTGCAAATAATTTTCGTTCAGCCACACCACACATTGTGGGCTGGAGTGCATCAGTAAAGGTTGATCAGATATTACACGTTTCCACATTACCAAAACTCTTTTATATTTGTAACATAACGTAAATTCGAATTGTTAGTTACACTAATGACAAAGGTTTAATGCTATATTAATGAAGACACCCGGAACAATTATTACACTATAAAAAGAAAAGCAACAGCGATTGTAGCGGTCAACCTCATCCTGTCAAGACAGCTGCTCAGTGTGCTCGGGGTCATTTATATTTAACCACAAAAGTGCAGGTGCAAAGTTTTCTTTCGTATTAGAAAATTCATAACCTATATGCTATATCTAGAAAATTCCTAACCAACGCGGAATACTCAACTTCTTTGCTAAATTTTAGCGAACAATTTTGGAAGAATAACCAATATAATTATAGACGTATATTTGACGTTCATTTACAACATAAGAGAAAAAAAATCATGAAGACACTATATATGCCTATTTTCTGCATACCATCCTTAACACCCTCCATGAAACAGAAATTAAATGTGACACTCTAGTAAAAAAGTAATCGCACTTCCAGTAATGGTAGTTAATCAGAGCGGCAGCACGACTTTAAAGCTATGCCGAGAAAAATAACTTTGAACCGACGTAGCGTCCCAGGTATCATAACAATCTCACTCTCGCTTCAAAGTAACAAAGTAACGAGAAAATATGAAGAGCTGGTATCGGTATCTGGACTTGACCTATATAGGTCAAGTCTAGTTACCTATACCAGCCCTTCATATTTTATGGTTCACCAGTATTTATTAGGTATCGCTATCTGGACTTGACCTGTATAGGTCAAGTCCAGATACCGATACCAGCTCTTCATATTTTCTCGTTCACCAAAAGAATAAAGGACTGGTATCGGTAACTAGACTTGACCTATATAGGTCAAGTCTAGATAGCGATACCAGATCTTCATATTTTACTCTATATCCACCTATATGCAATACCTATATGTGAAAGAAAAATATGAAGGGTTGGTATCGCTATCTAGACTTGACCTATATAGGTAAAGTCTAGTTACCGATACCAGCCCTTCATATTTTGTGGTTCACCAATACCTAATAGGTATAGGTCAAGTCCAGATACCGATACCTAATAAATACTGGTTCACAATAAAGTATAGGTCAAGTCCAGATAGCGATACCAAGTAATTTGATCTAAATATGTTTTAACGTTTTATTTTGTTCCTATTTAATATGTACCCACTCTAAACCCCCAATTTCCAGCGGTAGTCCCGTTCAGGTTTATGAATATTAATTACAACGTGTTGTAATTATGGGACTTTATTTTTTGAACATTTTTATAAGTTCCAATTTTGCATTTTTCCAGCCAAAATCTCCAATTTTTTCGCAGTAGTCTCATTATTTTACTTAGATAATTTTATACCGCTCAGATAGTTATTTTCTTGTCACATTTCTAGAATTTCGCTGCATATTTCATTTGTTATCATATATTCATTGTCCTTTTTTAATGTTTATTATGTTACGTAATCCCACTTTCATTTAATTCGAGTCGTATGCACGTTTGTATACTGCATCCACAGATATACATTATATCTGTGACTCAAACGAAAAACGGTAATTAACCGTTGCGTCGATACCAGTCGTCGGCTTTGAGCAATGACGTCATACTTTGTCCAAAGATGTTACGCTCACGATACTTGTGATACAAGGATCGCAATATAATAAATAACTGAATGTATTAATTACCGTTTTTCTTCGGAGTCACAGACATAATGTATGTCTGTGGTTGGAGTATACAAATTAAATGAAAGTGAGATTACGAAACATTATAAACGTTAAAGAACGACAACGAATATTAGATAACAAACGAAATATGCAGCGAAATTATAGAAATGTGACAAGATAATAACTATCTGAGCGGTATAAAAAGTATCTAAGTAACATAATGAAACTACCGCGAGAAAATTGGAGATTTTGGCCGGATAAATGCTAAATTGGAACATATAAAAATGTTTTAAAAAAAGTCCCATACTTGCAACATGTTGTAATTAATATTAATAATCATAAACCATAACGGGACTACCGTGGAAAATTTGGGGTTTAGAGTGGCAACATATTGAATTGGAACAAAATAAAACACTAAACCATATTTCAGATATAATTACTTGGTATCGCTATCTAGACTTGACCTGTATAGGTCAAGTCCAGTTACCGATACCAGTCCTTTATACTTTATTGTGAACGAGAAAATATGAAGAACTGGTATCGGTAACTAGACTTGACGTATATAGGTCAAGTCTAGATAGCGATACCAGCCCTTTATATTTTCTCGTTCACCAAAACTATAAAATACTGGTATCGGTAACTAGACCTGACCTATATAGGTCAAGTCTAGATAGCGATACCAGATCTTCATATTTTACCCTATATCCACCTATATGCAATACCTATATGTGAAAGAAAAATATGAAGGGTTGGTATCGCTATCTAGACTTGACCTATATAGGTAAAGTCTAGTTACCGATACCAGCCCTTCATATTTTGTGGTTCACCAATACCTAATAGGTATCGGTATCTGGAATTGAGCTATATAGGTCAAGTCCAGGTACCGATAGCAGCCCTAAATATTTTCTAGTTCACCAGTATTTATTACATAACACTATCTAAGCTTCACATATATAAGTAAAGTATATTTTTATTTCAAATATAGATCTTAAATATCGGTGTCTAGACTTGACCTGTATTGGTATATATCTGAAAAAATTCGGATAGCTGGTATCGAGAACTAAAGTATCCGTATGTAGGCATTTAGTAGGTGTCGATATCTGCACATTCCCTACAAAATTAGGTCTAGTTACCAGTAAGAAATCCTCGCACTTTTGTTTCACTTATATATACCGCTCACAATGATACCCAGATCAGTTAAATTTTAATTATAGACGTGGCAACGAAAGTTGTTAATGTTGGCAACCATGTGACTTCACATTCTATATGGGATACTCTGCAAATCACATTTAAGTGTCTGGCAGAGGGTTCATCGAACCACAATTATACTATTTATCTCCCATTCCATTCTCGAATAGCGCGCGGGAAGAAAGAACACCTGAATCTCTCTGTTCGAGCTCTGATTTCTCTTATTTTATTCTGATGATCATTTCTACCTATGTAAGTGGGAGTCAGCAATATATTTTCGCATGCGGAGGAGAATGTTAGCGATTGGAGTTTCGCAAGTAACCCACGCCTCAGCGATAAGCGCCGTTGTTGTAATGATTCCCATCCCAGATCCTGTATCATTTCCGTAACGCTGTCTCCCCTGTATCGTGACAATACGAAACTAGCTGCCCTTCTTTGGACTCTTTTGATGTCCTCCGTCAAACCCACCTGATAAGGATCCCACACTGGGCTGCAATACTCCAAAAATGGACGGACAAGCGCAGTGTATGCAGTTTCTTTAGTAGTTCTGTTGCATCTTTTAAGGGTTCTGCCAATAAAACGCAGTCTCTGGTTCGCCTTTCCCACGATATTATCTACGTGTTCTTTCCAGTTTAAGTCTGAAGTAATAGTGATTCCTAGGTATTTTGTGGAGTTTACGGCCTTCACATTTGATTGATTTATGTTGTAAACAAAGTTTAACGGATTTCTTTTCGTACTCATGTGGACGACTTCACACTTCTCATTATTTAGAGTCAATTTCCAATTTTTACACCATACTGATATCTTATTCAGATCGTTCTGCAGTTGGTTTTGATCTTCAGATGATTTTACTAGACGGTAAATGACGGCGTCATCTGCAAACAACCTAAGAGAGCTACTTAGATTTTCCCCTAAATCGTTTATGTAAATAAGGAATAGCAGAGGACCAATAACACTACCCTGTGGAACGCCCGATATCACCTCTGTTTTAGTCGATGCCTTACCATCGATTACTACGAACTGTGTCCTCTCTGACAAGAAATCCCCTATCCAATTGCAAATTTGGGGCGATATACCATAACCACGCAATTTGATTAAAAGCCGTTTGTGAGGTACGGTGTCAAAAGCTTTCTGGAAATCAAGAAATACGGAATCGATTTGCGAACCTTTGTCGATAGCACCCATCACTTCGTGTGAATATAGAGCTAGTTGTGTTTCGCATGAACGATATTTTCTAAATCCGTGTTGACCTTGGGTCAATAGATCGTTCTGTTCGAGATAATTCATAATATTTGAATACACGATATGTTCCAAAACCCTGCTGCAAATTGATGTCAATGAAATAGGCCTGTAGTTTAGTGGGTTACTCCTACTGCCTTTCTTGAATATAGGTGTGACCTGTGCAACTTTCCAATCTTTTGGTACAGATCCTTCTATGAGAGAGCGGTTGTATATGACTGTTAAGTAAGGAGCTATCGCTTCAGCATAATCAGATAGAAATCTAATGGGTATACAATCCGGACCAGGAGACTTGTTCTTATTAAGTGATTTTAGTTGCTGCACTACTCCGATGATATCTACTTCTATGTTACTCATTACGGCATCTGTTCGTAATCCGAAATCTGGAATATTGGTTTCGTCTTCTTTAGTGAATGAGTTTCTAAAAGCTAAGCTTAGTAACTCTGCTTTAGTAGCGCTGTCATCGGCAGGATCGCCATTACTATCACGTAGTGAAGGTATTGTTTGTGACTTTCCCCGAGTATATTTAACATATGACCAAAGTCTCTTTGGGTTTTCAGTCAAATTACGAGAAAGAGTTTCGTTGTGATAAATGTTGTAGGCAATCGCGGACAAATGAAATGTTTTGTTAGGAAATCCTCATTTTACGAGAACAGATGCGCATTGTATGATAATAACAATGATGTCTAAATTAAAGTATTGTTTACAAATAATCAAACTTACAGTATACACACGGACATAGCGTAATTGGAATTAAAAAAAAAATATAGTTCAATTTTTCTAACGGAAATGAAATTATTATACAAGGACTAAACGATAAAAAGATATAAATTGATATTGTTGCAATTAAGAAAATTAAAAATCAGTAACACTACATAATTTATAAAAGTATCAAAATACACGTAACACAGCCATAAAACAATTTACGCTCAAATAACAAATGAAAAACTTTAATACATTTCATGCGTTTAATAATCATTATATTACATATTTTAAACCTGTAAGAAATCATATATTAAAAAGGGGCTTCTATTATAAAAAATTTCATGAAATAGTGACATATACTTACATTCTTATGTAAGTATTATCTGTGGAACAGATTTATCAGCGAAAACATAAATAGATACGTTGATGGAAATAATGACGTAATAAGTGACGTCCTTGGTCAAAGCCGACGGGTGGTATCGGAGACTAGACTTGACCCCGGTTGATAACATTGAACACGCACTGCATTTACCCCATAAAATTCCGGAAGGCCCTATTATGACTATCGTTGAAGAAATTGAAATCTATATACATATATGTAACAACCTCAAAATGTACTAAATGAACAAACGGACCTTAAACATCAAAATTATTTAACAAATTATATTGAATTTTTGACAATGAAACAGGTTAAGCTCTGTGTAACGAAAATCCAGAGATAACGTATACCAACAGTTGAACATCTGTACCAAATACTCTCTGGGAACATACATCAAAGCATAGAAACATATATATCTGCTATACATCCTTTGTAAATATATGACATCTCAGCTGTAACAGTCAAAATACGTTTTCAAAGTCCACAATATCATCAAAAGCTTTTTGAATGTTTGTTTGTTAAGCTTATGGGACTTAACAACGGGGTCATCAGCCCCTAAACTTACAACTACTTATCAACTACCTTATACTAAGGACGGCACAAATATCCATGCCCGAGGGGGGATTCGAACCCCCGACCGTAGTGGCCGTGCAGACCGTGACTGAAGCGCCTCAGTCCCCTCGGCCACCGCGGCCGGC
The DNA here is from genome assembly GCA_026315105.1 of Locusta migratoria. Lineage (NCBI taxonomy): Eukaryota > Metazoa > Arthropoda > Insecta > Orthoptera > Acrididae > Locusta > Locusta migratoria. The sequence goes on from CM048747.1 coordinate 526,753,391, forward strand.
AGAAGCTTTTTTACAGTTAATATAAATATGTATGTCGTACATCTAGACACATATGTCATTAGTTGTTAAGATCATTACTGTAATATTATAATACGACATACCATTGGTTTGATATTAAGAGAAGCCGTGGTAGACCAGGGAGAAAGTACTTCGTTTCATTCAAGAATGATTTTGAATACAAGATTAAAATCAGACGAGGCATTATCGAAAACTGTCTTGAGCAGATAAACCGGCAACCCACGCGCAATGGAAATATTCTAGACCTTATAGCTACGAACAGGCCTGACCTTATTAGCGATGTCTGTGTAGAGAAAGGTATTAGTGATAATGATATCGTCATAGCGTCGATGGTGACCAAAGTTCATAAACCAATCAAGAAGGCTAGGCGTGTGTTTCTGTTGGAAAGAGCCGATAAGCAAATGTTAGGATTGCACTTAAAAAATGTATGGGCATTGTTTAATTCCGGGACTATGGATGTAAATCAATTGTTGACTAAATTTAAGTGCATTGTAAATAAAGGGTTAGAGAAATATGTGCCAGTAAAGACGATTACGGATGGAAAAGATCCATCGTGGTATAATAATTATGTTAGAAAGCTGCTGAGAAAGCAAAGACTGTTGCACTCTCGATTAAAAAAAGAACAAGCAAATGATGACAGGCAAAACTTAGTAGAGATTCGTGCGCCTATAAAAAGATAGACGCGCGAAGCACACAATAATTACCACAGCCATACCTTACCAAAAGATCTTTCCGAGAACCCAAAAAAATTCTGGGCCTATGTAAAATCGATAAGCGGGTTAAAGCCCACTATCCAGTCACTCGTTGATCATTCCGGGGCAGTAATAGAAGAAAGCGAACGGAAAGGTGAAGCTCTAAATTTAACCTTTAAGAAATCTTTCACGCAGGAGGATCGCACAAATGTACCATCATTTGATCAGCGTACTAATTCCGAAAAGGAAGGACATAGTAATAGGTATTTTCGGTGTAGAGAAGAAGCTGAGAGGGCTAAATACGAAAAAGTCTGCTAGTCCAGATAGAATACCAGTTCGGTTTTACAAAGATTATTCTTCGGCGTTGGCCCCCTACTTAGCTTCCATTTATCGCGATTCTTTAATTCAGTGCAAAGTTCCTACTGATTGGAAAAAAGCGCAGGTGACTCCCGTTTATAAGAAAGGAAAGAGAACTGACTCTCACAGGTACAGACAAATATCGTTGACATCAGTTTTCTGTAGAATTTTGGAACATATTCTCAGTTCGAATATAGTAAATTTCCTTGAAACGGTAAAACTTCTTTCTATGTATCAGCACGGGTTTAGGAAACATCGTTCATGTGAAACTCAGCTTGCCCTTTTCTCACATGACATCTTGCGAGCCATGAATGAAGGGCAACAGGCGGATTGTGTTTTTGTAGACTTCAAAAAGGCGTTCGAAGCGGTGCCACACTGCAGACCGCTAACGAAGATACGAGCTTATGGAATAGGTTCACGGATTTGTGAATGTAGGTCATGCACTTTCTGTCGACGTTGCCGAATTTTCGACATACGAGGTACTTTTTTTTCTGTTGAAGTTAGGTGAACACATTAAGAGAATGAAATGTTCAAAATACATCAAATTTTCATCCTCTTCAAACAACAATCCCGTGAAAAGTGTATAACTAGAGATAATGTCAGTTAAATATGACGCACTGGGATCCGACCGCCCGTCTAGTAGTAACATGTCTTCCGTATTAGAGCTCCTAATAATTAGGCACATGTTGTTACTGCATAACACCCATACTGAAAGATACTGGTACTGACTTCTTTTAACCCATTAAATTTAACAGTTGCACACTACAAAAGTGCTGTGTCTGTATGAAATATGCAATTTCAATTTTTCAGTTATATGAAAAGGATATTCTAAATATCTCAATACAGAGTGCTTTATTATGTGAGGAAATGAGAACAAGTCAGTTCGTTAGCCAGTGAAGCGATCCCTGCTGTCATTTTCAAGTATTCTCATATAAAATCTTCATTGGATCGAGTTCTTTTACTTCTAGGCTTTAAACTGAAGGAAATGTAAATCCTATTAGGTTTTGGAAATTGAGTAGTAGCTCTGAAACGCAGTGGACAAGAAGCAAACAATTAAACATTTGTGAGTGTCGAAGGAATATCTGAAAATCGAATAATAAATTACAAACTTTACTCTTTTTCATTCTGCAACTATGTATTCCCTTGAATAACGCGACAGTTAATGAAATTTTGCTTAGTAACCACGTGGCAAAATACTCCCCTCATTGCATGTTATCATTTGTCAAATATCATTTTCATACCTCTAACCGTGTATGAGATACGCAATGATTCATTCTGGCCTTATCGCCATCGGAAATGAGTGCGGTAAATAAAATAAAATTTAGCGGTATGAGTGAAAGGTAAAGATCTTCTCCAAAGTCGAAAATAAAATTCATTAGCATAGTTTCATCCGCAGAAACATATGGTGCAACAAGCACCAAAGGGAATATCATAGCAGCTTCTATTTTTTACTGTAAACTTTTCGTAGTGTAGCGCAGTCTTTTATTTCAAAGCCAATTCTTATTAACTATGGCTATTAACGAAATGACGAGCATTTCTTCACAATGCTGACATGTAAATATCTAAGTAGCGAAAAAATTAAATATTTCTACTAATTAGTTTTTGCGAAATCGTTTCTGAAAGATGGCAGGGCATGCGCCTCTACGCTGCTAGTAATTACAACAAACTATAGGTATCAAACAAACGAATGTCGTGACTTCTACGAAGATGTCACGATTTAAAAAGATGTAGTTAAAACACTGAATGTCACGGGGCATGGATTGCGATATCTATGTGTAAAACTGTGTTTGGTTTTATCTTTGACATAAACAAAGGTTTTGTTGTTGATGTGATACCAATCAGCTTGTCAATTTATCTGCAAATGCTGCGATTATTTTGGTGACGAAACCACAGAGAAAATGAACGACGCATCCGAAACTTGCATGAATTTCTGCGAGAAATACTTCAGTCTTCGCTAATTGGAAGAAGCAGCCACGTATCCAGGTAAAGTTTTACACACGACAGTGGCGGCGTAGTGTGTTGAAGTTGGCAAGAACGTTCAAATACTCTTTGAAAACCCAGCCATATAGAATAATGAGTATAATCACTTCTGTTGACCACCAAATGCTCTATGGTTGACACGTGCTCGTGTGGTGGATAAATTAATTATCCTCATAAATCTCCTATATGATTGACGCGAAAAGAGACCACTTTACGTCTGTTATATAATTAGCTTTGCTTTGCTTTCCACCTGAAACTACAAGCATTGCAAATGTGCTAGTAAAACCTCTTCTTCCGCATAAACATATTGAAACTCAGCGTAGCTAGTGATGGTTATTATCTCTGGTATATATCCGTGCAGCTTTAGTCACTATCAGCTGTTACTTTGTGTTTACTCTCCTTGGTTTACTTACTTTGTTTTGTACACAACCATATCGTATTTTGTGGGAAACTTGTTACGTTTTGCCACAGGTAATTTCCAAGAGTACTTGCAATCAAAGGAGATCGGTATGAAACGATATGTTGCAACTGTAATCGATTACGCGAGCACTGACGCGCAATCTGAAAACATATTATGTATATTTATGAAGGTATAATTACGTATCGTACAAATAATTTTGACGAGAGGTACTGTAAATCTTCATTGACTTTATTTTCTTTCCAAAATAATGACATATTCGTGGAAAATAGCTCAAATTTGTTTGACGAATTACGGCGTAAATGACATCGTTCCAACTGTCAATAATAACATATTCGGAAATCGTGACATTTTCATAGAACAGTTTTGAATGTTTGATGATATATATTGTAACTTATTTAGGGAACTGACTAAGCGTAGATACCCAAACAGTATATACATTCAACAAGCTCGAAAACGAAACTCCGACAGTTTTATTTGCATAAAGAAATAGAAATTATAGATACGATTCTCATTGCATAATAAATCACCGGAGAATACTTTCATAAAAGTACATCAAGAACCAATTACTACACGTTGTGACACCTTTTTCCCCTTATCTTAGCTTTGACTGCGAAGTCTTTTAAATAGTAATAAACAAAAAATTAAAAAAAATATCCATTACTGACAACAACATAAAACAGTAAAATATGTTACCGTCTCTACGAACAAAATACACTTCATAAGTCGCGCGTCAGTAGCTGGATAATCGATTTAGAGTTGCACGTTCGATATACATATCGTTTCTGGCTGAGCTACTTTGACTGCAAATTATCCTGCCACTTCTCTAATCATGGCTACAGAAAGGCTATTCTAATAAGAAAACGAACATAACGGACATGAAATATTACATTACATTCCGTTGTTGTAGTCAATGAATTGTAAACTGAAACAACGCTCTATGAATTGCCTCATTATAAGGATCGTTTTGGGGGACGGGTTAGCAGTTGTTATGCTATTGCATGGCCATATGCCTTTTACCAGAGGATGATTATAATCCTTTCAGAATTGTCATTGATAAAGGAGAAGCACGCCAGTTTATTCATGTCCGAACATGTCGAAAAGAACCTCGTTCAATCCACGTCAGCTTTAAATACAAACGGTGTGGTCACTCTGACCATCGCAGTTACTACGACAGTCAAACTGCCGTATGGTAAATTAAAGCAATTTTCAGTATACGTTGACATCTGGCTTAGATTTTAGAAACAATTTGAGATCTCAGTTAAATAAGCATACTTTCCTGCGAGGCCAACTCAAAAGTGAACCTGTGATGCTTGTTGACAGTACCGTCATAATAATTGCATTTGGTTGTACTTCTTCCCGGATTTTCTGGCACCCCATCTACTTGCTCCATTAGGAACACCGTAAAATGTAAAACGTCACCTTCGGGGAAGATATCCCTTTTTACTCTGATTATGCAGCGACGACATATTTATTCAGGGCAGGCGTGCAATATTTTTCAAAACCAAAATGTTGGTACATTCACTGACGTCTCCCCCCTTAGATATTAACGCCTCTATTCTTTCGTTACATTTTATAATTGAGGAATTGATATAATTGTAATAGGTTGGTCCAAAACAGTTTAATGAATTAAGTATTTTGTTTATTTATCACAAGATATCTTTCGGCGTTAAGTCCCAACATCAGGTATTTGGTATTTGGAGGCCTTAACTACTACAATTGACTTTTTATTAGGTGGTGTTTTAAATTTTATTTAAATGAAATATAAAACACCACCTAATAAATAGTCAGTTGAAGTAGTTAAGGAGTCTAAATACCAAACACCTGACGATGGCACTTAACGCCAAAAGAGATCATGTGATAAATAAATGAAATAATTAATTTCCTTGTCTTGGACTATCATTTTACAATTATGTCAACATACGAGATTTCTAACACTGTGAGCCCAAGATATAATAAGTTTTTGATAAATTAATATTTTCAGGAGATGCGAACTTAAGAGGCACAAATAATTTAGGTTTTCAAAACTGTGATAGGCATGGTTATGGCATTATGTAGACCTATCACATCAACCCGTGGACCATCCTTTAGCAAAAGTCGAATAGTCCTGTGTGGACGAGCACTCTACATCAGAAGGCGTTAGCGAAACACTACACAGTATATTACCAATTGGTGAACTTGGATTTACAACCGTCCACTATCCTTCACATTTACGAAACTTTGATCCGTCCCATCGTCTGTTAAGGAACGTGGCGTGCATGTAAGCCCCACCAAAGTTCTACAAGTCTCTCGATATTTTCGGACGCTATGCGCTTCGCCTCGTTTTCCGCATCTTCTTACTCCCTCCCTTACGGACACTCTACCGTTTCATTAATTTCCATCCCCTACTCTACAATATTGAACCAATTCATCATATCCTATGTTATACGCAAATTTTAATTGTCTCCCCTTCGATCAATAACCCTGATTTGCTGCCGGACCTTTGCACTCAGATCCCACGACCTCCAAACATTTCATACCCAGTCCCAGCGAAAATTCCAACAACTTCCCCTCCGAGTCAATGGAATCGATTCCGACATTTACCCACTCTGCCAAGTGTAATCCGTTCCCATCTCTCTTTTCAATATCCGGACCTCTATTCCCTGATCTGCCTTTTATCCTTTCCCATCCTTTCTCTTCTTGTTCTCGGTGGTCATCACCGACTTTCGTCACTGCGCACTCTACTTCTCTACTTCGCATTTGGGTTGTAAAAACAGATCGCAGAAGGTTGATATTATTTTACCGGTTTAGACCTAGTTTAGGTCATCATCAGAAACAATCATAAAGAGCATGTGGACGTTGCCACGCTGCAGTTACCAACGTGCAGCCAGAGTGCAGTACTGTGTGTAAACTGTTAAGGCTAGTCTAACGACGACACTAGATTGCGACACTTGTTTAATGAAACGAATTGCGCGGAACTGGTTTCGTGTGTGTCTGTAGACACAGCGCCAATACTATGCACTTCAATTTCGTTGTTTTGTGAATGCCGTAGACGTCTTAGAAGCCGTCCGCGGTGGCCGAAGGGACTGAGGCGCTCCAGTCACGGTCTGCACGGCAACTACGGTCGGGGGTTCGAATCCCCCCTCGGGCATGGATATTTGTGCCGTCCTAGTTCGTAAGTAGTTCAGAAGTAGTTTGTAAGTTTCGGGACTGATGTCCCCGTAGTTAAGTCCCATAAACTATACAAACATTTGGACAGTTTTGAACGTCTTAGAATGAAAGTTTTGGTAGCTTAAGAGCTGTGGCGGAGTCACCGCATAATACTAAAGATAAAAAGAATAAAGAACGTGTATGGGTTTGTGACTGGATTAAAAATAGACGTCAGCTTGGTTGCTTAGCGACCTGGCTGAAAGAAATTGTGATTGAAGACCCTAGAAGCTACTTTAATCAACTTAGAATGTCACCAAAGCAGTTAACGTGCCTTTTAAGAAGAGTTAGTAATGTAATAAAGAAACAAGATATTGTTACGCATGAAGCATTGTTACCAGAACTGAAATTACAAATTGCATTACTTTTCTTCTCAAGTAGATATTCGTCTCTACAGTACCTCTACCGTGTTCCCAAATCCACAATTGTCCTAGTTCGTTTGTATAGGTATTTTGAATTGAATGTATTTTACTTTGCAATTCATTAAGCGTCAAGCCATCAATATTGAAGTTACGAATAATTCTTCAATAGCACTAACACGCCGCTGCTTATTCCTAAAATTTTCATCGTTAAACTCGCACAAACACATATACATCGCATATGTTCAAAAACCGAATTATTTCTTCCGTTCCCCCCTTTATGTTGTATTTTGTTCTGTATTGGTTATAACCTAACCTAAAAACACGCGCAATCAGTTTCGCCAAAGTAGGAAGGTGCCAATACTGTTTAGTTTCGCCAACGAGTTGCGCGAATGCCTGGCCAGTAGCGCAGTTTCATGAAACGTAGTGTCATCGTGTAAACTAGCCGTTAGATTGCCGAGTTGTGAGGGGGGAACGGGGAGCAGAGGAAGCAAACCGCGCCTCACACCCAGACAGTCACGCGGAGAGAGGCGAGCGGGGAAGACAAGCCACGCCTACGTCCTGCACTGCTGACACACAAACATGCTTCCGCGAAAGTACAGGCAGCACACATCGCTTTAAATGTTGGTCGTATATGAAACAAAGCAGCATACTCACGAGAATGGTTGATAACGACAACAACTACAGGAATCACTCACTTAAGTTACGTGTTACACAAAACGGAACACTCAGAACTCTGGTATGCAAACAATAAGAAAACAGACGTCTATTGTTGCCTCCCACAGCACTTTCAGTCAGTAATGTTGGCTGCAGCCTCTAAACAAAGACTGTCGGCCGAAGCCGCCCGACGTCTACCGATTTGTACCGATTCAGGGCTAGGAAGAGATCTGCCATCTAACAGTACCGACCACATAGGTTCTATGATTGTTTCTGAGGATGACCTATAATAGATCGAAACCTGTAAAATAAAATTAACCCCCTGCGGTCTAGACTGTTTTTTTACAGCATAAATATCTCCAAGAGAGATCGCTGTTGCTCCCGGGATAATGTTCAAATTAACTCTACACTCGTTTTGTATGTTTCATAATATAAATAATTTTGAATTTTTACATAATTCATCATTGGAAAGGACAGAACAGTTTTTAATACCATCTTTTCCCGATGTTTGGTTTTTGAAATCTTATGTGTTGTATGTCTTTCAATTTTTGTAAACCATTTAGAGCCTATTGTCTCCATTCTTACTAAACCTGTGGACAGAATGGCGGATTTACTGCTACCACCAGCCCGCCACCTCCTAGAGGGAAAAACGCAATAAAGAAGAAAACAAAACAGAAAATAAAGAAAGGTGTTGTAGGTCGGCGCACAGGGTACCGTGATGTGGTTCCTCCATTTATCTTATCACTGCGGCGTTGGCTACTTACGAAACTCCAATCGCCAACATTCCCCTCCGAATGCGAAAATATATTGTTGCCGCCCACTTTCATAGATAGGAAACATCGTCAGAATAAAATACGAGAAATCAGAGCTCGAACGGAGAGATTCAGGTGATCTTTCTTCCAGCGCGCTATTCGAGGATGGAATGGGACATAGATAAATAGTATAAAGGTGTTTTGATGAACCCTCTGCCAGGCACTTAAATATGATTTGCAGAGAATCGTATGTAGATGTAGATGGTCGAGTTGACCTCTACAGGAGCTCGCTATGTCGGGAACGTGAGTACACAATTTTTGGAAGTAAGGGCAGCGTTCTCGCTGTCCCGAGGTTTAATTTCCGCTGGGACAGCGTTCTCATTGAAGAACAATGTCCCAGATATAAATATGCTTTGGTTCACCCGTTCCCTTGATTGTAAGCTCATTTGCTATACAAAATGATGTACGGGCAGTACTTTCGTAAGTCTCTACAATATAGGCGCAACACTTGTGAACAGTTCTGCGGGGGACTCTGAGCAGCCTATTGAATCTATGTCACGTGCAACTGAGCGAGCAAAAGGAGGAACGAGAAGATATTAAGCGGTACCCTATGTGTTTCGTCACGTCAGTATATGCATAAAATGTTTCATCGGCTATGTTTCAAGTTCAGGGAATCCAACAGGTAATTCTTCTTGTAAGTACTTGTATGGCGTGTTGAACAGTTTCAGGCGGATACACACTTAAAAATTAAATATAATTCAGATACTGTCTTTGTGGTTTATGTAAAAAAAAAAAAAAAAAAAAAAAAACCATTTATCAATAATTCTGTATTACACACATATATGTATTTCTGTAGACTTGTCCAAGACTTCTTACCCGTCTTCAAAAATAATCAGGCACCGTTAGCGTGTAGAAATTCTTCGTCTCAGGCAATCAATTAAACCCAGGGACATTCATGATTTGTGGTACTGATGACAATTTTTATTCTAATCAATAGCTTCTGGCTTCTACTGTTCCACCCAATACCATGAAATACTATTTCCTTACGTCTTAACATACATTCGATCCTTCTTCACGTGTCTGATTGCCAGACGTTGCTACCTCCATCCGTTCTACGGATCCTCATTCCTTACTCCATCCATCCAACTAATCATCGACATATCTTTGTAGCACCGCATCTCAAACTTTTTTATTCTCTTTTTTAACCGTTTCAACAGTGTGTAATTCAATCACAAAAAACAGTATAATGAATAGGTAATGGGTGAGGAATATTAGTCTTTTTTTCCAGTTAGTTTTACTCTTACCTTCTTCATGTTTTGTGCATCACTTTTTACTTCGTTTGCAATAGAATAAAATTCCTTTAGTATGAGCTGATTTTCTGACACTACAATTGCCCTAGTTTTAATCTTTTAAAGTTCATCGCGACACTGTCCATTCCGTTTAATTGTTCTTCCAGGTTCTTTGCTGTCTCTTGTAAGCAAAACGCAGAGTTTTTATTTTTTCTCCGTGAACTTTAATTCCTTCTCCAAATCTCTGAATGTACAGATTGAACAACATTATGAAAGTGCTACGACCCGATCTTTCTCTCTTCCCAACCACTGTGACCCTTTCATGCCCTTCGACTCTAATAATTGCTGTCTGGTTCCTGTTTTTCAGTGTAACTCTTTGCTCCATAAATTTTACTACTACCTTCAGAATTTAAAAGAGTGTATCCCAGTCAACATTTTCAAAAGCTTTCTCCAGACCTACAAATGCTAAAAACGTAGGTTTCCCTTTTCTTAACCTATCTTCTAAGATAAGTCGTAATGCCTTGCGTGTTCCTACATTTCTGTTCATCCTAACAGATCTTTTCTAAGCTCAGATTCCACGAGAGGAAAATAAAAAAGTAGAAGAGGATTGGGTAGTTTTGGGAAAGGATTAATGTAGGTGGTAATGCAACATGGCTAAGCGGTAGTGGCTAGATGGCAAATGCATGTACGTAGAAGAATGGACCATTAGCGGAAAGATAGACTCCGCCTACAGGAGAAGAAAAGAGACATTTGGAGTCAAGAAAAACAGCTATATCAATAATAAGAACTCAGATTGAAAACCAGTTCTGAGCAAAGAAGTGAAATCTGAAAGTTGGAAAGACTGTATAGAGGGCTCTACAAAAGAAATGAACTTCGAGACATTATTGTAGGAAAGAATGACGAAGTAGATGAAAATAAAATAGGAGATACCAGACTGAGAGAAGAACTTGCCAGAGCGAGGACAGGCTTAAGTCAAAACAAAGCCGCTGGTGTAGATGACAATTCCTCAGAACTACTGAAATCTCTGGGAGAGTTAGTCGTGAGAATATTTCACCTAGTTAGTGAGATGTATGAGACAGGCGAAATACCCTCAGTCTCTAATGAAAATGGAGTAATTTCCAATCCAAAGTAAGCAGGCGCAGTCTGGTGTGAAAATTACAGAGCCATCTGTTTAATAAGTCATGGTAAGAAAATTTTAACAGTAATTTTTTACAGAAGAATGGGAAAGCTTGTAGATTCTGACCTATGGGTTGATCAGTTTGGATTAAGGAGTAATGTCAGAACAAGGGAGGCAATACTCGCGACTTATCTGATAATGTAGATTAAGAACGACAAACTTACATTTCATGTCTTTGTAGATTTGGAGACAGCTTTTGATGAAAGTGATTGGAATACACTGTTTCAAATTGTGAAGGGGGGAGGGGTAAAATACAGGAAACGGAAGGTTATTACAACTTGTGTTAAAACTATAGATCAGTTATTAGAGTCGAAGAACATGAAAAGTATGCAGTTATTAAGAAGGGAGTGAGAGTTTTCATTCAGTTTGTGTATTGAGCAAGCTGTGAAGCAAATCAAGGATAAATTAGGAGAGGAAATCAAAGTTCAGGGTGAAGAAATAATAACATTGTAATTCCGTCAGAGGCAGCAAAAGACGTGGAAGAGCAACTGAATGGAACGGACAGAGTATTGAGAGAAGCGTGTGAAGTGAACATTAACAGGAGGAAATCAAGGGTAATGGAATGCAGTCTAAGAAAAACAGGTAAGGCTGGGTGATTAGATAAGGTTATAAAGCAATCAAATCAAATGTTTGTAAAGCTTAAGGGACTTAACTACGGGGTCATCAGTCCCTAAACTTACAAACTACTTATGAACTACCTTACAGTAAAGACGACACAAACATCAATGCGCGAGGGGGAATTCGAACCCCCGACGAGGAGCGGCTTCGCGCATCGTAGCATAGGGCTTCAATGCCCTGGGCCACTCCGCCGCGGCTACAAAGCAATCATGTTGGTTGGTGAGTATTGATATTTGGATAATAAAATAACGTTTTTGGTCGCAATACATAGGATATAAAATGCAGAATGGCAATGGGGAGAAATGGTTTTTGAAAAAGAGAAATTTGTTAACATCGAATGTTAATTAAAGTTAGGAAGTATTTTCTGAAGGTACGTATTTGGAGTGTGTCCTTGTACAGGAGTGAACATGGACGATTAATAGCTTGGTAGGAAGAGGATAGACGCTTCTGAAATGTGAGGTAATGAACAGAATTGGGGAGAAAAGGAATTTCTGGCATACCTTGACTAAAATAAGGGACCGATTGAAAGGACACAATCTTCGATATCAAGGAATTATAAATTTGGCATTGGAAGAAAGTGTGTGGGGGAGAAATCGTAGTGGCAGACCAAGAGGCGAATATAGTAAGCAGATTCAAATGGGTGAGGGTTTCTGTTCTTATGAGGAGATGATGAAGCTTGCTCAGAATAGAGTAGGGTGGAGAACTCCATCAAAACAATCTCAGGACTGCTGACCACAACAACAGATGTTTGAACAACAATCACTTTTAAAATTAAGATTTATGTATTGCTGACTCAAGGTCAATTCACTATTCTGCTAACAAAATACGTCTCTAATAATACAGAGTGAACAAAAACCTTCCTTATAATTGTGCTACTGTTCCCCTGCACTCTCATTGGAAGGACCACTGTTTGTAACAGGTGATAACAATTAAAGGTATTTAAAACATACTTTCTCTTGAACAATCAGTTATGCAATTAGTGTTGAAATGATCACAACTGATTTTTAAACTTCCTATAAAGTGAACGTACAACCGTCTCTATCTTCAGCAAATACTTTTTAAAATCATAATCAGTGGATCTATAAATAACAACAGTTAGAAAATAGTTACAATACATTCAGTAGGTGATACGTGACATGTGCGAATCGTGGTTCGGCGACAAAATTTTAATATATTTATTTAAAATATCAGCCAAAGCCTCTGGCCAAAGTAATGTACTTATGCTACACAGTTAGGCCTAAATATCTTAGTATAGTTAGGTGTCAACAAATCGTTTGCCCTTATTTCCTAACATATGTCACCAAAGTGATGCTCTGTTACAGGAAAACCGTACACCACAGTTCGGGAGCACTTAGGACTAACGACTCGCTGTGTTCCTGAGCACAGCATCCCATGTGTTCTGCTGGAATGCCTACGCTAGTGTCAGAGAAGAAGATAGGAACACATGGACGCGTGCCAGTGCTGCGTCAGCACCGATCGGTCTTGTAGTCATCCTCAAGTGATTGTGATCGAAGGCAGTGAGACACGTGACGGGTTTAAAAGGTAAGAACTCCTCGAAAATCTAGAGAAAGGAAATTGAAATTCACAGCTCATGGTGAAAAAATTATTAGCATATCAGTCGCTTCGGTTCAGTGTCATATTGTGTGGTAGGAACAGCGTTGGCCCTGATAGCTTGTTCCAATCCTGATTACATCGAGGCGTACAGGGCGCGTGTGCCTTCCCTAGTACAGTCATCCACGCAGCATTCACCTCCCTCCAAAGTTCCTGTGTGATGGTTACCGTAGGGTCACAGCGTTGTACCTTTTGTTTCACAAATCGATGTAGCTCCATACTAATGAGGTGAGGGGGACAACGGCTAGTTGCATGGAAATAAATAAAATACCAACAGCCGTAACAATAATGATTTTATTAACTAGCAACTGGTTTCAGCACCTCATTAGTGCCATCTTCAGGCCCTAAATAACCAAAACAAATAAAAAGAAGTCAAATCTATAAATGCCATTACAGATTGCATCATACAAAATGTGAAGAACAAGCGAAAACAAAACTAGAAGAAGATGTTACTGAAGTAATATATTGCCCTGAGAATGGCATATGATGAATACAAGAATTTACGGAAACGGCATAGAGATGAAACCGTAGTAGGATGTAACTTCTACTAGGATTGGTGTAAATTGAAATTATTCAGATTTGGTTGTGTTAATGTGTTGTCTCTTGGTAGAAAAAAAATGGAAAAGTGTTTGTTGGTTCAATTAATTTGCCGCCAGAGCAATCTTTCTCTACCGGTTTAAATACCGGGTGATCAAAAAGTTAGTATAAATTTGAAAACTTAATAAATCACGGAATAATGTAGATAGAGAGGTAAAAATTGACACACATGCTTGGAATGAGATGGGGTTTTTTAGTACCAAAATTAAACCAAAGTTCTAGAAATGTCCGACTGATGGTGCTGGACAGCAAAACGTCAGTGACTGCGCATAAAAATCGTGCATAAACGAAGCTGTAATGAGAGAGAGAATCAGATGCACCGGCAGTCGCAGCATTTTGACGTTACCTGCTGTAATACCTGCTGTAATATCAGAATGGGGAATGTGCTAGTTAAGCGTTAAGATCATACCTCTGTAGGAAGGGGATTCGAACGGGTAAAGGTCCGTTGACAAATGCAGCTGTGGCGAGAATTATTTCGAAGTTAGAAGCCACGGGTTGTTTAGACGATAGACCCCGCAGTGGCCGACCGAGCAGAACGCGTAATGCTGCTGAGACAGTTCAGGCAGAAATGGAGACTAGCGGGTTCGTCTATTCACGGGGAAGTCAGCGCTCATGCAGTCGCTCGTCGCACCGGCATTCCATACACTACTGTTTGGTTGGCATTTAAGCGTACACTCCGATGCTATCCTTACAAAATCCATCGGCATCATGAACTGTTACCTGGCGATTTAGTGAAGTGGCGGGCATTTGCGGTGTGGGCGTTTCAAAAGATGGCGGAAGATGACGATTGGTTGAGTAAAGTGTTGCGAACCGACGAAGCTCATTTCACGCTACAAGGGACTATAAGCGTCCACAACTGCAGAATTTGGGACACTGAAAATCCTAGAACTGTCGTGGAAACTCCATTGCACGACGAGAAAGTCACGGTATGGGTTGGCTATACCACATCTACCGTTATCGGGCCTGTTTTCTTCGACAAACTGCGTGATTCTGGTTTTGTAACTGCTACCGTGATGGGTGAGAGGTACGCCGATATTTTACACATTCGCATCAGCCCGAGCCTGGCTGATAAACACCAGCTGGAACGTACTATTTTTATGCAGCATGGCGCTCCACTCCACATTGCTAGACGCGTGAAAGATCTGTTGCGCGCTTCGTTTGTTGATGATCGTGTGCTCAGCCGCCACTTTCGTCATGCTTGTCCACCCATGTCCCCAGACCTCGGTCCGTGCGATTGTTAGCTTTGGGATTACCTGAAGTCGCAAGTGTATCGTGATCGACCGACATCTCTAGGGATGCTGAAAGACAACATCCAACGCCAAAGCCTCACCATAACTCCGGACATGCTTTACAGTGCTGTTTACAAGATTATTCCTTGACTACAACTATTGTTGAAGAATGATGGTGAACATATTGAGCATTTCCTGTAAAGACCATCATCTTTTCTTTGTCTTAATCTGTTATGCTAATTATGGCTTTTCTCATCAGATGAAGCGCCATCTGTCGGCCATTTTCGTCTAGTTGATCCAACCACAGTTTATTCGCTGCTGAACCTCGCTTTCCAGTCCTCCGTCCCTTTGTACGTACGACAGACCGTACAAAGACCGATTTCAGTTCCTCCTCCTAGACATTGCAAGTCCTTATCTGCCCATCCTTCGGTGCTAAATATTGTGCTTTCGTCCTGCTATTTTTCATCCCTCTTTCTTCTAGTGCCTTCCTCCAAACCTCCAGCTTTTCTTCAAGTCTATCGATGCTCTGCTCCCAAAGAACCACATCATCCGCGAACATTATATTCTCGTGGCGCTTCCTTTTTCACATCTTTCACCAGCCCATCCATAATCAGGACAAAGAGGTAACATCTTTCTCACGCCCACACTACTTCTCACCTGTGTCATTGCTCCTCTGTACATTTCCTTCACTAACCTCACATACTTCTCTAGCTCGCACTGCTCCCTCATGCGTCTCCATATTTCATCATTTGGGAATCTATCATAAGCTTTCTCCAAATAAATGAAAGCAATATGTAAACTGGCTTGCACCTCCCTGTGTCTCTCCACTATCTGCCTTAAAGCATGTAGTATATCAGTCGATCCTCTTTCAGCCATGAACCCAAACTGTTCTTCACACACCACAGTGTGCTTGCGTACTCTTGCCTCTAAACTCCTTCCAAAATTTTCGTTGTGCGTGCCATTAGTTTAATACCTCTATAGTTACTGCAGTCCTGCACATCACCTTTCCCCTTAAATATTGGGATCAGTACACTAGTTATCCACTCGTCTGGCATCTCCTCCTGTCGCCAAATCTTCTTCCTCAAATCCCAAAGGAGTTCAATACCCTTTTTACCGAGACACTTCCATACGTCATAGGGGGATCTGATTTGGGCCAACTGCCTTCCCATTTTTCATCTTTTCAACTGCCCGTTCGACTTCCTCTCTACTCATATACATCGTTAAGCCTTCGTTAGTCTCTCCTTCCTCAGTTTCAACTCTTACAATTTCTTCATTCAACAATTTTTCAAAATAATTTTTCCACTTTTGGATTATTTTTCCATCATCATTCAGAATTATTCCTGTTTCATCTCTCATTTGTTTGATGGGTGTTAGATCCTTAGAAGCTTTATCTCTTGATTTGCCTATACGTATCAGTTGTCTCACATCCTGATTTTTTCCTAGTTGTTCGTATGCCTCCCTTACTGATTCGCCATCCAGACTTTGTCGGTTTACATACGTTTCGCTCTGTGTATGAACACTAAAAGAAATCCTTCATTCATGTAACAATGCAGTCTAGATCCTGATTCCTTTACATCTACATCTACATAGATACCATGAAAATCACATTTAAGTGCCTGGTGGAGGGTTCATTAACCACTTTCATGACCTTTGTCCACCGTTCCATTCACTAATAGCGCGCGGGAAGAAAGAACACCTGAATCGTTCCTAAATCGTTCGACATGAATCTCCCTATGTAGGTGAGTGCTAGCAAAATATTTTCACATTCAGAAGTAAAAGTCGGTGATTGAAATTTCGCAAATAGAACTCGCCGCAACGAATAACATGGTTTTTAATTGATTTCCACCTCAAATTGTGCAACATTTCCCTGACGCTTCTCCTCTGTAACGTTATAAAACAATTTGAAGTACCCTTCTCTGAACCTTCTCAATGTATTCCGTCAGTCTCACCTGGTGAGGGCCCCACACTGGGCAACGGTACTCCAGGAGAGGACGCACATGTATGATGTGCGCAGACTCTTTGGTGGAGCTGTTGCATCTTCGAAGCGTTCTGCCAATGAAACGTAACTTTTTTGTTCGCCTTCGCAACAATATTTTCTATGTGGTCTCTCCAGTCTAAGTTTCCCTGATAACCGCTTTCGGACACTTACCTGACGATCTCCAGACCACAACCACAATGTTGGCCACCGGTTATTATCAGCTGCAACTGGAGCTACCTAAAAGTATAATACTGACTGCTGTAGAACTAGGTGGAGTCGCCCATCAAATACTGGAGACTCCACCCTCTAATATAAATGTTGGCCAATCAGGTACAAGTTCTAACGAAGTTATACAACAATGGATTTCAATATGCAACAAACCTAATTAGTTTATAGAATGTTTAGTCAGGTCAAAAAATGTAAAAGGATTTAAAATTACATTATATACGGTCATATAAAAGATGTATGTAGCATATGGAAAGATAGAAAGCCGTGATGGGTTTTGTTATTATTTGAAAAACAGAAATCGGTGGTACTATTTCACCATTGTTAGAATATAAATTGAAATATTGTTGCCATTATTTCGTAACTGCCGGCCGCGGTGACCGAGGGGACTGAGGCGCTCCAGCCACGGGCTGCACGGCCACTACGGTCGGGGATTCGAATCCCCTTTCGGGCATGGATATTTGTGCCGTCCTTAGTATTAGTTGGTTCTTAAGTAGTTTGTAAGTTTAGGGACTGATGACCCCGTAGTTAAGTCTCATAAGCTATTCAAACATTTGAACTTTTTTTTTCATAACTAAAATACACAAGCACCAAATTATAACAAAACCCATCACATAACTATGTTTCCATATGCTACATATATGACCATATACAATATACTTTTAAATATTTTTACAATTTTTGACTTGATTAAGCATTATATACAATGATTTGGTTTATTGCGAATTGAAATCCATTCTCTTATAACTTCGTTAGAACTTATAACCGATTGATCAACATTTGAAGCTGTTTTTGGAAAGATGGCATCGCTTACTTCTACAGCAGTTAATATCATACCATTGGACAGCTGCACCTCTAGCTGAAAACAACTCTTGGCTATCATTATGGGTGTGGTCTGATGATGGTCATGTAAGTGACCGAAAGCGGTTACCTGCGCTAACAGTCAATATGCTCAAAGTCGTCTAGCATTCGCTACAATTTTCCAGCATTGCGGCGTCTTTGAATACTCCATCACCGCCCTAGAATGGCATCACTGAACTTCTAACGTTATCTATATAGTCATTATGTATCTTGGCGGTGCGGCTCTAGATGCCAAGCCAGGGACTTTTCGGCCACTCCCGTCTGAGTTATGAGTCCTCCCTCGGGCATGGGTGTGTGTTTGTGCGTGTCGTCCTTGGTATTGGTTTAAGTTAGTTTAAGTACTTTGTAAGGCTAGCGACCGACGACCGCAGTCGTTTGGTCCCACAGGTTCACAAACATTTAGCCCTTTCAGCCTAAGAGGTTTCGTACCGAAGCCACCACATTTCCATCTTGTGCCTACTGGAAGCGTGTTTTCCCGCTGAGTACACCTTGTCTTTCCTAATTTCTGCAGCGATCTAGTGACAGAACGCTAACTTCACGCTCTATGTGTATGCAGTGCTACTTGGAACAAGTGCAAGTAAAGAAAAATGGTATGGTGTTGCATTGTAATAATTTTTTGTATTCATTTGTAAGGTTACACTTTTGGTATTATATATAATCAGCAATAATGCCAGTTTCCATCCAACATTAGGTATTTGTTAGGTATATAAACTGTCGAACAGTATCGGAACAATATTCGTCCAACAATTCATAGTTGTGGTTTGATTGAAGAAAAAAGGACAAAACTACTACTGTAACATTAGATAATCAGCAAGTTTCCGAAATTTTTCATCCTCTCGTTTTAGACCAGACACCTACATGAATACCTCAGAAGAACAATTAGAGCTCTACTTTATTTTTCAACTATAGATTTCGCAGTTGGTGACTAACAATTACGTAGTTTCGCTCCTGCTCAGCAGGAAGTAGACCGCATTTAGATACAGACCAACAACTATAATTATTTCTATTCTGATGAATTAGTTTTTTCATCCAAAAGGCCCGGCAATTATTCCATAGCGAGTTTCTTTTTTTATAGGCAGTTTTTCTACTTGTTTTTCGAATAGGTTGAATGATGGACTGGTATTTCAAAACAATATTTATGCTATTCGTTTAGCCAGGCATACATGCCAACTAAAGTTTTATTTATTTTATGATAATATTTCTGTTCAATAAACTACTGACTTAATTAAATTGTCCTTTCTTGATTAAAGAAAAATAAAAATACGGCAATTTTATACGCAGGTCTGTTTAAATTGGTATGTCTACAATTGTTTCACGCCTAAAACACCACTTATGCCATAATGGAAAGTAAAAATGAAAAACATTATATTCAAGTCTCCCTGATGTAATGCTGTAAGAAACACAAAATTTTAGCCCAGTTTGAAACAAGTAATTCTTGGCTCGACGGATCAAACTGTTGTTCACGTCGGTCGACTACTTTCCGTGGGTCTGTCTGCTAGAATCACTTCCGTCGCGTCACAGAGTTCCTCCGTTACTCCGCGCCTTCGTTTTTTGTTCATTAGACGACAGGGCAGAGACGTATCGAGCGCCTCCCTGTGTTCAAAACACGGGCATCTACCTCGGAGCCTGAGTCTGCTGTTTTCTGTGCTCCGTGGGCGATGGGTACGACCTGGGTGGCAAACGGTCGTCGTTAGAAGTCACTAGCGCCTCGTGCTCATTATCGCTGGTGGTGCCAGACAAAAGGCAAACTTTAAAACGGAATCTTCACAATTTTTATCGCCCCCCTTAAAATGTCCTAATACTCGAGCATAAACGTGTTCCAGAAAATGAAATCACAACGACGTCAGAGTTACAGGCCTATGGTTTTGCGCACCTCTTTCACGACCCTTCTTGAAAACGGAAATGACATGCTCTTTTATCAGAGTAGAATGTTTTGCTTCTCTAGAGATCTACAGTAGACTGTTAGAAGAAAGCGGAACTGTGATGAAGTTCCTTTGCATAGTCGGGGTAGGGTTTGGAATTAGGTCCAGCGGTCTTTACTTTTCAGCGATTTCAGCTTGACTTCTCTTCCTCTGACCCTTATTTCGATATCTGCCATTTTGCTGTTCAAGCGACGATAGCTGCGCGGGAGTGGCCGTGCGGTCTAGAGCGTCACATTACGGATTGCGCTGCCGCACGCGTTGGACTTTCGACTCCTTCCTCGTGCATGGGTGTGTGTTTTGTCTGTATCATCAGTTAGTTTAAGTAGTTTGTAAGCCTAGGGACCATTGGCCAGGGTAATTTGGTCCCGTAGAATTACAAACAACTTGCGACGATTATGTTCTTAAGAAGATAATCTCAAAACATTAATTTTTTTCGATATGTTTATCCGCTACCAAGATCTAGAGGTCCAAACTGCTCGTCATTTGCGCAAAAAATAAGCATTTTTGCCACAATAGGTGACAACGGGCTTCCTATTGGAACTCCATCAGTCTGTTCGAAGTACTGCCCATTGAATAAAGCGTAAGTGGAAGTCAGCACATTACTAAAAAGACTTGCTTATTCGACACCTCCGTTAGCTGCAATGAATCATACAGAGGAATGCGAGTGAAGAGAGTAGCCATAGCAAAACTCACTAATCCCTGCAATCGTCGTAAGAAATCCTCCGAGTTCTTAATGTGGTGTTTACACCTACCTTCTATTAGGCTATAGAAACTTGCAAGATGTTTAGCTACACGATATGTCGGAGCACAGATGTTAGATACTGCCGGCCTCAATGGCACATTATCCTTGAGGATTTTAGGAAGAACTTATAATCTACGTGGTACCCATGAGCCTGTTAGGTAACCTTGCTTCTCCCATGCGTGTAACATGACTCCACCATCTCAGCCAGTTCGCTATGGTGTCCATTCCCAGGTTTTCTTTGATTTCCTCATTATGGTCACCATCTTGCCATTGTTCCCATCTATTAGTACCTGCGATCATCCTTTCCACTTTCATATCTGTAACCGCAACCTCATTAATGAGGTAACCTGTATCCACCCAGATTTCACTTCCATACAACAAAGTTGGTTGAAATATAGAGCGGTGTATCGCTTATTTAGTCTTGGTACTGTCTTCCTTCTTGCAGAAGAAAGTAGATCTTAGCTGAGCACTCATTCATTGCATTAGCTTTGCTACCCCTGAATTACAGTTCTTTCCCTTGTGTGTTTCATGTCATTCAAGATAGCGACTGATAGGTTGTTGAGGGTGCGGGCACAAGAGATAGAAAGCTTTACTGGAACTCGAACCCAGGACTCTGCATTTGGTGTCCTTCATCCATCTCCTGGCAGCCCTAACACTGTGTTTAACTCATATTTTCACCAAAAAGATCTTTAGTCTTCCTTTTGGTACAGGATTACTATCAAGGGACGTGAGAATGATCCTTCTAGGCATGTGCGCATGCGTATATATGGTAAGTGGAGTGGAGCGGGTTCCCTCCCGTCTGAATGCCACTTGTCTTTGCCCTTGCCCTGTAGTCCAGTCAAATGGTAGTTGGAAGTAGAAAATTTTGGTGCAATTGTTTCAGTGGTTTATCTGATATTTACTGGGGTGCTGAACGCGAATATGAAGTTGTCAAGCAGGCCGCGGTGGCCGAGGGGACTGAGGCGCTCCAGTAACGGTCTGCACGGCCACTACAGGCGGGTGTTCGAATCCCCCCTCGGGCATGGATATTTGTGCTGTCCTTAGTATAAGGTACTTGATAAGTAGTTTGTAAGTTTAGGGACTGATGACCCCGTAGTTAAGTCCCATAAGCTTAGCAAACATTTGCACATTTTTTTTTTTTTTTTTTTTTTTTTTTTTTTTTGAAGTTGTCAAACAAACATTTCCGCCGCAAATATGAGGAATTCTCATAAGCCCACAAAAAATCGTATTTTTCCTGATTTTCAGTATATAACTTGCAAACCAAGCTATTTACACAAAAAGTGACCCTGTAATGCAATTAAGGGGAGAAAATTACGTACTATTTATGTCTGTAACTTTTTTGGTTAGATGTATCGTTTTCACAGTGGTGAAATATTGGGGAAACCAGTTTTGGAAAACATCAAAAAAGAACATTATTTCATGTAACTGAACATTACTAAAATTGGTAATAAAAAGACCAATATCTGGACAATTTTATATTTACGGTCTGATATGGGCCTTCTTAGATACGGGTTGTATTATTTCTTCAGAACAGCCTTCCAGGTCTTGAATGCCTAAAACAATTAGTGTCATAATGGCAAAAACTTCACAATTTATTGAATGCCTATGAATGCAGTACTTACGAATAAATCTTTTATCTATCACAAATCAGTAGTAAGTGAAGAAATAAAGGTGCGATGGAAGTAATTCAGAGAAGTTGTGGTGAACTTTCCTTTGTTCTTCATTTTATGCAACGTCTAGTTTAGCGCAGCTTTTCTCGCAGTTCAGGTACGTATTGGAACTGTTGAAACCTTCTTCCTTGTATCCACAGTTGGTATGATAGGTCTTCATGCATTTGCATGATATCAGTTTCAAAATTGCTTCTGGTGCTGGCGGCTGTAGCGTTGGCACTGGTTACCACCAAGAGACCGTGCCTTCTGAAAATGTTTCAGGAAACAGCTCCCAACCCACCAATTAGTTGAGCTGGTATGGTTTTCTTTACTCGACATTTCTTTGATCTGGAGCAACAGAATTTCTAGAGGGTTATCAAATGTATTTCCCCTACAACATGAAATATCCATCCACATCCAATGTCGATGTGTTAAAATCAGCGTTGTAAGAAAATTGCCTGTTGGAGGTCGTCAAAAAAATTTCAAAATTCAGGATGTGTAATAATATAGGCTAGTAATAATAATTTCGTTATTTAATGTTGCAGCAAATCACAACTAATGGGTCGCAACAACACTTTCGCAGTGAAAGATAAAATTTTGAATTAAAAAAAAAGATAGTAATTAACTTGAAACGTCACTGTGGCAATTAATTAAGCTTGGCCCTATCTGACTTAGCATTGACTACAGCCTCCAACTAGCACCTCTTACGATTCACGAACAGCACAACTTCACTAATAAATGTGTCAGAATTCATGTAGTGGTGATGGCGTGTTCGTGTTATAATCAAAATCGTAATAGCTGATAGACTCTGATTGCAATGATAATAACTGAGTACTGTGAAACTGCGTGGTGCAATGAGCTTCAAAAATAATACAGTTAAAGCTCTCAATTATTTTAATAATATTGTTTAAAACATTCAACTTCCTTATAAAACTTTACGTAAACTATTATTTTTTTTATTGGTTCCAGGGCCTGGGTAGTGTACGCGTGTAACTGGCTGAGCAGAGTTTGGCATTTAACGTATTTCATAAAAAATTTACTTCAGTCAAGTCTGCTTAATCAACTATAATACTTTGACTACTGTTAGCCTGGTTACTTTCTACATAATTGAAACCAACTTTACTTTACTTGCAAACTCTCTTGCACTCTCTTGCACTTTAATTACTAGTCTTTGTGGTTGTAACACGTATAGCAATTCTTGAACTCGTCTAGCAATTTCTCTAAAACTGATTGAACTTGTTGGTCAATGTACAGGCTTGCATAATCAACATAATCTAGTAACGGTGATAATAGGGTGACTACAACTACTTACAAAATTAAGACTGGTTTCAAAATAAGTCATATATAATTGAACCAAAATTCTGATTGGTTTTACACTACATTTACATGCATACAAAATAAAATGTTACAAAAGTACTCATCTGCTTTCGTCGTATTCGTCGTGAAGTCCAAACAAGACAGATATGATTACAATAGGTACTCTTACTACAACAACGATCACACTCGGTGACAATAGACTTGATACCAAACAATTACTTTTTTGCACACATGGAAAATGATTACACTGATCGAGTATAAATAAACTTATTTCGCACTTCGTTCAATACATTAAACAGTACGCCTCTCAGGCTTACTGCAATTGCATAAAACTCGCGTCACACTGCGCCTACCGTGCCTCTGCACCATCAACAAAACATTTATGTGTTTACTATAGCGAGTCCGCTCCGCGACTGCTTTATGTCTTTACTTTGGCGAGTCCGCACCGCGACTACATTTATGTCTTTACTTTGGCGAGTCCGCACCGCAACTGCTTCAGCAGCGCGACACTCACAGCTACTGCTTCTGTGCCAAAGACAGTCTTTACAACAGGTTCAATATTTTCTCTGACGCATTGCTAACTTACAGCATAAGAATGTCCTTGCATTCATGCGGGTTTACACTAAATGATTCAATATAGAAAATGACGTTACATAAGAAATATATCTAGCATACAAGAAATGAAAAAATACATGAAATAAACAAAGTTAAGACAATATATACATTACGTTAAATCAAACTAAGATACAGCGACAGGTGTACTCTTACATTGTCATCTGCAAATTTATGTTCAAAATGTTCAAAGCTTTGTAAATCTATCGGACCAAACTGCGTGGTCATTAGTTCGTAGCTTACAAATTACTTAAACTAAGGTAAACTAACCTAAGGACAACACACACACCCAGGCAAATTTATGGAAAGCTGACGAGTCTATTTGTAGTGATGTTCTGGTGATTGCTGACACTTAAAGACGAACAGCTACGGAATAAGAGGCGCAATATTCCGAGAATGATGCAGCATCAATCAGCTTTCATGGCCCATAGTTCATATGAAAGGAAGCTAGTAGCTCAATTTGTAAGGGTGAAAGGAAATAAGTTGGCCTGACAGCACTGTGCGAAATTCCTAAAACTTGTTTCCACTTTCCACCACGGATTTGATGGTCAGCTTCGACGTGAAGTCCTTATTTACAAATGTACCAGTGTCGGATACCATGAACATCCTAGAGGAACGTGTTCCACCCGACGTTTGCGATCTGGTGCAACATTGTTTAACGACCACCTATTTCAGGTGGAAAGGGAAATTTTATGAACAGACGGACGGAGTTGCAATGTGTTCACCTCTCTCGCCCGTTGCAGCCGATATCTTCATGGAGGCATTTGAAGAAACAGCTCTCCAGTCCGCACCACTACGCCCAGACTGCTGGCTGCGATATGTAGACGACACGTTTTTCATCTGGCCTCATGGAGAAGAGGAGCTGCAGAATTTCCATCAACACCTCAATCAACAGCACAACAAGATCCAGTTCACCATGGAGATTGAGAAGAATGGGGTGCTCCCTTTCCTCGATGTAGAGGTTTACCGGAAGCCAGAGGGTAAACTCGGCCATCGGGTATATAGAAAAGCTACTAGCACAGGCAGTTACCTTCACACAACTTCCCACCATCATCCTACGCAAAAGAAGTCCGTGCTCCATACTATAACTAAGAGGGCCCATCGGATTAGCGATGAACAACACCTGAAAGCTGAATTACAGAACATCAGGTCCACCTTCGAAGCAAACGGCTATGGGAAGAGGATGATTGAGCAAATTATGACATCTAATGATAGAAGTAAAAGGGAAGAGCCAAAGGAAGGACAAACCATCGCCCTATTGCCATATGTAAAAGGAGTCACCGAACGAGTGGGCAAAATTCTTCGTCGAGAGGGCATCAAACCTATATTCCGCAGCAACAATAAAATAAGAGATGACCTAGGCTCAATGAAGGACAAAAGTGACAAGTTGCACACTGCTGGAGTCTACGAAATCGGCAGTGAGTGCGGCCAGGTGTACATTGGAGAAATTGGGCGGCCGATTAACACAAGGATAGCCGAGGACGAGAGGTACAGTCGGCTGGGACAGCATACAAAGTCGGCAGTATTTGAACACCACGAAGAGTGCGGCAGACAGATATGTTTTCAGGAAGTCACTTTACTGGCAAAACAACCCTACACTTTGAAGAGGAAAATCAGGGAAGCAATAGAAATAGCTAAGCGATCCGGAAATATGAACAGAGAAGACGGGTATAGACTTCCCGCGTCTTGGTTGCCAACAGTAGCAGCGCTTCGCGACGACACCGCGCGCAGTGCAGTCCATAGGGGCCCGCCCGGAGACAACAGCGGCCGCGCGTACACAGTACAAACAGCACGCTCTAGCCGGCGCTAGGCGTCAGTGCTACGTCACTGCTACCACCGCTCCTCATTCGCCAGTTTTAACCAATGGCAAACATTAATATAAACACCAATCCTGGACTTCCTTTTCCACCAATAGGAAGAAATAAAGCAAACACCAATGATAAGAGCCCTGAAACCACCAATGATAACTGCCAACATTTAATATTTAAGACACCAGCTTTCCCTCATCCAGCAGTAAACATAACACCCAGAAGATGGCCGCTTGCAATAGCGGCCGAAACGTCGGTGAAATATTTGATATATTGACGATGCGGTCTAATTCCCAGAAGAGTTTTATTAACAATGAAACATATACGCTAACAGACGTTTTACCCGCTAAAACAGCCCTCTACCTATCTTTTTTTATTAGTATCACGTACAATTTCATTTCCCTTGAGTACTTTCACTGCACCCTCACTTAAATCTTTTTCACTAAAACATCAATCGATATTGCCACCCGAGTTGTTGCTTTGTATTTCAAAGAAAGCAGTAAAATGAAAATGGCTTCACGTTGTCTAGAGAACTAGAAATATGACATTATCACGGCAGGCAACGTATGCAAACTGGGGAACTGAGGAACATTCGATATTTCGTGAGAAATGTCCCATAAGTTAACGACAGTGGAAACGGCAAAGGTGGGAGGGGGAAACGGTTCGGAGCCACAGGTAGACGGGCAGCATGTACTGGGAGCGCACAGACACAAATTACAATAAGAAGATCTGCTTCTAAAGTTTGCGAGGTAAACACATCGAAAGGCAAGGAGCTGTAGATAAAATAATCCACTTGAAGCAAAAGTGCATTTTTTTTTTTTTTTTTTTCAAAATTTACTGCTTTTACCGATTCTACGATACTCTTTTGTGTGGAAAGCATATGACAGACAAAAAATGTTGCAGACTTAAAGTGAGGGTAATTGTCTCCTCTTTAACTTACTACTGGGGCATTTTTGTGTAAACAGACGGCTTTGCAAGTTATGAACTAAAAACCACTAGTGGTTTTTTGACGAGATTCTCATATCTGCCATGGAAACCTTTGTTGGATAACTTCTGATTCGTGCTTAGCACTTCAAGAAACATGAGGTAAACCACAAAAACAATGACACAAAGTTTTTTTACAGTTTGAACCATTTTGTGCGCCGCTATGAAGTGGCTGAGCGTTCCAAGGCGCCCAGCTGCGGAGCGCGCCGCTGCTCGCCGTCGGAGGTTCGAGGCTTTTATGGTCATGCGTGTATTTGTTTTTATTAATATAGGTTAGTTAAAGTAGTTTGTAAGCCTAGGGACTGATGACCAGCGTAGTTAACTGCCACAGATTCACACACATCAGGACATTTACTTTTCGCGCACCATTCGACTGGAATATTCGGCGGACAGGCAGCCCGGCGACAATTATCGAAGCAGCAGCCCGTTCCTTCTACAGGATGTTACAATAAGGTACGGCGAAACTGTCAGGAAACATTCCTCACACACAAAGAAAGGAAATATGTTATGTGGACATGTGTCCGGAAACGCTTAATTTCCATGTTAGAGCTCATTTTATTACTTCTCTTTAAATATACATTGAAATAATTCGTGCAGACAATTGTCAAAATACCCAGTTGTTTCGTTAGTATGTACTGTACTTCCTCGGTTCACTGCCAGTTGGCCCAATTGAAGGAAGGTAATGTTGACTTCAGTGCTTGTGTTGACATGCGACTCATTGCATGAGGCTTACGGATGAGGCTTCATTCCAACGTGATCAAATTGTAAATTTTCACAATCAACATGTGTGGGCTGGCGACAATCCGTACGCATTTGTGCAATCACGCCATAAAAACAGATTTTCTGTGAACGCTTGGGCAGGAATTGTTGGTGATATCTTGATTGGGCCTCATGTTCTTCCACCTACGCTCAACGGAGCGCCTTATCATGATTTTATACGGGATACTCTATCTGTGCTGCTAGAAAATTTGCCTTTACACTTACGACACAACATGTAGTTCATGCACGATGGGGCTCCTGCACATTTCAGTCAACGTGTTCGTACGCTTCTCAACAACATATTCGATGACCGATGGATTGGTAGAGGCGGACCAATTCCATGGCCTCCACGCTCTCTTGACCTCAACCCTCTTGACTTTCATTTATGGGGGAATTTGAAAGCTCTTGTCTACGTAACCCCGGTACCAAATGTAGAAACTCTTCGTGCTCGTATTGTGGACGGCTGTGATACAATACGCGATTCTCCAGGGCTGCATCAGCGCTTAAGGGATTCCATGCGACGGAGGGTGGATGCATGTATCCTCGCTAACGGAGGACATTTTGGACATTTCCTGCAACAAAGTGTTTGAAGTCACGCAGGTACGTTCTGTTGCTGTGTGTTTCCATTCCATGATTAATGTGATTTGAAGAGAAGTAATAAAGTGAGCTCTAACATTGAAATTAAGCGTTTCCGGACACATATCCACATAATATATTTTCTTTCTTTTTGTGTGTGGAATGTTTCCTGAAAGTTTGGCCGTGCCTTTTTGTAACACCCTGTATGTATGTTCCGTGGTAAGACGCACAGTTGTTTGAAATTTCCTTACAGAACTTAAGCTTAGCAATTTGTTAAAACTAATTCTCGTTAAATCTTGTTATTTGCTCGGCGTATAATTTATATTTGAATCTTTTGCTCAATTATCAACGGGCATTCTTCCTTTACAGCATTTTTGTCCCTTTTACACCAGTTTTCCTTTCTTTACTTCCGTACCGTCAATTTCCAAGGGTGTTTTCCATAATCGTAGCACATTAACTGCAATTAAAGGAGTAATTTCATTAATGGACAATGATAGATTTACCGTTTTGTCATAAACTTGTGCAATGAGGATCCTTATTGGCTCCAGTCCTCATTCAGTGCTATCTACAGCTTACGGTATTGTGGAGAATAACGTCTTAGACTGCCAGAAATATGTTTAACGTGCTTTGATATAAGACTTCAATGTTGCTCTGTCCACAGTACAAACACACAATTACGCCAACACTCTCCATGTAAAGATATCTATGAAACGAAATGGGATTGTAAGGATATACTCATTTTCAACGTTACTCTGAAAGAAAACAAGTAACGGAACACAGCAATCAAGTGGAAAACTTCTATTACAATGTAACACTAAGATTATGTGTAAACTATCTGGTACCCGGTGCGTTGCAGCAGCATTCGAAATAACTGTGTAAATAACGATTGAAAATTGAAAGCAATAGCTTGTTTAAATATTTATTCCAGTCTTAAGATAGTCTACTCTCCTTCGCATTTCTCTGTCTGTCTAACTTCTCTTTCCTTCTCCCTCTGTCATATCCTCCTCTCCCCCTTCTCACTCTGTTCAACTCCTTATCTCCCCTTTCTCTTTTCATCTCCAACCCTTCTGTCTACCCTTTTCCACCTTCCCATTTCTCTCCAA
Source organism: Locusta migratoria (assembly GCA_026315105.1). Classification (NCBI taxonomy): domain Eukaryota; kingdom Metazoa; phylum Arthropoda; class Insecta; order Orthoptera; family Acrididae; genus Locusta; species Locusta migratoria. The sequence goes on from CM048747.1 coordinate 526,782,867, forward strand.
TCTCCTTTCCGGCTGTCTGTCGAACCCCTCCTCCATCTCCTTATTCCTTTGCCTCCCCTATTTGTGACAAATTGTATAACTCTGTTAACTTTCATGGTAATCAGTGGCGTCTTACTGGAAGGTACTCTCCGCCGTTCACCATATTAAATATTATTTTGAATGGTATGTTCAAATGTTCAAATATTTGTTAAGCTTATGGGACTTAACTACGGGGTCATCAGTCCCTAAACTTACAAGCTACTTATGAACTACTTACGAACTAGGACGGCACAAATATCCATGCCCGAGGGGGGACTCGAACCCCCGACCGTAGTGGCCGTGCTGACTGTGACTGGAGCGCCTCAATCACCTCGGCCACCGCGGACGGCGAATGGTATGTGTGCAAAATTTCATCAAGGTCGGAATAATAAGGTACCAGTGTACCAGTTATCGCATCGTAAGAGCATCCACTTTAAATACCACGTGTAAATCCTACTAAATTCTGAAATATAGGTTGTGACTTATTGTGACATTCCACATAAATCCATCTGGTTTTGTTTGGATATGCGCAAGTCCTTTTAATATTAATCACTTCAATATCAATGATGCAATTTATATGATGCACCTTTCCTACCAGTGAACGCCGCAACAAAGCTTGCCGAGATATTTGTATCGGCGCTCAATCGTATTATTTGTCGCCAATGGAACGTAAATTTTTATTTACAGATGACGGATCTATTTAGCAATTTTAAATCCGTTAGTGCATCTCCTCCACAACCCTCTATCTGCCCACCTGCATCTCCCTGTCCATTTCCTCCTCCTCCTCCCTCCCACTGTTCATCTCACCTGACTGTCACCGTGTCCCTCTCTCATTCTCCTCTCCCCTCTCTCTGTCCGTCACCTCTGTCCGTTACATGAGCCAGGTTCCATGGTGACTGGTCAAACGGTGTCAAAACGCAAGGTACCCTCCACCATGCAAAATTCACTGCCTTGCAGATTATAGAAATCTCCTTCATGAAAACATACATTTATGTTCTGACGTTCTACAGCTACATGTAATACTCTACAAACCACATTTAAGTGCCTGGAAAAGTGTTCACCGAACCAACTTTAAACTATTCATCTACTATTCCACTCTCGAATAGTGCGCTGGAAGATAACCATTGATACAACTAAGATGTGTTGTAACGTGCCCTCTGACATGCACCTACGGAGGCTTACGAAAGATAGCCCATGCATTAACTAGGGAATAAGCTACATCTGTTCCAAATTTCATTCATATCCGTCCAGCCAGTTCAGCGCGAAGGCGTAAGAAACGAATTAACTGAAACTTCCTGGCAGATTAAAATTGTGTGCCGGAACCGGGACTCGAACCTGGGACCTCTGCCTTTCGCGGGCAAGCGCTCTACCACTGAGCTACCCCGACACGACTCACGATGCCGCCCCACAACTTTACTTCCGCCAGTGCCTCGCCTCCTACTTTCCAAACTTCACAGAAGCTCTCCTGCAAACACGCAAGACTAGCACTCCTGGAAGAAAGGATATGGTGGAGACGTGGCTTAGCCACAGCCTAAGGGATGGTTCCAGAATGAAACTTCACTCTGCAGCGGAGTGTGCGCTGATATGAAACTTCCTGGCAGATTAAAATTGTGTGCCGGAACCGGGACTCGAACCTGGGACCTTTGCCTTTCGCGGGCAAGCGCTCTACCACTGAGCTACCCCGACACGACTTACGATGCCGCTCCACAACTTTACTTCCGCCAGTACCTCGCCTCGTACTTTCCAAACTTCACAGAAGCTCTCCTGCAAACACGCAAGACTAGCACTCCTGGAAGAAAGGATATGGTGGAGACATGGCTCAGTCCCGGTTCCGGCACACAATTTTAATCTGCCAGGAAGTTTCATATCAGCGCACACTCCGCTGCAGAGTGAAAGTTTCATTCTGGTAACATCCCTTAGGCTTTGGCTAAGCCATGTCTCCACCATATCCTTTCTTCCAGGAGTGCTAGTCTTGCGTGTTTGCAGGAGAGCTTCTGTGAAGTTTGGAAAGTAGGAGGCGAGGTACTGGCGGAAGTAAAGTTGTGGGGCGGCATCGTGAGTCGTGTCGGGGTAGCTCAGTGGTAGACCGCTTGCCCGCGAAAGGCAAAGGTCCCAGGTTCGAGTCCCGGTTCCGGCACACAATTTTAATCTGCCAGGAAGTTTCATATCAGCGCACACTCCGCTGCAGAGTGAAGTTTCATTCTGGAACCATCCCTTAGGCTGTGGCTAAGCCATGTCTCCACCATATCCTTTCTTCCAGGAGTGCTAGTCTTGCGTGTTTGCAGGAGAGCTTCTGTGAAGTTTGGAAAGTAGGAGGCGAGGTACTGGCGGAAGTAAAGTTGTGGGGCGGCATCGTGAGTCGTGTCGGGGTAGCTCAGTGGTAGAGCGCTTGCCCGCGAAAGGCAAAGGTCCCAGGTTCGAGTCCCGGTTCCGGCACACAATTTTAATCTGCCAGGAAGTTTCATATCAGCGCACACTCCGCTGCAGAGTGAAGTTTCATTCTGGAAACGAATTAACTAATTGTAAAGCACCTTACGCCATGCACCATACGAAGTTAATTTTCTATAACCTCCGCGCTAGTGTAAGCAATGAGTTGACAAAGTTTTATCGCAATTGGATGTACGGTATGGTCCTGTATAAAATACTAACATAACGATAAACATTAATTTTTATATATTAGACTTATGTGTTTATTTTCAAATTTGCATTAAAACTATTCGTTGGTAACAACAAATTCCTTCTGCTGGTGGTTTTCTCCCCAATGATCGGTACGCTTGGTATGCGTTAAAGCTGACAGCCAAAAACTGTCATTTAAAAATCTGAATGAAGTAGTTTTCCACTGAATTAAAAAGTTTCTAACTTTAAACTGCTTACATAAAATTCACATTGTGTGAACAATATTTATGTTTTGAATGTTTCTTTGATGATTATGAAGCTGAGCGAGCTGCTAGAATTTCCAGATATTTTATTTCATTCGAAATTTTGCGAAATCTGAAAATTAACTAATTAGTCACGTTAATTAATTGAAATTATTGACGTGACGTCACGAGAGCTGATTCCTGTGCACGTCGCTCTCGATTTCTTATGTAGTTTTAGGATTAATATAATTATGTTAACTGTTATTCGTGATAATATTGAATGTAGAGGTGTTCTAGTAGAGTATCGTCAGTCATTTTACAGTTTGTCGTCCCGTATTTGCTTTGAGTGGTGTTATTTGTGTCCGCGTGTGCGCCGGCATCGACGTCTTAGTGCTTTGTTTACATCTGGTGGCGAGTGGTTCCAGCCGTAGCGGTCTCCGAAAGCTAAGTTCCAATAAGTGTTTGTAGTTAAATTATTAACGTTAGTAGATTTCAAAGGTTTTAGCACGCTAGTTATTTATTAAATTTAGTACTTTTCAACCGGTGCCTTCTTGCTGTTTTTATTGCTGTTGGGAAACTTTCCGTTGCGGAATTTGATAACTCTTGTGCTGTTACTGTGTTTAGTTAGTTTAATAGTGACGCTTGAATTTGTACTTCCTTATACAAGCAACAGTGTAAAGTTTTGTGGTGGTGTTATTTGCTCCTTTATGTAGCATTAGTTGTTGTTGTAGTTACTTGATTTTTAGAGACTGAGATTTGTTGACGGCTGTAGTTAAGGGACTCGTTCTTTTGTAGAAACATAACTTACGTAACGTAGACATCTAGATTTTTTTTTCAACAAATAATTGTAAAATTTTACCGTGATTGAAAAGTTTGGGCTCTAACGTAGGGTCGTGCGTAGTGGGATGCAGTGTGGGATTTGTAGTATTTTCATGGGCTCATCTGTACGTACACGAGGATGCCGCCCGTCAGCTTTGACCCGTGACGTCATCGCAGCACGGTAGTTTTGAGGTGCGTGCGTGTTTGTAGAAGGCGTGAGTGATTAGGTGATGGTTAAAGACGATAGTTTTATTTTATTTTTTTATTTTTATTTTTATTTATTTATTTATTTTTTTTTTACAAAAAAGAGTTTAATATTTTGTATTTAAAAAGTGATCCGTAGCTTCTCTCTGATGGTTAGGTGTAGGGTAACCGACAGATTGTATCATATGTGACCGTCGAAGGCGTGAATGTTTTGGCTAAGACCTGTGATATATTTTACATTCTGTTATCTATAATAACTACAGATTATTTGTATCTACAATACAGAAGTATTAAGATATCCCGCATACTGGTTTTCCGATATCTTGATGACGTCATGGGTCAAAGCAGAAGGGTGGTATCCCAGTCTACAGTTATGCTTTTCATTTGGGGGCGGGTGCAATGGGGAAGCCAGTGGGCATTGTTGTGCGGTTCTCTCTTGTAATTGCAGCATTTTCAGCAGGTATACGATAATAGAGGAGCAGGGGCGTTTGATCTGCACCCTTCATGTGAAGTTGAGAAACGCTGAAGAGGAACTAGGTAGGCTGAGGAGGGAGGAGGGGACGGGGGGATGGGGAATGGGCTCTGACAGTTTGCAAGAAGGTAGCTAGGAGGAGGTATTCAGATAGCTTCACGTTGCAAGTTGAAAATAGGTTTGACCAACTGTCAGAGTGGAGTGGAGCTGAATCTCCTGTAGCTGTAGGTGTAAGAAGTACGCAGCAGACCTCAGCTGTTAGGAAGCCGAAATCTGTAGAGAGGTCTCTTAGGAAGAAGAATGTTCTGCTGTTAGGCAGTTCTCATGGCAGAGGTGTTGGCCAACAGTTGCAGGAAGTACTTGGGAGTGAGTACCAGATCACCTGCATAGTGAAGCCTAGTGCAGGGTTAGCTCAGGTTACTTGTAACATAGGGGACTTGAGTAGGAATTTCTCAAAAGAGGATCAGGTAGTTATAGTGGGTGGTGCCAGGAATAGTCTTGATAGGGACGGGAGTATGGTATAGGTGGTGATCTTGAAAGGATAGCAACTCAAAGTGATGACACGAATGTGCATTTCGTGCAGCTGTTTCAGCGCCATGATATGCCTCATCTTAAAACAGCTATCAGGCGTGTTAACATGGGGCTTGAGGAGTCGCTGATGACGGAGGGCATGGATCACATTGCAGTGGTGCCAGTTGAGACTATCAAGAGGTCGGATTTCACTAGGCACGGTCTGCATTTCAATAGGTATGGGAAGGGGAGGTTGGCAAAGCTAATAGGTGACAGTGTAGTAGGGGGTGGGGGTGTCACTCATGGAAAAATTCCTGTAGTAGTTGGGATTAGGGCTGCACCTTTTTTAGACTGTATATTCAAGATTAATTGATCATTTCAGTTCACATAATTTTTGTGAAACGTACAATTTGGTTTTAGAAGTGGTTTAATGACTTAAAATGCTATATTTTCGTTACTCTCTGAGGTAATTGATGGGTTAAATAAAAGGCTACGGACGTTAGGCGTCTTCTTTGATCCAACAAAGGCGTTTTATTGTGTTGATCACAAAATATTGTTGCAGACGTTGGAACACTATGGAATGCGAGGATTAGCTCACAACTGGTTCACCTCTTGCTTTAATAATAGACAACACTAGGTAATGCTTCAGCAGTGTTGAAAATGGCTATGATGTACAATCGCAACGGGGCACAGTGAAGTGTCGGGTGCTCCAGGGTTCTGTTTTGGGACCATTGTTGTTTTTTATTCAAATGACTGATGTGCCTTTGAGTATAACAGGTGATTGTAAAATATTTTTGTTTGCTGCTGATACCAGCTTGGTAGTGATGGATGTTGTTCGTAATATTGACACAGTATCAAATAATGCAGTTCACGAGATAGGTTTGATGTTAAATCACAGTAAAACTCAGTTTTTACAATTTCTAATACACAATTTGACGAAAGCTGACATTTTGATTACACATAATGGACATATGATAAGTGACACTGAACAGTTCAAATTTCTAGGTGTTCAGATAGACAGTAATCTGTCGACGTACGGCGTTATTTTTTGGAGTAACTCGACTGAAAGAAAATGGCGGTTCAGAAATATGTGGTGTAAGTTCACGAACATCATGTCGACAACTTTTCAGTAGTCTCAGAATTTTGACACTATCGTCACAATACTTTTTTTTCTTTAATGTTGTTTGTTGATAATATCAACTTATTCCCACGAGCTAGTAGCTTTCACTCGGTGAATACTAGACAGAAGTCGAATCTACATTTGCATCACACCACCTTGACACCTGCGCAGAAGGTGTACAGTATTCTGCACCACCCATTTTCAATAACCTGCCACAAGAACTAAAGAATCTTAGCACTAACCCACATACTTTCAAATCTAAATTGAAAAGTTACCTCATGGCTCACTTCTTTTTTATTCTGTCGAGGAGCTCCTAGAAAAGTTAAACAATTAAGCTAATTAATTTTTGTCCTTTATTGATTCTTTTCAATTTGTCTTAAGTTTGTCGTGTGCATAGGAGTACTTAAAATTTTCTATTACCATTGTTGTGTTAAACCTCATGTTTTGACTTTTTCCATTTGTATTAATACTGTACTGATAAACTAAATTGATCCATCATATTTTAAAATATTATCAGGATCGGAATACAACTGTAGAATCTGACGAAGTCCATATGTAAAGTATCCTCCGTCATGCACCACCCGAATTTTATGTGACAGTGACCTTTTGTTTTGAAGGTCAAGTGTCCAACAGTATTTTTCTCCTGTTCAGACAGACATTTACGTTACATTTGCTACACATAAACACTGTCCACCCTGTACAGTTTGGTTTTTCACATCTTTGCCTTGTTCCTGTAACTTGAGGTGAATGACCTACTGCATCAATGCTGATAGGTAGACATGTATAACATAGTGCCAAACAACTGCTAAAGTTCCTCTTTCGGTTGTAGTATAGGCTTCTTTACATTATTCTGTACAGAAAATAAATTACACTAATAAAGAAAGTGCTATGATAGCGAGACATCAAAATACTCTCTAAAATAATCAATTCGTGCTTTCAGATCTTTGTCACCGGGGGGAAGCCGCTCGCCGCGGTGAAGTAGCCGAGCGGTCTAAAGCGTCTCGCTGCGAGCACGCGGTTGTTCGCCGTGGAGGTTCGAGTCCTCCCTGGGGCATGGGTGTGTGTGTTTTCCTTAGGGTAGTTTACCTAGGTTTAAGTAGTTTTTAAGCTGCGGACTGATGACCACGCAGTTTGGTCCGATAGATTTACAGACAATTGAACTAACTTTGAATTTTGACAAGCCGCTCCAAGCAGGGACACGTTTTGCACTACACTCAGCTTGAAAAGTCTTCCATATAACAGATCTGTTGACTGTAGTGTTGGCACCGGATACACAGTGAGCCGTTGTATGATCTTGACTGATTCTTTCAGCGTCACTTTCATGACCAACACCTGAAGCAACAAAAATTTACGAAGAAGCGTAATCAGGTAAATAGCAGAGGAGAAAGGTTCTCGATTTTTTGTGGGTACCTGAGTTTTCTGATCTCTCATCTGTAGAGATCCCAACCAGCTGGCTCGGAATCGAAATCACTTTCTTCACTGTCACTTAGGCAACAGTCGTCACTCTGCAGGTGGTGCACGTGCTACGAAAGACCCTTTAGCTTATCGTGGGGGGATAAAGCCTCTTTGGAACCATCGCTAATAAAATGAAAGCGCTGAAGAATTAGCAGTTCAATAGAATTTTCACGTCGCAATGAAGATAAATGTACTTGGTCAAAACACTGGTGATGTGAAATGATTATTTAAAATTAATAAAACTACATAGCTATACATAGACAATGAACATAATTTGCAACTGAAAGAGTCTGGTTGTGTACATTGAAAGAACTATCCATTTACTCTTTACTGGTTACACGCACACACAAAAGAACGCAAATGTCCGATGATGCATATTTTACGAAGCGTATTTTGCAATTTACTTATACTTTCAACACCATTATCACATCAAAATGTGTTTTACGTAACGCCGCAGATACTATAATATACATAAATAATTTTCAGAACCGAACTTAACTCTTTATTCTGCCGTAATTCTCCAAACAAAGACGATAACTTCATAAGTGTGTCTCGTGAACAAATGCGCGAACATATAACAGCTGTAGCAGTCCCTGCTCCACCCAGAGAGGTGGCAACACCTGTTGAAAACGTTATCAGCTTCGTGTAGATTCGCCATCAGAACTGGTGTTCAAAAAATTTATCCTTCCATTTATAAGCATCACAACGGTACGGTGGGAATTCGCGATATTGGTCATTAAGGGGTTAATGGTGCCTATGACCATCGCGGTAGTGCAAGCAAATATGCTGACAGTTTCATCACCTTCGGTTGAACTGTACAGCCGCGAATGAAAATACGAGCAAACAACTATTCAGTTTTATATATTAATATGTAAAGGTTTCTTCCTGACTCTGGTTGTAATGTTTAGTGATGTGGAAACGGACGACAACCGACAATGTTGTCCTCACAGATGCTGGGCCGGCTGAAGCGGCTGTTGTGCAGGCGGGCCGCAGGGCAGCGCAGCAGCCAAGAGGCGCAGCCGGCGCTGGACCTGGAGCTGGACATAGAGGTGCAGGTGGAGGCCGAGGCCGCGCCCGTGGCAGCCTGTCTGCAGGTAGGTCCACTGTAGGTGCCACGGCAGTGCCTCCAGTGGTGTTGTCTGCTGCTTACAAACACTGCACACAGTTCTCTAATGCTGATACTGATAAACATACATTATTTAAACGAATGGTTTAACATATGACAGTGTTATATTTTTCACACTTTGAATGACAATGTGTTCTTTTGATGACTTAGTGGAAATGTCTCGAAAAGAACAGCAAAGAAGTTATCAGAGTTTCAAATAAAGAAATTCCATTTTTACAGAAGACTTTCTTAACGTGTATTACTAGGAGTTAATTCTGTGCGATATGTGGTAGTATTTCAGGGTTTTACTAGTAACATTAAAATATTTCAGTTACTTTTCGCCGTGAATGTTATACTGTTTGAGACAAGGTTTACTTCGTTGTTTCTTTGGGTCTGCTGTCGGATCTAGATTTTCTGACACTGCATTCTATTACCCTTGTGTTAGTCTTTTTAATGTTCATATTACACCCCCCCCCCCAAGGGGCCCACAGCTCTTTTGTGGGTACGTGTGTGGCGTGCACGGGGCCCCGAGCAGAAGCGACCTTTCTTCTGTCCCAGGCCGCTTCCCTCCTCCTCCCCCCCCCTGGTTTGTGCCTTCGCCCCCGGAGACGGGCGTTTTCAGTCAGTCCAAGTTTTCTTTTTTCGTTTCCTCTGACCTCCTCTTTTCTCGGTCCTCTTCATTTCCTGATCTTTAGCCTTCCCCCCTTTCTCCTTGTCCTCGACCCGCTCTTTTAATCTCCGCCTCGGCGTCTGAGATTCTCCCTCCTTCATCCCTTTCTCTCCTTCCTCTCTTTTTTCTCCCTGTGCGTGTCTGAAGGTCAACCCACGCTCTGCGTAGCCGGTGACGGGGTGAGTCGTAACTCCCCGCCCCGGGTAGACATGTAGGGCACGTACGTTACCTCCCCGGTAAAGGCCAGGCCCAGGGAGGGTTGATTATCCGAGCTGGTACTTTCCGAACATGCCGATTGGTCCCTCCGTCCGTTGTCGGGAAGTGTGACCTGAGGTGCGAACAGTCACCTAAGGCGGGTGCGCCCTCAGAGAGGTTCCCCACAAGGAAGGAGCGCGCCATCGGAAACGCCGGTAATCATGGGGGACACCTCCGCTATGAAACCTTCCAAATCTTCTATAACCTTGACCCATAAGCGGAAACATGATGATTCTCAGCAACAGAAAGTCTTTCCTAACATTCCTAAGTTCCTGGTGGTATCGCGTACTGACTATCAGGAATTTTCTGCTGTAAATCCGTTTATCATTCAGAAGGGTGTCGATGAGATCGCAGGTCCCTTGAAGACCTGCTCCAGACAGCGCAATGGGACCTTGTTGCTTGAGATTGAGAATGCGTTGCAGGCACAAAAATTACTTTGGGCTACACTTGTGCATACTTTCCCATTAAAAGTGGAGGCTCTCCGCACCCTCAACTCTTCGCGGCCCCCCAGGGGGCCCACAGTTCTTTTGTGGGTACGTGTGTGGCGCGCACGGGGCCCCGAGCCGGAGCAGCCTTTCTTCTGCCCCAGGCTGCTTCACTGTCCCTCCCGGTTTATGCCTTCGCCCGGAGACGGGCATATTTCGTGAGCTACTGTGGTTCTTGTTGTGGTTCTTCTTCCTTCGTTCCTTCCCTTCTTACCCTTTGTTTTCTGTCTTTCTCTCCTTGTACTCTCCTGGCTTTCTTCTCCTCATTAGTCTCCGCTTCGGCGTTTGAGACACTTCTTCCTTCTTTCTCTTCATTTCCTATCCTCTTCTTCTTTCCTCCCTGTGCGTGTCTGAAGGCCGACCCACGCATTATCGTGCGTAGCAGGTGACGGGGTAACGCGTAATTCCCCGCCCCGGGTAGACAAGTAGGGCACGTACGTACCCCCTGGTAAAGGCCAGGCCCAGGGAGGGGTGATTACCCGAGCTGGTACCTTCCGAACGTGCCGATTGGTCCCTCCGTCAGTTCTCGGGAGGTGTGACCTGAGGTGTGAACAATCACCTAAGGCGGGTAAGCCCTCGGAGAGGGCCCCCACTAGGAAGGAGCGCGCCATCGGAGACGCCGGTAATCACGGGGGACACTTCCGCGATGACTTCCTTATCTTCTTTCGTGACGTTGACTCACAAACGTAAGTTAGACTCGCCTCAGCCTAAAAAGACTCTGCCTAATGTGCCTAAATTTCTGGTTGTCTCTCGCACCGACGGAAAGGATTTCAATTCTGTCAATCCTTTCGTTATACAGAAAGGTGTAGATGCAATTGCTGGCCCTGTTAAAACCTGTTCACGTCAGCGCAATGGCACATTGTTGCTGGAAGTGGACAGTGCCTTCCAAGCCCAAAAACTTATACGTACTACGTTGTTGCACACGTTTCCCGTTAAGGTAGAAGCACACCGCACACTCAACTCGTCAAGGGGGGTAGTTTTTACGAGATCCCTTGACGGGCTGTCTGATGAAGACATCCAATCGTATATGTCCGATCAGGGTGTGACAGCCGTCCACAGGGTGATGAAAAAGGTCGATACCCAATTGACACCGACTCGTACTGTGTTTTTGACGTTCGACAGAGTTGACCTCCCGTCGAAGGTCAAAGCAGGGTATGAAGTCATCTCTGTCCGACCTTATGTGCCTAACCCAACGCGCTGTTTTCAATGCCACAGGTACAATCATACCCGTGAACATTGCCCAAATGCAGCAAAGTGTGTCACTTGTGGTAGGGACGCCCATGAGGGGGATTGCCCACCTCCGTCCCCTCACTGCCTAAACTGCAACGGTGACCATGCGGCTTCCTCTCGCGACCCCCCCAGGGGGCCCACAGTTCTTTTGTGGGTACGTGTGTGGCGCGCACGGGGCCCCGAGCCGGAGCAGCCTTTCTTCTGCCCCAGGCTGCTTCACTGTCCCTCCCGGTTTATGCCTTCGCCCGGAGACGGGCATATTTCGTGAGCTACTGTGGTTCTTGTTGTGGTTCTTCTTCCTTCGTTCCTTCCCTTCTTACCCTTTGTTTTCTGTCTTTCTCTCCTTGTACTCTCCTGGCTTTCTTCTCCTCATTAGTCTCCGCTTCGGCGTTTGAGACACTTCTTCCTTCTTTCTCTTCATTTCCTATCCTCTTCTTCTTTCCTCCCTGTGCGTGTCTGAAGGCCGACCCACGCATTATCGTGCGTAGCAGGTGACGGGGTAACGCGTAATTCCCCGCCCCGGGTAGACAAGTAGGGCACGTACGTACCCCCTGGTAAAGGCCAGGCCCAGGGAGGGGTGATTACCCGAGCTGGTACCTTCCGAACGTGCCGATTGGTCCCTCCGTCAGTTCTCGGGAGGTGTGACCTGAGGTGTGAACAATCACCTAAGGCGGGTAAGCCCTCGGAGAGGGCCCCCACTAGGAAGGAGCGCGCCATCGGAGACGCCGGTAATCACGGGGGACACTTCCGCGATGACTTCCTTATCTTCTTTCGTGACGTTGACTCACAAACGTAAGTTAGACTCGCCTCAGCCTAAAAAGACTCTGCCTAATGTGCCTAAATTTCTGGTTGTCTCTCGCACCGACGGAAAGGATTTCAATTCTGTCAATCCTTTCGTTATACAGAAAGGTGTAGATGCAATTGCTGGCCCTGTTAAAACCTGTTCACGTCAGCGCAATGGCACATTGTTGCTGGAAGTGGACAGTGCCTTCCAAGCCCAAAAACTTATACGTACTACGTTGTTGCACACGTTTCCCGTTAAGGTAGAAGCACACCGCACACTCAACTCGTCAAGGGGGGTAGTTTTTACGAGATCCCTTGACGGGCTGTCTGATGAAGACATCCAATCGTATATGTCCGATCAGGGTGTGACAGCCGTCCACAGGGTGATGAAAAAGGTCGATACCCAATTGACACCGACTCGTACTGTGTTTTTGACGTTCGACAGAGTTGACCTCCCGTCGAAGGTCAAAGCAGGGTATGAAGTCATCTCTGTCCGACCTTATGTGCCTAACCCAACGCGCTGTTTTCAATGCCACAGGTACAATCATACCCGTGAACATTGCCCAAATGCAGCAAAGTGTGTCACTTGTGGTAGGGACGCCCATGAGGGGGATTGCCCACCTCCGTCCCCTCACTGCCTAAACTGCAACGGTGACCATGCGGCTTCCTCTCGCGACTGTCCTGTATACAAGGATGAGAAGGTAATCCAGCAAATCCGGGTTACGGAGAAGGTATCAACATCTGCCGCTCGTAAGTTGTTGGCGAGTCGAAAGCCCACTGTCCTCCCAGCGGGTACATACAGTAAGGTACTCACCTCACCTCGACCTACCAAAGATTCCAGTACCCAGACATGTGATTTCACTTTCGCTGACACAGTTGTGCGATCCGCCAGCCCGAAGATTGCCCGTTCCACGTCCCCGCTTCCTCCTGCTGCTTCTAAGGTACAGTCTTCGTCAACATCTAGTAAACCGCGGGCACCTAAACAAGATGCCCGGACCTTGAAAAAGGAACCCGTCCGCGAGGATTTTCTGCGTTCTCAGGCTTCCCAACCGTCAACTGCCTCTTCCCGCCGTCACTCTTCCAGAAGAGCTGACAAGAAAAAGAGTTCCTCTCCTTCCCCGCCGAGGCGTGACCCATCTGTCGCGCCGTCCAACAGTTGCCGGCCTCGGCCGTCTTCTGTTTCACCGGGACGCTCCGTTTGCCGGGCGCCCGGCCCTTTACCGGCGGTGGAAACTGCCCCTCCTGATCAACTCAGGGAGGTGGCAGGCGCGTCGGTCGAACCTATGGACCACGACCCTTTGCCCCTGGACAGCGATAGCAGTGCTCCCTCGAAATCCGGTCCTCAGCGGCCGTCGAGGTGACCCCGCTCGCTACTTGGTTTTTATCCTTATTTCTTCTCTCATTTTTATCATGGCGCTCCTTCAATGGAACATTCGCGGCATTCGTTCTAATCGGGAGGAGTTAAAATTACTCCTTCGATTGCACTGCCCGCTTCTAGTCTGCCTCCAGGAAACTAAGTTGCGTCCACGTGATCGTGCAGACTTTCCACACTACACCTCTGTGCGGTTCGACCTGCCACCTGTGGAAGGTGTCCCAGCCCATGGAGGGGTTCTGATGCTCCTTCGAGACGACGTCTATTTCCATCCCATTTCCTTGCACACTCACCTACAGGCAGTTGCCGTCCGCATCACCTTATCCACATTTACCTTCTCCCTCTGTAATATATATTCGCCATCGTCATCTGCCCTTACTAGGGCAGATTTGCTAAACCTTGTTGACCAGCTCCCTTCACCTTTCGTGTTGGTAGGCGACTTTAATGCCCACCACCCCCTATGGGGCTCTCCGGCACCTTGTCCGAGAGGCTCCCTTTTGGTGGACATTCTCCACCACCTCGATCTTGTCTGCCTCAACACCGGTGCACCGACCTTCCTTTCTGACACAACACACACTTATTCCCATATAGACCTCGCAATATGCACTCCTCAGCTTGCCGGTCGGTTTGAGTGGTATGCACTTTCTGACACGTACTCGAGTGACCATTTCCCTTGTATCATCCACTTCCTACATCATTCCCCATCTCCACGTCCCACCAGTTGGAACATTTCTAAAGCCGACTGGGGGCTTTATTCTTCCATGGCTGTTTTTCACAATCAGAATTTTCCCAACTGTGACAGTCAGGTCGAATACCTCACAGAGGTTATCCTCACTGCTGCTGAACGTTCCATACCTCGTACATCCTCTTCTCCACGTCGTGTCCAGGTCCCTTGGTGGACTGCAGCCTGCCGCGACGCGCTTCGAGCCCGGCGCCGTGCTTTACGCACCTTCCGCCGCCACCCAACTTTGGAGAATTGCATCAATTACAAACGTATGAGAGCGCAGTGTCGTCGTATCATAAACGACAGCAAGAAAGCTTGCTGGACAGCTTTTACTAGTTCTTTTAACCGTTTTACTCCCTCCACGGTTGTCTGGGGTGGCCTACGCCGTTTGTCCGGCATCAAGGTCCACTCCCCGATTCCTGGCCTGACCGTGGAGAACGCGGTCCTCGTGGACCCAGCTGATGTTTCAAACGCATTGGGTCGTTTCTTTGCGGAGGTTTCGAGCTCTGCCCATTACCACCCTGCCTTTCTCCCTCGCAAACAGGTAGAGGAGGCACGGCCGCCTTCTTTCCGTTCTTTTAATCGGGAAAATTATAACGTCGCCTTCACCATGCAGGAGCTAGATCGTGCTCTCGCCCTGTCCCGGTCTTCTGCTCCCGGGCCCGATTCCATTCACATTGAAATGCTGAAGAACCTCTCTCCTGCGAGCAAGTGCTTTCTTCTTAGTACCTACAATCGCATATGGACTGAAGGTCATGTTCCCACAAGTTGGCGTGAAGCCATTGTTGTCCCCATCCCCAAACCAGGGAAGGACAAACACCTTCCTTCCAGTTATCGTCCTATTTCTCTGACGAGCTGCGTCTGTAAGGTGATGGAACGCATGGTTAACGCTCGGTTGGTCTGGCTCCTCGAATCTCGCCGCCTTCTGACTAATATCCAATGCGGTTTTCGTCGACACCGCTCTGCTGCTGACCACCTCGTTACGTTGTCGACCTTCATTATGAACAACTTTCTGAAGAAGCGTCAAACAGTAGCCGTGTTCTTCGACTTGGAGAAGGCATACGATACCTGTTGGAGAGCGGGCATTCTCCGCACGTTGCACACATGGGGCCTTCGGGGCCGCCTTCCTCTTTTCATTCAAGCGTTTTTGGCGGATCGCAAGTTCCGGGTGCGGGTGGGCTCTGTTTTGTCAGATACCTTTTGCCAGGAGAATGGGGTACCACAGGGCTCCGTCTTGAGTGTGGCGCTCTTTGCCATTGCAATCAATCCGATCGTAGATTGCCTTTCAGCCGACGTCTCCGGATCTCTTTTTGTTGACGATTTCGCAATTTATTGTAGCGCCCAGCGGACGTGTCTCTTGGAGCGTTCTCTCCAACGCTGTCTTGACCGTCTGTATTCCTGGAGCATCGCAAACGGCTTCCGATTCTCCACTGAGAAAACTGTGTGTATCAATTTCTGGAGATACAAGGAATTTCTTCCACCTTCTCTACGTCTCGGCCCTGTTGCTCTCCCTTTCGTGGAGACTACAAAATTCTTGGGACTCATGTTGGATCGGAAACTTTGCTGGTCCACACACGTGTCCTACCTGGCTGCCCGTTGTGCCCGATCCCTTAACGTTCTTCGTGTCCTCAGTGGCACGTCATGGGGAGCGGATCGTACCGTCCTGCTTCACCTTTACCAGGCCATTGTTCAGTCGAAGCTCGACTATGGAAGCCTTGTATACTCTTCAGCACGGCCGTCTATTCTCCGCCGTCTCAATTCTATCCACCATCGTGGATTACGTTTGGCGACCGGTGCATTTTATACCAGCCCTGTTGAAAGTCTGTATGCCGAGGCTGCTGTATTACCCTTGACCAATCGACGTGACATACTCTTGTGTCGGTACGCATGCCGCCTACGGTCGATGCCCAACCATCCATCTTACAGATTATTTTTTGACGACTCACTCGATCGCCAATATCAGTTGTCTGCGATTGCCTTGCTTCCACCGGGAGTTCGGTTTCGCCGCCTGCTACAGCGGCTCGATTTTACCCTTCCTTCCACCCTTCGGTTGAGCGAAAGCCCATTGCCACCGTGGCATCAGGCCCAGGTTCACACACACCTCGAACTTAGTTCGCTCCCCAAGGAGAGCACTCCGGATTTGGTATTCCGCTCGAGGCTTGTCGAACTCCGTTCGCGGTTCGATTATGCCGTATTTATTTACACTGATGGTTCCAAGAGCACTGCCGGTGTCGGATCTGCCTTCGTCGTCGGTGACAACCGTTTCCAATACAAGCTCCCTGACCGGTGCTCAAACTTCACGGCTGAGCTTTTCGCCCTCCACCAGGCCGTTTTGTATACCTGCCGCCACCGCCAACCTTTCTATGCCATATGTTCTGACTCCCTTAGTGCCCTGCAGAGTCTTAAGGACCCTTTCTCGAACCATCCTCTCGTGTATCGGATCCAACGCTCCCTCCAGTTGCTGGCTGATGACAGCTGTCACGTTTCTTTCCTGTGGGTTCCTGGCCATGTGGGTGTGCCCGGGAATGAGGCCGCCGACACAGCAGCCAAGGCAGCAGCTCTTTTGCCTCGCATGGCTACCTTTTGCGTCCCATCGGACGATGTTCAACGGGCTCTTCGCCGGAGTATCGTGTCGCAATGGCACAGTGTGTGGCTTTCACTGTACAATAATAAATTGCGAACTGTCAAACCGATCCCGACCGCTTGGAGGACATCCTCACGCCCCTCTCGGCGGGAGGAGGTCATCCTGGCTCGGTTGCGGATCGGTCATTGCCGTTTCAGCCACCGTCACTTGCTGTCCGCCGAACCTGCACCGCTATGCTCCTGCGGTGAACTGTTGACAGTGCGACATGTTTTACTGACTTGTGTTAATTTTAATCACCTCCGTGTAGCCCTTCACTTTCCGTCTACTCTGGAGGAAATTTTAGCTGATGACACACGAGCAGCTGCTCGAGTTTTGCGTTTTATCAACTTGGCCAACCTATCCAAGGATATTTAACCCTTTTAATTGTCTTTTATCTTTCGTTTTTAGCCTCTTGCTGATGTTCTGACAGTCACCATTTTTTTTTTTTTTTAGATCATAGCGATTCAATGTTCTTAGCTGGGCGCTAATGACCATAGAAGTTGTGCGCCCTAAAACCACAAAAAAAAAAAAAAAAAAAAAAAAAAATCCTCTCGCGACTGTCCTGTATACAAGGATGAGAAGGTAATCCAGCAAATCCGGGTTACGGAGAAGGTATCAACATCTGCCGCTCGTAAGTTGTTGGCGAGTCGAAAGCCCACTGTCCTCCCAGCGGGTACATACAGTAAGGTACTCACCTCACCTCGACCTACCAAAGATTCCAGTACCCAGACATGTGATTTCACTTTCGCTGACACAGTTGTGCGATCCGCCAGCCCGAAGATTGCCCGTTCCACGTCCCCGCTTCCTCCTGCTGCTTCTAAGGTACAGTCTTCGTCAACATCTAGTAAACCGCGGGCACCTAAACAAGATGCCCGGACCTTGAAAAAGGAACCCGTCCGCGAGGATTTTCTGCGTTCTCAGGCTTCCCAACCGTCAACTGCCTCTTCCCGCCGTCACTCTTCCAGAAGAGCTGACAAGAAAAAGAGTTCCTCTCCTTCCCCGCCGAGGCGTGACCCATCTGTCGCGCCGTCCAACAGTTGCCGGCCTCGGCCGTCTTCTGTTTCACCGGGACGCTCCGTTTGCCGGGCGCCCGGCCCTTTACCGGCGGTGGAAACTGCCCCTCCTGATCAACTCAGGGAGGTGGCAGGCGCGTCGGTCGAACCTATGGACCACGACCCTTTGCCCCTGGACAGCGATAGCAGTGCTCCCTCGAAATCCGGTCCTCAGCGGCCGTCGAGGTGACCCCGCTCGCTACTTGGTTTTTATCCTTATTTCTTCTCTCATTTTTATCATGGCGCTCCTTCAATGGAACATTCGCGGCATTCGTTCTAATCGGGAGGAGTTAAAATTACTCCTTCGATTGCACTGCCCGCTTCTAGTCTGCCTCCAGGAAACTAAGTTGCGTCCACGTGATCGTGCAGACTTTCCACACTACACCTCTGTGCGGTTCGACCTGCCACCTGTGGAAGGTGTCCCAGCCCATGGAGGGGTTCTGATGCTCCTTCGAGACGACGTCTATTTCCATCCCATTTCCTTGCACACTCACCTACAGGCAGTTGCCGTCCGCATCACCTTATCCACATTTACCTTCTCCCTCTGTAATATATATTCGCCATCGTCATCTGCCCTTACTAGGGCAGATTTGCTAAACCTTGTTGACCAGCTCCCTTCACCTTTCGTGTTGGTAGGCGACTTTAATGCCCACCACCCCCTATGGGGCTCTCCGGCACCTTGTCCGAGAGGCTCCCTTTTGGTGGACATTCTCCACCACCTCGATCTTGTCTGCCTCAACACCGGTGCACCGACCTTCCTTTCTGACACAACACACACTTATTCCCATATAGACCTCGCAATATGCACTCCTCAGCTTGCCGGTCGGTTTGAGTGGTATGCACTTTCTGACACGTACTCGAGTGACCATTTCCCTTGTATCATCCACTTCCTACATCATTCCCCATCTCCACGTCCCACCAGTTGGAACATTTCTAAAGCCGACTGGGGGCTTTATTCTTCCATGGCTGTTTTTCACAATCAGAATTTTCCCAACTGTGACAGTCAGGTCGAATACCTCACAGAGGTTATCCTCACTGCTGCTGAACGTTCCATACCTCGTACATCCTCTTCTCCACGTCGTGTCCAGGTCCCTTGGTGGACTGCAGCCTGCCGCGACGCGCTTCGAGCCCGGCGCCGTGCTTTACGCACCTTCCGCCGCCACCCAACTTTGGAGAATTGCATCAATTACAAACGTATGAGAGCGCAGTGTCGTCGTATCATAAACGACAGCAAGAAAGCTTGCTGGACAGCTTTTACTAGTTCTTTTAACCGTTTTACTCCCTCCACGGTTGTCTGGGGTGGCCTACGCCGTTTGTCCGGCATCAAGGTCCACTCCCCGATTCCTGGCCTGACCGTGGAGAACGCGGTCCTCGTGGACCCAGCTGATGTTTCAAACGCATTGGGTCGTTTCTTTGCGGAGGTTTCGAGCTCTGCCCATTACCACCC
The DNA here is from genome assembly GCA_026315105.1 of Locusta migratoria. Classification (NCBI taxonomy): domain Eukaryota; kingdom Metazoa; phylum Arthropoda; class Insecta; order Orthoptera; family Acrididae; genus Locusta; species Locusta migratoria. The sequence goes on from CM048747.1 coordinate 526,802,069, forward strand.
TGCCTTTCTCCCTCGCAAACAGGTAGAGGAGGCACGGCCGCCTTCTTTCCGTTCTTTTAATCGGGAAAATTATAACGTCGCCTTCACCATGCAGGAGCTAGATCGTGCTCTCGCCCTGTCCCGGTCTTCTGCTCCCGGGCCCGATTCCATTCACATTGAAATGCTGAAGAACCTCTCTCCTGCGAGCAAGTGCTTTCTTCTTAGTACCTACAATCGCATATGGACTGAAGGTCATGTTCCCACAAGTTGGCGTGAAGCCATTGTTGTCCCCATCCCCAAACCAGGGAAGGACAAACACCTTCCTTCCAGTTATCGTCCTATTTCTCTGACGAGCTGCGTCTGTAAGGTGATGGAACGCATGGTTAACGCTCGGTTGGTCTGGCTCCTCGAATCTCGCCGCCTTCTGACTAATATCCAATGCGGTTTTCGTCGACACCGCTCTGCTGCTGACCACCTCGTTACGTTGTCGACCTTCATTATGAACAACTTTCTGAAGAAGCGTCAAACAGTAGCCGTGTTCTTCGACTTGGAGAAGGCATACGATACCTGTTGGAGAGCGGGCATTCTCCGCACGTTGCACACATGGGGCCTTCGGGGCCGCCTTCCTCTTTTCATTCAAGCGTTTTTGGCGGATCGCAAGTTCCGGGTGCGGGTGGGCTCTGTTTTGTCAGATACCTTTTGCCAGGAGAATGGGGTACCACAGGGCTCCGTCTTGAGTGTGGCGCTCTTTGCCATTGCAATCAATCCGATCGTAGATTGCCTTTCAGCCGACGTCTCCGGATCTCTTTTTGTTGACGATTTCGCAATTTATTGTAGCGCCCAGCGGACGTGTCTCTTGGAGCGTTCTCTCCAACGCTGTCTTGACCGTCTGTATTCCTGGAGCATCGCAAACGGCTTCCGATTCTCCACTGAGAAAACTGTGTGTATCAATTTCTGGAGATACAAGGAATTTCTTCCACCTTCTCTACGTCTCGGCCCTGTTGCTCTCCCTTTCGTGGAGACTACAAAATTCTTGGGACTCATGTTGGATCGGAAACTTTGCTGGTCCACACACGTGTCCTACCTGGCTGCCCGTTGTGCCCGATCCCTTAACGTTCTTCGTGTCCTCAGTGGCACGTCATGGGGAGCGGATCGTACCGTCCTGCTTCACCTTTACCAGGCCATTGTTCAGTCGAAGCTCGACTATGGAAGCCTTGTATACTCTTCAGCACGGCCGTCTATTCTCCGCCGTCTCAATTCTATCCACCATCGTGGATTACGTTTGGCGACCGGTGCATTTTATACCAGCCCTGTTGAAAGTCTGTATGCCGAGGCTGCTGTATTACCCTTGACCAATCGACGTGACATACTCTTGTGTCGGTACGCATGCCGCCTACGGTCGATGCCCAACCATCCATCTTACAGATTATTTTTTGACGACTCACTCGATCGCCAATATCAGTTGTCTGCGATTGCCTTGCTTCCACCGGGAGTTCGGTTTCGCCGCCTGCTACAGCGGCTCGATTTTACCCTTCCTTCCACCCTTCGGTTGAGCGAAAGCCCATTGCCACCGTGGCATCAGGCCCAGGTTCACACACACCTCGAACTTCGTTCGCTCCCCAAGGAGAGCACTCCGGATTTGGTATTCCGCTCGAGGCTTGTCGAACTCCGTTCGCGGTTCGATTATGCCGTATTTATTTACACTGATGGTTCCAAGAGCACTGCCGGTGTCGGATCTGCCTTCGTCGTCGGTGACAACCGTTTCCAATACAAGCTCCCTGACCGGTGCTCAAACTTCACGGCTGAGCTTTTCGCCCTCCACCAGGCCGTTTTGTATACCTGCCGCCACCGCCAACCTTTCTATGCCATATGTTCTGACTCCCTTAGTGCCCTGCAGAGTCTTAAGGACCCTTTCTCGAACCATCCTCTCGTGTATCGGATCCAACGCTCCCTCCAGTTGCTGGCTGATGACAGCTGTCACGTTTCTTTCCTGTGGGTTCCTGGCCATGTGGGTGTGCCCGGGAATGAGGCCGCCGACACAGCAGCCAAGGCAGCAGCTCTTTTGCCTCGCATGGCTACCTTTTGCGTCCCATCGGACGATGTTCAACGGGCTCTTCGCCGGAGTATCGTGTCGCAATGGCACAGTGTGTGGCTTTCACTGTACAATAATAAATTGCGAACTGTCAAACCGATCCCGACCGCTTGGAGGACATCCTCACGCCCCTCTCGGCGGGAGGAGGTCATCCTGGCTCGGTTGCGGATCGGTCATTGCCGTTTCAGCCACCGTCACTTGCTGTCCGCCGAACCTGCACCGCTATGCTCCTGCGGTGAACTGTTGACAGTGCGACATGTTTTACTGACTTGTGTTAATTTTAATCACCTCCGTGTAGCCCTTCACTTTCCGTCTACTCTGGAGGAAATTTTAGCTGATGACACACGAGCAGCTGCTCGAGTTTTGCGTTTTATCAACTTGGCCAACCTATCCAAGGATATTTAACCCTTTTAATTGTCTTTTATCTTTCGTTTTTAGCCTCTTGCTGATGTTCTGACAGTCACCATTTTTTTTTTTTTTTTTTTTTAGATCATAGCGATTCAATGTTCTTAGCTGGGCGCTAATGACCATAGAAGTTGTGCGCCCTAAAACCACAAAAAAAAAAAAAAAAAAAAAAACTCTTCGCGGGGGGGTAGTCTTCACGAGATCCCTGGATGGGTTATCCGATGAGGATATGCTCAACTATATGTCCGATCAGGGAGTTACGGCTGTTCATCGCGCAATGAAAAAGGTTAACAATGATCTCGTGCCGATTCGTACTGTCTTCTTGACTTTCGACAGGGTTGACCTACCATCTAAGGTGAAAGCGGGCTATGAAGTCATCTCCGTTCGCCCGTATATACCCAATCCTACGCGCTGCTTCCATTGCCAGAGATATAACCATATCAGTAAATCTTGTCCTAATTCAGCCAAGTGCGCCACCTGTGGCAGGGACGCCCATGAGGATGAATGTCTACCTCCATCCCCTCACTGCATTAATTGCATGGGTGACCATGCTGCTTCTTCACGGGACTGTCCCGTTTATAAAGAAGAGCGGGTCATCCAGGAGATTCGCTTCAAGGAGAAGGTCTCAAACTATGCCGCTCGGAAGTTATTAGCGAGTAGAAAGCCCGCTGTACTCCCATCAGGTACTTACAGCCAGGTCCTCACCTCACCTCGACAGACTAAGGAGGTAGGCATTCAGACCTGCCATTTAACCTTCTGTGACACTGTTGTCAGGTCGGCTAGCCCGAAAATTGCTCGTTCCAATTCTCCGATCCCTTCTGCCCGTTCTACAGTACATTCGTCGGCCAGTTCCCACATCCCGGGCACCTAAATCCGCTGCACGAAGTTCAAAAAAAGAACCCGTTCGGGAAGACTTCCTCACGACTACGTCTTCTCCATGGTCAACCGCTTCCTCTGCCCGTCATGCCTCTAAGAAGGCTCACAAAAAGAATAGCCCCCCTCCTTCCCCGCCGCGGCGTGACACTTCGGGCACGCCGTCCAACAGTTGCCGGCCTCTGCTGTCTTCTGTTTCACCGGGACGCTCCGTCTGCCGGGCACCCGGCCCTTTACCGGCGGTGGAAGATGCCCCTCCTGATCAACTCAGGGAGGAGGCAGACGCATCGGTCGAACCTATGGAACACGACCCTTTGCCCCTAGATAGCGATAGCAGTGCTCCCTCGAAATCCGGTCCTCAGCGGCCGTCGAGGTGACCCCGCTTGCTTGTTCCTTTTTATCTTCTTTTCTTCTCTCATTTTTTATCATGGCGCTCCTTCAATGGAATATTGGCGGCATTCGTTTCAGTAGGGAAGAGTTAAAACTATTCCTTCGATTGCACTGCCCGCTTCTAGTCTGTCTCCAAGAAACTAAGTTACGTCCCAGTGATCGTGCAGACTTTCCCCACTACACCTCTGTGCGTTTCGATCTGCCACCTGTGGAAGGTACCCCAGCCCATGGAGGGGTTCTGATGCTCATTCGAGACGACGTCTATTACCATCCCATTTCATTGCATACTCACCTACAGGCAGTTGCCGTCCGCATCACTCTATCCAGCTTTTCCTTTTGCCTCTGAAATATCTATTCGCCATCGTCATCTGCCCTTACTAGGGCAGATGTGCTACACCTCGTTGACCAGCTCCCTTCACCTTTCGTGTGGGTAGGCGACTTTAATGCCCACCACCCCCTATGGCGCTCTCCAGCACCTTGTCCGAGAGGCTCCCTCTTAGTAGACCTTTTCTACCACCTCAATCTTGTTTGCCTCAACACCGGTGCACCGACCTTCCTTTCTGACGCATTCCCATATAGACCTTGCGATATGCACTCCTCAGCTTGCACGTCTGTTCGAGTGGTATGCACTTTCTGACACGTACTCGAGTGACCATTTCCCTTGTATCATCCACTTTCTGCATCATTCCCCATCTCCTCGTCCCACCAGTTGGAACATTTCTAAGGCCGACTGGGGGCTTTATTCTTCCATGGCTGTTTTTCACGATCAGAATTTTCCCAGCTGTGACAGTCAGGTCGAATACCTCACAGAGGTTATTCTCACAGCTTCAGAACATTTCATACCTCGTACATCCTCTTCTCCACGTCGTGTCCCGGTCCCTTGGTGGACTGCAGCCTGCCGCGACGCGCTTAGAGCCCGGCGCCGTGCTTTACGCACATTCCGCCGCCACCCAACTTTGGAGAATTGCATAAATTATAAACGAATGAGAGCGCAATGCCGTCGTATCATAAACGACAGCAAAAAAGGTTGCTGGACTGCTTTCACTAGTTCTTTTAACCGTTTTACTCCTTCCACGGTTGTCTGGGATGGCCTACGCCGTTTATCCGACATCAAGGTCCACTTCCCAATTCCTGACCTGACCGTGGAAAACGCAGTCCTCGTGGACCCCGCTGATGTTTCCAACGCATTGGGCCGTTTCTTTGCGGAGGTTTCGAGCTCTGCCCATTACCATGTTGGATCGGAAACTTTGCTGGTCCACAGACGTGTCCTACCTGGCTGCCCGTTGTGCCCGATCCCTTAATGTTCTTCGTGTCCTCGGTGGCACGTCATGGGGAGCGGATCGTACCGTCCTGCTTCACCTTTACCAGGCCATTGTTCAGTCGAAGCTCGACTACGGAAGCCTTGTACACTCTTCTGCACGGCCGTCGATTGTCCGCCGTCTCAACTCGATTCACCTTCGGGGATTACGTCTGGCGACCGGTGCATTTTATACCAGTCCTGTTGAAAGTCTGTATGCCGAGGCTGCAGTATTACCTTGACGACTCGGCGTGACATACTCTTGTGTCGGTATGCATGCCGCCTGCGATCGATGCCCAACCATCCATCTTACCGATTATTTTTTGACGACTCACTCGATCGCCAATGTCAGTTGTCTGCGATTGCCTTGCTTCCACCTGGAGTTCGGTTTCGCCGCCTGCTACAGCGGCTCGATTTTACCCTTCCTTCCACCTTTCGATTGAGAGAAAGCCCATTGCCACCGTGCATCAGGCCCAGGTACACACTCACCTTGAACTTAGTTAGCTCCCCAAGGAGAGCACTCCGGATTTGGTATACCGCTCGAGACTTGTCGAACTCTGTTCGCGGTTCGATAATGCCATATTTATTTACACTGATGGTTCCAAGAGCACTGCCGGTGTCGGATCTGCCTTCGTCGTCGGGGACAACCGTTTCCAATACAAGCTCCCTGACTGGTGCTCGAATTTCACGGCTGTGCTTTTTGCCCTCCACCAGGCTGTTTTGTATGCCTACCGCCACCGCCAACCTTTCTATGCCATATGTTAGGACTCCCTTAGTGTCCTGCAGAGTCTTAAGGACCCTTTCTCGAACCATCCTCTTGTGTATCGGATCCAACGCTCCCTCCAGTTGCTAGCAAATGACAGCTGTCACGTTTCTTTCCTGTGGGTCCCTGGCCACGTGGGTGTGTCCGGGAATGAGACTGCCGACATAGCAGCCAAGGCCGCAGCTCTTTTGCCTCGCATGGCTACTTTTTGCGTCCCATCGGACGATGTTCAACGGGCTCTTCGCCGGAATATTGTGTCGTCCTGGCACAGTGCGTGGTTCTCACTCCACGACAATAAATGGAGAACTGTAAAACCGATCCCGACCGCTTGGAGGACCTCCTCACGTCCCTCTCGGCGAGAGGAGGTCATCCTGGCCCGGTTGTGGATCGGTCACTGCCGTTTCAGCCACCGTCATTTGCTAACCGCCGACCTTGCACCGCTGTGCTCCTGCGGTGAATTGCTCACGGTGCGACATGTTTCACTGTCTTGTGTTAATTTTAATCATCCCGTGTAGCCCTTCACTTTCCGTCTACTCTGGAGGAACTTTTAGGCGATGACACGCGAGCAGCTACTCGAGTTTTGCGTTTTATCAACATGGCCAATCTATCAAAAGATATTTAACCGTTTTAATTGTTTTCATCCTTCGATTTTAGCCTTCTCTTGATACTCTATCTGGTAGTTACCAATTTTTTCGAGATGTAGCGAATCTCTGTTCTTATCTGGGCGCTAATGACGTTAGAAGTTGTGTGCCCTAAAACCACAAAAAAAAAAATTATACAATTTTTCCAAATGATTTTCATTGCGTTTAATTGCTCTTGCAGGTCCTTTGCGGTCTCTGACAGAATTACTATGTCATCATCAAATCCTTCAACTTTAATCTCTTTTCCAAATTCCACCTTGCATTCCTCCTCAGATATCTCACTGTACAGATAGAACAACATTGGGGAATGGACACAACCTTGTATTGGAACAGCCGATTCAATTCAAGATTAAAGTCATTTAACTTGATCATTTTAGATTTCGACCCTAGCCATTCCAATAAATTCGAAGTATAATTGAAGTGTCAGGTTTAAATTAAAGAAAAAATCTTTAAATGTTGCTTTCTAAGTTCTTCTGCAAGATAAGAGGAAACAATACTGTTCAAAAGTAGTTTAAAGTTCGAAGTTGGTATATTCTCTCATAGAATATTTCTTTTTCAAACAACCAAATCATGTTAAAAATCTGTCAAATGTTTTGTAAACCATAGATGTTGTTCGTTCAATCAATTGTAAAATACCTCGTTTCATAAAAAAATTGGAAGTCACTATATTCCAATTTATAAAACTGAATGAGTCCCTACAAACCTTTTAATAGCTGAAATAACTGGTTTTCACACACAGACACACCATCTTCTCTGGCCATGTGGCTGTCGACCCGTGACGGCTTCTGGCCAACTATATTATCTTAGGATTCAGTAAAGAAGATACTGTTCTCCTAGGTTGCACCGTTGTCACCACACATGACACATAAGAAACAACAAATATTTCTTTTAGGAATCATAACATTTTGAAAATAATATTATTTACAACATAAATAATCATGATTTTTTCTGTAAAACTGAGCTGACATAAGGCAGTAGCAGGGATAATATTTCGTCCCACTACACCCTGTCTTACTACTTACTCAACCACTGCATCCCTTTCGTGACTTTCTACTCGTAAGTGCTGCCTGGTTTTTGTACAAGCTGTGTTTTAATCTTACTACCTTCAGAATTTGAAAGAGTGCATTCCAGTCCATACTGTCGACAGCTTTTTCCAAATCTACATAAGCTAAGAATATGTGTTCGCCTTTCCTTAACCTGTCTTCTGAGATAAGTGGTAATGTATTGCCTCCCATGTTCCTAAATTTCTCCTATTTCGAAACTGATCTTCTCCAAGGGTGGATTACACCAGTATTTCCATTAATTTGTAAGGGAATCGTGTTAGTATTTTGCAACGTTAACTTATTAAATTGTCACACTTGTCTGTACTTGTTTTCTTTGAAATTACAATTATTGTACTGTCCTGATGTCTAAGGGTATTTCCCCCGTCTGATGCGTTTTGCACACAAGGTGGATCACTTTCTTGATGACTACCTCTCCTAACGATATCAACAGTTCAGAGAGAATCTCATATTTTCCGAGGACCTTGTATCGATTCAAATCTTTCAGTGGTCTGTCTTCTCGGTATCGCATCTCCTATCTAATCTTCATCTACTTCGTCTTCCTTTTCTGCAACATTGTTTCCACATTTGTTATTCTTAAAGCCCCTCTAAGTATTCGTTCTTTCAGCTTTCCCTTCTTTACTTAGTACTCCCTTCCCATCTCAACTCTTGATATTCACGAAGCTGATTTTCTTGTCTCCAAATGTCTAATTTATTTTTCTGTAGGCGGTATCTATCCTTGCCATAGTTATACACTGTTCTAAGGGCATGGAGTAGTCCTCTAGACATTCCTGTCTAGCCAGTCTGCACTTCCTGTCAGACTTATTTTTAGCCGTCTCTACTCCTTTTTGCCTGATTCATGTGCTGAATTTTTGTATTGTCTCCATTTATAAATTAAGTTCAATACCTCCTGCGTTAGGCACGGATTTATAATAGGCCGCCGGCCGCGGTGGCCGAGGTGACTGAGGCGCTCCAGTCACTGTCAGCACGGCCACTACGGTCGGGGGTTCGACTCCCCCCACGGCATGGATATTTGTGCCGTCCTAGTTCGTAAGTAGTTCATAAGTAGTTTGTAAGTTTAGGGTCTGATGACCCCGTAGTTAAGTCCCATAAGCTTAACAAACATTTGAACATTTTATAATAGGCCTTGACCTTGTGCCTATATGATCCTCTGCAGCCTTTACTACTCTGTAACTCACAGATTTACTTCTATTGTATTATTCCCCCCGTTACGGTCAAATCTTGCGCTAATGCTACGTCTGAAACTCTCAAAAACTTCTGGTTGTTTCAATTTATTCAGGTTCCCTGTCCTTACTGTTCGACCTTTCTGGAGCCTCGTAAGATTTAATCTACAGTTCATAAACAATAAGTTATGATAGGTCCACGTCTTCCCTAGGTGACTCATACAGTTTGAAACTTAGTTTTGAAATGTTTCTTACCATTATAAAGTCAATTTGGTACCTTCCGCTGTCTCTTGGTCTCTACTATGGATATAACCTTTCTTGCATGGTGCATAAACCAAGTGTTTTTACGATTAATTGTACTCTGTACAAAATTCTACCTGTCGACCGCCCACCGGCAAAAATTTCTTTCTTTGTAATTACCAATTCCAGAATAATCTACATCTTTCTTATGTTTACTTGTAAATTCTACTTGTTTCTTATGTTAACTGTTCTTCTAATTTCTGGTAAATTCTGTCTCTGTATAAATAGCAGAGCACTCTGCCCGAGAGGCAGTCATTGCTGCGTGTATGTTGAGTTTGTAATAAACGTTCTTTGAGTATAAGTGCTGTGTTCAGTTGCCTTCGAAGTCAAGCCTGCTTCCATTTCAACGCAACAGTATTTCCAATCACAGTTTAAAATGGTTCCTCTTATACACTGGCTATTCAGTCAAAGCTATGGCTATTGTTACTTGGGTAGTAACATATGACCGTCGCAGTACAGAGGATATAAAATGGAGAACGGCAATGGGAAGAAAAGCGTTTCTGAAAAAGAGAAATTTGCTAACTTCGTATATTATCTAAGTGTAGGGAAGTCTTTACTGAAGGCATTTGTGTGGAGTGGCCGACCGCAGTGGCCGAGCGGTCTGTGGCGTACCACTCACGGTCTGCACGGCCGCTACGGTCGAGGGTTGGAATCCCCCCTCGGGAATAGATGTTTGTGTCGTCTTTAGTATAAGGTATTTCATAAGTAGTTTCTAAGTTAAGGGACTGATGACCCCGCAGTTAAGTCCCTTAGGTTTAACAAACATTTGAACATTTTTTTTGTGTGGGGTGTTGCCTTTTACGGGAGTGAAACTTAGACGATGAATAGTTTGGGATAGAGGCTTTTGAATTGTGGTGTTACAGAAGAATGCTGAAGATTAGCCGGGTAGGTCGCGTAACTAATGAGGAGATACTGTTTGGGGATAAAAGGAGTTTTTTTGCATACTTTGACTAAAAGAAGGGATAGATAGGTAGGACACATTGTTAGAAATCGTAAATTCAGCGCTGGCCGCGGTGGCCGAGAGGACTGAGGCGCCCCAGTTACGGTCTGCACGGCCACTACGGTCTGGGGTTCGAATCCCCCTTCGGGCATTTTTATTTGTGCCGTTCTTAGTATTAGCTAGTTTGTAAGTAGTTTGTGAGTTTAAGGACTCATGACCCCGTACTTAAGTTCCATAAGCTATACAAACATTTGAATCATTTTTTGTAAATTGAGCATTGCAGGGCGGTAAATCACAAAGAGAGACAAAGAGAAGACTATAATAAGCAAATTCAGATACACGTGGATTACCGTTCTTATGAGTAGATAAAAAATAGGGTGGAGAGCAGCATCAAACCAGCCTTTGGACTGAAGACCACATCAACAACACAGCAATCTGTCGAATCTACGAACGCGTCCGTACGCGTCGTCGATATAGTCGCAGCTCTAAACAGCGCAATTATAGTTACTGTGGACTACAGTCTATCAGGATTAAATACTGGTATACCCCAACTCTTCAGACAGATGTTTGACAATATATGTTCGTACTTTTCCAACAGGTGCGAGCTTTGACATTGGATGAGTTCTTCGTTATGATGATGGAAAACCGGCTTCGTGAAGAAAGAGAAGAGCTTGGAGCCGGCGGGGTGAGTACCACAAATCCCATTTTGTTACAATAGCACTAGGAAAGTTATAGATTATTAGTAATGGAGACGTCAACTTGAACTTACACATGGATATTTCATAATGTGTTTGTTGCGGTAGAGTTGTTTTTCTGCAAATCACATTTAAGCGCATGGTAAGGGTTCATCTGACAGCTTTTGTGATATTTTGCAAGATTTTCGTTCTCATATACCACGCGGGAGAAGAAACACCTCAATCTTGCTATTTTCGTTTTCTTTTCTCTTACAATGTTAGATCATGTGCCCTTATGTCACCGCGTGCTAACAAAAAATGTACTGATTTGGAGGAGCAAGTTGATGAAAGAAATTTCACAAATCAATTTCGCCGCAACGAATAACGCCTTTCTTTTAAAGATTTCCACCCCGATTTTTGGGTCATTTACATAACACTCTCTTTCCTGTATAGCCGGCCGCGGTGGCCGAGGGGACTAAGGCGCTCCAGTCACGGTCTGCACGGCCACTACGGTCGGGGGTTTGAATCCCCCCCTCGGGCATGGATATTTGTGCCGTCCTTAGTCTTAGGTAGTTCATAAGTAGTTTGTAAGTTTAGGCACTGATGACCCCGTAGTTGAGTCCCATAAGCTGTACAAACATTTGAATTTTTGTTACATCTCTAAGTGTTCTGCCAATGAAGCGTAGAGTTTGGTTCGCCTTCAAATCTTCAAATGTTTGTAGAGATATGCGACATAACTACTGCGGTTATCAGTCCCTAGGCTTACAAACTACATCAACTAGCCTAAAGATAGCACAGACACGCTGATACCCGAGGGACGATTTGAACCTGGGACGGAGAGCAACAGCGCGTTCCGCAGCAAGGCGCGCAGGACCGCTACGTCATTCCATCGTTGCTTGGTTCGCCTTCCCCACAAGACTTTCAACGTGTTGTTTCCAATTACGTTGTTCTTGATTGTTATTCGTAGGTATTTTGTTGAATTTTGAGCCTGTAGGTATGACTGATTTACTGTGTAAATGAAATTCAACGGATTTCTTTTAGTGGTCATTGGATGACTTCACACTTATCATTATTAAGGGACAATTGACAATTACGGCACCACGAAGATTGAATGACAACCGTCTGCAGTCTTCCATATATTTTTTATATTTCTGTAAAGTTATAAGTTAACAAAATTGGTTCCCTATTTCGCTTGTTTTCTGTCTGAATCGACAAGTTTAAGTTCAGCAAAATCCGTAAGTTGCCTCTAAATTGTAGTTTTAGAGCACCTTCCCTCTTTTATTTAATACTGTTCTTTGCAAGTGCTGAGAACAAGTTCAGATGTTATAATTGTTTTTTATGTCTAAATTTCGTTATGTCATAAATGTTTTCTTAGTCACCTTTCTAAGATAACAGTGGTGGCTTGCTTGTTAATGTCTGTGTGTAATAACGTGTGAGCTGCTATGTATATAGACAACTGTAGTATTAACTTGCCGGCCGCGGTGGCCGAGGGGACTGAGGCGCTCCAGTCACGGTCTGCACGGCCACTACGGTCGGGGGTTCGAATCCCCCCTTGGGCATGGATATTTGTGCCGTCCTTAGTCTTAGTTAGTTAATAAGTAGTTTGTAAGTTTAGCAACTGATGACCCCGTAGTTAAGTCCCATAAGCTATACAAACATTTTTAATAATAAAAGAAAAAGTATTAACTTCCTGTTATTGAAGTATTTTGAAACGAGTCAGTTCTCAGTTTGGGCCAGGGGAACAAGGTCTTGCAGCATGGAGTAACCGATAGCTCACACAGACCTTATTTGCTGATTTAGTGATAAAACAAAGCTCTTGTTTCGTACAGTGGTCGACTTTTAAGATGTCGTATCTAAATCTTTTGCACTTGCTTTCGATTTTTCGGAGACTTCAGTAACCAGTAAATGACAGCTTTGTTCGCGAACAGTCTGAAACAGCTGTTCACATTATCTCCTAATTCATAAAATATTACATAAAGATAAGGAACAGTTGAGGCGTTAGAACATTTTCCTGAGGTACGCCAGATATCCCTTTGTTTTAATCGATGAGTTTCTGTCAAATACTACTTACTGAGTCCATTCTGATATGAAATCGCTATACAGTTGCAGCACTGTAGCGATATTCCATAAGCACGCTATTTGATCAGATGTCGGTTATGAGATACAGTGTTATAAATCTTCCGAAATCTAGAAATACTGAATCGACTTGAGATCTCTTCTTAACAGCCCTCACGACATCATGTGAGTGGAAAACTCTTTGCGTAGCGCAAGAACGATACTTTCTTAATTCTGGTCAATAGATGGTTCTCTTTTAGGTAGTTTTAATGTTTGAGGAATATATATGTTTGTAAATCCACTGATATAGGCCTGTAATTTTTCGAATCACTCCTATTGCCTGTGTAGCTTCACAATCCTTGGGCATGGATCTTTCACTGAGCGAACGGTTGTACATATTAGCCAACGTAATAAGACGGGCCAAACAGTAAGTTATTGGAAAATAACTTGTAGCCAGATTTCACGAATAATATTACGAGTAACTGGGAAGTCGTCAGTATTGTTTCTCTTTTCGGAGGACACTTACGTTACTTTCATGCCTTTTGCTATTTTCTCTTTCATGTAGATATCGGTGATAGGTGCAGGGAATGACAAATGCAACAAGTAGAGTTGCTTGTGTCCTCATCTAAAGTTCACAGTTAGGATTTGAACCAAAACCTTGAAAATTTTTCAGCACCTACACAGCGTACACCCCCACATTTTGTTCGCCACGTAAGCGGAGACGGACTGCGCTGAATGTGTTCACCTTACCCCACTATACGAAGCAATACTTGCAAATTGAGAGTCACTAAAATTCAGCATAGATAGGTCACTGATCACTGTGCCCTAACCCAGTCAAGCGCTTGAAGTAGCTACACAGTGTGTATCACGTATCAACTATTGTATCAGCACGTATGGGTAGCGCCAGGACACCAAACTCCTCGTGATCAGGGCTGAAGGCGAATGACGCAATGTTACTTGGGGAGCGGGATGTTTACAGGCGTCATTATCTTGCGGACCTAGAAGAAGAGGCATCAGGATGAAACATTTGTTTCTTTGCTGTGGGGATTACCCATAGACACAGAGAAGAGAAGTAATGGACACTTAGATATCTGAACATATTAAGGTACTACTTGTAGAAATATCTGAATTTACACATTTCACATATTGCAAAATAAGTAAAACCTAAAGTGATACACTGAACAATAAATTAGAGTTCCCTTCGAAAACCTCTCTTGTGACCGAATGTAGGACCGAGAAGGTCGCTCTTTCCAACCACCCGCCCCCCCTCCACCTTTCCCCCGATATGAGGGCGCTCTTTCCACGAGATTAAAGGATTGTTCATAAGTTTCTTAGAGACTAAACTTGCAATTGTCATAGGAGACGGAATGAAAGCAGTTGTTGAGACGCGAATCGGTCAGGATTTGTCGTCAATTGTCTTTATTACTCAGTGTGTGACATCCCTTGCAAATTTTGCCAGTAATTATAATAATAGAAATTCTCAAAAGAAAGAATGTACTAGGAAAATATATTTATTAGAATATAACACAGAGCCTATCAAAAACATAAAATCACAAACATGCAAGTCTAACGACGAATTCCTTCCACCATAAAAAGCCGCGAGATCTCATGGGAAACCAAGTCGGTTATTTCAGTGTTCATGGAACCAACTATTCAACACCTTTCCACAATGTTTTACCTAATTAGTTACCTACCAACATGTGTAGTGATTATATCAAAATTATACATCTTTATTTCTAAAATATGAGTTCGCAATCGCACCATAATATGACATCAGAATACATATAATATTCGGGCAAATAGATATCGACATATAAAAATAATTTGTATCCCAGTATGTAACCAAACGTAATCATGTAGAAATTAAATACCTCACATTTGAATAAAGTATTTTAAATATTAGTTCCCCTTGCCATGCGATTGCCAGGACATTGTATTTGTTATAGTAATAAAAATGTATAATTTTGATATAGTCACTACAGATGTTGGCAGATAACTAATTAGATGAAAAAAATATGACAACGTGTTGAATAGTTGCTTCCATGAACAGTAACTAAAATAACCGACTTGGAATCTCACGACTTTTTATGGTAAAAAGAATGCGTCGCGAGACTTTAATTTTTGTACGTTGTATGTTTTTGATGAGACATCATTTCTTTTTGTAGGTAGTCCTTTTCTGTAAAAAAAATGTTTTGTACATTAGCCACGGATTTTCTTAAAACCCATTCCCCACTTGGAGAAGACATACGATACCTGTTGGAGAGCGGGAATTCTCCGCACATTGCACACATGGGGCCTTCGAGGCTGCCTCCCTCTTTTTATTCAAGCGTTTTTGCGTATCGCAAGTTCCGGGTACGGGTGGGCTCTGTTTTGTCAGATACCTTTCGCCAGGAGAATGGGGTACCGCAGGGCTCCGTCTTGAGTGTGGCTCTCTTTGCCATTGCAATCAATCCGATCGTAGATTGCCTTTCAGCCGACGTTTCTGGATCCCTTTTTGTAGACGATTTCGCAATTTATTGCAGCGCCCAGCGGACGTGTCTTTTGGAGCGTTGCTTTTAATTTAACGCTGTCTTGACCGTCTATATTCCTGGAGCATCGCGAACGGCTTCCGATTCTCCACTGAGAAAACGGTGTGTATAAATTTCTGGAGATACAAGGAATTTCTTCCACCATCCCTACGTCTCGGCCCCGTTGCTCACCCTTTCGTGGAGACAACAAAATTCTTGGGGCTAATGTTGGATCGGAAACTTTGCTGGTCCATACACGTGTCCTACCTGGCTGCCCGTTGTGCCCGATCCCTTAATGTTCTTCGTGTCCTCAGTGGCAAGTCATGGGGTGCGGATCGTACCGCCCTGCTTCACCTTTACCAGGCCATTGTTCAGTCGAAGCTCGACTACGGAAGCCTTATATACTCTTCTGCACGGCCGTCGATTCTCCGCCGTTTCAACTCTATTCACCATCGGGGATTACGACTGGCGACCGGTGCATTTTATACCAGCCCTGTTGAAAGTCTGTATGCCGAGGCTGCTGTATTACCCTTGACCACTCGGCGTGACATACTCTTGTGTCGGTACGCATGCGGCCTGCGATCGATGCCCAACCACCCATCTTACAGATTATTTTTTGACAACTCAATCGATCGCCAATATCAGTTGTCTGCGATAGCCTTGCTTCCACCTGGGGTTCGGTTTTGCCGCCTGCTTCAGCGGCTCGGTTTTACCCTTCCTTCCACCTTTCGGTTGAGCGACAGCCCATTGCCACCGTTGCATTAGGCCCAGGTTCACACTCACCTTGAACTTAGTTCGCTGCCCAAGGAGAGCACCCCGGATTTGGTATACCGCTCGAGACTTGCCGAACTCGGTTCGCGGTTCGATAATGCCATATTTATTTACATTGATGGTTCCAAGAGCACTGACGATGTCGGATCTGCCTTCGTCGTCGGGGACTACCGTTTCCAATATAAGCTCCCTGACCGGTGCTCGAATTTCACGGCTGAGCTTTTTGCCCTCCACCAGGCTGTTTTGTATACCTGCCGCCACCGCCAACCTTTCTATGCCATATGTTCGGACTCCCTTAGTGCCCTGCAGAGTCTTAAGGACCCTTTCTCGATCCATCCTCTCGTGAATCGGATCCAACGTTCCCTCCAGTTGCTAGCAGATGACAGCTGTCACGTTTCTTTTCTGTGGGTCCCTGGCTACGTGGGTGTGCCCGGGAATGAGACCGAAGGAATAGCAGCCAAGGCAGCAGCTCTTTTGCCTCGCATGGCAACTTTTTGCGTTCCATCGGACGATGTTCAACGGGCTCTTCGCCGGAGTATCGTGTCGTCCTGGCACAGTGCGTGGTTCTCACTGTCCGACACTAAATTGCGAAATGTAAAACCGATCCCGACCGCTTGGAGGACCTCCTCACGCCCCTCTCGGCGACAGGAGGTGATCCTGGCCCGGTTGCTGATCGGTCACTGCCGTTTCAGCCACCGTCATTTCCTAACCGCCGATCCTGTACCGTTGTGCTCCTGCGGTGAATTGCTGACGGTGCGACATGATTAAAATTATCACAAGACAGTAAAACATCTCCGTGTAGCCCTTCACTTTCCGTCTACTCTGGAGGAAATTTTAGCTGATGACACACGAGCAGCTGCTCGAGTTTTGCGTTTTATCAACTTGGCCAACTTATCCAAGGATATTTAACCCTTTTGTTTTTTAACTTTCATTTTTAGCCTTCTCTTGATGTTCTAACTGGCAGTTACCAATTTTTGTTGAGATCTAGCGAATCTCTGTTCTTGTTTGGG
The DNA here is from genome assembly GCA_026315105.1 of Locusta migratoria. Classification (NCBI taxonomy): domain Eukaryota; kingdom Metazoa; phylum Arthropoda; class Insecta; order Orthoptera; family Acrididae; genus Locusta; species Locusta migratoria. The sequence goes on from CM048747.1 coordinate 526,818,990, forward strand.
CGCTAATGACCTTAGCAGTTGTGCGCCCTAAAACCACAAAAAAAAAAAAAAAAAAAAAAACATTTTCTGTCTCTTTGGTTTGATGTAACAGCACTGGGAAGTCTGAAAAGTAGATATCGTTGTTCAATCCTTTCATCATGTACAGTACTGCAACCTGTGTTTGATTACTATACAGGTAACAAAATGTTAGTGCTGTATTTCGCATCAGTTCATAATGCACGGAAGTTGCGGATAAGGTATATTTTCTTGTATCAGTGAAAGTAGTAGTTATTTTGCGTCTTATATATTGAATGATCAGATTATTTCATACAACAGTTCGTAATTCAAAATTAATTATTTTAGTTCATAAAAAGAAGCCTTGTTTTATAGTACACACAGTTGTGTCGTATGAAAATGGTTACATATAACTTCATAAATATTTTTTTTTCTAGAATCAGTACAATTGAAACTTATGAGAGTTGCAGAATAAAAGTATTTTATTCCTTGAGAAAAAATCAAGCCTGAGAGCGTTAATTATTACTATTAAATAAAAGAAAAATTTCTTTAATTTTCATTATTATGGGCTCCAGCTGGAAGTGCTTTAAGACATGATGATGATGATTTCGTTTGGCATTTTTGGCCGTTAAACCCCATCTGGGACTGTCTTCGGCCTGCCTGGTAGAAGTCTTTTAGTGACGCCAGTGAAGCGACTTGCGTGTCGATGACAATGGAATGATAAGCACAGGACAACACCCAGTCCCCGAGTGGAGAAAGTCTGCGACGGACCGGGAATCGAACCCGGGACCCCTGCGTGGCAATCTGCACTACGGAAGCAGAGGCGAACGCTTATTGAAATCAAACTCATTTTCGAATAATTATTTAGTGAACTTGCAGTAGAATGCACGCTGCATTCTTTCCGTATTCCATTCCCCACATTTTTCTAAGATACAATTTAACAGAATACGAAATTTAAAAAACTCAGCATTCTTCCATAATCTTAAGCTAGTTGCAATGTAATAGTTTTAAGATGTGCCAGTACCAAACTAAAAACTATCAGACAAACAACATTCAGATATCAGTACAAATATATAACAAGTCAAAACTCTTCAGAAATCGAAAGTCAATAAGAATGGAATAGCTTTAAAATTTTCGTGTGCCAAGAAAAGCCACCAATCAAACAATATTAATATTACTGCATCGCGATAATCGATACTTATATATAAACAGTCTGCCATCTTGTTTTGTTGGTACTGTATTTACATACTTATGAAGAGTTTATATGTGCGAGTGCGTGATAAAAACATTTAGTGTAAAAGAAGTAATGTATGAATGATTAAATATGCAGCAGCTCCACTAAAGCCCCACAGATGCAGAAAAACCCCTTGAAACACGAAAATCGTTAGTGTGCAACTGACTATCACATAAGTGAATCACACTACCATTTCATGACAACACTTGATGTATTCATGTGTACATGCCACAGAGGTGGTGAAACAAATCTCTCCATACAGGAAGACCATCAGAAGAGTGCAATACCTCTTAGTTTATGGGTGTCCAGTGCCCTACCCCCAATCACCAATAACAACAAATAGACTGTAAATAAGTGTAAGTTAACATAAGCATTTAAAGCGCCTGATGATGATCACAACATGTTCGAAACACTTTTTGTAATGTTAAACACTAATAAATAAAGTGACTGGTATCAGAAATACATATATTTATTTATTTAAAATAATAATAATAATAATAATTAATAATAAATACACTGCGAGCTTTAATCGACTGCTCCATAGTAACATTGTGGGAAACTATGTCAAAAAAGGTAAGAAATTTTGCTGCATTTCTAGTTTATTTTTAATGTCGATAACAAATAATGTTTTGTCGTTAGTACAGTACCTTTCCAAACGCAAGACTGTCTCATAGCACAGGCAGGTGGCGTGTTTTGCTTTGCTTGCAGGACGCCACCACCATCTCAGGCGACAGCTCGGACGACTTGGGCGTTGAAGAGATGCCGCGGCCGGCAGCTCGCCTGTGGCGCTGGCGGTCTCCCATCAGGGAGAGGAGGCCATCCCGCCGCCACAAGGTACGGACCTGGAGCAGGCCAGAGCTGCAAAGGCTGACTCGGTGTAAGTGTTTTGTTGGAATGGGCAGTGATAATGAAAAGGCACCGTCTGTTGCGAAGCCGCTAGCGTTTGCTAAATAGGTGACCAGAATACCTATCAGTTCCTGGACAAGAGGAAAATATTGTTGCGAGTAACACACTTCTATATGCCAGCATCTTCCATGTCCATTTGAACACTGAAAGATACCTGCGACACTAAATTAAGATCTCACGCCCTTTGACAAGCATATTCTTTTTTCTTTTTAGTAAAGAGGGAAAACACGATATTTGAAAGGTATCTGTTTTAAGTGGGGTGAATAAAAATTTAACATTTGCATTGAATGAAAGTTGAAGTTAAATGGGTATTGTGGTGTCGCACAAGTCCAAAGTGCGCGCCACCTATTTTCGCCGCGCGCCGCCATGCACGCACGGCGCGGCGTTCTTAGGACGACAGCCACGAGCGCCCTCTGTTACAACTCCGCTCGTGGCCACCACTGAACGACATCGTTCACTTGGGACTGAGATAGGAACCAGTAAAGACCTTCGGAATCAGATAGGCACCAGTGAAGACTTGGCTATCGGATAGGCACTAGGCAGGCCTCTAGCTCAACTATGTATCAGCATTCTGCAGTACTGAGCTATGTAAAAGTTAAGTATTGTATAAATTCTGTGCAATATATATCTCGTTCTAATTTACTCTAGTGTTTCTAGTTTCTGGCTGCTCCCCTCCGTACCTGCACCAGCGTGCTATCTTTATTCTGTGTCGGTCTCATTTCACTCGGCCACCGACACCTAAGACGGAAACGAGACGCAAAAGCGGCGACGAGGCTGGGACACAAAAGGTATCTTTTGCATTGTAATCTGACAATTGTTTTGAATTGTATGACAACTGCATGTAATTAGTCTAGAATGAGGTAAGGCTCTTATGCGCAGAAGTAGCAGATCGTGAGAGAGATTTATGTTTTGTCGAATTTTATGACCCTGTTCTTTATCTTACCTCAAAGTTAGATAACGCATTCAATTGTCTCGCAACAATTACAGCCACATAGTATGAACAGAAGCAAAGGCAACGGCAGCAGGCAAATCAAAAATAAATATATAATTCATGTATGGAAAGTGCAATGTGGCCAAAAGTAAACTATCTAAGTGAATTAAATTATTTCGACAGAGACATCTTTAGTTTTGACAAAATTTTAGACTTACAAAAGAAATCAACTAATGACATTGAGTGTTCTTTTCAACAATTTACAACAAACATTAACAAAATGGGGCGAAAACACTCTTTTACTAGAGATCTAACCTGCCATTAAACAATTTCTTATGCTTTCTTTCGCTGGTGCATATATACATCTTTCCTTGCAGAAAACCTTTCACAGAAAGACTCACCATTCCAACTGCTCCACACTCACCATACTAACTGCTACAGAAAGAACCTCTTGCTCGCTACAATCTCGGCGCCCAGCGATAATAGTTCACCAAAGATAAATAATATAAAGATAAGCTGAGAAATTCACATGGAATCAAAATATGCCTCGGTGGAGTAGCCGAGCGGTCTAAAGCACCTCGCTGCGGAGTGCGCGGTTGCTCGCCGTGGAAGTTAGAGTCCTCCCTGGGGCATGGGTGTGTGTGTGTGTGTGTTCGTCCGTATATTAGTTTACCTAGGTTCAAGTAGTTTGTAAGCTACAGACTGATGACCACGTAGTTTGGTCCGATAGATTTACACATACTGAATTTTGTGTCCCAGCCTCGTCGCCACTTTTGTGTCTCGTTTCCGTCGTAGGTGTCGGTGGCCGAGTAGAAAGACCGACACAGGGATAAAGGATGCACGATTGTGCAGGTACGAAGGTGAGCAGCCAGTGGGACAGCAGAAACAAGAAACACTAGAGTAAATTAGAGACTTAGTAATACTTAACTTTTACATAGCTCAGTACTGCAGAATGCTGATACATAGTTGAGCTAGAGGCCTGCCTAGTGCCTGTCCTATAGCCAAGTCTTCACTGGTGCCTATCTGATTCCGAAGTGTTAACTGGTTCCTATCTCAGTCCCAAGTGAACGATGTCGTTTAGTGGTGGCCACGAGCGGGATCGCAGCAGAGGGCGCTCGTGGCTGACGACGTAAGAACGCCGTGCCGTGCGTGCATGGCGGCGCGCGGCGAAAGTAGATGGCGCGCACTTTAGACTTGTGCGACACCACATTGAATCAAAATATAAAATTAAATATACTAACATACCCAATATACATAGAACCGGAAATATAAAATAAAATGTAGGAACCTTACAAAATATTTCCGTTATTGGCAAGCACTTCATTGCATTGCACCTCCTATGAGAAACATAGCTGTAATACACTGCTCGATATAGAAAGTAGTACGCATCCTCCGAATTTTCCAATGTTTCCCAGATTCATTCTAGAAACAGTAAATATGAAATATACGAAAGGATTATATTTACAGAGTAAAAGCTCAAGTGATATTAAGGTACCAGATATCGATCAATACTGAATCTCTCATATCAGTACCTGATGTAGTATCGAAGGGTTGCAATGCATGCGCCGATTCTGACATCCCAGCGACCTCACATACGGCGACCACTGTCTTGGGATACACTATACCATGCACGTTCGGCCCCTTCACGTGCTTGTGTCACAGTTGTGGCTTGACGAGTCGCGTTCGCGTGTGGCACTTGTTGTCCCATCTTATCCCACGAGAATTTGATTGTCGAGTACGGAAATCGTACTAGTCAGCGAAGTTGCTGCGCGCTTCGCAGAGCACTTTGACTTTCAAGCGCATCGTGTGGGTGAGCATTATCCTGTTGGAACAACATCTTACGTACACATTTCTAGAATGGTAAAAGAACGGATCTTACAACAGTATATGTACGAAGCGATGATCAGAGTTTCATTCGCAAACATCAAAGGTGAACGACAATTGCAATTTCTCACTATCCAGACCATAGGGCACAGATAGGAAATGCACTTCACAAGACAGCGCTGGCCAGGTCTACGTCGTACGTGCAATGACCACAACTTTCGTGCACAGAGAATCTGCATTCGCCGCTAAAGAGCACGGCCAGCCATTCCAAGTGGTCCTATGACGGCGGAACTTTTACGATGCACTTCGATGCCGTAGCGTGACTGGAAACCGGGCTATAGGTTCGCATACCTGTCGATTTAGTAACCCGTTCGAAACAGTTCATACCGACAATTATGGACTCACAGTGCTTCTTATCTGTACTGTCGTAGCTATCGGATTTTCCAGCCTGCCGCGGTGGCCGAGGGGACTAAGGAGCTGCAGTCACGGTCTGCACGGCCACTACGGTCGGGGGTTCGAAGCCCTTCTCGGGCATGGATATTTGTGCCGTCCTTACTCTTAGTTCATAAGTAGTTTAGAAGTTTAGGGACTGATGACCCCTACTTAAGTCCCATAAACTCTATAAACATTTGAACATTTTCATTGTCGGATGAATACAATTCTGTTTACAGCATCATGATGGTCGCATCCGTGTTTGGCGACATCGCAAAGAACGCACATTGGAAGCTTGTATTCGCCATCACCATACTGGCGTATCACCCAGCGTGATGGTATGGGGTGCCATTGGTTACAAGTCTCGGTCACCTCTTGTTCGCATCGACGGCAATTTGAACAGTGGCTTTCACATTTCAAATGTGTTACGACCCGTGGCTCTACCCTTCATTCGATCTCTGCGAAACCCAACATTTCAGCTGGATAATGCACGACCGCATGTTGCAGGTCCTGTTCGAGTCTTTCTGGATACGGAAAATGTTCGACTGCTGCCCTGGCCAGCACATTCTCCAGGTCTCTCACCAATTGAAAGCGTCTGGTCAATGGTGGCCGAGCAACTGGCTCGTCACAAAACGCCAGTCACTACTCTTAATGAACTATGGTATCGTGTTGAAGCTGCATGGGCATCTGTACCTGAACACGCCATCCACGCTGTGTTTGACTCAATGAACACGCGTATCAAGGCCGTTATTACGGCCACAGGTAGTTGTTCTGGACACTGATTTCTCAGGATATATGCATTCAAATTGCGTGAAAATGTAATCACATGTCAGTTCTAGTATGATATATTTGTTCAATGAATACCCGTTTTTCATCTGCATTTCTACTTGGTGTAGCAATTTTATTGGCCAGTAGTGTAATTTCTTCCGCTGTGTAAGTTGTACTCACGTTCATTCGATATTTCAGGCAGGTCCTCTCTTCGCAGATTCTGCAGTGCCTCAAGCAGCTGTGCTGTCTGAGAGTGGCGGACCAGGAGGTGGAGGAGGATGTGCAGGAAGAGGAGCAGAGGGCACGCCACGATGTGGGGCAGAGCGTGGAGGAGCAGGGGCAGCGGGACGCCGAAGTGCAGGAGGACGCCGTTCTCAAGGGCCTCGAAATTTTACAGGTGAGCCCTCTGTTCTCTGGGGTCAGCCTATTACCATCTAACATGCCTATTGGCTGTTAGAAGCTATCTTAGTATAATGCAGCTACATGAAGGCTATTCTACAATGACTTTGAGACACCGTAATAAATGATGCTAGTGGACTTGCATTTCAACCAAACGTTCCATTAATGCTACAGTTAGTTGAAAGTTAGATAAAATAGTGCAGGAGTTGTTCAATTAGCGGTTGTTCAATTAGCGGTTGTAAATTGGTGCTTAACATTAACTTCTTGACAAACCATGGTGTGTGGCGAATAACCCTGATAGATCATTTCCCACCTTGCCTTTTACATTAGCAATCATGGTATCAGAATAAATACTGCGAGAATACCATCTAATGACCTACGTTTCACTGCCTTTCTATTCGTAATTGCCCAAATTTACTACAGAAAGATGCCGATTTCCTACCCCAACAGTGACAAATCTAGCTGAGCGTGTGATTCATCTCCAATGACCACGACGTCGAGGGGACATTAAACCCTAATCTCCCTTTCGTTTCCTGATATTTCATGAAACTTATGTTTGAGAAAGCCAACCACAAGTTTGTAGATTCTATTTCACAGGAGAGGAGTAAGAAAAGTCTTTGAATTATGCAAGTGAGAGTCACTCCAGCGCTTGGATACTCGAAGGCGGTACTGGTAGAAGTAAAACCGTGACAATGGACAGTGATGCGTGCAGGGATATCTCAGAGCGTAAAGAGCTTGCCCGAGAATAGAAAAATATCCAAGGTTCGAATAGCGGCTCCTGCACGCAATTTGAATCTGCAAAAATGTTTCATTTCTCCGCACACTACGCTGCAGATCGAAAACATTGTTTCCATCTAACAGCTAATTCTACCACTGTACCTAATAAGACCCTTGCTTTATCACTAGAATTAGCAAATTAGGTCCGTGTGAACTACTGGTTACTTCCTGTTACAAAGCCTTGTTCCTAGGCGCAAACTGAGAACTGACTCGTTTCAAATTACTACAATAACAGGAAGTTAATACTACAGTGGTCAATATACATAGCAGGTCACATGTTATTACACACAGACATTAATAAACAAGCCACCACAATTAAAGTTATCTTAGAAAGGTGGCTAAGAAATCATTTATGGCGCAACGGAATTTAGATACAAGAAAAAATTTCATGTGAACTTGTTCTCAGCAATTGTGAAGGACAATATAAAATCAAAGAGTGAAGGTGCTCTAAAACTACAAGTTATAAGCAACTTACGGATTATGTTGTACTTAAACTTGTTTATTCAGATAGAAAACAAGAAAAATGGGGAACCAATTTTGTTAATACAATAAAAGTGCATCTCTTACATGTATTAATGCGGACAGTGCCCAGCCTAAATTATACATGATTTAACGATACTGGGGTGAAGAATTCACAAACAACACTCATTCTCTGACATACACGCAATGCCACAGCGAAACTCACCACAATCACGGTGCCGAGACGAGGCGGAAGCAGGCGCCGCTATCGTAGGCGAAATTCAGCAAGTCGGAGGTAGCACAAAACACAATATACAAAAACACTTTGAAGCTGGCTCTGGTCTGTCGTGCCTGTTTTGAGATGATGCGTGTGTATAACAAGTTAAATTACATCTGTATTGGACTACGAAAAAACACGCTAACGGCGACGCACGGATGCGTTACATGAACGCACTCCACTGAAGGTGAAGTGGTTGAAAATCGGATTCTTTATACAAAATCACGGTGGATTATTCAGTTTCAGTCTGTTAGAAATCGATCTAGGTACTTGTTTTATATGAGAAGTGGCGTGAATTCAGGCGACTAGCTGCAAACCCCGGAAGTCGGAACTCCGAACCACTTGGTTCCGAAAACCGATAAAATTGAATAAATTCAGTTTCCGAAAAGTAAAGAAAATTTACTACTGCATGTAACCCATAGAAATGACTAGAACTATATAAGGAAGCGAATGAATTACAGCTACACGCGATAGGGGGCGACTACAGAGACCGATGAAGTCCAATCTCAGAAAAACCACAAAGACGAAATAATCACAAAGTCAGAAAAATAAGAATTACGGCGTGCAACAAAAAATATATGGAAGACGACAGACGGTCGTCTTTCACAGTGCGCCTCGGTAGCACAGCGGTAGAGAGACGATGAAACAGAGTGTCGCGGGTTCACTCCGCGCTAAGTGCTATGATTTTTATCTGTAACTTTCCAATTCTTTCACCTCTAGCAATGTTTCTGATGTGAAAAATATCTAGTAGCACCGTGATTCAGAATCCATGTAATTTAAAGTCTAGGTCTCCCCATAATTGGCTGGGTAAGCCAGTTCGAAGGTCGGAGGAAGGCAACGGCACACCACCCCCAAACAGGACCATGCCTAGTATAGCACGGTGGTGTTCAAACCAGTCTTCCGATTGGTGACTGCTTTACCTTCGACCTTGCATCTAACATGCTTGCTACTGTCGAGAGTTATCGTGATATACCATGGCTACACTAAAGCTATTCCACAATGACTTTACTAAACTCCGTAATAAAGAATGCTACTGAAATGTATTTAGATGGCACCATATTCCTACCGCACTATCTTATATATATATATATATATATATATATATATATATATATATATAATTTGTTTTAAATTTGTGAGGACTGTGTTTCTTTTTCTTCTTTGTTCTATTAATTATTCTCTACATGAAATCACAGATTTGCTTAATTGTCGAATGTGGATCCTAAATTTTATCTTAATCTGTAAACATAAAGTATATTTGTTTCCACTGCAAAAGAATAAAAATGCTTTCTCATGTCTCATACACATTGTTCTATTCCACCCAAAGCTTTTAAGGGTAAGCAGTATCCTTGCACGTTCGAATAAAATCTATCAAAATCTTTTCATTATTACGTGATTTACTTAGGCTCACAACGCAGACTACTTTTAAAATAAATTTCTGAATGAGAACATACTTTTCACAGCACACACTGAATGATATTGAGCTGGTAACTACGAGAACCACTCCTTTTATTCAACAGGCCAAATTAGGCAGCTCCGTAAATAACCCCCGAGAGAATTTAGGTATTTGCAATAGCTATACATCATTCACCGTCAGTTCGTTTTGCAATGTAGGGATCATTACTACGGATTCCACCAGTTCTCGAACCAATCAACCAGACAGAGAGCTCATTCTGACGCCCCTAATCTGAACAGCCTTCTCATTTTAGTTCCCGGTATTGCGGGTCGGAGATAAAGGGTGGATAGAGTGTTTCATAAAAGCGATTGAAGTGTAACCTAACCTATCTGTCTAACACATTCTCTGACAGTTCCTCTTGGAGATGTTACCACCCCACGCGTGCCAATGTCGCAAGGTTTAATTACGTAGATACATTAATTACACAAAATCACGTTAAGTTCTATACAGTAATTCATGTATTATTTATAATTACCAAAATCATAGAGGGGGTCTCATAAAGAGGTGGGAGCAGCCAATCAGAATACGTCTAAGCAGTATTGGCGCAATTTCTCACTAGAATGCGATGTTACACCATATGTCATCTTTTCCCGCCCATTCCACGCAGGGTAAGGTGTTACAATTTCGACCATTTCGCACAAATGTTATTGAAACTGGAAATATATTGAGAAAAGAAATAATTTTAACAATGGCACTCGTTCTTGGATGTTTAATGAATATGTAGCACAAATATTAATCGATTACAAGTCTTAGTAAAACACAAAAATAGATTTCAGAATTAAGGAAAATCGATCGAAAATGTACCGCACTAGGTACAATTGTGATCACTTCCTGATACAATTCTCATTACGGGAATTTTCCACATAAAAAGCACGTATTCCGTCAGGCACTAACGAATACTTCGTGCTGCCAAAGATTGCGTTTTTGCAGCGAATCCAGTCACCCATAACTAGAAAATTTATAAGAGCGCGTTAGACTAAGTAGCTTCACTTACCTCTTAATAGGAAAAAATTATATCTCCTTGGAAAAAGTAGTTTATTCTTAGAAAAGACAGGAGAAGCTGTAGAAACATGTTACACTATAACGCCACACAACGAGACACTACGAGACTGACGAATGGCGCGAAAACTTAAGTTAATCGGAATTGTACCTTTATCGAATTTGTACCATCTTAACCTATGATGGAATCTACTAGCTATGAAAGTTTCTTAGAAACTCAGTACCTATAGCCATCCTACACTGGACATGGGACAAATACATAGAGATGTACTTTGCTATCCCCACATCTGTTTCTCAGTTTTCAAGTAAATTATTGCGAATTGGTTTGTAATCTGAAACACAAAATGAAAACAACGATCGGAAGGGTATATGACAAGTTGAATAAAACAGTACAGATTAGCTGACTCGATTGTTCAGTCAGCGTTTGTACCATGGTGCTTCACTTCTGTGTCTATACTCAGTAACTTTTTGATGTGTGGAGAAGAGTACCTCGGGTACAAAATAATTTCCCACCTTCCCTCGCATTCACGACCATCACTTTATCACCGAATGATCTAAAATTTCTCTGCATTTCACTTTCTGGTTGTTTCGTAAGTCTGTTTTAGGGAACCAAGAATAAGTTGAACGACGTGGAAGGAGACATAAAACACTTGAAATTTGCCAAGTAAGAAAGTCATACCGTCTGAGGTTTGTGGGAGCTGATCGATTTAATGAGTACTATCTTGGGAAAAAATTGTTTAATGAAGACTAACAAAGTGTAATGAAATGTTCCAAAATTAAATCAGAAAATGCAGGGGAAATTGGTTTACTGGATGAGGAATGAAAAGCAGGGTAGCGTAATAACATTACTGAAGCGGTAGAATGACGGAGCGCTCTAAAGCCGTTGGCACACGGAGCGTGTGTCTGAACGAGTGCGTTCAACGTGTCGAATCCAACGTGTGGCTGAACGCTCGGAGACGGCGCGACTTGTGCAATAGGAGGCGTGTGCCTCAACGAGCTACACGCGAACACATCGCGCTCCAGCGACAGTTGTCGGCGGCATCAGCTTCTGCAATCACACTGTTTACGAAATGAAGAGTGGAATTCCTGCTTTCGCTCTATTAAGTCGCTTATTTCAGCGCGTGTGCGTATGTTCGTTATGTTCTGTGATATACGCCTACATAAGTAACAACAAAATATCAATGAACATAACTCTTATAAAAGTTTCATGTTGTGTCAATAAGTGCAGCGAATTATAAAAGTTTCATGACAAACTGTGCGATATATAATTAGAAAAGACCTTCCATGAGGGACACATTATTGCAACAGTCTCGCATTTTAATAAAACCTAAAGGTCATTCTTCCATGGTCAATGTTACTAGTCAGCAGAAGAATGTGAAGAACGTGTAAAATACAATACGTGAATCAATATAGTGCGTATTTTCTGTAAGTGAGGTACATACTGTCCTGTTCACAAAACGAATCCAACAAACTAACTCCACAAATGATGCGGACTTATATTATGCAGTATACTTCTGTGAAATTTATATGAAAGTCTTTAAGTCCACCAGAAAACCAGATTGAAAGAAGAAAAAAATTTAGCTTTAGAGAAGCCTTCAACCAGTGCCATGGGACATCTTCCATTTCACAGTCCACGACTTTTCTGCCTACACTACCGCCACTTACGTAGCTGGGTAATATATACGAAGATATTAGACGTGTTGTATACACTACTGGTAGATATGTCGGTTGCTGACATGTAATTACAAAATAATGATGTAAAGAATAATTCGCGTTGATAGATCTTCAGTCCGTCTCGCCATGACATGACAGATTACTGCAATACGGAAATGTTTTAACCACATATAACACATTTCCAGTCATTTATTCCAACAAATAGTAAATCTAATGACCCGTTTTTCGAGAGTTTCTCGATTTACTCAGTTACTTTTGCTTTGAAATGCCGTACATTCATAAAACCTACGTTATATACATAAAACCTATGTAATACGACGGTCAATATGGCGTCTTCATCTCTCATTCCTCTACCGAAAAGACGTGCCCTCCCCTCCCCTCCCCCTCACCAACCCATCCGAACAGCCACGTGTGTGACTTCAGTGGCATTATCCCACCTTATTGCTGATCGTTCAGACGCACGTTCAGAATATCTGGCATGCCTGATACTGCCCGACACGTTGGGAAGGCACCGCTGACATGCGGTTTGCTTCGAGGCCAATAAGAAAGGCAGGACACAGCGCGCACGTCATGTCCCGTATGCAAGGTAGTCCTGATCCGGCGCGATCGTTAGCAGAGTAGTCTTGTTTAGTTCGCGAACGAACTAGTTCCTCCCACAGGCGAACTAGTTCGCAGATCCCTCGCCTTTTAGTTCGTTCTTTTTCCGAAGACTAACAGCGAGAGGACGCGAGAGCGCGCAGAATCACGTGATCCCCTTCTGCCAGTTACCTTCATTTCGAGCTGAGCTGCAGCTCAGCTGTAGTTTCATAGTTCACTGCCACAAGAAATCTATTTTAAAAAATAAAGTACTACGAGTACTCTGTATGTAAAATAGTTGAATACCTTTCTATCACCCCTTCGTTTAAATAACTGATTTATTTGCCTAAGTATTTGATGTCAAATTGCCCAGAAATACGGGTAACAGCAACCGCTTTGGCAACACTGTTTCGGTCTATAAAAAAGCTGTCATGAAGAAAGAGCTCTTGTAGCAGCTGTAGAAAAGGCCAAAAATAGCGGACGAACTACGAGTAGCGGACGATTATGCCAAACGTATCTCGCCTCATAGTTGGATTCTTTTCCGAAGACCGACGGACAATAAAGAGAGGGCGCGTATCAGAATTAAAAATCACGTGTTTGCCTTCTGCTGATGAGTCATTTCTACGTGAGCATCTGCCTGCTAGATTACATAGTTCAGTGCTAATAAATTTCTGTTTTGATGTGTTCCGCAGTCTGCAATATCTGACTAATAAATTCCATAATGCCAAGAGATGGAGATAACTCTAAACTAAAACGCGAGAAATTATCCACAAACTGTTTCTTTTGGTCTGCGTGATATCGTTAGCGGCTCAAGCAGCAAGCGCATGAAGCAGCTAGGTGGGGGAACTTCCCCCTCCACCCTCCATCTGTACGCGTAGACCACGCCGCTCAGCCGTCACTGGGAGCGGACGCACCAAAACAGCGAACTAGTTCGAGCCTCCAACTAAAGTGAGCGCTCCCGATCGTGAACTATTATGCGCAAGTCTACAGCAGAGTGGCTGGGCGCTATGAGCCAGTGGGCTGTGCCCCAGTAGCCGGCCAATCAGCTAACTATAGCGCCGGCTCAGGACTGCCTTGCTTACGTGACATGACGTGCACGCCGCAGCCTGCCTTTCTCGTAGTCCTCGATGTTCACGTTGGGACGTAAGAAACTCGCCACTTTAGCCCTCGCTCAGATACACGCTCCGTGTATCTGAGGCTTAAGGTGCCTTGCTCCACATCGAAGGTTTGAGTCCTTCCTCGGCCATGGGTATGTGTGTTGCCGTGTCTTGTTGATAGGTTAGGTAAAGTATTTTGTAACTCTAGGAACTGATAACTGCAGTAGTTCCATAGATTTACAAACATTTGTACGCAATAACATTACACCTGATATAAGAAAATGAAAACTATATAGAGGAAAGTAGAATTCTGTTGAAAAAGGTTTGTTAACATTTAATATAAATGTAAGACTTGGGAAATCTTTTGAGAACACAAACATTTCGGAAAATAAGAAAACAGAAATTATGTAAATGTGCTGCTACAGAAGGATGCTGAAGATTACGTCAGCAGCTTGACGAACTAAGAGGAGGTATTAAACTTAACCAGAGGAAGTTTCGCGCAAGATACTTTGGAATACCAATATTTAAAGTATGTCAGTTTCTTGGTATATCTACTGCAATTGAAACAATACGATTGCCAAATTATAGATCCTAATGAAATTGCTCTATGTGAATGTGCCCCTAGTGGAATTATTTATTTATTTATTTATTTGGTTATTTAACCTGACGAGATTAGGGCCATTGGACCCTCTCTCACATCTGATCAGGAACAACATAAGCAAATTGCAAAAGACGTTGTATTAATATTAACAACAGTATATGATAATATTAATAATAATGATGATAATAATAACACAACAAGCAAAGTAATTCTAATAAGAAGAGATATTTACAAGGAGATTGATATTTAACACGTTTGAATATAAACAGAAAGGGGAAATGATTAGTGAAAGAGGAGAAGATTGAAAAATGACAGTGCCAATGGATGTGAAAAAGTGGAGATATATATGAATAAAGATCTCTGCTGACGAAAGGAAAGGGAAACATTTATGGGGGGAAGGAGGAATTGACAACAGTGGGCTACAGACTGGTAAGTGGAGAAAAGATGGCTATTGTGACAGGTGAACCCTTAGCCGTCTTTTAAAGTTTTGTATTGATTTTATCTCTCTCAATTTTTGAGGAAGATTGTTACACAGAAGTGTTCCCGATAAAGAATATGATTTAGAAAAGATTGCAGTGTTGTGTGATGGTACAGAGAGTTTTATTTTGGTGAGAGCGTGTGTTATGCTGTTCAGATAGTAATATAAGTAAGGACAAGTAAGAAGGTTTGCAGTGATTGAGAAAGCTGTCGCATAACTGATATTTTATATTTAACTATGATCGTAACAAAAGAAAAAGAATCATATTGTAAATCTGAAATTAGGATAAGATTGTCACAAAAGGTTAATAGCAACTTTTCGGAGGTTGCAAAATACACTATTTTAGGATAGGCTATAGTCAGCTCACGATAAAAGTTACATCCCGTATTACTCCGACTGTATGTTAGGTATCTAAATACATATTTTCTTTTTCAGAAAAAATCCCTACTCTCCTTCGAGAAGTTCCTCTTGTTGAGCATACTGCTCGACCAGCTAAAGCGTTGGGATGAAGATGACGGAAGTGAAGACGAAGGATATGAAGGGGTGAGTACGATAAATTGAGCACGAGTTCATCTCATGATTATTTGAAAATATTACTAGTATGGTTTCCTCAATAGTGTCTCCTAGAGGATGAAAGTCACTTCGTTGGTGCAATAAACAGGTGATCCACTCCTACAACCATAGACAATTTTGGCCATTTCTTGCCGCAGCTATTGCAGTTAGACACCGTTCTATCGTCTAGAAAAATCATACAAATTTTGCTTGTTTACTTCCGAATGTTACTCATTATTACAGTTGGAGTTGAAGGTAGGCGTATCTATGGGAGACAATATAGGCGTGTTTTTTTTTTTTTTTTTTTTTTTGAAAACACGTTTGGAGGGGCATCCGACTTCCTTGTAAAGAGTTTTAGGCATTTCAGACCTCGATGTACGTCCAGTAATCCCCCTTGATGTTCTTCATGGATCATATATGGTTGCAATCTAGTTCTAGAATAGGACGTACAAATCTTTTGTCAGGAGTTTCCGTTGCAGAAGCGTTTGCATATTTTGATTATTTTACCAACGCACCCTGTAGTGTAACTACCACAGTATTCCATTTCACATCCCTAGAGATTGTTAAAAACCTGTGCTTATATTATTTGATTAAGTCCTTTTGCAACTCGTTGACATTCTAATGAAGGACACAAGCGTACAACATTTTTTGGTACCGTGATATACACAAATGTACATTTATACTCATTTCGGGAAGGTTACCCATATTTTATATCTTATCAATATACGTTATAGCCATAATCGTTCTATCTGGGGGGGGGGGGGTGAAATTTCACTCTCCTGTGCACTGGAGTGTTTCACATCACTGAGACCTCTTTCGACTCCGAGTTAAAGTGATGTACAATATCTCACTGTCTATGACATCAACCAATACTGTACTGCTCCTGCTATCGTATAATTTACGATCAGTGATATATTGTTTGGGCTTTCACGTATCTAAAAATGGCCTACAAATATTTCGTAGTATCGCTCTTTGAAAATACATGTATAAAAACTTTTAAAAAATGGTTTTACACATTTCAAGCAATGAGAAATACGTGAAATATAGTTGAAACTCACTTGTAGAGATCCAAACGAGATGTGTTCATTTTGTGTGTTTGTGTGAAGATTATTTTGTTACAAGTAAATACTTTATATCATTCTGTTATTCACTGTTAAGTATTGTTCTGTCCAAATAATGAAGCTGACGTTTATATTTGCGAAACATCTTTGTCCCCATATGACACATCAACGATTTATATTTATTTAAGTCTTTTATAACGTAGCTGGATAAAGTACAAACTTCAAGGAGGTTGTCAGTTTTAATATTTACATTAGTGGTGCCGGTTTGCAGTGTATGATAGATACATAAACGATCTGTCTCAAAATCACTCCGTTGAGTGCATATGGTTAACATAACTATTTTTAACAAGATTTTAAATGCTTACTTTCGTCGTCAATAATTCAATTATATCTCACACTACCATATTCTTCTCCATCAACAAAACACAGAAAAAAGTCATTCGGTTGTATTTGAGATACAGAACTTAATACATCCACTCTTTTGAGTTCTACCTAATCATCCATACTTTTTACTAGTCCCCTCCTCCCCACCCACTTGATTCATTTTCGATATTATATTCATGTTTAGTTACTGAAATTTCCTGTATAAAGTGTAAATTTATTACTGGTGTGTTTCTCAAATTTCCAAAATATTCCTTCGCACTACAGTCAAGTAATGTTATTGTCATTGTTAATATAATTAAAATTTTGTACTTGAAAAGCTTTTCAGTTCACAGTAAAAGTCTATTCCTAGTTTACCATGACCTCCCACACTGCATGATCTTATCATTCTATTCTTTTATCCCATTTTATATTCACTTATAGTTGCCTAAGCTTCGTAGAGTATTACATTTAAAAGGTACATTCCGTCTTTGTGTCTGATAAAAGTAGCACATTACACACGACATTCTTTTTAAGATATTGACCAAAGTTAACTACCCAAAATATTCTGTGCTTACACTTATGTGTAAAAACTTTTAAAAGTATTGTACAGCAGTCAGTCAATTAATTTATTTATCGTAATGTTTAATTGTTTAAAATGTCATGTACCTACATTTCCCAATTTAAAGTTTATTCCTGGTCACCGTCCTGTATATCTATTTATGATTGTCCACGTTTCAAAATTTCCAATTGTGCTACCACTGTAAAGCCAAATCTGACATTTTCCTATGTATTTTAATCGAAGTGTAGACGAGGAATATGTCTTCGAAGTCTGTATCCAAACAATGTAAATTGTCTGATGACACAATTAAGTTTGAAAAAAAAATCTTGTAACCAAGTAAAGGATTAAAAGTGTTCAAAGGATTCAAATATACCCATGGTACACACCAAAATTGTGATTTTTAATGCAGTATTATGATATATAAAGTCCCATGCAGAATCATCGTTAAAAGATCTGTAACTAAATATATAAAAATAAAACATCACACTATGTAAACTGACAAATTCGCAAGATTTATTTACATATAACACAAATTAAACAATCAGAACCGAAACTCCATAGGTGTTCACTTAACTATGTAAATTTTACAGTGACCAGTATCAGCAGTGTACAGCTAACACTAAAATGCATTTGGTACAACAACTAAGATTCAATCCAAGGCTCAATCCGCATTTACACACGGTTATAGTGTATACTAACGTTTGTCTTTAGAATATAATTAGCCCGTTAACACGAAGAAAGCAGCAGTTAGGTTTAAATGTAGCTATATTTTACTATAACGCCATTTTCATCTCTTATACGCAGCACGTAATAATTCACAAAATTATTTTACAGACTTTCAAAGAAATTGTAAATGCGTTTCTCATCATTTAATAAAACCGAAATAAACGCATAACTTTCGCTAACACTGCTTCGTCTTTGCCGTGTGATGTTACGTCACCAAAGCTCCATCCATTAGCAAAACACTCTCGATCAAGTGATCTGGTCTCGAAATTTAAGACATAAATATGTTTTGTAGGGAGGCCTCCCCGGTTAGTCTTGCCAACAGATTCGAGGTGCTGTCTGTGGCAGAGGATGTTTCTGACACAGATGGTGTCGCTTGTCCTGTACTCGCCCCTCTGTCTTCAAGATCCGAGACTCACAGAGGGTGGGTTTGTTGGTAGTTGGGAGCTCCAAAGTTAGGCGGGTAATGGAGCCCCTTAAGAAAATGGCTGCTAGGGAGGGGAAGAAGTCCAATGAGCACTTCAGCACTCCGTGTGCATACCGGGGGGAGTCATTCCAGATGTGGAACGGGTCCTTCCGGATGCCATGAAGAGCACAGGGTGCAGCCAGCTGCAGGTGGTGGCTCATGTCGGGACCAATGATGAGTGTCGGTTTGGATCGGAAGAGATCCTCTCCGGTTTTGAGCGGCTATCAGAAGTGGTAAAGACTGCCAGTCTTGCTTGCAAGATGAAAGCGGAGCTCACCATCTGCAGCATTGTCGACAGGACTGACTGCGGACCTTCGGTTCAGAGCCGAGTGCAGGGTCTGAACCAGAGGCTCAGACGGTTCAGCGACCGTGAGGGCTGCAGATTCCTCGACTTAAGTCAAAGGGTGGTGGGTGTTCGGGTTCCGGTAAATGTGTCAGGAGTCCACTACACTCAGGAAGCGGCTACACGGGTAGCGGGAGCTGTGTGGCGTGGACTGGGCGGTTTTTTTTAGGTCAGAGGGCCTCGGGAATACACAAAATGGGTTTCAGTCTCAAACGGGACAGGTCAGACAAAGGAAGAAAGCAGATCTAGAAACCAATGGTATAACAGTTGTAAATTGTCGTAGCTGTATTGGGAAAGTTCCAGAGCTCCAAGCGCTGATAGAAAGTAGTGAGGCACAAATCGTTATAGGTTCTGAAAGCTGGCTGACGCCTGAGATAAGTTCGGCCGAAATTTTTTCAACGGGCCAAATGGTCTTCAGAAAGGATAGAATAAATAAAAAAGTTGGTGCCGGGTTTATTGCTGTTACAAACGGTATATCCTGCAGCGAAATTTAGGCAGATACTTCCTGTGAGTTGGTCTGAGTAGCGGTTATACCTGACACCCGGAATAATTTAATAATTGGATCTTTTTATCGGCCCCCTGACTCAGACGATGCGGTTGCAGAAATGTTCAAAGAAAGCTTGAATCACATTTGAAATAGGTATCCGAAGCATACTGTTATAATCGGTGGCGACTTTTATTTACCCTCGATATGTTGTCATAATTACGTATTCAAAACCGGCGGCAAATATAAAACATCGTCCGAACTAGTTCTGAATGCTTTTTAAATCTTTGATCTCCTAGCAAAAAATAATCCGGAGATAGTAAAGAGCATCAAAACAGATACAGGGATTAGCGAACATCGAGTTGTAGTAGCGACACTGAATGTCAAAATTCCCAAATGCGCCAAAAATGAACAAAAATGTATCTGAAGCTGAATGTTACTGAAGCTGTACTCTTTAGCGTTAAGAAATCAGCGACTTGTTTTACGTAACTTACGCGGAGTCTCCAGTACACAGTAATATATTTTAACTGCTTCTTATAATTAATACATCTTCTCTCCATTTACAGAAGAACAATGCCGTAGATGTAGCAATAAAACTTTTATTTCACACATAACTAAAATGCAAATGAAAATCTTCGACGCGCAAAGAACATAGATACCATAAACAACAGAAATTAAATTATTTCAAAGAGTGTTGCTTCCGCGACAAGGAATAAGCGCGCAAGGCAGCGCCCCAAGCGGCAGGCGCACGAACTTCTTGCGTACGCTGCAATCAGCTGATCGCGTCCGCTGAATACTTGTCGCCACATGAGCCCCCCGCGGAGTAGCGGAGCGTCGTCGGCGTCCACCATACTCGATGCTGTCGAGGAATCTTGCAGGAAAGTGGACATGGCGACCCGACCGCTTTTGACGTGGCGGCTGTGCCACTGGCGAGGCAGGAGGTTGCTGGGTGTGTGTAGACGAAGGCGACGGTGGTTGTGTGAGCAGGGTTGTATCACACAAGTCTTCAAATAGAAACGCTGGTTTCACTCGGTCAATTGAGACGGTACTTTTTTTACCATTAAGCAGAATGTCCATAGTTTTGCCGCTGCGTGCAAGGACACGGTGGGGTCCAGTATATGGAGGTGTAAGGGCTGGCTTAATTCCATCTCGACGGAGCATGACATGTGAGCAATTTGACAATTCTTTGTGCACGTAGGAGGGGCGTATTCCATGTCGCGATGCTGGTTGAGGTCTGATCTGCGTGTTGTGCTCCCTGAGTTGAGCTATAACATCTGGTGGTTGTAAGTTGTCCCGCGACGAGGTTTTTGACTCAATAAATTCTCCTGGGAGGCGTAGTGTCTCGCCATATACTAATTCTGCAGGCGACGCGTCGAGGTCTGGCTTATGTACCGTTCGCAGGCCAAGTAAAACGAGGGGCAAGGCTGCAGTCCACTTAGTCTCATGACACATTAGTGCTGCTTTGAGCGAACGATGCCACCTCTCCACCATCCCGTTGCTTGCTGGATGGTAACTTGTAGTGAAATGGTGGTTTGCGCCGCAAAACTTGCTTATCTGGGTGAAGATTTCCGATTCAAATTGGCGCCCTCTGTCAGTTGTAATGTGTAACGGGCAACCAAATCGTGCGACCCTCTGTGACATGAAAGCGACCGCCAATGTCTCTGCGGAGGTATTTTCAACCGGAATCGCCTCTGGCTAACGTGTTAATCGATCAATAATCGTTAATAAGTAACGATGCCCGTCTGACGGCGGTAAGGGTCCCACGACGTCCAAATGAACATGGGCGAATCGTTCTGTGGTTTCTGGAAAATTCCCGATGGGCGCATGTACGTGACGTGCAATCTTACTACGTTGACAAGCTACGCATGCGCGGTCCCACTGCGGCAATCTTTTTGTAGACCTGGCCAAACGTAACGGAAGGCGA
Source organism: Locusta migratoria (assembly GCA_026315105.1). NCBI lineage: Eukaryota > Metazoa > Arthropoda > Insecta > Orthoptera > Acrididae > Locusta > Locusta migratoria. The sequence goes on from CM048747.1 coordinate 526,840,347, forward strand.
CAAGTTTAACTGTAGCTCTGACGCCTGGGTGGCAGAGGCTGTGGAGTCCGTGGAAGACACTTTTGCGTAGTCCTACTGGCACATATGGGCGTGTTTTCCCATTGGAAGTGTCGCAGTACAACTGAGCGTTCGCTCCCGGCACATCAATAAGTTTGAGTTGTAGGCCGGTCTCCGTATTATTAAGTAGGTTATTCAGCTCTTGATCGGTCTTTTGCGCGTCGCATAGCTGCAGAAAACCAACAGTCTCTGTGATAGCACCGACTCGAGATAAGCAGTCAGCCACTACGTTAGTCCTGAGACGTGCTGTACGTCAGTGGAAAATTGTGCTATGTACTCAAGCTGACGAAATTGTCTTGGCGAGCACTTGTCATTGTTCTGACGAAAAGCATACATGAGAGGCTTGTGGTCAGTAAATATTGTAAACACCCTCGCTTCGAGTTGCGTGCGGAAGTATTTAACAGCTGTGTAGATGGCCAACAATTCGCGATCGTACGCACTCCACTTTTGTTCCGTTGGTGTTAGTTTGCGCGAAAAGAATGCAAAAGGTTGCCACGTTTCGTTTACATATTGCTGAAGTGCCGCGCCGATTGCAATCTGACTAGCGTCTACTACCAGAGCCAGACGTGCGTCTTTTACAGGGTGTGCCAGAAGTGTAGCGTCAGCAAGTGTCTTTTTGGCAGTCTCGAAAGCGTCTATCATCGGTTGTGACCAGTGCAACAACGCCTTGCCTTTTGTCTTGGAACCGGTTAGTGCAGCTGTGAGTGGTTCTTGTATTTCAGCTGCATGTGGGAGGTGGAATCTGTAGAAATTCAGCATACCGAGAAATCGGCGTAGTTCTTTTGCTGTAATCGTACGTGGAATGTCTAATACTGCCTGTACCTTCTCAGGTAGTGGGCGTGATCCCTCTGACGAAATTGTATGTCCCAAGAAGGTTACCTCCGGTTGACCGAACACACACTTTTCCACATTCAGAACGATACCATGAGCAGCGAGGCGTTCAAAGACCTGAGTAAGGTGCTGCTGATGTGTTTCAAGTGTTTCCGAAAAAACAAGGATATCATCTAGATAAACAAAACACTGTGATAAGCCTCGTAACACCGAATCTATGAAGCGTTGCCATGTCTGTGCCGCATTTCGCAGACCAAAGGTCATGAATAAACTTTCAAATAATCCAAAAGGCGTAATTATTGCAGTTTTCGGAATGTCCTTCTCGGCCATGGGAATCTGTGTATAAGCTTTTGCGCAGTCAAGTATACTAAACACTCGTTTCCCACTTAAAGCATGATTGTAATCCTTCAAGTGTGGCACTGGATATCGATCCGGAATGGTTCTGGCATTTAAAGCACGATAGTCCCCACATGGCCGCCATGTATCATTTTTCTTGGGTACTAAGTGCAGAGCTGACGACCAGGCACTACTGAACGGACGTATGATACCTTCAGCCAGCATAGAATCAAACTCAGCCTTTGCTATGGCGTACTTGTCAGGGGCCAATCGTCGAGGTTTACACGAAACAGGGGGGCCTGCTGTAGTATTGATGTAATGAATAGTATCATGACATACCTGTTGTGGGGCCCCTGGAGGCCTTGTAAGTGCTGGAAACTGGTTGAGTAGCTAGGTGAACACTCCGTCTGCTGTTTGGATAAGCTTGACGGCACAGCCGACCGCGTGACGTCGGAATCCGGTGGCAGATAGCCCGGTGATTGCATCCCGTAAGCAGGTGTTGGCGGTGTCCGGCAACAGATGGTAATGGGCCAATAGATCCGCTCCGATTATTGGTTCCGCAACATCGGCTATGACAAAATTCCACACTGTTGCACGGCGTAGCCCAAGGTCTAATTCCATGTATTTTGTGCCGTGTGTTTGAATCACGGAATTGTTGGCCGCCGTCAGTCGGAAGGTAGTGGTCGGGCGGTACTTGTAAGTTTTATCCCGCGGTAGAATACTTAAGTCAGAGCCTGTATCGATTAAAAATTTACGACCTGACTTGCGATCTGTCAAAAACAAGCGGGTTGAGACACCAGTAGGCGCACCGACTTCTGCTTGATGCTTGCTATTCCCGTAATCGCATGGCGGGTTGCACTTGTGAGCTTGGTTTCCAAATCGGTGATGATACCAGCTTATATTAGTTGCTTGCACATCGTTGTGACGGGGACCGTTGTGTGTGGAACGACTCCGTGATCGTCGTCGGTATCTGTTTTTAGCGCTATGATGTGCGAGCAGTTCACTATGTTGGTTGCTCAAAGCCTCAATTCTGCTTGCCAAGCTATTGTTTAGATGTTCTTCTAACGCCGACACTTTCTTTGATAACCTGTCGTAATCGGGGTTCATTTCTGTAGAAGCACTGTTGCACGTAATTGCCGAGTCGGAACAGGAATTGGGTACAATTGCATCCTGTATGCGGTCAGCAAGAGCCGCCAAGTCGTCTAAGGGCATTTCTGTTTGAGATGCGATTATTGGTTTAACTTGCGCTGGCATCCTGCTGCTCCATAATGTGCGTAGCAATGAGTCTGGAACAGTGTGTGCATCAACTTTTCTACGTGGCATAAATATTGCGAAGGTTTCCGGTCGCCTTTGTCTTCCTGCGTGGCAGATACTCGGCGTATGAGTTCCGACTTCAGCTTCATGTAAGCGTCCGTTTGCGGCGTCGTCGTAATAACGTCTTGAACTTCTGCCGCAAATCTGTGATCAAGTTGACTAACCACAAGTGCAAACTTAGTTATTCCAGAACATGAGAAGCTCGCCTCTACTTGCGCGAACCACAGCGCGGGATTATTAGGCCAGAGCGGCGGAAGTCGTACAGCCAATCTTGATGTGTTGAGTGGGTCTTCATTCGTCATTTTAGTTTTCAAAGAAGGTTCGGGGTCACCACTGAAGCTGAATGTTACTGAAGCTGTACTCTTTAGCGTTAAGAAATCAGCGACTTGTTTTACGTAACTTACGCGGAGTCTCCAGTACACAGTAACATATTTTAACTGCTTCTTATAATTAATACATCTGCTCTCCATTTACAGAAGAACAATGCCGTAGATGTAGCAATAAAACTTTTATTTCACACATAACTAAAATGCAAATGAAAATCTTCGACGCGGAAAGAACATAGATACCATAAACAACAGAAATTAAATTATTTCAAGGAGTGTTGCTTCCGCGACAAGGAATAAGCGCGCAAGGCAGCGCCCCAAGCGGCAGGCGCACGAACTTCTTGCGTACGCTGCAATCAGCTGATCGCGTCCTCTGAATACTTGTCGCCACATATCTCTTCAATAAAGCAGATAATAATTCGCTCCACGCTTTCCTCAGTGATAGTCTCCAGTCTTCGAAAACTAAAAATGCGAGTGTAGATCAGTTGTGGCTTACTTTCAAAGATATAATATCAGTAGCAATCGAGAGATTTATACCAAATAAATTAAGAGGGGTTGACACCCCGTGGTACACAAAACATGTCAGATCACAGTTGCAGAAACAAAGAAAAATGCATGCAAAATTTAAAGACACACAGAATCCGCAAAACTGGCAATCTTTTACTGAAACTCGCAACCTATCGTGGACTTCAATGCGAGAATCTTATAGTAGTTACCACAAAGAAATCCTGTCTCGCAATCTTGCAGAAAATCCAAAGAAATTCTGGTCATACGTGAAGTCCACTAGCGGCAAAACACAAACAGTACCTTCACTACTCGATAGCAATGGTAATACTACCGATGACAGTACTGCTAAGGCAGAATTATTAAACACAGCTTTCCGAAATTCGTTCACCAAAGAAGACGAAGTGAATACTCCAGTATTCAATCCAAGAACGGCTGCCAGCATGCGAAACTAAGAAGTAGATGTTCCTGGAGTAGTAAAACAACTTAAGTCACTAAACAAAAAGAAATCTTCCGGGCCAGATTGTATACTAACAAGATTCCTCTCAGAGTTTGCTGATGCAATAGTTCCGTACTTAGCTATAATTTACAACCGATCACTCAGCGAAAGATCCGTACCCAAGACTGGAAAGTTGCCCAAGTTACTCTAATAATCAAGAAAGGCGATAGGAGTGATCCCCAAAATTACAGACCAATCTCATTGACGTCGATTTGCAGTAGGATTTTGGAACATATACATTGATCGAATATTATGAACTACCTCGAAGAGAACGAGAACACGGATTCAGAAAGTATCACTCTTGCAAAACACAGCGTGCCTTTTATTCACATGAAGTGTTAAGTGCCATCGACAAGGGATCTCAAATCGATTCCATATTTCTGGATTTCCGAAAGGATTTTGACACTAAACCCCACAAGCGGCTTCTAATGAAATTGCTTGCTTATTGAATATCTCCCTAATTGTGCGAATGGATTAAAAATTTACTATCAGAAAGGGCACAGTTCTTTGTAATTGACGGTAATCGAGTAAAACAGAAGTGATATCTGGCGTTCCACAGGGAAGCGTTATAGGTCACCTACTCTTCCTCGTGTTTATAAACGATTTAGGAGACAATCTGAATAGCTCCCTTAGACTGTTCGCGGATGATGATGTCGTTTATCGATTAGTGAAGCCAACAGAGGATCAAAAGCAACTGCAAAGCGATTTAGACAAAATTTCTACATGGTGCGAAAATTGGCAATTGACACTAAATAAAGAAAAGTGTGAAGTAATACACATGACCACTAAATGAAATCCACTGAACTTCAATTACGCGATAAATCAGTCAAACCTTAAGGTCGTAAATTCTACCAAATACCTAGGAGTTACAATTACTAACAACTTTGACTGGAGAGAACACACAGAAAATATTGTGGGGAAGGCGAACCAAAGGTTACGTTTCATCGGCAGAACGCTTCGAAGCTGCACCAGCTCCACCAAAGAGACTGCCTACATCACACTTGTGCGTCCTCTCCTGGAGTACTGTTGTGCCCCTTGTGGGACCCTCACCAGGTGGGACTTGTGGTGTCGCACAAGTCCAAAGTGCGCGCCACCTACTTTCGCCGCGCGCCGCCATGCACGCACGGCGCGGCGTTCTTACGACGTCAGCCACGAGCGCCCTCTGCTACAACTCCGCTCGTGGTCACCACTGAACGACATCGTTCACTTGGGACTGAGCTAGGAACCAGCTAACACTTCGGAATCAGATAGGCACCAGTGAAGACTTGGCTATCGGATAGGCACTAGGCAGGCCTCTAGCTCAACTATGTATCAGCATTCTGCAGTAATGAGCTATGTAAAAGTTAAGTATTGTATAAATTCTGTGCAATATATATCTCGTTCTAATTTACTCTAGTGTTTCTAGTTTCTGCTGTCCCACTGGCTGCTCACCTCCGTACCTGCACAAGCGTGCTACCTTTATTCCTGTCTCGGTCTTCCTACTCGGCCACCGACACCTCCGACGTAAACGAGACACAAAAGCGGCGACGAGGCTGGGACACAAAAGGACTGACGGAAGATATTGAGAAGGTTCAGAGAAGGGCAGCTCGTTTTATCACGTTACGGGGGGAAAGCGTCACGGAAATGTTGCACGAATTGGGGTGGAAATCATTAAAAGAAAGACGTTATTCATTGCATATATACATGTGGCGACTGTTCCGAAAGAACAGACGTCACTTCTGATCCTGCAGTTGTTATTCTTTAATATTCATAGAATATATGACGTCAACGGCGATTGGGCGAAGCTGAAAATGTGTACCCAGCCGGGAATCGAACCCGGGTCTCCTGCTTTCTAAGCAGTTGCGCTGACCCCTACACCACTGGGGACACCGTGATCACCGCACCTGCAAGGACTACCTAAGCACGCCTCCTGTCAGATACAAATTCCCAGCTTCACCCTGCCTACAGTACCCAAACTCGTAGTTATGAAACTAATTCCCGTAAGAGTAAGGGCTTCAAAATTGCCCACCCCTCCCCACTATTCATTGCGGCGTGATCTGTTTGAGAAGTTTCAATCACCGTCTTTTACTTCTGAAAAAGGAACGATTTTCTTTCTTCCCGCGCGCTATAAGAGAATGGAACGGTAGAGAAAAGTTATGAAAGTGGTTAATGAACCCTCTGCTAGGCACTTAAATGTGATTTGCAGAGTATCTATGTCAGGGGTGGGCACGAGAGCTGCTCGCGCGGCTGCCCGCGAGCAGCGAGAGCCGCGAGGGCAGCGCTGAGCGGCCTTGAGAGCCAGCAGAGCGGGTAGCAGGGCTGTGCGGGGTGGCTGGCCGCTTGCTGATGCACAGTGCACATACATCAGTGCTTTCATCCAATGCTAAAGAAAAGAAAACTAAATCTTTGATCCTGTCTCTCAACTGAGCTTCCACGTCGTTTGCCATTTCTTCAATGCGCCTGCTAACCGTTCTCCGTGAAAGAGGAACGGTTTCAAAAAGAGGAAGAATTGCTGGGCACAAAATTTGTTGCGGCAGTAACAAAACATTCTTTCACAAATTCTGCATCGCTGAAGGGCCGCGCAGTTTTAGCTATTTTAAGAGCTACATGATAGCTTACTCTCATCGCTGCAGCGTTGTGGATTAGAAGGTTTTCTTTCTACCTGTAAATACGTACAGGAGAAGGTAAAATTGACGGAAAATGCACACAACATATTAATAACAGCAGTAAATTGTATTAATAACATAATTATCTACAAGTACACTTACGTCTTTCTCCCTTTTCTGCTTCATTTCTATAAGTTTGACTTTTCGTTCTTCTTTACTCTAACTACATCTTTTTCGTGAAGCAGTTGAAAGTGACGCTTCACGTTGTACTTGTTCCATGAAGACAATGTTGAATTGCAAAACAAACACTGAGGTCCGCTTGGCGTTCCAACAAAAAAGTTCTCCTCTTCCCGCTGTGGGTGTTCAGAAGACTTTCTTTTCAAAAATTTTACGTCGCCGGCCGCGGTGACCGAAGGGACTGAGGCGCTCCAGTCACGGTCTGCACGGCCACTACGGTCGGGATTTCGAATCCCCCCCCCTCGGGCATGGATATTTGTGCCGTCCTTAGTATAAGGTAGTTGATAAGTAGTTTGCAAGTTTAGGGACTGATGACCCCGTAGTTATGTCCCATAAGCTTAACAAACATTTGAACATTTGTTTTTTTACACGTCCTCCTCAGCCATTTTTCAGACACTAGTTCTGCTTTATCACGAACACCTGACGCGATTTCCAGAAGTAAACGGAACGAGTGGTTCCGCGTGGTGTAGTGAGGTGCGCGGCTAGTCGAGTATGAGTGGGGGGCACTGGTGGCTGGCGGAGTGGGGGGGGGGGGGGGGAGCCGCGAGCAGGCCGTGTGAGCCGCTGAGAGCGCTCGCGCTCGCGAAACGGCATTTGCCCAGCCCTGATCTATGTAGATGTAGATAATGACTTGATGTGGTACTTGAGTGTTATAATCTCTGAGAATAGCAACACTTCGAAGAATATTTTTAACTAAGGAATGCAGCCTATTCAAGTTCCTACTCGCTGTTTGGTGGCTATATGTAAAAGCATTTTGTTTCGCCCCCAGGACGTCGAAGAACCGCTTCCGTCCACATCGGCGGCTGTCCGCACCGTGGCGGCCAGGACATCGCAGCCGCCTGGAGGCGCGTCGCCCCTGCGAGGGCGTCGACGTCGTCGCCGTCAGGGTGGCCAGACGCGGGGGCCAGGCGGGCGCATCAGGAGGCGCCGCGGCTACCGGCTCTTCTCCAGGGTGTCGTCCTAACACAGGCACAGCCACACCGACTGCCGCCGTGGGGCTGCCAGGGGTCACTTTGGCTTATTCTTCAAAAATAAAATTCTCTAGTCATGTACGCAACACAGCCCTTTAGATATCACATATTTATATATTCCGTTATTTATTAACACATGAAGCTTTAATACTAGGTGCTACTGTTGATAAGCGATATTTGTATTGTTTTAGATGTTTTCTTTCCTTATTCTTAAAATAGGTCAGCTCAGATATTTTCCGAGCAGTTTTTACAGCAAATATTAAAGAAAATGGTATTAAATGTAGATGACAATTATACGTGAAATTTGTTATAGTATGTCTTTTTCAAGAATTTTCTTAATAGCCTGAAAGCCATTCATTCAGTTTATTAAACTATTTTCATTTTCATCGAGGTCCTACTTCCATCAAATTGGAAACTCGTGAACGTCGAAGGAAAAAGTTTGTTGTTTCAAAACCTATGATGACTGAAGAGGACCAGCCCCAAATTTATGCCAAGACACAGGCATCCTTAGCAGTCTGAATGATAGCAGTGCATTTAATTGAGCATGAATATTTAACCACGTAAAATATGTCTCGGTGATATACTTTGCACACAAAGAACATTGCGTCAAGACTGACCCTCTTCATTTGGTGCAAGAATATGTTGAAAAATCTTCATGAATGTATTACATATCTGTATACAACACCCTACCGAGGGATACGATTTAAAAACATAGATAAGTGGAAAAGTACAACCGCTAAATCCAAAAAACAGTTGAGAAGGAAGTTATCGCCTGTTTTCTTGTTTCACTGACCATATAGATATTAGCAATCTTGTTTCACACATATCGTTGATTGTCTTAGGAGAAACATCCGAGATTCTCATACTCTTCACCACCTTCCACGCAAATATTTCAGATAGTTATTTTGAGATATAAACACATCGAACCCAAATGACTGTTGCACACATTCATCTACAGGCAGGAAAACCATAGTTGACACTGGGAAACAGTTATACTGGAAAACCATGAAAATAGAAAATTGTTCTATTGGAACTGTTAACTGTGAGAAAAGTCTATTTTGGAAATCATTATGCAGTACCTGAAATGTCGCCTGCAATTAATTAGCGTGGTAAATGGTTACACCTACAAATCGTTACACTGGTAAATGTTTATACTGTACAAAGTAGGTTTTATATTGGTTACACTTGAAAACGGTTACGTTGTTCCTATAATAGAGATGAAGGGTACCACACGAAATGCTTACATAAAAGATAGGATGTACTGTAAATGGGTACTAACAAAAATGGTGACTCTGAAAACATTTACAACATAAATCGTTACAAGGGCTACTGTTGAATTAGTAAATGGTCACATCGGATAATGCTTGCGCTAAATCTTGATTAAACTAAAAGTAAAAACACTGGAAAAGTGTTACTCTGGGAAACTACTGTAAAACTATCACACAAATTTTTGTGATTGATAAATGAGCAAAGGGAACTATTAACATTCGAAAAGCAGTAACAATGGAAATTGTAACAATAGAGAATGATTGCGTATAATGCTACACTACAAAACAGTGTAGTGTAACGATGACCAAGGTATTTATTCAAGGTTAATTAGATATGGAATTGGACTGGTACTGCGCTGGATTTTCCTTTTGTACAGGTGTAATAGCCAGGCAGTATACAGCAAGTGGCACAGGTAATACTGAAAGTGTGAAATTTTGTGCAAGTCAAAGAACATCTAAGGATTTATGTGAATACATGTATTTCATTGTTAAAATCCTACGTTCGTTTGTTCTTTACGATTCTGGTATTCTGTAGAGTTTGTTAGTCAGAGACGTGTGTGGAATATTGCACTCTCTCTTTTGTATAAATATGGTGCAATAAATGAAGGTTATTGTACAGCATAAAAGCATGTAAAGACTTCTCCTTACGTAGAAACTGAGAAGTAGTATTGAAGGATATTTCAGCTCGTTCCAGCATTCTGTTCCTGCAGTAAGAACGTCAGTGACGGAGTCTGAGCCGGCCGCGGTGGCCGAGGAGACTGAGGCGCTCCAGTCACGGTCTGCACGAGCACTACGGTCGGGGGTTCGAATCCCCCCTCGGGCATGGATATTTGTGCCGTCCTAGTTCGTAAGTAGTTCATAAGTAGTTTGTAAGTTTAGGGACTGATGATCCCGTAGTTAAGTCCCATAGACTATACAAACAATGGAACAATGTAACGGAGTTTGAGAATCCAACGGAAGAGGATCGACACTCATTGACAGAGGCACAGAGCATAGCTAAAGTAGGCTAGTCTACCACACACTCGGTATAATCAGCTAAAGGGCCGTGAACTGATACCAGCACGGTCATACAGAAGCAGTAACGCTGCAAGGTCATGACTATAACATTGTTCCACTCGAGGATTGTTGCGTATCAAATGTTTCCAATGCTTACTTGGAATGACAGGTATAATGGAAACAGGTACATTGCAAAGCCGTTGGGTGTGAAAAATGGTTGCGCAGGACACTGGTGCACTGAAAAATGGCTGCAACGGCAAAAGTTTCTGCTGGAAAAACTGTTGGAAGCAAAGTGGTTACACTGGTAAAAGGATACACTAGAACTGTTTACAAATGTTGTCTGCAATGGAAACTGATATACAAATAAATGGTTACTTTCTAAAATGATTATCTATATGCTCAAAGTACTGCTACGGCCCCAATTACCCGGTTGAGACCGTAGCTAGAAAGTAGTCAGGATGACCAGCATATAACACATTCAGAGGCACAGGGGATGGGTAGGTTCACGCGCTTCTGCGCACATTATACGTTGATAGCTTGTAGACTTGTGCATAATAGTTTTCGATCGGGAGCGCTCACTTTAGTTCGCAGCTCTGCTGAGAACTAGTTTGTTCTTTTAGTTCCCAGTGACGGATGAGCGGCGTAGTCTGCGCATGCAGGTGGAGGGAGAAGTTCCCCCACCCATCTGCTTCATTCGCTTGCTGCTTGAGCCACTAACGATATCACGCAAACAAAAGAAACAGTTTATGGATAGTTTCTCGCGTTTAAGTTTAGAATTATCTCTATATCTTGGTATTATGGAATTTATTAGTCAGATATTGCAGAGTGCAGAATAGTTCAAAGCAGAAATTTTGTAGCACTGAACTATGTAATCTAACAGGCAGACGCTAACCTCGAAATGGCTCTCATCAGCAGAAGGCAAAAACGTGATTTTTAATTCTGTTCGCGACCTATCGCGCATCTTTTAGTTCGCGACCGGTAGCTCTCCTTTTAGTTCGCAGCTCGGCCGCGAAGTAGGTCGCTCTGTTTAGTTCTTCTGCTCGTTTTGGCTTTTGCTACCACTACTACAACTACAGCTGAGCTGCATCTCGCTCGAAATGACGGCAACTGGCAAAAGGGAATCAGGCAATTCTGCGCGCTCTCGCGTTCTCTCGCTGTTGCCCGTCAGTCTTCGTAAAAGGAGCGGACGAATTAAGAGGCGAGGGATCTGCGTACTAGTTCGCCTGTGGGAGCGCTCTTCCGAACTAGCTCGTTCGCGAACTACACAAGACTAGTAGCGTGGTATCAGCTTTATTTTCTTCAGATACACCGGCGCTTCCTGGCGGTAGATTGCCGAAGGCTGGAGCGACGTAGCCGCGGCCGTGACACGGCTGCTGACAGCCACTGTCGGGCCGCGGGCTCTGCGTAGACTCAGCTGCTCTGGCGCCGTGTGTACAAGGCGGAAACGCGTACGCAGCACTGTCGTTGAGCAGCCGCGTGCGGTGCACGGCGTTCCGCCTCGCGTAAATGAAACAGCGCGCTACGGCGCCTACGGAATACAGCCTGGTGGCGGAAGGCGGTTGATGAAGACACTCTCCCGTCTCGTGGTCGGAACAACCCCTGCACACCATTCAGTTTCAACGGTACGCTATTGCCATCTCGAACAGGAAGCTCCTCGGCGTCCCATTCCCATATCGTGCGATTTGTGGGCGTCGTCAGTGGAGGCCTACAGAGGTTAGACCTGCTGTCGGTTCTTCAATGGTTCATCTGGACCAGGCGTGGACCGCTCCGCGTAGTCGCACCAGAAAACAGCTATGTTGCTTCACATCCAGTCTATATGCTGCTCCTGTCCCGCTTGTGACGCGTTATGCTTAATGTCAACTGCATTGCGCTCGATTTTCCCGCGTGCTCAGCGGTTGGTTTGAGTGTCCCGACCCCCTTGCTCCAGTTCGAACCAATATTGCACTGCGTGTGCTTTGGCTTGGCGACTTTCCACATGCTCTTTCAACACTGCTCTAGTTGCTGACTCTGCCGGCTTGTACAGCTGTTTACTTTCCGTGTGACCTAAGTCACCACAGCGAGTTCTTGCTGTACTCTCACTGTCCAGCTCTCTACTGCCAATTTCTATCAAAATTACTTATTGCTAATTCTAGACCCTTTACAGTACTCTGGGAAACAGAAAGGAATTACACTAGAAATGTCTGTAATCAAAATCTGTTTGATTGGGATTGGAAAATATTTATAGAGACAATTTGTTGTAATTAAAATAGCTGCAAGGGAAATAATACAGTTAAAAAATTTTACAGTGGTAAACAGTTACAGTAAATGGCTGTTTCTATCGAATATTGACCAGCTGCTTAGATAGAAAATGGCTCCACCTGGAAAACTGCTGTAGTGGCGAATTGCGGGAAATGAAATGGTCACATTGGAAATAGTTCCATGGGATAATAAATTTTTAAATGTTTATTGTTTGAAAATGGTCACATTTAGAAAACAGTTGCACAGGAAACTTTTTCACTCCAAAATAAGTAGTGCAGAATATCGTTCAAGAAAAACTATTACAAAGAAATGATTACGCAAATAAAAGTACCACTGCAAATGTTTACAAGGAAAAATGATTACAATGGAGGCAGGTATACAGGCAAATGTCTACAAGGAGTAGATGTTACACTTAAATATGGTTTTATCGAAAAGTAGTTGCCGTGTAAAATAGTTTTACTGAACATTGTTGCTGTTCCTCCACATTGAAAACTGGTCTAAGAGGTAATGTACGCTGCAAGACACTTTAAAAGTATTACACTGGAAAGGATACTTGGATCCAGTTACAGTGGAAAAATTTTTCAGCGGGAGATAGTTCATCTGAAAATGATTCATCTGTAGTCTGTTACAGCAGAATATCAGTAAATGGGAACTCTGGAAAATAGATACAGTGGAAATGGATACAACGACAACACAAACAATAAAGTTTATTGCAGTATGAGTGTTATTCGAGGAATATTTACAGTGGAAAATGGTTACGCTGCAAGTTTTTAGAGCGGGAAAAATTACTCTCGAAATAATTTAGTGGAAAATACTAAGTGATTGTTAAACTGAAAAATGTTTCTTCAGATACTTACTACATTTTAAATAATACTAGGTTCTTTTTTATATTTTTGCACGTCTTTTTGAGGTCTTATTACCTACAATATACATACAATATATTCACACGTATTTTTATAAATGTCTCTGAAGGCTTAATTTATTTAATAGGTCTATGTATTTAGGTTTTCGGTTACAGTATGTCTTTGAGTGTCTTTTCAGAAATTTACGTGAAGATGTGTACGCTCTGGGGTCATAAAACATTGAGCCACCGAAAAACGTGACGGATGTATCGTAATCGGACACGTCAACGGAAATCTATACCATCGCAGCCGCCGCTTTCTATGATAACTCGTTTGGTTTAACTTGTTCTCTTTGCGACCGTCTATGGTCTGAAAACAATCTATGTTATCGATCACGCGACAGAATACTTGAAACATTGAACCGTAAAATTTTTTTTCATTGCTTTTTTAAGTACTCGACTGCCAGAAAAAGCTGCACTGATGCACTTTCCTGAAGTCGATAATTTGAAAACGGTGTACTAGATATAATTGTCACATCGCAAACCTTTCAACGTATCATCAATCGGGAAATTATACTATATACATTACATATTTTATTCCCTTGTCGTGTACAAAAGTTAGATGTCTATATCACTAGTTAACATGACATCTGCATTATTGGAACTACTTCCCACTAAGGTAGTCATTCATCCTGGTGTCTGAAATGTCCGCGACCGCAGCCGCCAAACTAGTCCTGTTTTTTTCAGTTAACTGGGCAATCATGGCATCGTTTCAGTCCTATCCTTGATATTCTTTCTCACAGTTCTTGTGCTTCTAACTTCTTTAGAAGTGTCAGCAAATAGGTTATCACCCATTGGATTTGAGCAATGACTTCATAACTCTGTCATAGTAGATAATTTTCTGGGTAGTACATCATTTATTGGTATTAATAACTATGGATAAAGATGAATAATAACAATGAAACTTGGATACGTTATCCGAAATCTTGCATTGATCTGTAAATTAATCTGCTTATCAAACTTTGTAATTAATTAAAGTTGAAGTGCGGTTCATTTGTAAATAATATTGATATTTTATCATGTTTAATACTTTTCAGTGAAAAGTAAGAAAAGGAAAATAGAAACTGTCACTCATGTAGTGACTAGTTCGCAATCTAATTTTCTCTTTATCTTCCATAATGAGTTTAGAGGAACCACTCACTTCAACAGCGTAACAGTTTCTTCCTCCCCCCTTTTTTAATGAAAATTGAGTGTAGTTCATTCATCAATAATATTGATTTCTTAAAGTTTAACCAAAAACATTTATTTTCATCTCATGTGCATAATATTTTAAAAAGGAGTCCCCCTTGTTCCAAATTTATGGTTTTACGGACGATATGATGATGTTATTCAAACCGGATGGATGGTATCCTGTGCGCCAGTTGCCAACCGGTAGTTTCGTACGCTTAACTTCCCACTAAATTACCTCCTATGAAATGACCAGAAATCACTTTAATATGAATCATCACTCTTAATGAAGTGTCTCTTAGTTAAACATAACATCGATCTCTCCGCATAACGTGATATGTATTTAATGTACGAAGCATTGACCTGGGAATTCATGTTACTGTGACTGGAAAAGGATGTCCTTCTTTCAAATTTGCTGTTCTATAGGAAAAATTCTGACATTTTTCAAAGCTGCTGGGTGCTTCCATAGACGGATCAAGGGTGGGGGGGGGGGGGATGAGATTTCTGTTTGATTGGACGTCGGGTAAGAAGGGATGGTCATACTAGAATCTTTCTGAACCAGAGTTTAGCTGACGATGATAAATTGTTTTCATATTTCATTATGATTACAATTACGCTATTATCCCTTACATGTTTATGATCTCAGTTTTTCGTATTACAGTTTTATTTCGTACTTATTTAAATGATCTTTGTGTAAAATCTGTGGCACATATGACGTCATTGATCGAAGCCGAGAGATAAGATGTGCTGCGCTAATTCCGAAAAAAAATTCTATAAAAAATTACAGGTAGGCATTACACCATGCCACAATACGTAAAGCAATAGGCCTACTAAAACCAATGAAACCTTCAGAAAATTTTTTATAATTATGCAGGAAACTATTGTATATATACTGCGAGTGATTTGAAAATGGCTAAAGGACAAACTATCCTCATTCAACAACATCTGAATAAAAATAATTATGCGCCATAAAATAAACGAAAATAACTAAGAAATATTTAACAAGTGCAGTCGAAGGTTATGAAAGGGACGCAGTGTTTGGCACGGGAGCAAGCCAAGGCTTTAGAAAGAGAGAGCCATAAGACTTCAATGTGCATCGATTACTTCCAAGATTTTTGAATTATTGTAGTGCTAGTAAACAATCCAGTAGAAATGGGACAGAAAACAGGAAAGAAACGCATCTCGCAACACCCAAACAAGATACTGAAATGGTATGTTCTACGGTTGTATAATGAAGATAGTACAAAGTGGGGTGACGGTGTAAGTGCCTGTGTGAGCATACCAGATGAAGGTATGAAGAGGGCAGCTCAGAAACCATGAGTAATCTCATTAGTTAAATATATTTAGAAAAACACAAAACAGCATGGTAACTGTTCATCTTCGAGATCAATAAAACCATACAAAAATTTAAACCAAATGTACTGAAACAGTTAAGAACTGAAGATGATTTAAAATAAAGCGAAACGCATGTTCTCAATTAGACTAATTTTTACAGTTGAAAAAGCCTATAAAATTGCAACTGCTGAGAAAGAGGCCTAAAAACAAAGAAGAATGACATGTAGATACGTCATATGTAAAAATTACTAGTGCTACAAAATAAGGAAAAATAAGCAAATGTCAGAACGGACAACTCGTAACTTTGTGATTAACATATAGTAAAAAAGTAAAAATATATTGACCGACAGGGATTTAAACACAGATTGCCTCCTCGAAGATTCTCACCGTGCCACTGCTATAGCACTTTGACCGTCAAATGTTTTATTTTGCTTTTCTATCTGTTCAGGAAAACTTTTTCCGGTTTTCGTGCTTAATATTTTTTTATTGGCTATCTGCTGCATCATTTGAATCGTGTGTGGTTCAAGGATTGAGTCTACTATACCATTTCACCATTTCGAAGGGAAGACACCTTCTCACCAAAACCAGTTGAAGATCTTGACAAGGGATACCTTTGACCTCGAACACTCGGAACTACAGGAAACCATGCTTAGAATACCAAGCAATCAAAAACAAAACAGTGATTGTTCAAAAAACTTTCGGGAGTGCAGCCGTATAAAGTTGCCTTCTTCTAATATTTCGACTGGTAATCGTCCAGCCATCTTCAGAGAGAGCCGAAGACTAACGCTCCAGCACACGCTTCGTGCTTATAAACGCGCGGACCGCGCTACTGAGCTGCGGCCACAGATACAACAAGGCACCAAGGAAGTACACGTGTGTGTAAATTATGTCTGTGGCTGCAAGGTCGATTACCGCGAAGAAATCGATGTGTCATGATCTGTGCTGTGGCGGCGTCTTTCTAAATTTATTAAAGAAAGTGCCGGATTCCAAGATCTATCTAAGCCGAAGCCGCTGTCTCTGTTAATTAAATTCGTCCCCAAGCGAATTTCAATTGTTTCTTTCACCGTTGAGTCCCATTATGATGAAGTGGAGGCTAAGATTTTTACGTTTTCGTACTTCATGGAGTGTCCAATATCAATACAGTGCTCTACCACTGCCGATTTATTAAGTTGTAAGAGACGGGTATACCTTTGGTGTTTGGTGCAACTTTCCTGGGACGTACGTGTCGTCTGTCCTATGTTCGAAAGGACACATTCACAGGGATCATGTATACCTCGGCCTTCCGGAATTCCAAATCTTCTTTGATAGAACCTAAAAGTGCTGCTGTCTTTGGTGGGGTCCGAAAAATTACCTTAAATTTGTGTTTGTTCACAATCCGTATGAATTTCGACTACAGGCTCCCAACATATAGCAGAAAAGCCATGGATTTAAAACTTTCTGCATCATCTTCTGTGTTCTTTAGACGTGCCGTTGGCTTCCTACGTAGAGCCTAATGTATCTGCTGTGGAGAGTACCCGTTTGCTTCAAAAACTCTCTTCAGGTGTAAAAGCTTATAATGCACACTGCTCTCATCAGCAATAACGTGTTCTCTATGGACCAATGTTCTGAGAACACTCATCGTCTGGGATGTAAGTATAAATCAGTATACGTCGGTTTCCTATATACTGAATGTCCTAAGGTGACATCGTCTTTGCGTCGCGCCATTACATCAAGAAATGAATGGCATCCCTCTTTTTCGACTTCCATTGTAAACTTGGTTTGCTTATGGATGGAATTCAGATGGTTTAAAAATTCTTGTAACTTGTTGTTGTGTGGCCTCACGGTTGAGATAAGTTAGAAGAAATTGAAATTCGCTTCGAGAAGAATTTAGTTAACAGAGGAAGCGGCTTCAGCTTACGTTAGATAAATCTTGGAATCCGGCACTTTGTTTACAAAGACGCCGCCACAGCACAGATCATAACAAAAAAATGTTCAAATGTTTGTTAAGCTTATGGGACTTAACTACGGGGTCATCAGTCCCTAAACTTACAAACTACTTATGAACTACTTACGAAATAAGACGGCTCAAATAACCATGCCCGAGGGGGGATTCGAACCCCCGACCGTAGTGACCGTGCTGACCGTGAATGGAGCGCCTCAGCCACCTCGGCCACCGCGGCCGGCAGATCATAACACACAGATTTCTTCGCGAGAATCGACCATGCAGCCACAGATATAATTTACACACACGTGTACTTCCTTGCCGCCGAGTATCGTCTTTGGCGCCTTGTTGTATTTGTGGACGCATGCGCAGTAGCGCTGTCCGCGCGTTTATAAGCACGAAGCGCGTGCTAGAGCGTCAGTCTTCGACTCTCTCTGAAGATGGCTGGACCGTACCCAGCCGAAATATTAGAGGAAGCCAACTTTTTGAGGCTGCACGTGTTTTAACAGTCATTGCGCCGCGAAAACATGAAGATGCACAAAACAGTAGTGTTGGTCACTTCAGTGCGAAACACTGCATTTGTTGCTCCCGAAACTGGATAGAGGCATAGTGTAGATGCACAAACCAGTGCTTCAGTTGCGTGAGTGGTAGAGCTGCAACACGTATTTGTCTCCTGGAGTGTTCGCAAGCGCGTCACTGTGTAAACTGTGTGTAGTGCAGTGATATCATGAAGGGAATTAACCCTACGCATGTGGTCCAAACATTAGGAACCAAGTTGCCACGTGCTGAATGTAGAACTGGCATCGGGGCCGAGTTTATAGAGTCCGCGGATATATTATGCAACATAATTATTCAGAAATATAATGGCGATGGCACAGAAATACTCAAATTCACGCTGGATACATACACGGAATTTGAAGGACAGGAGGAACCTGAACATGATGGCGTTTCAAGCAGTACATGAAAGTCATCTACAGAACAACAGGAACAGTCAAGTCACAGTGACTGCGTGAATGCGAAAGTTATTTGGAATGAAATTGGTAACGTGGCTTTAGT
Organism: Locusta migratoria; assembly: GCA_026315105.1. Lineage (NCBI taxonomy): Eukaryota > Metazoa > Arthropoda > Insecta > Orthoptera > Acrididae > Locusta > Locusta migratoria. The sequence continues at coordinate 526,858,889 of CM048747.1, forward strand.
AAAGTGTGCAAATGTTTTCTCTCGCTTCGTTTCAACCACTTAGACGAAATCCCGCATCTGCACTTTAGACTGATATGACTTTCAGGTGAGTGCTACAGCTGTATAAGTGTGTTTTGTGTTACTATAAGTACATTAAGCTGAGAGTTTGTGCTGCTGCTGATTGAATATGTAATGATACAATGACGCCATTATATTACTTATAATTTACTTCCTATGGTACTAGGCTGCTCTGTGTTAAAATGTTACTTGGGGCACAATGGAACTTTTTGCATGAAAATAGCGCGCAGCACCGTCCTGTTTCAGATTTCCTCTTATTCCAAGCATGTTTTCGTGCGGTTCCGATCGCACGAGGTGAAAGGTGTCCGTTGTGAGACTAATAATCAAATATATAGAGAGCAAAAAATTGACATTTAACCTTAAAAATATTAAGGAATCAAAAGGAATCTGAAATCAATAGATTTGTGCCTAACATCTATTGCCACTGCTAAGATCAAAACTTAAATTTTTACAATCATTTAAATAATATCGAAAGCTTGTACCAGTTAATATGTGTGACAAGTGCATACGTTTCTCTTTTGGAAGTAATGTAGCATCTTTCATGTTAAAGAAGTTTGTACGTTTGAACATTCATCCTGGTAATTCGTGGTAGCAAGTGTTTAAATTTCATATACGAAGTTAGATGCCATGAGAGTATAAAAGGACTATTGCACCTGAGTCACAGTTTTAAGACAACGAAATAATGGCGTAAAAGGTATTTAAAATATTTATATGCTGATTATACAAATCTGTGTTTAGACGGTAACCTTGCTACTATATACAAATCTTTGTGAGATTAGCGAAACCTAGACGCCAGATCATCTCACAGGTTACCAATTCTTTAAACGTAAAATACATCAAAAACAAAAAGGTTTTCTACAGTATCTTACAAGAAACCCCAAGTACGATGACACAAGTTCAATCCCCAGTAAGCCTCCTTTGAATGTGTTGTGTTGACAATTATGACAGGAAAAATATTGCCTGCTAAAGAACCATTGCATTCACCGGTGTTGGGGGCGGGGGTGGGGGGAGCAGCACAAATGAATGCCTGCACGGTGTTGAGATCAACCTTCAATGCGAACTGTGTATTACACTTCTCATCCTTTTTTTTACGTCCAAGAAGTGTCCATAACTATCCAGTAACACGATAATGAATAAAGGCTGAAGCATAGAATTAAAATTTGTACCAGGACCGGGGTTAGCAGCAACGCGTCTGTGTGGTGCAGCCGGCAAGCACTCTGGTCTGGTGAGCAGAAGGGACCAGCGTCCAATGTTGGACCTGCTACAAACTTCACTCCTGTACTTCAGCCTATACTCATTATCACTGACAAAATTCAGATTACATCTGTATGATGAATTGACAATTATTCGATCTAGGCCATTGACATGTCTGTTCTGTACCTACTGATAGCACTTCACTCCCCATCAACCCCTGGAGTTTATAAAATTGCATGCAGTTGTGGTAAAGTAACTAGTGGAACAACGAAAAGAAGTGTCAACTCCCTGTTAGTCCAACACAAAGGGGACTGTCGTCTAAGACATACCTTGAGGTCAGCTTACGATAGGACAATTACTGAAGAAAATATAGTGAGATGATAGTTTTGGCAAGGATAATGCATTACCTTGTGATACATTTATAGAGAAGGAGTAGACATTCATAAACAACAGAATAATTTTAATGCAAAAGAGGAACGTTTAAAGGTAGGAAAAATATGGGTAAATTTTGTGCCAACAAAGTGTGCTATCGACTACCTTTAACCGACAATAACGACAGTCACTCGGCAACACGTGACGTGTGGTGGCGCCCTCTATGCGTTCTATAAGTGTGACACACTCTAGAACCCAGTGGCAGTAGCTGTACAACCTCAGAAGATGTGTCCCGCAGACAGAGACGAAACGACAGGCAGAAGTTTCTTAGATCGACTACGGCTTCTCAGCACTGAAAGTTTCACTGAAGACACTTGTCTAAGTTTTACAGGCGCTCCATCTCCCGGAAATCTGAAATCTGTACCAAAACTTTAGCCACAGTCAACTACTCCATGCGTTTGCCTCATCACACAGCACACCCCCAGGCCATGAATGAAGTCGCAAGAGAGACCTTTGACCTATAACGCTCGGAACCGTACGAAACTATGCTTAGAATAGCAGACAATTGTAAACAGGACGATGGTGCGCGTCATTTCAGTACAAAACGTTGCACTGTACCTCAACTACCATTTTAACAAACTAAGTAACAAGACAGCAATACCGCCGGCCGCGGTGGCCGAGCGGTCTGCGGCGCGCAAGTCACGTTCTGCACGGCCACTACGGTCGGGGGTTCCAATCCCCCCCCCCTCAGGCATGGATATTTGCGCCGTCCTTAGTATTAGCTAGTTTATAAGTAGTTTGTAAGTTTAGGGACTGATGACCCCATATGTAAGACCTATAAGCTCTACAAACATTAGAATTTTAACATCAACACCGTAGGGTGGAAATTAGAAGTAATTGAATGGCATCAGTGCATCATTACATCATTAGGTATTGAATCAGCAGCGTCATAAACCCTCTGCTCAAAGTACTTATAATAGCGCAAAACACACTTATACAGCAGTACCACACAACTGAAAGTGCCGCGTCATCTCGTTCTAAATCACTTTCGCAGTCACTGTTACTTGACTGTTCCTGTTACTCTGGAGATGAATGTCGTATATTGTTTGAAGAGCCATCTTTAGGTCAGATTCATCCTGTCCTTCAAATTCCGTATATTTCTGTGTCGTCGTCATTACATTTATGGATTATTATTTTATTTAATTAATATATCCAAATCTTCGGCCCCATGTCATTTTCATATTCAGCACATCGTAACTTGGTCCCTAATATTTGTACAACATGCGTAGGATTAATTCTCTTCATGATACCTCTTCACTGTACACAGTGTGCACAGGAACTGGCTTGTGAACTCTGCAAGACACAAACACGCACTGCAGCTATACCACTCAACGCAACTGGAGCTCTGGTTAGTGCAGCTACACTATGTCACCATCTAGTGGCGCTAGCAGACGAGTGTGAGGTTTTTCCATGGAAAGGACCAACACCACTGTTTTATTTATGAATGCTCGTTATTCTAAGCATGGTTTCCTGCACTTATGAGTGTCAGAGGTCATTTGGTATCAGAGGTATCATTTATAAGACGCAACCATCGCGTCAAACCCTGAATGAAAAATTTATTTTCCTGTAACAACTCGTAAGCCTCTTCAGGTGTTGTCGTCTTACTGAAACTAACGAAAGTAAGTTACTCGTCGTAGATCGGTCACTCGTAGCAAGAAAGATGGGTACTCGTGCTATTCCTTTTATTTTACTGGTTGCAGCAATGAAATATTTTCTTACGTCTCTAGATTCCGTAGAAAAACTCATCCAGGGAGTAATTGTTAGGGCTATTCATATCACAGCTTGCAGCAGATAGGGTTTTTAGTCTTCAACCAACACCAGACAAGCTTATGAATATCGCTGTAAGACTTTTATATTTGTTGGGATGAACCTACAATACCAATCAATACTATGTCGTAATATTATATAAGACCCCGAGGTAAAACATTTTTAAACCATATATACCCACCAGTTGAGAAACGGATAATCAATATAAACAAAATTTGTACCGACTTCAGACGAAGTATTAACACCGCACCTGCTTACAGAACGTCCAAAGTTCCTATTAATTTCATCTCCGCGTAACTTCAACCACCAGAAGACAAGAAGTGAACAATATTCACAGGATATAGATCATAAATAATATGTATCAAGTAACGGGTTCACTCTTCCTTTTGTACTGATCATGACTCGATCATAGTACCACATTAACTTCACAGAAATTGGATCGTAATCTGATCTGAACCTGATCGCAACTAGATTGCAACTCCAACACCAAAAGATCCTAACTAACTTCCAACTAACTAAATTACTTAAGGAACCAGTAAACACAAATAACGGAATAGCTTTGCTACCCGTTTAACAATAAAATAATTATAGCCTGCAAAACAAAACTTAGTCCCTTTTGCATAGTTACAAACAGTTCGTAATATATTGGAGCGATATTCAGTCCGTCTGTAACGATGCTAAATTTATATTTGTCTAGTTACAACTTTGAACTGTATAAAAACAACCAAAAATAATATTACTCGGAGAGGCAAGTGTCAGTTTCGATCTTCAATTTCCTGCAATTAATAAAATTATTATATTGTTAGATATAGGCTTCAGAAACACACGGCAAAGGTAGCTCCATGAAATCGTAGAAGAACAGAAGGAGGACATAGAAAATTAAGAATGATTGTGCAAAAAAAATGACGGACAGAGAAATTGAGAAAGAAGTAACCGTAGGAGTGTCCGACACAAACAACTGAAATGATTGGTATTGACATGGCTGGCAGTGTACATCGCGACGGCGAGTCGTATTAAAAAAATGTCACATCGGGGTAGACAGCTAGCGAAACTGACAGCTGTTTGTCAAGCAAACGAGGGGGACTATGTAAGGCAAATCCCACGTGACGTGGAACACGTATTCGATGCGAGTTGTCTTGAAACGTGTCCCGACAATCGGCAGCGATTCGAAAGAGCAGTACTCCCAGTTTCTCTTGCTTTCGATGCTCAGATATCAGTCAGGTGCATTTCTTCAGCATCCTATCCCACAGCGAGTAATGAAGTATTCCTGAAATCAGATGAATACCAAATACATTTAGTGTCAACATTGTCTGCGATACTTATTATGCAGCAAAGCACCGGATTAAAATTTGTAGAATGGCCGCTATAAAGCTAAAGCTCTCGCTTTAACTAGTTAGTAGCGTTACCCATCATACCACACCGGCTAACACAAGTGAAAAGACGGCCATAGATCGTTCCTTTTTTAAATGTCAACTTTAATTCTTCACTTCTGTACTCCTGTCAGTCTTTCGGGGCTCTTTAGCACTGGAATAGCACTTTCGCATCGAAGAAGATGGGCATGATCCTACCCATGTATGAAGATTGGCTGAAGCAGCATTATAAGTTCTATTGGGCAGCTGCGTTAGGTAGAGTTAGATAGGGTGGTGAGATGGTCAGCACAACTGCTCAGAAAGCGGGAGACGTACATTCGAATACCAGTCTTGACATAAATATGTAGTGTCCAAAATTAAATGGAAAACAGAAATTTTGCACGGCTAAATTAAATGGCCCACCTTAGGTTACGGTAGTAACACTAAAACTGGGCCTTTGCGATCGTCTTTTGACAGTTCGAAATGTAAATGAAAATAAGGGCTTAACCATCGGACACAAAAATTGAATAACCGACCTTGTAGAGGAGAAAATTCTCTACAATTTTGCTCTGATATGTTTTTTTTTTTTTCATGTCTCCTATCGTTTCAGAGATATATGCAAAAATAACGGCGATTTGACGATTTACGTCAGTAACGTGTTCCCACTTTTTAGGTCGAACCGTTCAACGGATCGGTAACAAATTTTACAGCCATAAATATTGGCTTCCAGAGACCAGAACCTCGGTTTTTCAAATGTTTCGGTCAAGAAATACGTTAGCAATACAAAATATATTTATTTTTAACTGCAAAAAAAACCGTTCAATTGACGCGAAAATTGAATAACCGAATTTGTAGAGGAGAAAATTCTCTACAACTTTGCCCCCTTACGTTTTCTTTTAATATCTCGTATCGTTTGAGAGATATGTACAAAAATATCTGAGATTTGACACCCTCCATTGAATTAACGAAAATCAGCCGTTCGGAGATATCACGTGACATTCCTCGCCCAGAACTCTCTCTCTGCCACATGCTATCTTGCATTGTGTATCGAAAGACGACCGTCTGCCGTATTCCATATATTTTTTGTATATTTCTGTGAAGTTATAGTTTATCTAATGACACTAGATTATCATTTTATTAAAACATGCACCCCACTCCATTCAAGGCTTGAGGATGAAAAGCCGACCGCGGTGGCATAGCGCTCTGCAGCGCGCCAGTCACGGTCTGCACGGCCACTACAGTCGGTGGTTCGAATCCCCCTTCTGGCATGGATATTTGTGCCGTCCTTAGTCTTAGCTAGTTCATATGTAGTTTGTAATGTTAGGGACTGATGACCTCGTAGTTAAGTCTCATAAGCTATACAAACATTTGAACATTTGAGGGTGAAAATTTTTATTTCATGTGTTAGAATATTAGTTAATATTGCGAAGTTTTTCTTATTTTTATGTTAATAATTCATTATTATATTAATTAATGTGGAATAAGTACGGATTCTCCGCTACTGTCTCTATGAGAATGTGCAGTTGTTTTACCCTGAAGTGTGTGCGAGAATCAATGGCTGTTTGAATGTGGGGAGTGATAGTTCGCTGTGCATCGTTCTCTCTGGCTCAGAGTCGATAGCTGCTAGGTTACCAAAGAGGTTTCTACGGCCTTGCGAGCTAGTTAGCGATCCTTCCCTCCAGCGCGAATCACGCTGTCTGTCCCCACCACCGCTGTTTTCTTGGATTTTCCGGCTTCCGGTGGCTTCAAGCGTCAGGTATCAGTTTCCCGCCTCATGACCGCTGGATCTTCATTCTATACTGGATGTCTGGCGAGGTAAGGTTGGTTCATCTCTGGTATCTGCAAGATGGTAGCAGTTCATTGTCTAGCACGTTTAACATAGACTCGTGAATTTAAAATCATTTTTGAAATATTTTTTCCGATCGCGTATGGAAATGTGTTCTCGTTTTTCAATTTAGTGATTTCGAATAGATAAACGTGGTGTGTGTAATTCTCGTTGCAGTTTGATAACGGCTTGGTATGTTAAAACCTTTTGTGATTATGTGGCGGTGTATGAATTCTGTGTAAATACTTTCTAACATCGTGGGGCACTATTTCTAATAGGTGATCTGTTCATTTTTGTACAGCGCAAGTAAAAATCTTCTCATCGATTCCTTTCGTGAGTGATATGTGTTCCATAATTAATTAATTAATTATATTATAATGTTGCTGTACTTCTCCATCTTGTAGAACGCGCTCTGTCTTTGTCAGTAACTCACTCTGAGCCTTGTGCAACCTCCTTAAAAAACTTCCTTATGTAATTCTAAGCATTTCTAGGGGTTGCATGCCGTACTTCTTACTTTATATTTTTCCGCCTTTGCAATTATTATATTTTTGCGTTTTTTCTGAGGTAGGACCTCATCCGTCTCTGTAATCGCCCCCTATCGCGTGTAGCTGTATTTCATTCGCTTCCTTATATATTTCTAAGCATTTCTATTGGTTGCATGCTGTAGTTAATTGTCTTTATTTCTCGGAAACTGAATTTATTCAATTTTATCGGTGTTTGTAACCACGTGGGTCCGAGTTACGACTTCCTGGGTTTGCAGTTAGTCGCCTAATCTCACGACACTTCTCATATAAAACCAGTACCTAGATCGATTTTTAAAAGACTGCAATTTAAGAATCCACCGTGATTTAGTATAATGAATTCGATTTTCAACCACTTTACCTTCAGTGGAGTGCGTCATGTAACTTTGCCGTGTGTCGCTGTTAGCATGTTTGCTCGCGGTCCAATTCAGCGATCCACGACAGACCAGAGCCAGCTTCAAAGTGTTTTTGTATACTGTGTTTTGGGCTACCTCCGACTTGCTGAATTTCGCCTACGATAGCGGCGCCTGCTTCCGCCTCGACTCGGCACGCTGATTTTGGTGAGTTTCGCTGTGGCATTGCGTGTCTGTGAGCGAATGAGTGTTGTTTGTGAATCCTCCCCCCCCCCCCAGTAGTGTTAAATCATGTATAATTTAGGCTGGGCACCGTCCGCATTAATCCATGTAAGAGATGCATTTTTATTATATTAACAAAAGTGGTTCTCCGTTTTGGTTGTTTTCTATCTGAATAAACGAATTTTAAGATCAGCATAATCCGTAAGCTGCCTATCAATTGCGATTTAGGGCATCTCCCCTCTTTTATTTAATATTGTTCTTCACAAGTGCTGAGAATAAGCTCAGATGCAAATCTTCTTAAGTGTAAATTCCGTTGCGCCATAAATGTTTTCTTAGCCACCTTTCTGAGATAAATTTGATTGTGGTGGCTTACTTATTAATGTCTGTGCGTAATAACGTGTGAGCTGCTATGTATATTGACCGCTGAAGTATTAACTTCCTGTTATTGAAGTAATTTGAAACGAGTCAGTTCTCAGTTTGGGCCAGGAAACAAGGCTTTATAGCAGGGAGTAATTGGTAGTTCACACGGACCTTATTTGCTAATTTTAGTGATAAAACAAGGCTCTTGTTACGTACAGTGGTCGACTTTTAGTATTTGATGATTTTCTTATTGTAATTTACATGTTGTCATTTCAAAGCAATGGCTTACTGAAGAATTAACAGAAACACGTAGTTCTTCGTACGATAAATGATAATCTAGTGTCTAAAGATGTCATATTAGCATCAGTTAACAACTGCCATCAATAGTACGAGATTAAAGAACGCAACTTCTGATTGTTAGCCGTAGCGTAGTGGGCAATTCGTTGGACTGTGGTGCTGAAGGTCAGTGGTTCGGAACCCGCCACGACCTAATTTTTCTCCCAAAAGGGTTTGACACACATATTAATTAAATAGAGCTATGTTCTTCAATGTTTAGAATTGTGCATACGTAAGAATGCTCCCTCTAAAATGCGTGTTCGTTCTATTTCACGAACATGCCGTGAAATACATAATAACGAACAATGGTCTTCTGAAGCATATGCACGTAAACTGAGAGGATACTGTAATAATGAACATTCTGCACAAATTGCTGATACAGGTAGTTTCGTATATAAAGGAAGTACTAGATTTCTATGGATAGTGTACTTCCTTAATCAAACAGAACATTGCAACAAATTACCTTGTTTATTTTTTTTTCTAAGCGTTTATTCACTATTTGTGGAATATATTGAAAGAAATTAATTAGAATCAATGCATCGACTAAAATATTTGTCTTTGACATGGTTGCTATGGACGCTTTTAACGTAGATAGTATTACCTTTCCTGTAGTTCAGATATGACTTCGTTCATGTTACACTGTTCTGCGCTAAAATAAAGAGCAAATATTCTATATCAAAACGTGATTACGTTTTCTTTTACAGCTAAAATCGCAATCGGAATAAGTGTGATAATACTCAATTCCACATACCTCTAGTACTCAATATATATACAAAGTTACTATCAATACGTCGTTTACATCAGTCATTGCAACAGTATCAGCCCAGTTTATGTACATGTATTAAGGAAGTCTATGTTTACATTTCGTTAGTATGTATTTCATGACATGTTCTCGAAACAGAACAAATGCGCTTCTCAGAGAAAGTGCTGATAACTTTGAATAACTCAGAATCTTGCAGAATACAGTTGTGTTCAGTTAACAGGAGTGTGCGCAAACCTTTTAGGAAGCAAGAGCAAAAATAGAGTGGAACAAAAATATTGACAGTGGTGGTTCTATATATTTGATCAGTGAAATCGATGCTTTGCGGTCGTTTGTTCATATTTGTTGTGGGTTGTTCGTTGAGAATTTTACTCAATTTTTTATTACAGATGGCGTTGAACCAACACTGTCTGACGAGAAGGCCTGTGCACTGCCGTCCGACGTCATGTCACGCGGAATAGCTCGCGATCGCGTAGCTTACTGGCTGGCTGATGGGCCACAGCCCACCGCCTCACAGCGACCAGCCAGCGATCTCCGCGATCGCGACCTACTCTGTGTGATGCGACGTGGCACGGCAATACACAGGCCTTCTCTTCAGATGATGTTAGTTGAACCGTCTTTCGTTTTCTCTCTGTTGATTTGTTCGTCGGTATTAACGGGTACTTTGTGAACGTTGGTTTGTTTTGTGCTACTTTGATCGTTCTCTCGTTACAGAGGGCGTCGAGCTACCATGCCTGTAACCCTCTGACCGAGCGCCCTGAGCAACCGCGCCCTAGCAAGTTCCGAACCAAGTGTTCAAATGTTTGTACAGCTTATGAGACTTAATTACGGGGTCATCAGTCCCTAAAGTTACAAACTAATTATGAACTAGCTAATTCTAAGGGCGGCACAAATATCCTTTCCCGAGGGGGAATTCGAATCCCCGACCGTGAGTTCCGAACCACCGTGTAACATGTTCGTACATCACAAACTAATTCCTCGCCTATTATGCTTTGTCGAGCAGCTGCTAGAGTAATCTGTGATTCTCGAACTATCGACGCAGGTGTTAACTAACTAACCAACATTAGATTATAATTCATTATCCTAAGAACGACGTGTTTTTGATAATTTTCAGTGATTGAGCTATAATAAGAAAATCATCAAGTAGAGAAAGCAAGATGGCATACGCAAAAAGAGATTTCGGGGCTAGGGATGTCACGTGACAGAATTACGAACGCCAAATAAACGCTATGTTCCATCCAGGCTATAGTCATTCGTAACCAGTACAGGCAAAGAAAATAAACTTAGAACTACCAAGGCAAGACAGGTGATAATATTTTAACGGAAAATATACTGAAAATGTGGGAGAGATATTAAAATGATGGTTGAAAGACGTAAAAGTTCAAAAATGGATATGTTTGTCAGAGCTAAACTCAAATATCATATAATTTTGGCTGTTTGTTAAAATACGGTAAGAAAGAATATTACATGTTGGGTGCATAGATATTACCACAATAGTAGAGTCGTAATCTTATCACCATAATTTTTTTTATTATTTAATTATTATTTTGGTCCAAAATGTTTGCAGAAACTTATGAAACTACGAATCTAAAGTGGGCCGTAAAACACGTCATAGCAATGATTTTGCCACAAAATTGATAGCGCAACACTTCCATATGTACCATACTTGTTAGTAAGATGGATAACATCGATATTAGAAATAATTACACGGTGATTTGATCATTATTCTACTACATGGCTGCAAAAGGAAGACAAGGAATATTGATTAAATATCTACACTTAAGGTTGCAATGCATATGAAATTTGTAGTACATCTAACAATCAGTCATTAACTATTATGACAAGTGGACTCAGTAGCTTCGAATTAGTCGTAAGTTATTTAGTTCCAAAGTTAATTGGTAATCGGAACAACGTTGCTGCACTTTGCACTTTTGTTTTTCATAGACAGAAAATTACTACAGTATTATCAGCATGAGGCTTAATATCCTGCTGAAGTACGTAGATATTTTGAAAATTAAGATAGAAATGTTTAAGTTCAAAAGCAGCTTTATTAATTGCTGTTAAAAATGAGTAAACGATTAATTATCAGGTATTATGTGATTGCAAATTATAAGTACATGTACAATTGGTACAAATGAGTAGTGCCGGCCTGCATATGCAGGCGCGAGCGAGAAGGTGAAACATTCATGACTGCAGAATGGTTCTAAATTCCTTAAATATGCTTGAAATTTTGTCTATAAACAATATTTTTAATCATTTACTATTATCACCATGGAACCAGTAATGACCCATACATGGCACTTGCAATACAAACTTTAATCAGGAATTGTGTCCGTAGTTTAACTAACCAACAACGATAATTTTAATTTTGAAATAATTTGGAAGTCAAAATCCTAGGTAGTATTTCCAAAACATGTGAAAACAAAACGTTTCAATTTTCTTGAAACTGAATTAAAGTCAGTAAAAAGTGCTCTTTGTTTTCCAGGTAATAGTATGAAATATGACGAGACGAACATTATTATGTTCCTGAATTTAATTGTCACTCTAATTACGGGAATATTCGTAAATTACTATAAATAGCAAATAATTAACTTTGTGTCTTTCATTTACCTTAATTTTTCTCATAATTGGTTTGCTCGCTGTTAATAACGCATGGATAACAAGCTGCAGACGCTTAATGAATGGGGGTAATGAGCTACGCTAACAACACTTACAATTTCACCAAAATAACTGAAACGCTGGTATACGTTAGCTATGACGCTGACACGAATTTTTTAAAAAAGTAGTTGGCCTGATTTTAGTTGGAGGTACGTTGCGGCTGACCAATGTATAGCATGTCATTGCAAGAATATTACCGTCACAAGTCCTTCTGTAATTACAAGTAAGATCTCTTTAATTACAGCAAACTCGTTTCCACATTTCATACTCTTTCCTGCACAGTACTCGCTCTCTTGCCTCTTGATGGAACAGACTGTACCTATGCAATTTTATAAAATTGTAATTCCACCCTCCCTCCCTTTCGAAGTCGGATACATAATAAACTCACTAAAAAGTAAAAGCTATCATAGAATTGGCACCAATTCCAGCAGAGTACAGAAATCATGTTCCAAACAGATGAGTACGATACTCAGCTACATGTATCATAACTCTCGGAAGCAGGACATTTTTCCTGTTAAACTAAAATACACATTTGTAAAGCTATTACATAAAAAGGGGATAGGTCTGATTTCAACAACCATTGCGCAGCTTCACTTATAGCCGCTCTAACCAAAATTCTTGAAAAAGTAATATATTCAAGAATTAACTACTAACAAACTGTCAGTTTTCTTACGAAGGATTAAGTACTAACAAAATGTCAGTTTAGATTTGATTTCTTTCTTTTCTTTTTTTTACAGAAAACGCAATATACAATATCACTTATTAAACATTAAATTCTTTGAACAACCGTACTTCACACGTTGGAACTTTTTGTGATCTTTTAAACGCTTTTGGTTGTGTGAATTATAGAATTCTTTCAGATAACCGGACATATTGTATGATTAAGATTGTACACCAATGGCTAAATTCTCACTTAACAGGAAGAGTGCAGAAAGTTGAAATAACTGGTTCACACAATGCGCAAAAGTCACTTTTCCCTCAAAATGGGGAGCAGTTAAGTATGTGGTTCCACAGGGATCTGTCTCGCGTCCTTTCCTCATTTTAATATAAAGGTGATTATAACTCAAGCTAGATTTTCAAAACGCTGTAAAAATAACTCATCTGACGGAATAACCTCAAATCATAACGGAATATATCATAGAAGGGGAAAACGTTGGAAGAAGAAAAATAAATAGTATGAAAGTTTATCAATAGATTCTCTCTTAGCATCTTAATTTAATAGCGGTCGACTACAAAAGACAAATGAATCATAAAATAATGCCTAAGGTGTAAGTTTTACGTTAAGGAAACTGTAATACTCAGTGTCCATGGGTGTCTAGGTGTGATTCTCTTAGTTAGGTAGGCCCATCCACCATGGCAAGGTCATATTACACTCATTGGGAAATCTGTGTTTTAAATTGTACTGAGGCCAAAAACCACATAAAAAACATCAATGACATCGGTTTTTAATTGTCCTCAAGCAAAAAATCTCATAAAAACAACAGTCAAAATCAAATCGGATTTTTAATTTTTAATGTAAGTCGCTCAAAATATTTTCAACATGCCGTCTGTTGTTTGCTACAAGTTGAAAGCGAGGTACAGCATGTTCTACAACTAATTGAAGTTTTTCGGGGTTACGTTCAGAACGTTTTACACAATGTGTGCCTTCAATGCAGCTAAAATCGCAATGGGAACAATGGACACAATATCTTTCAGTTAGCCTAACAGCCAGCAGTCACACGGATTAAGATGATCGGAACGGATAGGATGTGAAGAAGTGGCGGCTGATAATTTCTGAAATGGCGCTTCAGAGACTGCTTAACTGGATTTTCAATGTACGGAAGAGACTCATCTCGCATTCACGCTGTTGGAGAGCTGGAATGACGTGGTTGTGCAAAAGATTCTCATAGCGCTTACCGGTGACGGTACAGGTGACAGGAACGGAAGCACATGTCGCTTCGAAAAATATGACCCTATGATAAATGATGCCGTAGACCCGCACCATACAGTAGCCTTTTCAAGATAAAGCGGTCCTACTTGCCCGTAATCGACAATTCTGTGTACTGACGTTTTCTGTCAGATGGAAGTGGGTTGTCTCTGTCCACAAAATCTTCCAAGGCCACTTAGCGTCCACTTCCACGCGGGGAAGAAAATTGAAAGCAAAAGTCTCTTTTGCTGGCAGGTCAAAAGAAACGACTCTTGCATTTGGTTAATTATCGATGGATACAAAAGAACGATATTTCCTATGGTCTACGCACCGTGCTCATAGGTTTGTCGAATGTTCGGGCAATTGTCTGTGCACTACACGGTTACACACCACCACTTGCGCTGACGTTCTGAAACGAACCAAACGTTGAAGTATGTAGCACTATTCACCTCTAGCACCGTTAGATATATGGTCGTTGTTTTACATACTGGGTGTTGAGACATTAATTTCTTATAATAATTATTATTATATTTGATGTATTGTGAGTTTTGTTCGTTTGTTTCTTTGTTTCATGTGATCGAGTACGCTGAGTCAACGACGACGACTGGCAGCAGCAAGCTGTGGCAGTGAAGGAATCTGGCCACTACACGCTTTCAGCCGACAGCCATGCCTCACCAGAGGGATACGTCGTTGAGCCAGCGAACTCTTAGGTAAAAATGATATATCGCTGGGGATATTGATGATTTTAGTGTGGTCGCGGTGGAGTAGCCGAGAACTCTAAGGCGCCTCGCTGCGGAGCGCGCGGTTGCATGACGTCGGAGGTTCGAGTCTTCCATGGGGCATGTGTGCGTGTGTGTGTGTGTGTGTGTGTGTGTGTGTGTGTGTGTGTGTGTGTGCTGTCGTTAGGTTAGTGTACCTTAGTCAATGTAGTTTGTAAACTAAGGACTGATGACCACGCGTCGGCCGCGGTGGCCGAGGAGACTGAGGCGCTCCAGTCACGGTCTGCACGGCCACTACGGTCGGGGGTTCGAATCCCCCCTCGGGCATGGATATTTTTCACGTCCTTAGCACTAAGTAGTTCAGAGGTAGTTTGTAAGTTTAGGAACTGATGGCCCCGTAGTCGAGTCCCATAAGCTGTACAAACATTTGAACATTTTTTTTTATGACCACGCAGTTTGTTCCGATAGATTAACAAAGACTTGTACATTTTTGTTTTGTTTTTGGTTTTAGTGTGGCGAAAGCTACATGTTCATTACGAGCGTAAATTATACTACAAATAATTTTGTTGAAAGTGACTGGTGTGTCTTACATTAATGTGGATATCTGTCGAAGTATGTATAAATGAAAAGAAATGGAAAATAGATGCCAGTGAAATGAATGGAAGTAATGGTGTTAAAATTCATTTATTCAACTAGTGTAAATGTTTCAATCTTCAATATTACGTGATTGTTTAATTGTTTTCTGAGTGAGTAAGACTGTATTTACAAGTATTACGTTAACCTGTCAGAAGTATTAACGGTGAAAAATTTCAATATTTATAGTGGTCACATTACGTTATCCAAAGATATAACTATCGAAATTTTTTATGTCAGAAGCTCTCTCTGAATTGCCTCGGTTACGGAAGCGAACAGCGAGTGTTATCGTAATAGAAAATAACACAGATTGATAGTTTTGATCATCGAAATAGAAATTCATGCCTGTATGTCCTTCATTATTATGAACCTGCAAAGAAAGAAAGGCATTCTTCTGAAAATAGATGACTAAAATAGGCCCCCTCACAGTGCCGTCGCCGTGGCCCTCAGCCCTACGCCACGACGGCGCGGTGGTTTGGGGGGGAGGGGTGTGGTGTCGCACAAGTCCAAAGTGCGCGCCACCTACTTTCGCCGCGCGCCGCCATTCACGCATGGCGCGGCGTTCTTACGACGTCAGCCACGAGCGCCCTCTGCTGCAATTCCGCTCGTGGCCACCACTGAACGACATCGTTCACTTCGGACTGAGATAGGAACCAGTAAAGACTTCGGAATCGGATAGGCACCAGCGAAGACTTGGCTATCGGAGGCACTAGGCAGGACTCTTAGCTCAACTATGTATCAGCATTCTGCAGTACTGATATATGTAAAAGTTAAGTATTGTATAAATTCTGTGCAATATATATCTCGTTCTAATTTACTCTAGTGTTTCTAGTTTGTGGCTGCTCCCCTCCGTACCTGCACCAGCGTGCTATCTTTATTCCTGTGTCGGTCTCATTCCACTCGGCCACCGACACCTACGACGGAAACGAGACACAAAAGCGGCGACGAGGCTGGGACACAAAACTATCTTCTGAGATAAATCGTTAGGTAGTTACTGCCTCAAGTAATCCTGCATTACTCCTAAATCTGAACCGATTTTCCCCTATGTCGGATTTACCAGTTTTTTTATACGTTTGTAAGTAATTACTGTAAGGATTTGGCAACCATCACTTATTATACTGACGGTACTGAAGGAAATTTATATATACATATATCATTGGTATTTAAACATTATAGATTGTAAGAAAAAACCATTGTCATCAAAGATATTACAAGAAATAACCCAATAGTAATTGCGAGTATTGTATTGTGACTATACATTGAACCAACACGAAACATCGGTCTATGGAAGGAAAGTGGCTGACTTCGGTTTCAAAAAAAAAAAAAAAAAAAAAAAAATAAAATAAAATAATAAAAAATAAATAAATAAATTTAAAAAAATAAAAAAAATCAAATGTTTGTAAACCTTATGTGACTTAACTGCGGGTCATCAGTCCCTAAACTTACAGACCAACTTATGAACTAACTTATTCTAAAGACAACACAAACATCCATTCCCGAGTGACTTCGGTTTATCGAGGGTTTTCTAGAAAAGTGCAGCTCATACGTAAGAGAGGCTTTACATAGAAAAGAGAACACTCAGAAAAATGTTCAAATGTCCAAATGTTTGTAGAGCTTACAAACTACTTATGAACTAGCTAATACTAAGGACGGCACAAATAACCATGCCCGAGGGGGGATTCGAACCCCCGCCCGTAGTGGCCGTGCAGACCGTGACTGAAGCACCTCAGTCCCCTCGGCCAACGCGCCCGGAAAGAGAACACTGAGATCAGGCTTTGAGAGTCTCAAAATGTTCGATTGAGGGAGGACATAAAACTGGTACGGAGCTATGTTCTGGGGGTGTTACTAGTGGGTTTTATAAGTATTTGGTTGCTACAGAGATTTTTGATGAACATAAATGGTAATTCGTTAGGGAAATTCGTCGTTACTTTTAAGAAAAACTATTACTAATATTCATTTAACTGCCATTAGTGGCTCAGTGCAGAACGATTGTACTGATGGCAACTCACATTTTCCGTTACGCTTATAAAGGCGAGACATAAGAAACTCGAGCTCGAATGAAGCATGTAGGCAGAAGTTTCTCATTCTTTCAGTTTGCGAGTGCGGAAGCACATGGTGTGTGAAGGTTAGTGGTAGACATAATGCCATGCGCTGTATGATGTCTTACGCAATGTGACCTAAAATGCAGAAGTAGAAGCAAAATAATAGGGCTGCACGATGCTGCATGGCCAAGTGAAAATGTTGAGTCGTTATATTCTGCGTAGTAGCTTCCTTTGAACATTCAGAGTATCCTAAAAGTCACTCAACATTTGGTTAAAAGAAAAATATCGTCAAGACGCAGTAAAGTATTAAGTTTGTATCCGTTGTTATTACCAATTTACCAATCGGTGATCATTATGCTTCGTGAAGTTGGTATATGATGCAATCACAAAAAACGAACGTAACAAGCAAACAAGTTAATTGTTGAAAGCGTGATCGGAATTGTCACGATGTTATCGAAAGAAAAAGAATTTTCTCGTTAAATTATTTTATAAAATTTTATCGGACAATTTAACAGTCATAACTGCACCTTATCAGAAATTTTATGACTGTACCCTATTTACCTCGAATCCATATCCATTTCACGCGAAAAAGAAATTGCAGAAGATGAGTATGTAGAAAGAGGTACTCTGCTATCTTGCAAGCTACATACGTCAATACATAAAAACGTTGACGTCCACATTTGCGTTACTTATTCAGTTTATAGGATCAATGAAATATGTAATCTAAGTTGGCATTACATTTACAGTGTAGCGTAACAATATTAAATTAAATGAAATTTCCTGTGTCACATTGTATACTGGCATCAGTGACCTGGCAATGAACACGTTTTGAGTTTAAAACGGCCTGCGGTTTCCGAAACAGTAGTTACCTGTCCCGTTATAGTTTTCTGTTCAAAATGTGTTACCGAGACAACAGTCATAGCCGTAGTTACCTGTCCGTTAAAGATAAATGCGCGTTTCCCTGGCTTTACCTAGACCCTAGACGACTGATGACCAGGCAGTTTGGTCCGATAGATTTACAGACATTTGAATTTACCTAAACGTTAACGTTAGTCTTATCTACATCCGCTGTGTAGCGCTAGTGGGCTTCAAAACTCAAGTTGAGAAATTATTTAACAGTTGTTATTTGTTTTTACGACTGGATTCCGTGTAATTTTCACACAATTTTAGAAGTCTTGAAGCTGAAGAATGGAAATTCTTTCGTCGTCGTCGTCGTCATCATCTTCTTCTTCTTCTGATGCTACGGACAGTTGTCCAGAAGAGGAAAATTTATCCGTACTCGGCGCTGTTGAAAGACCATGTGTTTTTCATATTGGAATACAACCATTTGATCTGTATAATAAGAGCGAACTTCATATGCGTTTCAGGCTAAAAAGAGAAAAAAACTGACAACTGACGTCACTGCTGAGGTCTATGTAAACGGGAAAAAACGCGGAAAACAACGTTCCGGATTAAATTTAACATCGCGGTCGGCGGTTGCGAGAGATAATGTTGTTAATGCATGACGTTTGCATTAGCTGCATCTCCCTCGCGATTGGTCAAGAAACATCGCGACACTGAACAACAGTTTTCAAATTTATCCCTCGCGATCGCTGATCTGGAAGTAAAATTTTACCACACTCCGAATCACAAAACCATGCTCTCATAATAAAACTTTCAGTTAAGCATTAAACTACTTCCCTTTGCAATAGTGCTGTGCCATCCAATTGCCATTACCATCGATCGATGTTTCAAGTGATTAGTGCTTTTTAATCAAAATATGGGGCTTTGCTAGATGGATGGGTGGACGTAAATTGATAAGTTGGTGTTGTGAAAAGTAATGTAACATTGGCAGGTCAATGGGATGTTGCTTTTCCAAAATAGTCGAGCAAACTGTATTCTTATTTTCAATATGATTTCCTTTCTAACACTACTTCCTTAAAAAGGTTTTTCTCAAATACAGTATTTTTCCCCTCTTGTCGCTCGTTACGTTTCAAAATGCTACTATCAATTCAGGAAACTGTTACTTCGAAAAGAATAAAAGTGAAATAATGAGAAATTATATGCAACAGTATGCCAATATTTTAGTTGTTGGATAATATTTTATTTCTGCAGCCCTTTTACTTAATAAAATGAACGCATTGCATCTGTGACTAAAAAGGAACTTAGAGGACTTATGCCCGGTTTCTGAAAAACTACAGTTACCGTCCCGTTTGCTACCGCCGTGTTATAATTTAACGTGCCAGATAACTTCCTTGGGTTTCCCGTAGTTGATTTCAACAATCGTTACTTAATTATGAGGTATCTACTTCTTCTGTCGATGTTAATTGTGCGTCTCAACAGACGAAACGCTCAGTTCCTCTAATTATATCGATTATTAATTTTAGAGTAACGTCAGTATTGTAGAATGGTTCCGTGGGTTTCAAACCGTTGAGCACCACATACGCGTTGCTAATAGGAGATTATGGACACACATATATGCAGATTACGTAAAAGAGACAGTTCGTGGACCGTCTGACGACTTTCGAGATGCAATTCAACATTATAATCATAATTACTATTTCCATTCCCTGACTGATACATCCAAGTAACGACAAACTAAATGTTTCTTGATAAAGGCAGCAAATCGTCACTGCGAAATATAGTGTACAGCTCACGCTTAAAAAATGAAATATAAAAAAGAAACAGAAAATGGAATAAAAGTGATAATGTAGACAGACGTATGGCGGTTTTGATCTTTGAATGTGTGAACATCATACGAAAACGTTAACGATATTGTTTAGCTCGACAAAGCATAGGTAAATGCAAGCCACATTAAACTTACGTGTTACATTCATTTCAGGAAACTATGGCTGTGTATTCAATAAAATACAGAAAACCGCCACCACTTTTTTATATACTTGTTTCTTCGATAGGCCGGTTGGCGAACTTTTTCAAGCTGCAAACGGTGCATCTAAGGACTGATTGAAGAGATGATTATGTAACTAAAACCAAGCCAAATGCCGTTGGAGATAGTGGATGATTGTTCTTCATGCAGAGCTCGTGCTAAACTAATGAAAACAGTTTATTACCGCAAAGAAATGGAGACGCGACTCAGTTGTGACTTATCGTTGTGGTCTTCAGTCCGGAGGCTGGTTCGATGCAGCTCTCGACGCTGCTCTATCCTGCACAAGCCTCTCCACCTCCTACTAGAAATGACATCCTGCATCCTTTTAAATCTGATTACTGTATTCGTCTCTCGGTCTCCCTCTGACATTTTTACCTCACACACCTCCAGCAGTAAATTGGCGATTCCTTTATCACCCAGAATGATTTCCAAAAATAGGTCCCGTCTTTTAGCCAAGATACGCCAAAACATCATTTCTTCCCAATTCTGTTCAGCACCTCCTCATTAGTTACGCGATCAACCCATTTATTCTTCACCATTCGTAGGTAGCACCACAATTCAAATGCTTCTTCCATCTTTCCGCCTGAGATCCTTATCGTTCACGTATCACTCCCGTACAATGCTACTCCCCAGACACTTGCTGTCGCAAAGCGCTTGCTAACGTAAGTAGTAATATTGGATGTGAAATATTTCTCTTTTTCTGAAAGGTTTTTCTTTCCCTAGCCATTCTTCAATTTGTATGTTCTTTACTCGCTCGCCTGATAACAAAATTCGCCTATTATCTTTATCGTCACGGTTTTTATCTAATTCATTGAGCACCGCCTTATTTTCTTAGACTACATTCCATTACCCTTGATTTGCTCTTGTGAATGTTCATCCATTTTTGCAGAATCATTAGCGTATTTGTTTTCACGCGATACGTGTGTCTCAACGCTCGCTATTGTTACTGTAACGTGTGATCACGGCAAGAACACACTTCTCCGTCGCTACAGCACCACTATCAGCTATAGAATGAATCCCCACCGCTCCTCACTCTTCGCCTTCGCAGTAACAACAAAGTCGTCGGCAACCATAGGTAAGTAGACGACTCGTTTCCGTTTTAGTGCGCACAAAGCTGTTGATCACATGAACACGTGACATGTTGTTAACCCACCACTGCCATTAAGTAAAGGAAAGTTTATTGGGAATATAGCTCTGTAAGGTAGCACCTCTCCCACTTACGTGAATACTGTTAACATAAACGATAAAAGGAAACTTGCCACAAATTTTCTGTTGTTTAGCTACGAGGCTGCAATCGAAAATGTGCGAAATTGTAGTAATAGGAAAGTTGGCGGTACCCTGGGAAGACCAGCCAGTGACGCCCTGTGTCGCTGCGGTTCCTTCTCCCCTGCGGCAAGTTGGTTAGGCAGCCCGGCGCGCGCCAAGTTGTCGCCGGAGGAACTCGCCACTCCAGCCCAGCCGCCTCGGACGGCCTTTCAGGCGGCCGCGGAAGTGACGTCACGGGACTTCCTTCCCTTTCCGCCCGCCGCCACCGTCCATTACTCCTTTTCCAAGAGAGAGCGTAGGCGCCATTTATAGTTACCTAGAACAGCAACAGATAATTCACTAGTGCCCCAAATGCTAAGAACGACAGAATCATCTCTCACTTTAGGATCCTCTGCAATGAGATAGTCATATGTGGGAGAGAGCTTTATTTTATTTTATTTTTCATTTTCAATATTGTATAGCAGTGAGTAGCAACGAGGGTTACTAAATCACGCGATTTATCCGGGTTCAAGCCGGTTTTTACTGTTCTATTTCAACCGCCGGTTGCAAATTCATAAATCAGAAGAAACCATCGAATTTTGAATTCTCGTCACAAGTTGTGAGGCGAAAAAATACTGTATTGAAAGTGTTAGGTGTCTGAGTGTCTAGTGTGGAACACGGGGCTATAAATAATTTCGTTAAAATACACTTAAGACGCTTCATCTCTTAATGTGACATTGACCAACATGTTATTGTGTTCTCCCCCCTCTCCTTCCGTCTGCTCCTCCACTTACTCCTCTCCTCTGAAATCTTACATATATGAGCCACGTTTGATAGTGACTGGTCAAACGGTGTCAACGTCGCAAGGCACCCTCCGCCATGCTAAATGCACTGGCTTGCATCTCCTTCATGAAAAGATACGTTTATGTTCCAACTTTCATTGTGACAAGTCAAACGATTGAGATGTTGTGATTCTTGAGTTTTCCCCGGTGTAATTGTGAATCAAAATATCCACGGGTGTAGTGCCGGTCTACAGTGTCCAACGGGCACAATATTTCGGCGATCATACATGTCGCCATCGTCAGGTGAACTGACGGACTGAGCTCCTGGAAACGCGCCGGCACGGATATCCGCACGCTACGTCGAAGAGTGTTGGCTAGTAAATCTGCACGCCATCTGGTATTGCATTCTACGGACTCCCGGGCGACTTGTACTATCGTACACGACTTTAGTTACAGGAGGGAACGTGCAAAATCAGAGTGTTAATTGTTTAATAAATAATGGATCAACACCAACAAAAAATTCCATAGTGCCGGCCGCGGTGGCCGAGGGGACTGAGGCGCTCCAGTCACGGTCAGCACGGCCACTACGGTCGGGGGTTCGAATCACCCCTCGGGTATGGATATTTGTGCCGTCCTAGTTCGTAAGTAGTTCATAAGTAGTTTGTAAGTTTAGGGACTGATGACCCCGTAGTTAAGTCCCATAAGCTTAACAAACATTTGAACATTTCAAATCCATAGTCTACGATTGAGGAAGTTTATGAATTTGGACAAGGAAGAATAATCATAGTTCCATATACGGACTTCGGGTTATCCATCAAGAAGAAAGGATGTTTAGGCTTTAACGTTCCGTCGAGACCGTGTTTATTAGAGACGCAATACAAGCTCGGATGTTTGGGCAAGAATGGTGAAGGAAATTGGCCATTCCCTTTCAAAGGAACAATCTCGGCAGTCGTCTGGAGAGATTTACGGAAAACCTAATTCTGGATGGCTGCTGGTGTATTTGAACCACCGTACTCCCGAATGCGAGTCCACTGTTACCACTGCAGCAGCTCGCTCGGTGATTATCCATCAGAGGAGTCGGTGACAGTGGCGGACTTAACCAATCAGCTCTGACGTTGAACTGTAATAGCGGAATGCAGTAAGGGAACGAATGACCTGTGGGGCCGATATCAGTGACGTCGAAGCTGC
The DNA here is from genome assembly GCA_026315105.1 of Locusta migratoria. NCBI lineage: Eukaryota > Metazoa > Arthropoda > Insecta > Orthoptera > Acrididae > Locusta > Locusta migratoria. Next base: position 526,882,104 of record CM048747.1, read on the forward strand.
AATACACGTTGTGACAGGCACGTGTACACAAGGCAGTGATGGCCACAACACAACAGACTCTGTCTGTTGCGAAACAAGAAGTGTGGTTCAGAATGAAACTTTCACTCTGCAGCGGAAGGTGCGCTCCGCGGGCTAGCGCTCTACCGACTGAGCTATCCCGGACACGACTCACGATGCCGCCTCACAAGTTTACTTCCGCCGCGACAGGCAAAGGACCCAGGTTCGAGTCCCGGTTCCGGCACACAATTTTAATCTGCCAGGAAGTTTCAAGAAGTGTGGTCTCGCACCATTCGAGGTCGTTCGCAGCAGAATGAACTGACCGCATGGAGCCCATCAATGAGTTGGGCACCGAATCAACGCCAATGAACGACAGACACGGACAGCCGAGTTGAACGACAATACTTTTACCGATTAATAACATTTCTACGAGCATCACCACGATGCGTGGATTGCAATCTGCAACCAACGTAGTGCCAGACTTCATAACTATGCATCACCATACTGGTGCTACGTACAGTACTATGGCTCGGGGTGGGATTGGATCCCACTCCAGCATCCTCTTCCCTCATCGCCCACCGCCGCTCTAGTACACTTTATCGGCCTACTAACCAGCCAACGTTATGTCTCTGACGTCTTGGAGTCCGTGATAAACTCATACGTTCGGAACTTGCCCACGCTCAGATTGCTGAACAATGATGAGCGACGACACGTGAAATGCAGTCATTACAGACTTCTTCGCCACCCACCAGACTGTATCACTGTGATCCCCACCTCAGCAGTGTGTGTGCGCAGCGTGGACTGCCAAAGCACATCCAAAGCCTCCTTGATTGAGACCCTAGCAGTCTCAACAACGCTCAGAACGTCTTCCTCATTTCCCATGGGGCCATATTTTCACTCATGTGATCTTTACACGACACGTGGAAATAACTTCGCGGTTGAGGTGCAATGTCACGGATAGCGCGGCTGCTCCCGTCGGAGATTCGAGTCCTCGCTCTGGTATGTGTGTGGGGTCCCTAGGATGAATAAGTTTAAGTAGTTTGTAAGTGCAGGGACCGATGACCTCAGTAATTTGGTCCCATCGGTTTAGAAAGATTGAAATTTTTTCTTTCTTTCTTCCTATCCTTTTTTTTTTTTTTTTTTTTTTTTTACTAGGCGCTATTTCCGATATAAAGTTTAATATTGTCTCCTGTCTCTCTTGGTGCGGCCTTTTTGAACGGACTGCTGTCTATTTCCAGCGAAAAATGTTAATATAGATTAAAGAAAATCTGTCACAATTACGTTATGCAACACAATCGGCTAACCTCGAATCACAAAAATGTGTCATTTATTTTCAGATATCCTATTGTTACTATTTCAGTTCTCTGTCACATAAGGAATTGAAATTTTTCCTTCCATTTTCTTTACAAAATAAGAACTATGTTTACGTACTATCTCTTTCGTTTTTGTAAGTAAAACCCACTCATTATTTAAAAGTTGGTAACTTTGAATTTAATGTATAAATATCACAGATTTCGCAGATCAGTTACAATTATTTAACACCCCTTCTTAAATTATCAAGACCTCCAAGACACAGTGGCGATCCAAGGTGTGTGTGTGTGGGGGAGGGGAGGGCTATGGGGCTGCAGCCCCCAGAGTGTTAGGAAAAACTCCTAATATCAGCTTTTCCCTATTTTTTAGATTGTTTTTTACTTTTACTTTTTTATTTATTTCTTTACAGCAGTTTTAGCTCAGCCCCACTCCCCCAAACCAAGATCACTGGATTCGCCACTGCTAAGACACATTGACTAATCTTCACAAGCAATAAAATCTAAATCCGATTTAGTTCCCCAAAGTTCTTCTCAGAACAGCAAAATCAGATTATTCCATATTTTATTTCCTACATGTTTAATACGGCTGTGTATCTCATAGTCGAGGCACCATTTGAGAAATAAACATTTTCTACAACATAACTGTATCATTTGCCCCAGTTCCCGCTCATGCAGGGTCGGCTACTCTCTACCTCCCGGAGGAAAATGTGTATACACCAAATGTATGCACATTGTGTTACATGTGTGAAAGTGTTAAGAAATGTTTGCGAATGATGTAATTGGGGCGGGACAGGGGACTATGCTGGTATTCACCTAGGGGAATGGGAAAACCGCTTAAAAACCACATCCAGGCTGGTCGGCACCTCGCCCCCCGTTCGTTAATCCGTGGGCGCATTCGAATCGGGAGCGCAACGTCTCCCAGACTCGGAAAGAGGTTCGTTAGGCCACACGACTAACTCTATGTGAACAGGTTCTTGTCAGGACTAGGACTCATCTCAAACTCACCGGGCGAGGTGGCAAAGTGGTAACACACTGGACTCGCATTCGGGAGGACTGTGGTTCAAATCCGTCTTTGCCCATTAAGATTTACGTTTTCCGTAATTTCCCTCAATAACCCTACGCAAATGTCCAGGTGGTTTATTTGAAACGGCTCGCTAGAATTCGTTCCCCATTCTTACCCAAATATCCGAGCCTGAGCTCCACCTCTAATGACCACGCTTACGACTTGAAGTTAAAAACTAAGCTTTCTTCCATCAACTCGAACTGATGTATTTTGCATTATGAGGGTTTTAGAGTCTTTATGAGATAATGCACAAGGAAAGACAATGATGTCGCTTTGTTCTGACCACCGCGAACCTCTGTCAGCCTTCGACACGATGAGATGCGTCGATATAACAACGCTGCCACTTCTCGTATTATCGAATATTAACCACTCCCCCGCCGCATCCCTTACTCGCACACCTGTTACGTTTGTTACTTGGGTTTCAATAAAAAAAATTCGCTCAGCTTGAACAACACCACAAATACAACTTTGGGATTTAATTACTACCGTCTGATAAGTTTTAATGGTTGCAGCCAACTTTGTAGTTACTTGCCAAGAATTCAATTCTGGAGCGTATTTTTCCGAGTACGTATCATGTACACGCTAATGAGTTGGAAAATCCATTCACTACACATTATTCATTACGTAAACAATCGCGAAAGAATTTGATATCAAACACCTACACTGGACAGCATTCACAAACATTGGAAGATATAGCGGGGCTTAATAAACTTTCATAAAATAAAGTATTTTTCAACCGTCCCCGGTAACTCTCTAAAATCTAATCCCTAAAAATTAATGTTTGTTTCTTTGTTTGTTCTCGTTTTAAGCGCTGCCATCCCGCTCATCCGATTGCGTTGAAAATTTGACAACATATTCTTGCAATTTTTCGGAGGTTCTAGCATAATTATAATAACTGTACTACACATAGTTAAGAAGATATGATTTCATGAAAGATTAGATACGTGAAAAAATGCTGCATTATGAATGTTTAAATTTATTACTTCTCTCATACTGTATTCACTCCATATTTTACATATAGTATTCATTTATATCAATGAATTTACCTACAAATTATTTCACTGTACAGGTAATAGTTCAGGATAGATTAGATTAGTGTTCATTCCATAGTTCATGGATAATACGTTTTATAATGATATGGAATGTGTCAGTTTCATAATACGTATCTTTACATGACATTTGAAGACGTCCATTCTTAGATTATTATTTGTTTATTTATTTTTGCAAAACTAATAATTTATGTCTAAAACTTCATCTACTGAGTAGAGGGAATTGCTTTTCAAAAAGTCTTTTAATTTCATTTTAATTGGTAGTTGGCTCTTGGTAAGATTTTTGATACTATTTGGCAAATGAAGAAAGACTTGTGGCATCTGAATTCACCCCTTTCTGAGCCAATCTTAGATTTGATCTGGAATAGTGAAGATCCTCCTTTGTCGTGGTTGTAGTTGTTATATATGCTGCTATTACTTTTGTAGTTTGCAGTAACTCTAATAGCGTAAGTAGTTGAACTCAAACGTTTTAGCACTTCATCAATGTGTTTCTTTCAATTCATCTCTTATAAATGCACACAGCTAAGGATATTGAATGTTCTACCTTACCTACAGACTTATGTACAATTATTAATACTGACATGCTATTTACTGTACAGAACTGTATATACTCTGTTTTATCAAATTTCCATTTGTAGAGAACCACTTCATGATTTCCTGAAACATTATTTACAATGTGCATTTTCAACTTTACGTGCAAGCGCAGTGCCACCGCGATCAGGCTTATAAGGCCGCGCCCGGCACCTCCTCGACAGTCTTCGACTCACTCTGAAGATGAAATATCAGCGGAAGAAGTGAAATTTGCGCCGCTGCATTCCCGAAATCTAATGGACTTAATTGCCGGAGTTAATTTTCGGTAAATATTTGAAATTGTTCTTTTAAACTTTTAGTGCAACGTAATTCTACTTTTACTGAGTGAAAGGGTCTAAAAACGTTTTCGAACTTTCATTACGTCCAATCTATTTATAAAAGTGTGTGAATCAAGTATATTTTGCACAAAGGAAGTCCCACTGCACTGGACGGTGGCAGTGTGAATGGAATTATATTTCAGATGGAAAACAATAGCACACCACCTGAGTTAAAAATGATTATTGACAAAATAAGTTTCCTATTTCTGACCATTGACAGTCTTCAAACACAGTTGCTGGGATTATTAATGTGTCTTGTAGTGTCCCTATGATAAAACTGGAAACCTACCCAGATTCCAGCTATGAGGATATTCGATTGAACACTTGAAAGTTTCTTCTTTTAAGGATCACATTGTTTTCAATATTCTGAATACTGCTATGAAAACGTGAAAAAGATTTTCTTAGGCAAGTAGCCAATGACAAATTAAGAAAACATGGCATAAGAGAAAAACTAAAATGAAATATTTCGTGTCAATGTATTATAGACACAACTGTTAAATAACAACACAATTGCTGACCAAAACATTGTAATACGATCGTTTTATCTGAAAGAAATCCCACTATTAATTTTCTAATTTTTACATTCAATGTTTTCCTTTAAAGTCTTGCTCTAAGCGGAATATGCATGTTGATAGCTTGTTAATGTAGAGTATATGTAATAATAAATCTACTTTAACACTGGCAATATATTTACGATATGAAGCGGATAGTTTTATAGGGTGGAACATCGGTAATATATTCAATATCTCGACGGCCCATAATGATATTTTTTTAAATATCCTTGTACCGGTTTCTCAATATTTAGGAAAACATTAACAGCCCTAGAGAGATGCCACACATAATGGGCCGACGGCCACTGTTCCTGCACAGCAACCTGTACATGGCTGATCATTAATATCAACCATTATTTATAAACGATTGCACGTCTTTATCTTATCACTTTGCTTCAAGACTTTTCAAATTACAATTCATGTAAATTGAAGTCTTTGTTCATATAATGAAACAATCCTTGTACAATGAAAAGATGATATTTTGTTACTTGCTGATGAAGGACTCCATGAGAGTGTCTAGAATGGTTATCTATGCTGGGTACTGAATGAAAGTACAAATGTTAACTACCTGATCTACACTAAAAAATGGATATGCATGCGACAGATGGGGCAGTGCCACGGCGGAGTGTTATTTATTGGTTTTGTATTGGAGTTTTACTATGGATTTGGAATTCATAGTAAAACTCCAATACAAAACCAATAAATAAACCAAAGATATTAATGTATAAATTACTGGTAACCATGTGAACTTATAACATCGTTGAATGATGCCACTACAGTCTATGCTAAGCTGCTACTATAAGAAAACTGAAAGAATCGATTAATATAACCAGTGCTGCTGTAAATATACAGATAAGCAGCAATAGATGATCATTACATCAGCTTTTAAAATCAATTGGGCAGCAAATAAACGACAACAATATTATAAGTAATGTAAGTAAAACTTCGTAAAAAATTTTTGTAATTCTGTTATAAGAATACTTCATACTACTCGTATTTACAGAGCACCTGATTATGGCCTAAGCCCGAAATAAGCTTATAGTGGGATAATAAAGTTTTAAAGCAATGTTAAATAATTTATAATTATTGTCGTAACAATTAAGAATTTGAGCGTCTGTTCTTTCAGACATGTCCAATACATTAGACGTCGCTTTGTGATGCAGCAACCGTTTTTAATATAGATTTTTAACTTTTATTTGTACATGTAGTTTAATATTGCTCGGCTACTGGGTCAAGTATGTCATCACCAGGGACGCAGTGAATACCATAGATTCTGACTGTCTGGTTGTGACCGTATGACGTACAAGCTGATGCACAGAATCCTGCGCTTCCTATCCTGACAGTCCTCTTCAGCCTACGTGAGTGACAGGTGAAGTTGTTGCAGCTGGCCTTTCGCTTCCTCAGCGGAAAGCATGTTGCACTGCCGGCAGACGGGCGACGTAAGCAGCGGCCGCGAGCGCCGACACGGCGCTGCAGTGGCTGCGCTGCGCCAGCTTATTAATCTGCGAGATTCTGTTAAGCCGGGCTGTAATTGGGGCGTGGCGGTGATGGAGGGGGAGGCCGGCAGGAGCGGCGGCAGCGGCGGCGCCGGCTAATGCGATTGCTGGCACCGGCCGCTCACCCTCTGCAGCGCGCGGCGGCCTACCTGCCCCTGCAGCGCAAACCGGGCTGGCCTACCCGCAAGGGGCCGCACTGCACAACCCTTTATGAATGGTGGTCAGTTATTTCTTTTACTAAGGGCATTACTCTCAAGACTAAAGGAATTGGAGTACTTCTACATCTACGTCTACATGGGATACTCTGCAAATCACATTTAAGTGTGTTGCAGAGGCTTCATCGAACCACCTTTATACTATGTATCTCGCATTCAATTCTCGAATATTGCGCCGGAAGAAAAAACACCTAATTCTCTCCCTTCAAGCTCTGATTTCTGGTATTTTATTGTGATGATCATTTCTACCTATGCAAGTGGGAGTCAACTATATATTTTTCATTCGGAGGAGAATGTTGGCGATTGGAGTTTAGTAAGTCGACCACGCCGCATTGATAAGAGCCGTCATTGTACTGATTCCCATCCCAGATCCTGAATCATTTCCGTAATGCTGTCTCCCCTGTATCTTTACAATACAAAACTAGCTGCCCTTCTTTGGACCCTTTCGATGTCCTCCGTCAAACCCATCTGATAGGGATCGCACACTGGGCAGCAATACTAAAGAAAAAAAAATGACACACAAGCGTAGTGTATGCATTTTCTTTAGTAGTTCTGTTGGATCTTTTAAGGGTTATGCCAAAAAAAAACATTCTCTGATTCGCCTTTCCCAAGACATTATCTACGTGTTCTTTCCAATTTAAGTCTGAAGTAATAGTAATTCCTTAGTGTAGTTTACGGCCTTCACTTTTGATTGCTCTATCTTTTAAACAGTTTAACGGACTTCTTTTGGTACTTATGTGGACGACTTCACACTTCTCATTATTTGGAGTGAATTGCCAATTTATATCTTAATCAGATCGTTCTGCAGTTGATTTTGATCTTCAGATGATTTTACTAGACGGTAAATGACGGCGTCATCTGCAAACAACCTAAGGGAGCTACTTACATTTTCTCCCAAATCGTTTAAGTAAGTAAGGAACAACAGAGGTCCAATCACACTACCCTGTGGAACGCCCGATATCACGTCTGTTTTAGTCGATGTTTTACCACCGTTTACTACAAACTGTGTCCTCTCTGACATGAAACCACGCTATCCAGTCGTAAATTTGTGGGGGTATACAGTAACCAAGCAATTGCATTAAAAGCCGTTTGTGAGGTAAAGTGTCGAAAGCTTTCTGGAAATCAAGAAATATGAAATCGATTTGGGAACCCTTGTCGATAGCAATCGCTTCGTGTGAGTGATGAACCATATTTTCTAAATCCGTCCTGATCTTGGGTCAATAGATCAGTCTTTTCGAGATAATTCATAATATTTGAATACAGGATATGTTCCAAAACCCTGCTGCAAATTGACGTTAATGAAATAGGCCTGTAGTTTAGTGGGTTACTCCTACTGCATTTCGTGATAACAGGTGTGACCTGTGCAACTCTCCTAACTTTTTGTAGAGATCCTTCTATAAGAGAGCGATTGTATACGGCTGTTAAGTAAGGAGCTATCGCTTAAGGATAATCGGATAGAAATCTAATGCACCAGAAGACTTGTTCTTGTTAAGTGATTTTAGTAGCTTCACTACCGCGATGATATCTACTTCTACGTTACTCATTCTGGCCTCTGTTTGTAATTCGAAATCCGGAATATTGGTTTCGTCTTCTTTGGTGAATGAGTTTCTAAAAGCTATGTTTAGTATCTCTACTTTATTAGCGCTATCATCGGCAGGACCGCCATTATTATCACGTAGTGACCGTATTGTATGTATTTTGCCCCTAGTCTATTAAGCATATGACCAAAATCTCTTTGGGTTTTCGGTCAACTCGAGAAAGAGTTTTGCTGTGGTAAGTATTGTAGAAATCTCTCATTGAAGTCCTAAATAAATTTCGAGCTTTTGTATAGGATCGCCAATCCTGGGGATTTTGCGTTCGTTTAAATTTAGCATGCCTTTTCCGTTGCTTTTGAATCAGTGCCCTGACTTGTTTTGTGTACCGAGGGGAATCACCTCCTTCGTTTATTAATTTATTTGGTATAAAACCATGAATTGCTGTCGATAACACCTCTTTGAATTTGAGCCACTTTCGGTCTACACCTACGTTAAGTTTTAGAAACGAGTGGGAGCTGTCTTTCAAGAAGCAATTTATTTTATTTCTATCTGCTTTGTGAACAAATATACTTTTCGTCTATTTCTGGTAACTTTGTTACATTCGATATTCAATCCCGCTACGACAGCTCCGTTTTCACTAATGCATGTATCCGTTTTGATGCTTGTTATGAGCTCAGGGTTATTTGTTGCTAAGAGAGCAAGTTTGTTTTGACATCCATTTAAAATTCTATTTGGCTCATAAACTAATTGCTCGAAGTAATTCTCTGAGAATGCGTTGAGTACAATTTCACACGATGTTTTATGCGTACCTTCTGATTTGAAAATATAACAGTTGAACCTATCTGCTATTGTATTGTCAAAGTCGGGAGGCCGGTAAAAGGAACCAATTATTAACTTCCTACGATTTTCAGGTACAACCTCTACACATAGTAGCTCACAGGAACTATCAACGTTAACTTCGCTACACGAAAGACTACTTTTGACGGCGACAAACACGCATCCACCTATTTTGTTGAATCTATCCTTTCTGAACACAGTTAGATGTTTTTCAAAAACAACTTCTGGTGAACTTATTTCGGGCTTGAGCGAACTTTCACTGCCTACAATGATGTGTCTTTCAGTCCTTTGTATTAACACTTGTTCTGGTACTTTCCTGAAACAGCTACGACAATTTACAACTGCTATACCGATAGTTCCCATATCTACATTTCTCCTGTGATCAACCTGCACCCTTTGAGATTGCCCATATTGTTTTTTCCCGAAGCCCTTTATCCCAAAATACCACCCAGTCCACGCCACACAGCCCCCGCTATCCGTACAGCCGCTTCCTGCTTATAGTGGACTCCTGACATATTCAACGCAACCCGGAATCCCACCACCCGATGGCGCAAGTCAAGGAATCTACAGCCTACTCGGTCGCGGAACCGTCTGAGCCTTATTCAGACCCTCCACTCGGCTTTGTACCAGAGGTTCACAGTCGGTCCTGCAGATGGTGAGCCCTTTACCACTTCAGATAGACGCTCGAAACCTGAGAGAATCTCTTCAGATCCGAAGCGACACACATCATTGGTAGCAACGTGAGCCACCACCTGCAGTTGGCTGCGCACCGTACCCTTCATGGCATCCGGAAGAAATCTGTTAGCAAAAACATTGTGTGAAATTGTACTTAACGCATATGGAATGACTCCACGGAGTGCACGTTGGCCTTCTTCCCCTTTATGTAAGGGGCTCCATCACCCGCCTAACGTTGGAACTCCCAACTACAAACAAATCCACCCTGTATGTGTGTGAAAGCTAGGATCTTGCAGGCGATCCTTGTCTTTTTTGTGCTGAGCTACTTGTATTTGAGAGGAATAATACTCCTCAAGCAAGGTATGGATGCTTTACTGTAGCAATCTATTGTGCTGGTTCTTTGAATAACATTGGAGGACTTGAAGGTTTCGAGGTGACTGAGGCGCTCCAGTCACGGTCAGCACGGTCACTACGGTCGGGGTTCGAATCCCCCCCCCTCGAGCATGGATATTTGTGCCGTCCTAGTTTGTAAGTAGTTCATAAGTAGTTTGTAAGCTGAGGGACTGATGACCCCGTAGTTAAGTCCCATAAGCTTAACAAACATTTGAACATTTGAACTTGAAGGTTTTAGCGGTCATGACAATGTTGCACACACACCATTTATATTGGTGGCGTTTTTACTAAAGATATTGGAATGTCTTATTATTTTAATATGCTTTTTATTGAAATAAATACAGTAGGCGTCAGATTGATGAGGATGAGAAAGTATGTACTTGCATTGAAGGAGTAGTTAATTGAGAAAATGTAATGTTTAAGGGATACTTTGCATCGTATTATCATAAATATAGTATGACATTGAAGAAAAACTACACATTGACCTAGCCGAAAGGCAGGAAAGGTTTGTTGGTGTTGTAGCTCTCAAGGGCACCCTGGGATGCTTTATGCGTAAGGCACCTCTGGGCGTCTCTGTGAGCCGTGTCAAATGATTTATTACGCTTGTGCAACACTGAAGTATGGACGTACTCTCTGAGCGGCAATCAGTATTTGCACTGAGTTGGGGTAGTAGGTTTCTTTCTTTTTTCTGCTACAGGTTGCGACTGAGATGTAAAATGCAAATTTTTTATCTTTCAGACACTTCGGATCGCTTTTGAATATCCAAAAAAACTGCTAAATTTTCGCACATTTTCGGTACATACTGATTTTACAATGAAACAGGACGTTCTCAACAATGCAAAATCTATAAATTTTTAAACTGAGTTAAATGTTCAACAATTTGATATTAAAATGAGCTTGAAAGACCCAATAGTTTCTGAGATACAGATTATCAAATTCTAGCAAATTTTCCAAAATAGGAAGATATACGGCACGCAAATTTTCATGTTTCAATATCTTCAGTGCTGTCTGAAATGATTCAATGAAGCAAACATTAATTCAGGATTGTGATCTGATTGCCAGTGGGCTCCGTTTATGTGGGTGGTCCTGTTTACAATAATACAAGTAAAACTGAAGGGAAGAGTATATGAGAAATTTTCTGAAGAAGTACTTACATTAGTTTTATGCATTTGTGTGAATAAATTTAATGGCAATGCACCCGAAAAACCTAAATTACATCTCTTTCCTTCCCTTAGAAGAATCTGGACCATACTAATCTGTCAATCCTAAAATTTCGTTTTTATCATCATGGACGGCTAGGAATTTTTTCTTTATTTTATTATTGCAAAATAAAATCTTGTGGGAAAGTCCTAACGTACACGCGTAACATCTGTTGGTAAGTATTAATTGCTAGAATTAATGGTATCAATAACATGTTGGTGTGTATTAATTTATAGAAATAGTGGTAATGTTCAACAACAATACGAGTTTAATTATAACATTATATGGTTCCTCTATCTCTTCGAGCAGCCTATCTATTTCGTCATCGTCACTGTCGAGCTCTTCAAAATCGTGAGTGCTGAAAAATCGACGTCTATCATGATTTCAGGATGTTTTTCGTAGAACTGCCAACTGCCGATTTTGCAGATGACTGGACACTTCAAACCTGCTCTCCTGTAGGTGGAAAAATTTCTGCATCCATTTTGCAACTCCAAGAAATCATTTTAGCAGGTTTGAGAGATCTATCTCTCTCTACATCATCTTTGGAGAAAGACCTTAGACTGTAGAATCGAATCCGCATCCTGTCCTCATTCAAGTGGTTTCTCTTGTAACCTAGCCAGTGCTGCATCTGATAGTATGTACGAAAGGAATATAGCATTGTTGCATCTTGCAGTGAAGTAAGCCTGGCCAAGTTGAAACTAGTGTTGACTGAAGCCCTTGTGAAAAGCGGGTTGACCATTTCCCATCGCACAACACCTCATCATTCGTAATCTTATAAATGTTTTCGGCATTCTGCATTAGCACCACACATTAAATACTTCGATTCCCTTCTCTTTTGATTTTTTCCAATGTTCTTGTTTCACTTTCACACAAATCTTTGCTCCAAACGTACATTCTTAGACTTTTCGTCTTCATATGTAAGCCTATATTTGACACTAAATTGGTGCCTTTTACCCATGCCTATGTCTATGCTGGACACTTTTTATGTCCTCTTTGGTTCTTCCGTCGTGGGTTATCTCGCTGCCAAAAAGCAGGACTGAAGCAGTAACAAACACAAGCTGTGAAGTCACTGTTTCACAGCTTGGACCTTATAGCTTCTGCTCCTGATTGCTTGAGTTACACCAATTTTATTGTTATCATTTCTGTTGCTTCTCACTATTTTTGTTTTTTTGCTTTTATTCCTCCACTCTGTTCATTACATCCAACTGAGCCTGTCATTCTTCCTCGCCTTCGCCGCTAATAGGAATGTAACCAGCGAAACTGATGTTCAATATTCTTTGAGACAGATTTTTGTGTCTCGTTGACGCCGGTGGTCCTAGGTCTCGGTGGCCGAGTAGAGAGAGACCGACACAGGGAGATAGGATGCATGCGTGTGCGGGTACAGAGTCTGAGGTGACAAGCCAGTGGGACAGAAGAAACTAGAAACACTAAGCTAGATTGGAATAAGATAAATATATTTCGTAGAGATTGTACAATACTTAACTTTGTTAACTGAAGACTAGTGGAATGCAGATACATAGTTTAACTAGAGGCCTGCCTACTGATGAGAGTTATCTGGTGCCTGTGCTATCGCCAGCCGGCCGAGGTGGCCGAGCGCTCTGCGACGGCCAGTCACGGTCCGCACGGCCACTACGGTCGGGGATTCGCATCCCCCATCGGGCATGGATATTTGTCTCGTCCTTAGTCTTAGCTAGTTCATAAGTAGTTTGTAAGTTTAGGGACTGATGACCCCGCAGGTAAATCCCATAAGCTATACAAACATTTGAACATTTGCTATCGCCAAGTGACCGATACAGTTTAGTGGTGCCTGCGAGCAGGGTTGCAGCAGAGGGCGCTCGTGGCCGACGTCTTAACAACGCCGTGCCGTGCTTGCATGGCGGCACGCGGCGAAAGTACGTGGCACGCAATTTAGACTTGTGCGACACCACATTTTTTGTTCCAGTCATGATTTTATTTCCATTATTCCTGCTTTAAACAATAGGGCCACTCCCATGAACCACAGACATTGCCGAGGTGGGGTGGCTTGCGTGCCTCAACGATACAGATAGCCGTACCGTAGGTGCAACCACAGCGGAGGGGTATCTGTGGAGAGGCCAGACAAACATGTGGTTCCTGAAGAGGGGCAGCAGCCTTTTCAGTAGTTACAGGGGCAACAGTCTGGATGATAGACTGAGCTGGCCTTGTAACAGCAGCTAATGTGGCTTTGCCACACAATTACTGCGAACGGCTGAAAGCAAGGAGAAATTACAGCCGTTATTTTTCCTGAGGGCATGCAGCTCTGCTGTATGAACATATGATGATGGCATCCTCTCGGGTAAAATATTCCGGAGGTAAAATAGTCCCCCATTCGGATCTCCGGGCGGGGACTACTCAGGAGGATATGATCATCACGAAAGACAATACTGGCATTCTACGGGTCGGAGCGTGGAATGTTAGATCCCTTAATCGAATATGAAAATTAGAAAATTTAAAAAGGGAAATGGATAGGTTGAGGTTAGATATAGTGGGAATTAGTGATGTTCGGTGGCAGGATGATCACGATTTCTGGTCAGGTGAGTACAGGATTATAAATACAAAATCGATTGTGGGTATCACAGGAGTAGGATTGATAATGAATAAGAAAATAGGAATGCGGGTAAATTACTATAACCAGCACAGTCATCGCATTATCAAATTCAAGATAGATATGAAGCCAAGACCGACAACAGTAGTACAGGTTTATATGCCAAATAGCTCTGCCGATGATGAGGAAATCGAAGAAATATATGAGGAGCTAAAGGAAATTATTCACACAATTAAGGGAGAGGAAACTTCTTCCAGTAATTTTCGGGTGTGCAGCCGGATCCCATTGACATTCTGCAACGATATTTCGGCCCAGAGACGTCCGGCCATCTTCAGGTGAGTAGGCAACTACTGAAGTCACACGAGAGGAAACTTAATTGTTAAGGGAGCTAAAATCCGGTAGTAGGACAAGGAAGGGAAGGGAAGATGGTAGGTGAATATGGTCTGGGCAAAAGGAATGAAAGAGGAAGCTGCCTTGTAGAATTTTGTACAGAACATAATTTAGTTATAACAAACACCTGGTTTAAGAATTACAAAGAAGGTTGTACACGTGGAAGAGACCAGGAGACACCGGGAGTTCCAGATCGATTTTATAATGGTAAGACATAGATTTCGGAACGAGGTTTTAAAGTGTAAGACCCAGGGGCAGAAATAGACTCTGACCATGACTTGTTGGTTATGAACTGTCGGTTGAAACTGAAGAAACTACAAAAAGGTAGGAAAATAAGGAGATGGGACCTGGATAAATTGAAGGCACCTGAAGTTCTTAAGAATTTCAGAGGGAGCTTTAGGTAACAATTGACAGAAAAAATGGGAAATAAAACAGTAGAGGAGGTATGGGTAAAATTGAGAGATGAAATAGTGAAGGTAGCAGAGGAAAAAATAGGAAGGCTAGACCAACAAAAAATCCTTGGATATCACAGGAGATACTAAATTTAATCGATGAAAGGAGAAAATATAAAAATGCAGTAAATGAAACAGGCAACATGGAGTACAGACGACTAATAAATGAGATTGACAGTAAGTGCAAAATGGCTAAGCAGGAGTGGGTAGAAGGCAAATGCAAGGATGTAGAGGAATGTATAAATAGGGGAAAAATAGATACATCCAACAGGAAAATAAGAGAAACATTTCGAAATAAGAAACACAGCTCTATGAATATGAAGGACACTAATGGAAAACCAATTCTCAGCAAAAAAGGGAAAGCTGAAAAGTGGAAAGAGTATATAGAGGGGCTCTACAAAGGAAATGAACTTCGAGACAATATTGTAGGAAGGGAAGAGGATGTAGATGAAGATGAAATAGGAGATACTGTACTGAGAGAAGAATTTGACAGAGCCCTGAAAGACCTAAGTCGAAACAAGGCCCCTGGAGTAGATGATATTTCCTCAGAGCTACTGAAGTCTCTCGGAGAAACAGCCATGACAAATCTGTTTCACCTGGTGTGTAAGATGTATGAGACAGGCGAAGTACCCTCAGACTTTAAGAAATATGTTATAATCCCCATTCCATAGAAAGCAGGTGCAGACAGGCGTGAAAACGACAGAACCATCAGTTTAATAAGTCATGGTTGCAAAATATTAACACGAATTATATACAGAAGGATGGAAAAGCTGGTAGAAGCCGACCTCGGAGAAGATCTGTTTGGGTTCAGGAGGAATGTAGGACACGGGAGGCAACACTCACTTTACGGCTTATCCTAGAAGATAGATTAAGAAAAGGCAAACCTACGTTTCTAGCTTTTGTAGATTTGGAGAAGGCTTTTGACAATGTTGATTGGAATAAACTCTTTCATGTTCTGAAGCAAGCAGGAGTAAAATATAGAGAGCGTAAGGTTATTTACAACTTGTACAAAAACCAGACAGCGGTTGTATGAGTTGAAGGGGATGAAAGGGATGCAGTGGTTGGAAAGGGAGTAAAACAGGGTTGTAGTCATTCTCCATTGTTATTCAATTTGTACATTGAGCAAGCTATAAAGGAAAGCAAGGAGAAATTTTGAGAAGGAATTAAAGTTCAGGGTGAAGAATTAAAAACATTGCGTTTTACCGACGACATAGTAATACTGTCAGATACAGGAAAGGACCTGGAAGAGCAATTGAACGGGATGGACAGTGTGCTGAAAGGTGCATATAAGATGAACATAAACAAGAGCAAAACTAGGGTAATGGGGTGCAGTGTAAGAAAATCAGGTGATGCTAAAGGAATTAGATTGGGAAACGAAGCAATAAATGAGGCAGATGAGTTTTGTTACTTGGGTAGTAAAATAACAAATGATGCTCGCAGTACAGAGGATATAAAATGCAGAATGGCAATGGGTGGAAACGCATTCTTGAAAAAGGGAAATTTGTTAACATCGAATATTGATTGAAGCCAAAGAAAGTCCTTTCTGAAGGCATTTGTATGGAGTGTTGCCTTGTATGGGAGTGAGACATGGACGATAAATAGTGCGGACAGGAAGAGGATTGAGGCTTTTGAAATGTGGTGCTACAGAAGAATGCTGAAGATTAGGTGGGTGGATTGCGTAACTAATGAGGAGGTACTGAACAGAATTGGGAAGAAAAGAAATTTCTGGCATACCTTGACTAAAAGAAGGGATAGATTGGTAGGACACATTCTTAGACATCAAGGAATTGTGAATTTAGTGTTGAAAGGAAGTGTGTGGGGTGAAAACCGCAGAGAAAGACCAAGAGATGGATACAGTAAGCAGATTCAGACATATGTAGGTTGCCGTTCTCAGTAGCGACGACATTACGGAGGTGAAACTGGGAAAGATCTTAGCAATATTTGTCTGGAAGTGAAAAGAATATGAGGAACCAAAGTCTAGCTGAGAGGTGGTTTTATTAATTTGCTTAATTTTGTGTGTCCAGTAGATATATTAGGCATTTCGCCTCTGCCCTCATACACATTTCAATCTACATACTCGCCTTATCCAGGAAGAAATGCACAACACTATCTTTTCCGTAGCGAGAGGAGGCACATGGGTAACACATTGGACTCACGGTACGTTATATATGAATACCATCTGAGTTTTCTTGGCTCTTTGAGCAGATAGCGTACCAGCAGGCCCGATTCCAAATGGCATCTGCAAGTGACGTACGCCACAAACAAACTCCCATCATCTCATTTCTCACTGTGAAGAAAGAAATTTTGGATACTGTTCACAAATGTTTGAGCCATGTCCATGAACCACCTGCCGTCGACAGGCATGGAGGGTGGCGACATCAAAAGGCAGTTCGTTGTGGCTCCGAGATTCCAAGATGTGGGCACATCATCCACGGCTGTCACACCTGACTTGCCACAGTCAGCTGATATTGTCATTCCAAATCAGTTTTTCCACATTCGTGAGAGACATTTTGATTCATATGGTGTAAAAATATCCCCATGAGCAGAAGAAGAAATCGTACCGGTAGGACATATAGACGCCCTTTGTTTGCGCTGGAGGAGATTACGAGGAAAAATAGGGTGTATGTAGATGAAAACATCATTATTGTATGTAATTCTCATTACATGGTGTAAGTAGATATTGAAGATAAATGTGGTGCATTACTCTGTATATGGTCAGTATTAAGACTTTTGTTGTGCACGACAGAATGTGCTTTGCTTTCTCCGAGTAAGCGCGGATTTCTCAGAAAAAGTTTCTGGACTAAGGGCACTGCGAGGACGCCGTTCCGGTGGGAATGAGAATGCACGTAACTACCTGCTGGTTGGGATGGGGGAGGCGGTAATGCGGTGGCAGAAACCGCAGCGGGGTAACGAAGAAGCAGCTGTCCCCGGGGCGGCGCGGTGCGGCGCGTGCAAATCATGATTAGAGCTGCGAGGCAGTCACGCTACTCTGCGATGCGGGGCGACCATCTGCAACTGCTAGCAACGGCCGCACGTGGCCACCACACTGCGCCAGCGGCGGCGCATCTGGCTGCAGCCCGACGGCACTGCGCTAGGGTTCTAGCCGCAACAGACGGAAGCTCTGTGTTTCCATGTTTGATGGATCGACTTTCTGTGCTTTTTGATGCTTCACTGACTTTTTATATATCGAAGAACGATACTGATCAATATGGTAGCAGCCAGATAAAGTTCTCGGGCATCCTTCCGCGACTTCATTCGTCCAATATTTGAAAACTGGTTCACTTATAGACTTGTAATCAAATTGCGTGGTTACGGTATATCGCCCCAAATTTGCAATTGCATAGGGGATTTCCTGTCACACAGGACGCACTTCGTAGTAATCGATGGTAAGACATCGACTGAAACAGAGGTGTTATCCGACATTCCTCAGGGTAGTGTTGCCGCGGTGGACTAGCCGAGTAGTCTAAAGCGTCACGCTGCGGAGCGCGCGGTTGCTCGTCGTGGAGGTTAGAGTCCTCCCTGGGGCACGTGTGTGTGTGTGTGTGTGTGTGTGGGTGGGTGGGTGGGTGTGTGTGTGTGTGTGTGTTGTCCTTAGGTTAGTTTAACAAGGTTTAAGTAGTTTGTAAGCTACGGATTGATGAACACACAGTTTGGTCCAATAGATTTACAAACATTTGAACATTTGAACAGGGTAGTTTTATTGGTCCTCTGCTGTTCCTTATTTACATAAACGATTTAGGGGAATATCTAAGTAGCTCTCTTAGGTTGTGACGCCCTCATTAACCGTCTAGTAAAATCATCTGACGATCCAAACCAACTGCAGAACGATCTCAATAAGATATCAGTATGATGTAAAAATTTGTAATTGTCTCTAAATAATGACCACGCCGGCCGCGGTGGCCGAGGTGACTGAGGCGCTCCAGTCACGGTCAGCACGGCCACTACGGTCGGGGGTTCGAATCCCCCCTCGGGCATGGATATTTGTGCCGTCCTAGTTCGTAAGTAGTTCATAAGTAGTTTGTAAGTTTAGGGACTGATGACCCCGTAGTTAAGTTCCATAAGCTTAACAAACATTTGAACATTTTTGAATAATGACAACTCTGAAGGCGTCCACATGAGTACGAAAAGAAATCCGTTAAACTTTGTTTACAAGATAAATCAATCAAACGTGAAGGCCGTAAACTCCACAATATATATAGGAGTTACTATTACTTCAGACTTAAATTGGAAAGAACACGTAGATAACGTCGTGGGAAAGGCGAACCGCCGGCCGCGGTGGCCGAGGAGACTGAGGCGCTTCAGTCACGGTCTGCACGGCCACTACGGTCGGGGGTTCGAATCCCCCCTCGGGCATGGATATCTGTGCCGTCCTAGTTCGTAAGTAGTTCATAAGTTGTTTGTACGTTTAGGGACTGATGACCCCGTAGTTAAGTCCCATAAGCTTTACAAACATTTGAACTTTTTTTTTTTTTTTTTTTTTTTTTTTTTTTTTTTTTTTTTTTTTTTTTTTGAAAGGCGAACCGGAGACTGCGTGTTATTCGCAGAACCCTTGAAACATACAACAGAACTATAAAAGAAACTGCATACACTACGCTTGTCCGTCCATTTGTGGAGTATTGCTGCCCAGTGTGGGATCCTTATCAGGTGGGTTTGACGGAGGACATCGAAAGAGTCCAAAGACGGGCAGCTCGTTTCGTATAGTCACGATACAGGGGAGACAGCATTACGGAAATGATACAAAATCTGGGATGGGGATCATTACAACAACGGCGCTTATCGCTGCGGCATCGGCTACTTACGAAACTCTAATCGCCAACATTCTCCTCCGAATGCAAAAATATATTGTGGACCCCACTTACATAGGTAGAAATTATCATTAGAATAAAATACTCAAAACTCGAACGGAGAGATTAAGGTGTTCTTTCTTCCCGCGCGCTATTCGAGTATGGAATGGAAGATAAATAGTATAATGGTGGTTCGATGAACCCTCTGTTAGGCACTTACATGTTATTTCCAGAGTATCCCATGTAGATGTAGATATAGTAAACTTTTCCGATAATTACGACACTTTTCTTGCTAGCAACCCCTACAAAATGAAGAAACAACCTTTTCGCTTACTATTCTTCCGCCATATCACTGCTTGTTACTCCTATAGTATTGACCGTAATTCCGAGGAGTTTTGTAGCCGCAGTGGAGTAGCCAAGGTCCCTTTCTGCAGATCGCGTGGTTGCTCGCCGTCGGAGGTTCGAATCCTCCCTCGGCATGGGTATGTTTGTTATCCGTAAATTAGTTAGTTTAACTTAAGTACTTTGTAAGCCTAAAGACTAACAACCAAAGAAGTTAAATCCCATAGATTGACAAATAACATTTTTTGGTATTATATAGGCAGTATTCATGTATACCACAGAACGTAATTTCAAAATTATACCGTAATACGAGACATTCATTAGGTAATCAAAAGTATCCGGATACTCCAAAAACATATTTTTTCATATCAGATGCATTGAGCTGGCACTCCTGCCAAGTACTCCATATCAGCGACCTCAGTAGTCATTACACTTTGCGAGACAGCAGAATGGGGCGCTGTGCGGAACACTTGAGTCAGAATCTGTACACGATATTTTTAATCAAAAGATCCATTGTTTCTGATGTAATAGTGAAGTGGTCATGTGAAAGGACACGTGCAGCACGAAAGCGTACAGGCTGACTTCATCTGTTGACTGACAGAGAGCGTCACATAGGAATTCCAAACAGCATCAAAAAAATCAAATGTTTGTATAGTCTATGGGACTTAACTACGGGGTCATCATTCCCTAAACTTACAAACTACTTATGAACTACTTACGAACTTGGATGGCACAAATATCCATGCCCGAGGTGGGATTCAAACCCCCGACCGTAGTGGCCGTGCAGACCGTGACTGGAGCGCCTCAGTCTCCTCGGCCACCGCGGCCGGCCAAACAGCATCAGGAGCCTCCCCAAGTACTATGACAGTTAGGCGGGAGGTGATGAAACTTGGATTTCTTGATCGAGCGGCTGCCACTAGGCCACACATCACGTAGGTCAATGCCAAACGACGCCTCGCTTGGTGTAAGGAGAGTAAAATAATTAAAGATTCAACAGTCGAAAAAACGTTGAGTGGAGTGATGAATCACGGATTGGACGATTCAACAGTCGAAAACGTTATGAGGAGTGAAGAATCACGTTATACAATATGAAGATCCGATGGTAGGGTGTGGCTATAGCGAAGATTAGATTACATTAGATTAGATTAATACTTATTCCATGGATCATATATACGACATTTCGTAATGATGTGGAACGTTTTAGTCTAGTAAATGTTGCCTATACTTGATAAAATATTTTAAAGATCCCACAGTAAAATTCTGAGGTACTGGTGTGATGGTGTGGTCGTGTTTATCATGGAGGCAGCTTGCTACCTTATTGTTTTGCGTAGAATTATCACAGGACACGCCTAAATTGACGTTTTAAGCACCTTCTTGTTTCCCACCGTTCAATTCAGGAATGGCGATTGCATCTTTCAACACGATCGAGCTCCTGCTCATAATATAGGCCTGTGGGGGTCTGCACAGTCCTCACTCTAATCGTATAGAACACCTTTGGTATACTTTGGACCACCGACTTCCGGTAAGGCCTCACCGACCTACTTCGACACCTCTCCTCGCTGCAGCTCTCGGTGAAGAATGGGCGGCAACTCAGCAAGAAAGCTTCGAACACCTGATTCTACATCTAAATAGACACTCTGCAAGTCACACTGGAGTATATGGCAATCGGTTCATCGCACCGCTTTTATAATATTCCTCTACAGTTCCATTCTATTACAGCTAGGGAAAATGGAATACCTTCTTTTTAAGTTGTTCGTAATTTTTATTCCTAGGTATTTGACAAATATATCGTGTAACTGAAGATTAGCTGATTTCTTTTAGTGGTCATATAGATGACTTCACACTTGTCATTATCAAGGGTGAATTACCAATTCTTTCAACATGCAGATATTTTTATCTAAATAACTTTGTACTGGCTTTTGATCTTCTGGTGACTTTACTAACGGATAAATGACAGCATCATCAGCGAGCAGTCTAAGAGAGCTACTCAGACTGCCTCCTAAATCGTGTATAAAAATAAGGAACGCCAGATGTCACTTCTGTTCTGCTCGATGACTTGCCGTAATTTACAACGTACTGCTTCCTTTCTGACAGGAGACCACGAATCCAATCGAATTTTCCATAAGCAAGAAATTTGAAGTTCGTGAGGTTCAGTGTGAAAAGCCTTCCGGGAATCTAGAAATATGGAATCTGTTTGACAGACTTTGTTAGCACTACTCATCACATCATCATCACAAGAACAATGCTTTCTGAATTCGTGCTGACTGTGGATCAATAGGTCGTTATCTTTGAGGTAGTCCATAATATTTGAGGAAAGTATGTTTTAAAATCCTGCTGCAAACCGACGTCAACGACATAGGCCTGTAATTTTGCGGATCACTTCTGTGCATTTCTTGGAGGCGTCCCTGTAACTTTCCAGACTTTGGGTACGAAACGTTCGCTGAGCGAGCAGTTATATATGATAGGTATGGGACTATTGCATCAGCATTCTCTGAAAGGAATATATGAGTGCGAGATTGGAAGCTGTCATGAAGGCTTAGGATGGCCCAACACTATACTGAATACCAGCATTATTGTTGGAGGGCGCCACGAACTTCTAAGTCGGATACGTTTGATCACGTACAGTAGTTGAGAAGATATTCCGTCACAAACCAATCAGATGCATGACAAACTGTCGCAGCATGCGTCGCGTAACTAACAAGATACTTTTGATGCATTTATTAAGAGTGATAGTAGTTAGCAACTCACAACAAAATTTTCACATATATGCAAAGATTTACGAAATTCTCTCTAGCTAACAGTCGCGACAAAGTGACGAATGGAAAATCGTATCTCGCTTACTACATTTCCACAATTAATGCATAAAAGCCGGCCGCGGTGGCCGAGGGGACTGAGGCGCTTCAGTCACGGTCTGCACGTCCACTACGGTCGGGGGTTCGAATGCCCCCTCGAGCATGGATATTTGTGCCGTCCTTAGTTGTAGGTAGTTCATAAGTAGTTTGTAAGTTTAGTCCCATAGACTATACAAACATTTGAACATTTGAATGCATAAAAAGTATGCAATCGGATTGACAACAGTATTACTACGCATCCACTACTTTTATCGTAGTACAACACATACGGCAGGAGGTATGGCGTTATAAATATTAAATGACTGAAAATCTATCCGCCATACTCAAGAATTTAAATTATTACGCCTTTATTACTCATTCTATTTGAAACATCTTTCGCTTTAGATTCCTAATATTCCCATAACCGTAGGGGATATGACGTGAAAAGAATTTCGTTGCTTGAAAACGAAACAACAGCCCAGATTTGCTATAAATGCAGGTGGAATGGGGAGAAATATCAGATAAATTCATGACGCCCCCACAGTAATTCTGTAGCTGGATTCAGGTCAGAGAACACGTTATAAGCACTCACAATGCATTCACTATAACAACTCGCAATATTTTCTCGATATGGAATGTATAACGAATTATCTCCGCACGACTATATATCTGCTTACCTTTCGTGGAAGGGCTACAGCTGGTAAACTCTTAATAAAATAAACCAACGCAAATCTGTGAAAGAAGCAGTGGCACGATAAAAAAACCAGGACACTAGGTGACCCTATGTCGTATCACGTTTATATTGCTTCGTACAGACAACCGGTTTATCTAACCCCATAAACAGGCTTACTAAACGGTATCACAGGTCCCTAAA
Organism: Locusta migratoria; assembly: GCA_026315105.1. Lineage (NCBI taxonomy): Eukaryota > Metazoa > Arthropoda > Insecta > Orthoptera > Acrididae > Locusta > Locusta migratoria. Next base: position 526,905,569 of record CM048747.1, read on the forward strand.
GTCAAGCATGGGGGAGCTTCGTCATGATTTGAGTAACTTGTGATATTCCTGGCTTGCAGCTACAAATTCACTTTCGTTAGAGCAAGACAGAACAGTTATTGTAGAAAGCATACTGGAGACCACTAAACTACACTCCGTCCGATAGGCCTCGAGAGGCTCACTGGGTACTGACCGGCCGCCGTGTCACCCTCTGCCGAAAGACGACAACAGATGCGGTATGGAGGGGGGCGTGGTCAGCGCCCCGCACTCCCGGCCGTTATGTCAGTTTTCATGACCGGAGCCGCAACTTCTCCATCAAGTCTCCTCAGTCGCCTCATAATGGCGGCCTGCTCCCCGGTTGCCAACAGCACTCGGCAGACCCGGACGATACTGGAGAACAGCGATATTGAAATAATGGTTAAAATTAATATTAAAACAGTCCAGACCGCAGAACTTTTATTTGTATTTCATGACCGGTTTCAGTCAATGCAGATTATCTTCATATGACTAGCACAATGATGGCAGGTGGCGACGGCTAGTCAGTCAACACTGGTACAGCTCGCCATGTTCACTTGCCATCATGGTGCTTGTCATCTGAAGATGGTCTTCATTGACTGAAACCGGTCATGAAATACAAATAACAATTCCGCGATCTGAACTGTTTTAATGTTAAGCCACAACAGACGTGTATGCAGCTGACGCAGTGCGGTGTGTGATACCAGTAACAGTCGGCAGTCATCAGTTCCTAGACTACTTTAAGTAACTTATTCATAGAACAACACACACATCCATGCCCGAGGAAGGACTCGAAGCTCCGACGGCAAGCAAGTGCAAGCTCCGCAGCAAGCGGAATTAGAGGGTATAGGCCTTCCAGTGCTTCTCTCTAAAGAGACACAAGTGAAAGGGATGCTGCTGTTCTGAAAGCCAATGGTGGGACAACTTCTTATTAAGTGTTAGGTGTTTATGTCATTTTGTCTGCCCGCTTTACAGTACTGCAGAATTATCCTACTGGTGCAACGCCGGATGCTACAAGACAAATTTCTCTCACAAGCGAAGTTTCTGTTGAACAATTTCCGAACATTAACAGACCGAGAGGGTGTTCACGTGGCGCAGCTGTGCTAGTGTAGAGACATGGAGATGTTTTTTTAATTTTAGTAAGCAACAAGTGAAGTTATATTGTGGTTTTCGCGAGTACATGTTCTAGTGGCAGAAGACTGCTGATGGCAGTAACCCGGAAACTGGGACGACGCGGTCGTCGCCCAGAGACCATTGACCGACGTTATGCAGAGCCTCGGAGTTTTGTGTGCGCCATGTGGGACATGCCTGACAACACCACAGCGGAAAAGCAGTATTTATAGGCACTGTACTGAGCAGTAGACGTGCGGTGACGTAGAATGCCGTGACGGGAACGTCTCTACGCTGGATGTCGCCGCCGCGACTTAACAGGGCAGGACGCCACCGACAGCGGGCGTCGAAGTGAGGACCTTCAGCCGGTTGCAGTGGCCGAGCTGTCTGCGGTGCGCCAATCACAGTCTGCACAGCCGTTGTACGTTTAGGGACTGTTAAGTCCCTTAAGCTTAACAAACATTTCAACATTTTTGAGGACCTTCAGCGGCGCGGCATCCACTCCTAGAGAGCCGGAGGGCCGGCCGCGGTAGCCGAGGGGACTGAGGCGCTCCAGTCACGGTCTGCACGGCCACTACGTCGGGGGTTCGAATCCCCCCTCGGACATGGATATTTGTGCCGTCCTTAGGATAAGCTAGTTGATAAGTAGTTTGTAAGTTTAGGGACTGATGACACCGTAGTTAAGTCCCATAAGCTATACAAACATTTGAACATTTTTAGAGCCGGAGGGCGGTTTTTTCAGCGGGCGCCGCCAGACACCACGACGCCTTTAAGCAGCGAGACGTCATCAGCCTATATCTGAGTGGGGCATTGTGCCTTAGCTGGCGCTTCCGCCTGCCACTCGCAACGCCTGTCCGAGTCACGGGCAGGGGAGCCAGTAATCACAAGAAACTAATAAAGAAATGTATTTTCCAAGGCACCACAAGTCTTAATCTGCCCCTTCCCCACACACATACAATCCGCTACGTCCGTCCTCGTTACACTGGTGTCAGAAGAATGTTGGTGGGAAAGGTGCCGGGAGGTGCAAATTTCTGAAATCACGAAGAGGTCGACCAGCAGTGATTGCGGCAGCAAAATGAGACATTACCAAGCGTCAATTTTTCTTCATTGCTTTACCTAGGTTTTCTTTCTGTTATTTTTATTTTGGGTGACTTTTTCTTGCGCTTCAAGCATGCCAGACGAGAAAGTTACCTTACAAGCAGCTGTTAACTTTTTGGTGAAACAGTTGAGCCAGCTGCGGGCTCAACTCAATGATCTAAAGGTCCGGGTCAGGTAGAGTCATGCCCATGGGTAGCAACAGATACCACTGCCGCGGCGTTGGTTAGACCATTTTCAGGAAAGTCAGGGAAAGATGTTTTTTGTATTTGTTGATAATGTGGCCACGGTCGCCAGGTTGGAAAATTGGTCAGAGGATAAGATGGTAAGAACTGCGAAATTAAAATTGACAGGGGAAGCTAAGTCAGTTGTAATGTGTCATGAGAATTTGCGAGAGGGTAGGTCTTGGATTCCGGGAAATTTTAAATGAGAGGTTCCGTCAGAAGAACACGAAGAGATATTATCGGGGAAGCTCAACGTAATTTTTCAAAAACAGGGTGAATCAATTGAAGCTTTAGCGAATAGGATTAGGAAGTTGAATAAGGATACTTATGAACTGACAGGTGATGATGGGATAAATTCAGTGTTTTATATGAGATAGAGGAAAGAGCTCTTGATGCGTTTTAGAGGGGTATGCAACAAGATTTGTCGAAAAAAAGTTAGTATGGTCTTCCCAAAGACATTGAATGAGCCTCTGACGTTAGGTTTGGCATTATAAGAAGTAGAGTCAATAACGAGATCACGAAAATGAAGAACGGTATTCTCTAAGACGCAACATGTTTTAGTTGTGGCCGTAAGGGGCATATGAAATGGGAATCCAAAGAAGTGCAGTGTAGGCAGTGCAAAACATTCGGTCACTTGCTGCATGACTGTCATAACAGTGGGCAGCAAAAACGGAAGGATTATTCTCAAGCTAAATCGCGTCCTCTCAGTCGTTAAACAGGATGGGGAGTGGGGTATCCACTGTGCAACGCTCCCAGTAAACGTTAGCACTTGAGAAAAATCAGTGCAGATCTTTTTCTGGCCGGCCTTGAGGGAAAAAAACCTGTGTGAAGTTTTGTTGTGCACTGGTTCTCAGGTGTCGGTAGCGAGCAGGGGCGTGCTCGGAAAGAAATCGTTCGCCACGCTAGCCGCTGAGCGGCGTGGGAGGGGGTTCCTTAAGTTCACTTGGGTCAAGTACTCTTGATTTCAGAGTGGGTGGAACGATTTTTCGGGTAGAAGTCATTCTTGAGTTAGACGTCCTGCTCATCTCGCTGAAGTTGATTTGGAATGTCATAAGGTGGAACTGGATGGAATGTTGTTTCATCTAGGTGCTACTGCCGAGATACCATTACAGTCACAAGGTTTGCACATCGCGCAAGGAAAATCACTTAAACTGCAGACTAGGTCCCTCAAAGTTGCGTGATAACATACCGCAAAGGTCAGAGAGGATTATCTGGTTTCAAGTAGGCGCTGATTTGCTAGAAAATACGTTATGCGTTGCGGAACCGTTATCGGAAAATTACAACTAGACCCAGCCAGGTCTTTTGTACGACATAGCATAGCTTACGTACGGGAAATTCAAAGTACGAATGTAGTACCGGTTAGCATTGATAATTTTTGGCCCGACGATGTATAGGTAGTGAAGGGTACCCCGGTAGGGAATTTGGGAGTATTAAATGAAAATGACTTTGAAGAGATTTTTACACATAGGGAAGCAACACCGAGATAATCTGTCGACTGTTTAGCAATAAAGAGAGAACAAGGTTTCCATGGAATATTTGTTAAAAAATTATATTGAATTATGCAATCTTTCAGGCCCATTACCTGAAACACCTCTAGTACAGCATTATATTTCCACTGGGAACATGGCGCCAGTTTCCAAAAAAAGCGTACTGCGTAACTCACTGTTTGCAGCCTGTTACGCAGCAGTTAATAGATCAGCAGTTGCAAGATGATATTATTGAGGAGAGTAACAGTCCCTGGGCGCGCCCGTGGTATTAATTGCAAAAACAAACACCAAATGACGAGAAAGCGTACAGGTTTTGCTGTGATTATCGATTTTTAAATAAGAAAACAGTGACAGACTTCTACTCAGTGCCAAATATCATGAAAACCTTGGATATTTGGGGTCAGCGTCAGTATTTCACAACCACGGATTTACGAAGTGTGTACCACCAACTCGAGGTAGCGCCAGAAGAACGGCCCAAAACAGTTTTTCTACATTATCATTATCAGTATAAAAGGATGCCCTTTGGACTGAAAAAAGGCCCAGCGACGTTTCAGCGGTTGCTAGATGGTGTTTTACGGGTTCTTAACCCTAGGCAGAGCATCATGTACTTGGATGACATCATTATTATTTTCAAGAATTTGCACGAGCATGTGTCACATTTGCGTGACGTGTTTCACCGACTGCTTGCTGCAAAGTTAACGCTGAGTCCGGATAAGTGCCACTTTGCCTTGAAGGAGGACCATTTTATTTAGGACATATCATAGGTAAGGAAGGAATTCGAACGGATCTTAAATTGGTACAAACTGCAAAAGATTTTCTAACACCAACAACTGTAAAGCAGTTACAATCTTATTTAGGCATAGCAAATTTGCACAGAAAATATATTCCAAAATTTTCAGAAATTGCAAGACCCCTTACCCAGTTATTAAAGAAGGATGCGAAATTTATTTGGTCGCCAGAATGCGATTCGGCACTCGGAAAATTTAAAGAGTTGTTCACATCTGCTCCTGTGCTGATTTTACTCGTTTTCAACAAGTAATTTACATTACTGTGTGACGCGTCCAATTATGTGTTAGGCGTTGTCCTAAGTCAGGAATTGAATACTCGGGAAAATCCTGTAGTTTACGCATCCAAGTAGCTCAATAATCCGAAAGGAACTATTCAACAACAGAGCGTGAGATGTTGGCTTTAGTTTGGTCATAACATATTTTACTTGTTACTTATACGGTAGAAAGTTCAAGTTGGTATCAGACCACTCAGCACTCCGATGGCTTCTAAATTTGAAGGACCCATCCTTGTGTCTTGCAAGATGGTGTCTACGTATAAGTGAGTACGATTTTGAAGTAATTCATCGACTGGATATCTCGAATGGAAACACAGACGGACTCAGTAAGAAAATCCGAAACATGGAACGTGCAGGAATTGACGGAGAAGACTGGAAGAATGCTCAACAGACGCACCCAGACTGTCAGCAGATTGCCAGCCAGCCGCAATTCTGCTTGAGGACGGAATTCTGTTTAGGTCAACACTTAACGGAGTACGAATTGTAGTGCCAGCTACGCTGAGTAATGAAATTGTAAAGCAAGCTCACGATTCTATTTTGGCAGGTCACTCAGGGGAAAGAGCAACTGAGCGCAGAATAGCACAGAACTACTGGCGGAAAACGCTGAAACAGGACATAGATCAATATGTAAAAAAAATGTATTCCATGAGCACAGAGGTCGCAACTCAGCCGCCAATGAATAGAACTGCAGAGACTTCCAGAATCAGATAAACCTAGGGCTATGTTAGGCCTTGACATTTTCGGACCCCTGATTCAAACCACTGCAGGTAATCGAAATATTCTTACATTAGTTGACTATTTTTTTTCTTTTCGTAGCCATGGTTGCAGTAACTGCTCAGCCAGCAACGACTGTAGCTCAGGCATTACTGAATGAATGGATATTGAAATTTGGCGTTCCAGAAACTATCATTGCGGATCAAGGAACAACATTTATGGCAGAACTATTCAAACTATTGTGTCGGTTGTTGCAAATTAAGAAATTACGCAATAGTGCATATCATCTGAAGTCAAACGGCAGAACAGAGAGGGTACATAGAACGATAGCTAAAATGTTGAGCTATTATGTTAATTGACCACACAACAATTGGGATACGTTTCTCAACGGCTGCACCTGCGCCTACAATACCAAAGTACATGAAAGTACTGGCTTATTTCCTTACGAGGTTGTATTTTATGACGAAATGAGATCACTTTTCGATTTCTGCATGAAGCAGCAAAGAGGCGATATTCTTGAAGTGTATTGCATAGCGTATGAGAAGGGTCTGGAGTCAATTTAAGGAGATGAATACTATGGCCTCAAAACGTCAGGAGAGATTATACAATAGTAAGGCAACATTCCAAATTTTAATGTGACACAGTGAGTAATGTTATCAAATCCTTGTGTACCGAAAGGAACGACGAAGAAATTTGTTTGTCGTTATGATGGCCCATATCAAGTCATTGAGATGACATCACCAATAAATGTCAAGTTACAGCTACCAACCCGTACAGTAGTAGTAGATGGTACAGTTAAGAAAGCGAGACATATTGTTGAGGCTCTCACATACTACTGTCAGTGCAGAAACTAAATCAGTGCAGTATAGGACCTGTTACTATTTGCCCCAAAAAATTAATGCATGTGGGTGTTTGAGGGTGTTGTGGACTTCAGTCCGGAGACTAGTTTGATGCACCTCTCTATAATACCGTATCATGAGTAAGCCTCTTCAATTCCACATAAGAACGGCAACATACGTCTGTCTGAATATGCTTACTGTAACCATCTCTTGGTCTTTCTCTGCTGTTTTTACCCCACACACTTCCCACCAACGCTAAATTCACAATTCCTTCATGTCTAGGAATTGGTCCAACAATCGATATCTTCATTTAGTAAAGGTATGCCAGAAATTCCTTTTCTCCCCAATTCTGTTCAGTACCTCCTCATTAGTTACGCGATCCACCCACCTAATCTTCAGCATTCTTCTGTAGCACCATATTTCAAAAGCCTCTATCCTCTTCCTGTCCGCACTGTTTATCGTCCATGTTTCACTCCCATACAAGGTAACATTCCACACAAATGCCTTCAGAAAGGACTTCCTTGGGCTTAAATCGAAAGTAGATGTTAACAAATTTATCTTTTTCAAGAACGCTTCTCTTTCCATTGCCATTCTGCATTTTATATCCTCTGTACTGCGACCATCATTTGTTATTTTACTGTCCTAGTAACAAAACTCATCCACCTCCTTCATTGTTTCGTTACGTAATCTAATTCCTTCAGCATCAACTGATGTTATTAGACTGTGCTCCATTACCCTCGTTTTGCTCTTCTTAATGTTCATCTTATATGCACCTTTCAGCACAGTGTCCATTCCGTTCAACTGCTCTTACAGGTCCTTTGCTGTCTCTGTCAAAATTACTATGTCGTCGCCTAAACGCAGTGTTTTTAATTCTTCCCCCTGAGCTTTAATTCCTTCTCCAAATTTCTTCCTGTTTTCCTTTATAGGTTGCTCAATGTACAAATTGAATAAAATTGGAGAAAGGCTGCATCCCTGTCTTAAACCCTTCCCAACCAATGCATCCCTTTCATGCCCTTCAATTCTGACAACCACTTTCTGGTTTTTGTACAAGTTGTAAATAACCTTACGCTCACAAGTATATAAACAATAATTATCTGATCATCAACAACTGCAGCTAGTGTTTTTGTATAACGGTAGGATTGTTGTATTATGAGTTTAAGAAAAAAGTCGTTCAAATCCCATTCCTGCCATCGCTAACCCTGAAGATCCCGTCCAGCAAGCTTGATACTGAGCAAACCAGTAAGGATGAGGAGTACTTGTCTTAAAGACACTGGAAATTGTTCGTGGAATGTGTTTCATACCCAAAAAGGTGGATGGGAAACCTGGAAATTTTAATTTTAAGTCAGACTGAATATAGTGTAAGAACATGGAGGAATAAGGTTAAGGTGTCATGAAGAGTTATAGTAATTTGTGTTTATCCTTTCTAGATGCATAAGTGTTTGTTTTGGAATTTGCAACATGGTGTGTTGTGTGATGCGTGTAAAATTCGGAAACGAATTTCTTTTTCGTATGGGTGAGGAGTGTGGAGGCATGGAGAGATTTGTTAATTTTAGTAAGCAACAAGTGACTTTATAAGGTGGTTTTCACGAGTACGTGTTCTAGTGGCAGAAGGCGGTACCAGCAGAAGGCGTGGAAAAATTCTACTAATGGCAGTACCCAGAAACTGGGACGACGCGGTCGTCGCTCTGAGACCATTGACCGACGTTATGCAGAGCCTCGGAGTTTGGGGTAGGCAAGTGGGACATGCTGGACAACACATAAACAGAAAAGCAGTACTTAAAGGCGCTGTACTGGGAAGTGGGCTTCGGAGACGCAGAATGCCGTGACGGGAACGTCTCTACGCCGGATGACGCCGCCACGACCAAACAGGGCAGCCCGCCGCCGACTGCGGGCGTCGATGTAAGGACCTTCAGCGGGGCGGCTCTGGCAGGCCGCCAGTCCTCCGACGTCATCACGTGGGCGGGTTTTCTTCAGCGGGTACCGCGGTAGGCAGCGAGATGTCATCGGCCTACTTCTGGGCGGGGTCGGCGCCCCCAGGGCGTACAGCAAGGCGGCGCGTGTCTCCAACGGCAGCTTCAGCCAGCGCGGTGCCGTCAGCTCGACTCAGCGGAATCCCAGCTGCGTCTGCCGGCCGGCCTGGCGCCTTAGCTGGCGCTTCCGCCTGCCACTCGAAACGCCTGCCTGAGTGACGGGAAGAGGAGCCATTCAACCACAAGAAACTAATAAAGAAATAAATTGTATTTTCCAGGCACCACGAGTCTTAATCTGCCATTTCTCCACACTTATCTACTACGCTACGACCGTCCCCGTTACCTCTATTTTCAACATCCAAACCGTTTCCATCAAAGGTACACTACTGGTCAAAAGTTTTCGATCAGCTATCACAACTACGGATTTTGTGGTTAAAACAGAGATGTCGTTTTAAATATTCTATCACAGCCCTTTTCTGATACTAAAACAAGAATAATCATGTAAAAGCGGAACGATTCTGTTGTGTATTTCACCACTTCTGCATATGGTGGGGCTTTGGATAGTAACCACAACAACACTGAGGTGTCGTTACGCAAGACGTGTCTACTCGAATACGAATAGGCCTGATTCCTTCAGCTGTTTGTGTACCAAGGAGTTCTCTTTAGTTTTCAGTACAGTGTGTGCAACTAGCAGTCTGTTTGTGTATCTGATCAGGTGCATGTCATATTACCTCCAAATGGGACGGGAGCAGGAGATTGGAATTGAAAAACGTACTGTAATTGTAGCTCTACATCACGAAGGCTATTCTAGTAGGACAATAGCAACAAATGATGGCGTAGCCCAATCTACAACTGTGTATACATTTTAGCGGTTTTCAGTTCCAATGAAACTGTTCCGTGATCGAGAAGACCCCTTCTAGCATCACACGGCGGAGATCAGTTCATACTTGTAGAAAGTAAACGTCAGAGGACTCGTGCGGCACCTGAAAGTCGTGAGGAAATAAATAATATGCAAGCTGCTCCATCTCTGTCTGAACAGTTCAACGCTGTCTTCGTGAATGAGGTTTAAAGGGGTGCATTGCGGCCGAAAACCCTTGAATGCGGACACAAAATAAGGTAAAAACTCTGCAATGAGCACTGTAACATAAAACCTGGGGGGTGTAGCAATTGTCCAAGGTGATATTCACGGATGAATCAAAGTATTTGGGAGCCATCGTCAAATGTTCGTTTGTCTACTTCTTGGAGACGTATGAAGAGTCAGTGTGTGACACCTACGTTGATGTTGTAGGGTCGGTTATGATGTGGGGATGATTTGCGGGTGATAAAGTAGGTGATCTGGTGTGACTTAATGGATCATGGAAGAAGGAAGGATATCACAGGATACTGATCAACAATGCAGTTTCATTTGGCAAGAGGATTATTGGTCGTGGTTGTGTTCTGCATCAGAAGAATGACCCGAATCATTCTTCTAAATTTTGTACAGTTTGTGTCAGTAGAAACGAGAAATTTGGAGAACTGAAAAATATGATTTGGCCAAATCAGTCACCAGATTTAAATCCCACTGAATTGTTATGGGATGAACTTGACAGGGGGGTCCGAATACTGAAATCGACTAATGTTGAAGAGTTATGAAACAATTTACAGAGATGCTGGACTGCAATATCTGCACAAACATTACAAAATCGTATTTCCTGAATGCCAAGAGTTTGTGCAGCTGTTTTGAGAACAAACCATATTGTATTGTATGTTAGTCTCTTTAGTTTTTACGGTGTGTTTGTACATTGAAATTAAGCATCTAGTTTCGTGCATAGATGATCGAAAACGTTTGACCAGTAGTGTGTGTGTGTAATGGAAGCACGAACGAGTGACACGTAAGACTTAAATAAAAACAAACTTATAACACACACTTGACAGGCCTTTTTATTTATTGTCTGTATAAACGTTTTTATGCGGCGTACACGAGTCGTTAGTAATAGAAACTGCACTGATGATGGTCAGTTATGCGACACTTCTAAAGAAATATTTTGTAAAACGAAACAGCCTGTCTGATTAACATTGCGTGCCGAATCCGAAATTCGAAACTGGGACCTTCGCTTTCGCGGACAAGCGGTGTTGCGTCTTTCTTTCCCTCCTTGTTCCTCAGATAAAGCGCCGCTACCTTTGCCGTCGTTTGTTTATGTCCTTTCTTGTAGTTCGTTGAGTATTTGGCTTACCTTCTTTTTTTATTACATAGAGCGTTATGCCGCCTGTCCTGGCGCGCTGAGCCACGGCGCCCAGCGCCCGGCGCCTTTTGAGCTATCTCAACATGCTTCAACGTCCGACAGCTTCACTTCCGCCAGAATCTCGCCTCCCACTTTCCAAATTTCACAGAAGTTCTCCTTCGAACCTTGGAGGAATAGCACTCCTGGAAGAAAGGATATGGTGGAGACATGGCTTAGCCACAGCCTAAGGGATGTCTCCATAATGTAACATTTTTCTCTGCAGCGAAGTGTGGGCTGGTATGAAACTCGCTAGCAGATTAAAATGGAGTGCCGGAACCGGGAATGGAACCAGACAAAGGTCCCGTTTCCGGCACACAATTTTATTCGACCAGGAACTTTAATATCAGCCAACACTCCGCTGTGGAGTGGAAGTTACATTCTGGAATTTATATCGTATGAGCAAGGTGAAAATATGTTGTTATTAAAAACAAATCCTGTCAAGACTAAAGGGAACTTTCAATTTATTCCTGCCTTTCGTGATATCTGTGTAAACTCTGCTGTAGAAGATCATCACTATGAACTAAAGAAAAGAATTTGCAAATGAATGTTGATGTATCAGAACCACCTACGTTGCTACATTCTACTGCGTCACGAACACCGTGTCAGTAATATTGCCACGGAGAGCGGATAAGAATTTCGTGATGGACATAAAGGCATTTCAGAAATTCCGAATACGTTGCGGCATACGGGCGGTAAGACAATAGAGCTTTGTGTCGCGCTGCCTTTGACCGGCGGCGGCCGCTGCCGGCTGAGAGCGCGCAGGCACGCCGCGCCGCCGGGGCGACAGGTGGAGGGGGGGGGGGGGGGGCGGCGGGGGCGGAGGTCACCGGGTCAGCCGGTCACCTGGGCGGCGGCTGCCGAGGCCCACCGCAGACACAGAGGCGCGCCGCAGGAGGCGCCGCGGTCAACACCCACAAACGCGACACCGGGCCTGGTGAGTCTTCTGCAGTGATGCCCCGTCCTATGTGTTCACTGGTTCCGTGAATCCACGCAAAAGAGCTCGTTGTGAAAAAAGTAAATAAATAAAATACAAAATAGAATGTAGGCTTTCACGGCCGGCGTCTTCTACATCTACATAGATACCCTGCAAATCAGATTTAAGTAACTGGTGGAGGGTTCATTAACCACTTTCATAAATTTTCTCTACCGTTCCATTCTCTAATACCGCGCGGGAAGAAAGAACAACTAAATCGTTCCGTTTTCGATCTGATTTCTCTCATTTTATTGGGATCGTCATCTCTCCTTAAGTACGTGGGTGCTAGCAAAATATTTTCACATTCAGAACTAAAAGTTGGTGATTGAAACTTCGCAAACAGATCACACCGCAATTAATAACTTCTTTCTTTTAATTATTTCCATCCCATAACGTGCTAAAACAAAACGAGCTGCCCTTTTCTGAACCTTCTCAATGTCTTTCGTCAGTTCCACAAGGGGCAATAGTACTCCAGGAGAGGACGCACATGTGTGATGTAGGGCAGTCTCTTTGGTGAAGCTGGTGCATCTTCGAAGCGTTCTGCCGATGAAACGTAATCTTTGGTTCGCCTTCCACACAATATTTTCTATGTGTTCGCTCCAGTCAAAGTTGTACGTAATTGTAACTCCTAGGTATTTGGTAGAATTTACGACCTTAAGGTTTGACTGATTTATCGCGTGATTGAAGTTCAGCGGATTTATTTAAGTGGTCATTTGTATTACTTCACACGTTTCTTTGTTTAGTGTCAATTGCCAATTTTAGCACCATTTAGAAATTTTGTCTAAATCGCTTTGCAGTTGCTTTTGATCCTCTGTTGACTTCACTAACCGATAAACGACAGCATCATCTGTGAACAGTCTCCTAGATCGTTTATAAACACGAGGAAGCGTAGGGGACTTATAACGCTTCCCTGTGGAACGCCAGATATCATTTCTGTTTTACTCGATGACTTACCGTCAATTACAACGAACTGTCTCCTTTCTGATAGGAAATCGTGAATCCAATCGCACAATTGGAGAAATATTCCATAAGCACGTAATTTAATTAGAAGCCGCTTGTCGGGTACTGTGTCAAAAGCCTTCCGGAAATGCAGAAATAAGGAATCCATTTGAAATCCCTTGTCGATGGCACTTAATACTTCATGTGAATAAAGGGCAAGCTGTGTTTCGCAAGAGTAATACTTTCTGAATGCGTGTTGACTACTGGTTAATAGGTCGTTCTCTTCGAGGTAGTTCATAATATTCGAACAAAGTATATGTTCCAAAATCCTACTGCAAATCGACGTCAATGATTGACCTGTAATTTTGGGGATCACTCCTATCGCCTTTCTTTAATATTAGAGTAACTTGGGCAACTTTCTAGTCTTTGTGTACGGATCTTTCGCTGAGTGATCGGTTGTAAATTACTGCTAAGTACGGAGCTATTGCATCAGCCTACTCTGAGAGGAATCTAGATGGTATACAATCTGGCCCGGAAGATTTGTTTTTGTTTAGTGACTTAAGTTGTTTTACTACTCCAGGTACATCTACTTCTAAATTTCGCATGCTGGCAGCTGTTCTTGGATTGAATACTGGAGTGCTCACGTGTCGTCTTCTTTGGTGAACGAATTTCGGAAAGCTGTGTTTAGTAATTCTGCATTAGCAGAACTGTCATCGGTAGTATTACCATTGCTAGTGTACTTCACATATGACCAGAATTTCTTTGGATTTTCTGGAAGATTACGAGACAGGATTTCGTTGTGGTAACTACTATATGGTTCTCGCATTGAAGTCCGCGTTATGTTGCGAGTTTCAGTAAAAGATTGCTAGTCTTGCGGATTCTGTGTCTTTTTTAATTTTGCATGCGATTTTCTCTCTTTCTGCAACAGTGATCTGACCTGTTTTGTGTACCACGGGGAGTCAGCCCCCTTTTTTTATTAATTTCTTTGGTATAAATCTCTCGATTGCTACTGATATTGTCTTGGAAAGTAAGCCACAACTGATCTACACTCGCATTTTTAGTTTTGAAAGACTGGAGACTATCACTCAGGAAAGCGTGAAGCGAATTTTTATCTGCTTTATTGAATAGATATATTTTTCGTTCATTTTTGGTGCATTTGGGAATTTCGACATTCAGTCTCGCAACTAAAACTCGATGTTCGCTAATCCCTGTATCTGTTTTTATGCTCTTTATTAGCTCAGGATTATTTGTTGCTAGGAGATCATTAATTGAAACTTCCGGGCTAAGTTGCCGTGGTCCATCAACAAAACTTCTTACTCCCAACGTTTCTTTGCCTACTGTGGGCAACATGTTCAAGGGTGAATCGACGACTGGCGACTAAGCGCTGGAGGTCCTGCTTATATAGATGGCGCCACCACTTGTCACGTGGTTCCGACTATAAAGCTATCTTTGACCAACGTCATCTCTCTCGATTACAAGTAATCGATTGTCATATCTTTGGTTCAAATTGACAGCCAAATCTTATCTAATTTCAAACCTTCTTCATTACTGTTAAAATTATTGTGGTGTCTCTCTATTTCTATAGCTTCTCTGTACATGCGTGTGTAATAATGCGACGTCCTGGCTAGCACGGTCGATTCACTAAATTTTATTTCATGGTCACCACGTGTAAAAACATGCTCTGCCACAGTTGACTTGTCTGTGTGAGCCAGACGACAATTCCTTTTATGTTACAATATGCGAGCATTAACACTCCTTTTTGTTGTTCCTATATACACCATGCCACAGATACATGGAATTTTATACACCCCAGGCGTTGCTAGGGGATCTCTTGCGTCTTTCACCGATCGTAAGCATTCGCTAATTTTCATGGTAGGTCTAAAGACGGCCTGCACTTGAAACGTGGCCAAAACTTTCCCAATACGGTTCATAATTTTGTGGATAAAAGGAAGAAATTTTTTTCCGGCCAACAGTTGCTGTTGTGGCTTGTTTTCAGACCCTTTTCTTCTCCGATGGAGAGCTCGATCTATCTCTTTATCGGTGTATCCGTTTTTCTTGAACGCTGTTCGCAAATGGTTTAATTTATCTCTCAGATAAATAGGCTCACAGATATTATTAGCTCGAACCACCAATGTTTTAACGACACCTCTCTTCTGCCTAGGATGATGCTTCGAATCCTTATGAAGATAACAATCGGTGTGGGTGTCTTTTCTGTATACCTTATGCCCCAAGGTCCCATCTACCCGTTTTATTACTGATACATCCAAAAAGAAACATCGGGAGTAAGAAGTTTTATTGATGGACCACGGCAACTTAGCCCGGAAGTTTCAATTAATGAAAATGAAAAAAGTTTTTAAACTTTCATTCTTCGTTTCGTTCTTCTATAAATTTTATATGCACATTCAAAGTATTCCACCGCATAATAAACGTCTAACGTCGTGGAGACAGCACGTATACGAGTCGTAGCGCGTAGACGCATCAACTGTAAAAGTATCCAGAAGATTCGATCATGAATAATGAAGTCACTACTTTCCACCTAGCAAGAATAGCCATGTGGTTAGCGACATCGAGCTGTACTGTCAAAGATAGTGTGTTCGAGACTGATTGCAAGCAATTATTTTAAACGCCAATCTTCTGTTTAAGAGATATGGAAACATCAATGTCTTTTCTGTTGTTACTTGCAACATATCTTTAATCGATTTAACAAATGTGTCGCGATTTTGAGGATTAAATGTTCAAATGTTTGTAGAGCTTATGGGACTTAACTACGGGGTCATCAGTCCCTAAACTTACAAACTACTTATGAACTAGCTAATACATGTCCGAGGGGATTTGAGCCCCCGACAGTAGTGGCCGTGCAGACCGCGAGTGGCGCGCCGCAGACCGCTCGGCCGCCGCGGCAGGCTTTTGTGGATAAATGACTTTTATACTTTTGAGTCCCAACTTCGTCGCCGCTTTTGTGTCCCAGCCTCGTCGTAGGTGTCGGTGGCCGAGTGGAATGAGGCCGACACAGGAACAAAAATAGCACGCTGGTGCAGGTACGGAGGGGAGCAGCCAGAAACTATAAACACTAGAGTAAATTATAAAGATATATATATTGCACAGAATGTAACAATACTTAACTTTTACATAGTACTGCAGAATGTTGATACATAGTTGTTAGAGGCCTACCTAGTGCCTGTACGATAGCAAAGTCTTCACTGGTGCCTATCTGATTACGAAGGTCCTAACTGGTTGCTATCTCAGTCCCAAGTCACCGATGTCTTTCCGTGGTGGCCACGAGCGGGGTTGCAGCAGAGGGCGCTCGTGGCTGCCCTGAGAACACCGCGCCGTGTGTGCATGGCGGCGCGCGGCGAAATTAGGTGACGCGCACTTTGTACTTGTGCGACACCACACCACTCCCCCCCCCAAACCGCCGTGCCGTCGTGGCGTAGGGCTGAGGGCCACGGCGACGGCACTGGGAGGAGGGCCTGGGCGGGGGCGTTACTGGTGGGACGGGCGTCGTAGCTGAGGCTGGGATCGAGACGCCGTCCGCGCCCCGGCATCCGCCTTGCGATCCTTCAGGGAACCCACCGAAACCTGGGGAAGGGCGCACCCTGCCTCCCAGATTGAGCACGTCATCTTCTTCTGAGGTGCGTGGCCCAAGCTGGGGGGGGGGGGGAGGCGCACGGTCCCGGAGTCCCTCTCGGTGACGCTGTCATCAGCGGCGGCACAGCGGCGGCGACGACTGCGTCGGAATTACGTCGACGTCCATAGGGACCTCGTAGTCCGGGGACGAACGATGTGGTTGTGCTCCCTGGCGGTGAACTGGGTCTGGAATCAAGAAACCGGAGACAGGATCGCGCGGCCTATGCAGACGCAATTGGTTTGCATGGCGCCGCAGCTCCGACCCTGTGGAAGAACGTACAACATACATATTGCGACCGAGCACGCGCTGAATGATGCCTGGCAATCATGTCTTCTTGTTGCCAGCAAACACCCTGTATAGCACCGGCGTCGAAACCTGAAAACGCGAAGCGCCATACGAACCGACTCGGTGCGTGGGAGGCTGCAGCAGGTGAAGGAGAGTGCTGTGACGACGGTCGTGTAGCAGCTCGGCAGGAGACGGGCCGTCACGTGGCATGCACCGATACGTAGACAGGAAAATTTGAAGAGCTTGCTGCCTGGAGTGCTGACCTTTCATCTTCTCCATGTGAGACTTGAATGTTCGAACGAAACGTTCTGCTTCACCATTGGACTGAGGGTGAAAAGGTGCGGTGGTGATATGCTGAATGCCATTCACACGACAAAACTGTTGAAATTCCGCACTAACAAACTGAGGTCCATTGTCACTGACGATAGTTTCAGGCAAACCTTCGATGCAAAACACTGATGTTAAGGCACTGATTGTACTAGAAGCTGTCGTTGAGTTCATGGCAATCACAAAAGAAAACTTGTTGAAAGCGTCTACAACAATTAACACGCGCGTATTCCAGAAAGGTCCGGCAAAGTCAATATGTAAACGTTGCCATGGTCCCTTGGGGCGTGGCCAGTTTGAGAAACGTTGCGGAGGAGCCGCCTGATGCTCCGCACAAACAGTACACTGTGACGTCATGTTCTCTATCTGAGCGTCCATACCGACCCAGATACAATGACGTCTGGCCAGTTGCTTTGTCCTAACAATACCCCAATGTCCTTGATGCAGGAGGCGTAACACTTCTCGTTGCAGGGAACAGGGTACTATCACTCTTGTTTGGTCGTTGTCGGTATGTAACAACAGAAAACCCTGACTTAAAGACAATGCATGACGTGCAAAATAACGTCGAACCAGAGGCCGCTCAATGTCTTTGGCTCTGGCAGGCCACCCAGAGCGAACAAAACGTGCTACCACACTTAGGTCTGCATCCGCAGCTGTTTCCTGTGCAACCCGACGAGAGTTCAAAGGGAAATCTGCGACAGCGGAAGCATCTCTGGTGTCTATCTGACAACATGCCATTTCTGAAGAATCAAATGATACATCCTGGCCAACCGGAAGTCGGGAAAGAGTGTCCGCGTTGGCGTGTTTAGTGGAAGGTCGGTACAAAATCTCATACTGATAATTTGACAATATCAAGGACCATCTCTGAAGCTTTTGTGCCGTACGTGGCGGAATCGTCTTTGTGGGTGAGAACAACGACGTGAGAGGCTTGTGGTCTGTCAACAAATAGAATTTTCTGCCATAGAGATAATGATGAAACTTTGTGACGCCGTAAATGATTGCTAAGGCCTCCTTTTCTATCTGACTGTAATTCTGTTGCGTCGGCGTCAGTAGCTTGGATGCAAAGGCAATAGGACGATCGTGACATCCAATACGATGCGACAGAACGGCACCCAGACCGTACGACGAGGCGTCAACTGCTAACACAACAGGCTTCTGTGGGTCAAAGGGAATCAAACATGCATCACTGAGTAGTGCAGACTTTAGTTTGTCAAAGGCAACCTGACAATCTTTAGACCATACAAAAGGAACATTCTTCCTACGTAAGTGATGCAGTGGAGCTGCAATCTGAGAGGCATTGGGAATAAATCTGAAATAATAGTAAAGCTTTCCCATCACTGCTTGCAATTCATGCACATTCTTAGGAGGAGGCAAGTCTTTGATTGCTCGAAGATGTGACTGTAAGGGATGAATTCCTTGGGCATTAATCACATGGCCTAGGTACCCTATTTCAGTTTGAAAAAACGAACACTTTGCTTTATTACAATGTAGACCTGCTGCAGTCAACACTTTGAAAAGGCACTCCAGGTTTGCTAAATGTTCTTCAACTGTACGTCCGGATACCACAATATCATCTAAATAGTTCGAACAACACGGTACAGAAACTGTCAGCTGTTCCAAAAAACGTTGAAAAATAGCGGGGGCGGAAGAACTGCCAAAGGGTAGGCGTTGAAATTGAAAAAGGCCCATGTGAGTATTAATGACGAAAAACTTTTTGGACTCGTCATCAAGTGGAATCTGTTAGTATGCCTCTGCTAAATCAATCTTAGAAAAGAAACGAGACTGTCCTAATTTGTCCATTAGTTCGTCCGGTCTGGGCAGGGGATAAGTGTCCACAATTGTTTGACTGTTCACTGTTGATTTAAAGTCCGCACAGAGACGAAGTTTTCCTGACGGCTTGGGTATAATTACTACAGGCGAGGCCCACTGACTCGCAGAAACAGGAGAAATCACCCCATTATCTTGCCAACGTTTAAGTTCTTCGGCAACTGTCTCACGCAAGGCGATAGGAACTGGTCTAGCTTTACGAAATTTTGGTACTGCAGACTCTTTTAAAGTTACATGTGCCACGAAGTCTTTTGCACAACCTAGTTCCGGCGAAAACAAGTCACTATATTTGTCACACAATGCATTGAGTTTATCCTGAGGCACTATTGACGAAATTTGAAGCACATCTCTTTGAATTGATAAACCAAACAAGTCAAATGCATCTAGTCCAAAAATGTTCTGTGTCGATTTGGCCTGAAGAACTACAAAAGCAACTGTTTTTGTTACACCTTGAAAAGAGGCGGGCAGGCTACACGTTCCTAGCACGGGAATATTTTGACCTGTATAAGTTGTTAACACTTGCTGTGACGGCGACAATTTTGGCGAACCCAGAAGTTCAAAAGTATCTTTATTTATTAATGTGACAGCGGAACCAGTATCAAGCTGAAATTGCACCTTCTTATTTTCTATGGAGAGAGTCACAAACAGTTTTTGCTTGCGGCGCTCGACAGGTGCGCGAATGTGGGCAACGCCTGTTACGGTTATTTTACTGCGCTTGCGCGGGCCGCGTAGTGAAGTAAGCGGCGCAGACTCGGCAAGCAGCGGATTAACAACACTGTCACTAGAGGGCACTACCGCCGGATCGGCGTCCGCGCAATGCGAGGCTACTACAGATTTACTAACTACTGCACTACACTTTTGAGTAGCTATACCAATTCTACTGTCACTAGCTACACAGTACTGGGCACTATTACAATTAGAAGTTGCAGAAGGCACTAGGTTCACCACAGGTTTGCACTGTACATTGTCACTTTGCTTGTCCCGAACCCGTTTCCGTTGCACTGTTTTACGCGCTCGTCGGCGCTTGCTACGTGGTGCACTATATAGTTTTGCCATAGGCGCAGAACTACTTTCTTGAAATTGAGATCCAAGGAAAGCACTGTTCAATTCCACAGCCCGTATAACATTTACAGAATGAACTGTTCTCGCACTTTGCGAAGCACTGTTTCTAACGGTACTGTTCTTTGAGTTTTTAATTTGCATACACACAGACTGCACATGTCCCGATTTGCCACATTGATAACAGGTTGCGTTGCGACTAGGGCAATGAGCACGCTTGTGGCGAGACACACATTGGGGGCAAGATTTACGTACATTTTTCTGAAATGAGCGTTGGCGCCCGTTATTCAAATCACTGTTTCTAACACGACGGGGCGACCTTTGTGTCACACTTTTACACTGGCTACTGTTCACTGTCTGTTCAGCACGGCCGGTAGAAAAATAAGAATCAGTAGTGCTATACTGAGAACCACGGTTAGGAAAACGTCCGTTGCGGCGCACTGAATTTACACTGTGGCTTTGCATTTCTACATCTGCTAAGTCAAAAGTATCATGCGCTTCTATAAGCTGCAGTACACTGTCTAATGAGGGGTCAGACTGTTTCAGAATTGCTGCTCTAATTCTGGGGTCCTGAATGTTCTGCGTAATCGCATCTCTTAACATAACGTCACTATAAGAAAGTCCACAAGAGCAAGTAAATTTACATTGGCGGGTTAAGCCCTTCAATTCCGTAATCCACTCTTGGTGTGACTGCTGCGGTAATTTTTTAAGTCTGAAAAATCGGTATCGTGCAGCGGCTACAAAAACTTTTCTCTCATAATGAGCATTCAGTGCATCTACAATTTGTTCAAAGTCTACATCACGAGGAGATGCGAGAGGGAAAAGTTTTTGCAATAGTACGAAGGTCTCGGGGCCCACAATCGATAAGAAAAGGTTCTTCACTCTCTGACCTGTAATTTGATGAGCCGCGACGAGTTCTTGAAACTGTGCGAAATAGTCGCTCCATTCTTCCTCACGTTCGTTGTACTGGCGACATGTAGGAAGCGGTGCAGCGGCAGGTGTGGGCTGCTGATGTGACGGCTGTTGTTGTTGGTGAGCAGCCTGTGCCGTCAACTGCGACACGGCCTGCAGTAGTTGAGTGATTTGCGCCGTCTGTAACTGAATAATTTCCATTATGTTTGGGTTCGGGGTAGTGGCCATGCTGACCGATTAGGCGCCGCGCATACAAGTAAATCATAACAAAACACAAATGCAATACGAAAGAGGACGCTCTGCAACAAAAAAGTCCACAAAACACGTAACAAAATATCTTCCCCCAAAATTTTTATATTAAGGGTGGGTGGGCGGGAGCAATTTCTTCGTGCTCCGACTGCTGCTGTCTGGCTGCTGCAAGAGAGCTGGTCCACGGTTCTATCACTCCTCGTCGCCACTTTTGTGTCCCAACTTCGTTGCCGCTTTTGTGTCCCAGCCTCGTCGTAGGTGTCGGTGGCCGAGTGGAATGAGGCCGACACAGGAACAAAAATAGCACGCTGGTGCAGGTACGGAGGGGAGCAGCCAGAAACTATAAACACTAGAGTAAATTAGAAAGATATATATATATATTGCACAGAATGTAACAATACTTAACTTTTACATAGTACTGCAGAATGTTGATACATAGTTGTTAGAGGCCTGCCTAGTGCCTGTACGATAGCAAAGTCTTCACTGGTGCCTATCTGATTACGAAGGTCCTAACTGGTTGCTATCTCAGTCCCAAGTCACCGATGTCTTTCCGTGGTGGCCACGAGCGGGGTTGAAGCAGAGGGCACTCGTGGCTGTCCTGAGAACGCCGCGCCGTGTGTGCATGGCGGCGCGCGGCGAAAATAGGTGGCGCGCACTTTGTACTTGTGCGACACCACATATACTGTTCGTTTTGACATATACTTAACTGTTTGTAAAGATGTGGGTAAGAGCCGCCTGCCGCGGCGCAGTGGCCGAGTACGTTGAGGCTCTTAGATCCAATGCGCGGGGCCGTTCCGCGTCGGACGTTCGAATCCTCCATCGGGAATGGATGTTTGTCTTGTCTTTAGTGTAAGTTAGTTTATAAGTAGTCTGTAAATTTAGTGACTGATGATCCTGAAGTTAGATGCCATAAGCTTAACAAACATTTGTGCATTTCTTTGATAGCCGCCTTTGCGCATGCGTAAGGTTAGGAGTCGGTGCTGCTTACAGTGTCACGTGACCTGGGGGTAGCTTGCCCCTTCATCGCACCAGATTCATTTTGTTACAGCTAGTTACTGTGTTTTAGTATTCATGTGCATATTCACATATACTTGGTGTATATTGTCGAAGATAAAAGAACAATATTCAGTATCGACATTTTGGATAAACGGGATTACTGCCGGATGTATGCGTCGTTCTGGCACAATATTTCGGCCGCGTGACTCGCTGCCTTCTTCAGGTGCTACCTGAGACTGCCGTTTTTGGAGGACCTGGTCCAGTATTTATGCCTAGCAGACGCTAGGCGCTCTGCCTGCGGCCCGCGCCCAGCTGGCGCTGCTTGTAGGGTGTTGTCTCTTCCCTGGCGTTCCGTCGGACGTCCGCGCCCCAATCGGCCGCCATCTGTGGAAGCGGCAACTCTCTGAGGCCCCTCCCACGTTGGCTGCTCCCTCCGCGGTCCGCGCCCAGCTGGCGCTGCTTGTAGGGTGTTGTCTCTTCCCTGGCGTTCCGTCGGACGTCCGCGCCCCAATCGGCCGCCATCTGTGGAAGCGGCAACTCTCTGAGGCCCCTCCCACGTTGGCTGCTCCCTCCGCGGTCCGCGCCCAGCTGGCGCTGCTTGTAGGGTGTTGTCTCTTCCCTGGCGTTCCGTCGGACGTCCGCGCCCCAATCGGCCGCCATCTATGGCAGCGGCAACTCTCTGAGGCTCCTCCCACGTTGGCTGCTCCCTCCGCGGTCCGCGCCCGTCTGGCGCTGCTCCTGAGGTGTTGTGGCTTCCCTTGTGCTCAGAGGTGCCTTGCTGCGGAACACGCAGTTGCTCGCTGTCGGAGGTTCGTGTCCTCCCTAGGGAATGGAGGTGTGTATCCTTACCTTAGTTTAAGTTGGTTTAATTATTGTATAAGCCTAATGAATGATAACCACAGTAGGGATTTCCATTAGATTGACAAATATTTGAACATTTTTGAACTATGGTTCTGAGTCTCAGCTACTCATAGGCGTTGGAATCATACCACTTGAATATTAAAAAAACATCTGCAGGGTAGAGACGTATTGTTTACTTCGTAGCTGTGTTGCCCCTATACACTATCAGACGCACAAGGGCTTACCACATTCTTGTCCGTAAGTAAAGTAGTCGCAGTTCTTAATTGTAATCCACTTAGTCAAGATCAGATGCTGGTTTTAGTGCGGATGCAAAAGAGGACCGCCGGCCGCGGTGGCCGAGGTGACTGAGGCGCTCCAGTCACGGTCTGCACGGCCACAACGGTCGGGGGTTCGAAACCCCCATCGAGCATGGATATTTGTGCCGTCCTAGTTCGTAAGTAGTTCATAAGTAGTTTGTAAGTTTAGGGACTGATGACCCTGTAGTTAAGTTCCATAAGCTTAACAAACATTTGAACAAAAGAGGACCGGTCTCCCGGCGGGAACCACCTGCAAGGCACGGAGGAGAATTTTAATTCTGACCTATGTGCACTATCAAAGTGGGCACAGAATATAGGATTAAAGCACAATCCAAGTGAAACACAAGCGATTCTGGTAGATCATCCTAGGCTTATTAACCACAAATACCGCGAATCTCAACCATCATTAATATTAAATGACACACCTATCTATTTTTCGTCCTCGGCAAAAAGTCTGGGAGTGATAATAGACGACAAACTAAATTCGGCGTAGCACACAGTCGCCTTGTGTAGTCAGGCATCAGCGTCTCTTCATGCCCTACAGAGATATAAGAAGTTCTTTCCTCTCCATCTTAAAAAGAAACTTATACAAACACTTGTAATTGCAATTATTGATTACAGTGATGATATCTTGCAAGGTCTTTCTTGGGAAAGCTCACGACGTCTGGAACTAATCATGAATGCTTGCGTTCGATATATATGTAACATCCGTCTCTTTGATCACATTTCACCATCTTATAAGCAACTATCCTGGCTCCGTGCTGACAAGCGCAGAGACTTTCATACAATCTGTTTCCTCTACTCTCTTATCAAGGTACACTGTCCCTCATATCTTACCTCGACCTTAACACTCTTATCTGATCAACATAATAGAACTACTCGTTCCTGTCAGAGCAAAACATTTTCTGTCCCTATCCATCACTCAGCCGGTTTCTCAAAATCCTTTTCAGTAGCAGGAACCAGGCTCTGGAACAATCTACCTCATTATATCAGAGAACTGAATAACACTGCCAGCTACAAACGCCAGTTAATGGATTATCTACTAAAGCTATAATTACGCCAGTCTTTATTACCATACGGTCCATGTACGTCACATCCATTTCTCCTCCCAGATATTCTCCGGCTGCCATTGCTCTCGCCAGGTACAGCTGTCTTAACTTCCTTCAGTCAGAATTCGCCATACCTTAACCAGTCTCGATATATTCAAAAGTACATCTTGTATCTGCTAATATCAATGTTGTTACTACTATTATTATACAGCAGCAGCAGAAGGTGTCTCAGTGGTACTACTAGAATTAATCCTATTAGATTTAAGTCATTACCTTTTATTTACATCCTTTTATATGTAATCAACCTGTATAAATTATGTTATTAATTGATTATCTGTAAAAATCATTGTTATGTTATAGGTAACTCACATATAAAGAAATACTGTATGTGTAAAACCCTGGTCCGATGTAAGAGAAGGGCCTGATGGCCCTAATCTGATCAGGCTAAATAAACAAATAAATAAATAGAATGGTCTTCGTAGCAGGACACATAGAGACTTGGATCGGCCAGGTACGTGCTTGGCTACTTCTTGCGGGTCTGTTAAGCCCGTGTGATGGGCAAAGGGCAGCGGTAGCTCAGCGCGCTCGGTCAGAGGGCCCAACGCTCTCTTTGTTATAAAAGAAACTCAACGAATGTTCAGCCGAACATGAACCAAGGACCGCGTAGCATCGATCTACTAGGAAAAAAGGAAAAGAAATTTGGCGTAGAGATTTGGCGTATTTGCCTAGAAAGCAGGAGGTCCCGGGTTCGAATGTCGGGTCCCGTACAAATTTTCATATGTGCATGTTTGCAAGGTTACATCACCTATGAGCAACTGAAACGCTAAAAACACTCTTAAAATCATTATTTACAACACGCGCATCATCACATATCGATATCCGTTCTTTCGGTCATTCAAGAAGGATCAGACGCTGCAATTCTTAACCTCATTTTATTTTTCAAATAATTGTCACACAGCAGGGATTTGGTAGTTTCAACGGATTTTAATTTGAAGGTGATATCAGCGACAAATCTCATGGCGTTATTTTCCCAGATAAAAGTAAGCAATTGTTTAAGTCCTATTTCATTGTAAAAGTACTAGCTTATCAATACGATGAGTGTGACTATTTATTAATACTTTTACGAATCATACTTTGTTTCGAGACACCAGTAAATATATAATTTTTGTTACTGAATCCTATTTCTCCTTCTACTTTTTATATTCAATGTTAAGCAGAACGATGATTATATTGGTAGGAAGTGGCGAAGGGCACCAATAATATCAAAGATTCCCTTGCCAAATAAAGATATTCTTCGTTTCTCTTCATCCAGGTGACTTCAATGTTTTGCGAAATGTGTTTCATTACTTATTTCGCCGCGGCGGAGCGGCCGGGCGCATTGAGGTGCTATGTTCCGACGCGCAGGGACATTCCCCGTCGGGGTTTCGAATCCCCCCTCGAGCATGGATGTTTGTGCTGTCTTGAGTATAAGGTAGTTCATAAGTAGTATGATGACTGATGACCCCGCAGTTAAATCATTTAAGCTTTACAAACATTTGAACATTTTTTAAATTATTTCCAGCACGCTACTTGAGGTAGGCAAATGTATTACAGTATAGATGGCTGTCCAGACAGACTTAAGAGCTGAAACCAGCGGTCATGTCTATTAGACCGTTTAAGTTGACTTTTTAGCACAAAATATCTCGAACCAATTTCTATGTATAGCCATCAAAGTTAAAAAAAAAAAAAATGCTAAACCTGTTAGAATCACTGGAAGTAAACATCTAAAAAATCCTCATTTAGTTCTATATGGCCAACTGCAGCTGACAGCATTCCCACTATTAAGCTTCACACAATGCAATTTAGCCAGGCATTTACAACAAATCATATTAACTATCACACCTTCATTTTATTTATATTGTATACCATAGATAATTTAAATACTGCTACACCAATATACGGTTACTTCGCCCCTTTCCCCACACACTAAAAAATAAAAGTATAAAGATTGCAAAAATATAATGTAGTGTAATTAAGTATACCATATTCAAATGTAAAACAAAATGTAATGTCCGATACAGAAGAACTATAACAAGTTTCCACTTTAACAATTCAAAACACAGGTCACGATCGCGGCAAAATATGTAACATTTATTGTAAGTTAATATTACTTATATTAGGTGCTCGGTTAGCCGTGTGGTCCACCGCGTCAGTTCCCGAGACGGGTAGGTCCTGGTTCGAATCCGCCAGCCGGATTAAAGAAGGTGGGCGGAGTGCTGACCTCCCTGGATGTGGTTTTTAGGCGGTTTTCCACATCCTCTAGATGCAGACCGGGTAGGTAGCCAAGTCCCGCCTCAGTTACATGATAGGCAAACATTTCGTAATACTTTACACTTTCAATCGTATAACACTATACGAGCGGTATACGTTTCATACCATGGGCGATGGGGTGGCGACAGGAAGGGCATCCGGCCAGCCTGTAAATATTAACACTCCAAATCCGACATAACCAAAGTCGAACCTGCATGTGCGGGAACATGGCTAAAGAGAAAGAAAGATTTTTATTTTGGTAAAAACCAGTCTTGGTTGCGTAATGTTAAATCTTTCCTAAGCAAGAAATATTACTATAGGGGAAGTATAATATTTCTTGCTTAGTAAAGATTTAAAATTTTTTAGTTGTGTTTTAAACAAGTTTGTAAATCTTCCCCTTTCAACGTGTGGTGATACCCAGAAGAGTAGAAAAGTGTCATGTATGAATAAATGGAAGATCAAGTTTACGCAACCAAGACAGTTTCTTACCAAAATATCAATTACCTGGGGAAGCGCCACAAAAATATGGAGTGGAGTGATTTTAGAAATAATTTTACGTATATTAGGTAGCGTCTAAAATGTGAAAAGAGAAATGGAAGTCACGTTGAAGTTAAATATGATGGGGATCAGTAAAGTTCGGTAGCAGGATGAACAGGAATTTTGCTCAGATGAGTATAGCGTTATAAATACAAAATCGGTTGGTGGTAACGAAGGAGTAGGTCTGATAATGAATACGAAAATAAGAATGCGGTTAAGTTATTATGAATAGCATTGTGAACACAATATCGTAGCAAAGATAGACAGAAGCCAACACCGACTACAACTAGGTCGCCGATGATGAGGACATCAAAGAAATGTACGAAGAGATAAAAGGAGAAGAGAACCTAATTGTGAAAGGGAACTGGAACTCGGTAGTAGGAAAGGGAAGAGAAGGAAATGTAGTAGGTGAAGATGGACTGGGGAAGAGGAATGAAGGAAGAGATCGCCTGGTAGAATTTTGTGCAGAGCACAGTTTAGTCATCATGAACGAAGGTTATAAACATGGAGACACTGGGATGTTCCAGATTGAATTTGTAATGGTAAAGAAAGGGTTTAAAACCCAGGGTTTAAATTGTAGGTCATATCCAGGGGCAGATATAAACTCTGATCGTAACTTATTGGTTATGAGCTATAGATTAAAACTTAAGTGACTGCAGAAAAGTAGAAAATTTAGGAGATGGAACGTGGACAAATTGAAGGAACCAGAGGTGGTTGAGAGAAATCCTAACAGAAATCCTTGGATAACACACAAGATACAGAACGTAACTGATGAAAGGAGAAAATATAGAAATGCATCACGTGAAGCAGGCAAAAGAAAGTACAGACGTCTGAAAAATGAGGTTGACAGGAAGTGCAGACTGGCCAAGCAGGCGTGGCTTGAGGGGAAATGAAAGACGTAGAAGAAGGTATAACAAGGGGAAAGATAGATACCGTCTGCAGGAAATAAAAGAGGTATTAGGAGACAAGAAAAGCAGTGGTATGAATATCAAGAACTCAGAGTAAAAAACAGTACTAAGCAAAGAAGGGAAAGCTGAAAAATGGAAGGAATATATAGAAGGCCCGTGTACAAAGGACATAAACTTGAAGGCAGCATTCTATAAATAGAAGACGAAGTAGAGGAAGATGAGATAGGAGACACTATACCGTGAGAAGAACTTAACAGAACACTAAATGATCTGAGCAGAAACAAGGCACCTGGAGTAGATGATTTTCCGTCTGAACTGCAATAATCGTTGGGTGAGTCAGTCATGAAGAAATTGTTCGACCTGATATGAGAAATGTATGAGACTTTTTTTTTTGGGGGGGGGGGGGATACCCTCAGACTTCAAGAAGAATATAGTGTTTCCAATCATGACGAAAGCAAGTGCAGACCAGTGTGAAAATTACAGAACTATCAGTTTAATAAGTTATTGGTGCAAAATACCAACACGAATTATTTACAGACGAATGGAAAATCTGGTGGAATCCGGCCTTGGTGAAGATTAGTTTGGATTTAGGAGAAATGTGGGAACACGGGGGCAATACTCACATTAAGACTATCTCAGAAGATAGATTAAGGAAAGGGATTTTTTTCTTTTAGCATTTGTGGATCTAGAGAAAGCTTTTGATAAACTTGACTGGAATGCACTTTTTCTGATTACGAAGGTAGCAGGGATAAAATATATAGAGAGAAGAGTGATATTCAACTTGTACAAAAACCAGACAGCAATTATTAAAGTCGGAGGGCATGAAAGGGTAGCAGTGGTTGGAAAGGAAGTAACACAGGGTTGTAGCATTTCCCCAATGTTGTTCAATCTGTACATTGAGCAGGCAGTGAATGAATGGAAGGAGGCATTTGGAGAGAGAATTAAAGTCCAGGGAGAGGGAATGAAAGCCTTGCGGTTTGCTGATAACATAGTAGTTTGTCAGAGTCAGCAAAGGACCTAGAGGAGCAATTAAACGGAATGGACAGTGTTGAAAGGAAGGTATAAGATGACTATCAACAAGAGTAAAACAAATCGGGCGATGCTGAAGGAATTAGATTAGGTAATGAGACAAAGTAATAGATGAGTTTTGTTATGTGGGTAGCAAGATAACTTCTGATGGCCGAGGAATAGGAGATATAAAATGACGAATGGATAAGGAAGAAAAACGCTTCTGAAGAAGAGAAGTTTGTTGAAATCCAGTATTAGTTTAAATTTAAGAAGTCATTTGTGGAAGCATTTTTCTCGAGTGTAACATTGTACTGTAGTGAAACGTAGACGTCAAGGAGCTCAGACAGAAAGATGATAGAGGCTTTCCAAATGTGTGATACAGACGAATGATGAAGATTAGATCACATAGAAAATGAGGAGGTGATCAACAGAATTGGAGAGAAAAGGGGATTCTGGGATATCCTGACAGTTTTTAGTATTATAAGAAAGTGTGTGGGGTAAAAATGGTAAATGGAGTCCGAGGGACGAATACACTAAGCAGATTCAAAATGGTTTCGGTTACCGTACGTATTCTCAGATGAAGAGGCTTGTACATGACAGGGTAGCGTGGAGAGCTGCATCAAACTAGTCTGCCGACTGAAGACCACATCAACAGGTAATATGTATGATTTTGGACTTTCGTAAAATGTTAATAAATGAAAATAATAAAGTTTATTGAACCCTATCTGTATTGTAAGATTTTGTGTTTTTGTACACCTTTGAGTACAATATTTGAAAATAAAACAGCCAATTTTTCTTATCGCCGCTAGATAGGTGTTTCCTGAAGATGGCATAGTAAACCGAAAATAATTTGAAGTTAGTGAAAAAAATCAGTAAAAAAAAGTTTGTTTTAATCAGAGAATAACTCAGTATATCACTTTCCGTTCTGAGAGACGTGTATAGCCTAGATACAGCAAATGAATAGAATAACAGCTAAAATGCAAACTCTAAATACGAACGCATTGATGTACCACGACATTCAAGAAAATTATAGCGATATATGATATGCCTCAGGAAACCATTACCGCAAGGACGTTTCGTAGGCCAAATTCAGAAGCAGCGGAAAAACGTGCTGCAGAAAAAAACAGACGATGAAGTCGCAGAGGCCGCACAGCGAGAGCCAAGAACTACCTAGGCGGGCCTAATGGATTATCTGCTGAGTTCTTCCAAAACTTCCAGAGCCAACTAATTAGAAAGACGCTTCTCAAAGTTAGTGAGATTATAAAAACCCTAAACGACATTCCAAAAGAATTCTGTGAACAGTAGGCGGTACTGATAGAAAAAATTCCAACACAGAATCATTTGCGCAGAAATATTGACACTTGTTAGACAAACGCTTGCCTGTGCTTTACGTGCGACACCTTAGTTGTACCGGCTCTACTGCGATGAACTGCCTTATTCTAATACCGATAGGAGAGTAATCAACTGACTTAAAGGACTATGAAATTTATCTTAACGGAAAAGGAGAAAATTGAAGTAGATTATTGGATGTACTAACTAACAGAATACCAGAAACTCGATCAAATCAGATAATACGACAAAAATTCACGAATATCTTAATAAGGACCTAATAGGAAAATGAATTCAGTTTTTTCAACTTTCTGTTTGTCATTATTATGGACTACAGGAAGCACGAATCTTTGGTGACAGGTGCCTGCAAAGTTCCGAGAAGCCGAGAACAGACAAAGGAAAGCTGAGAAAGAAGAATAAAAATATCGGAAAAAACTACGAAAGCAGGTAAACTCCGAGAAGACGAACCCTTGTCTCACCCTTACGAGGAGTTACGTCCACCGTAGCAGCAACGAAAGACAGGAACAAATTATTTTATTGTTCTTCAAAAATGATATTACTTTGATAAAGAAGAGTTATTTCATTTTCAAAGAAGTATTTGAAACTGTTGTAGAGGAAGATTTCTTTGTACTTCTAAGAATAAATCGTTATTTGTTTTAGGATGAGATTCATTGCATTCCGAATAACGGGTTTTACATCTTTACTAGAAGAGGGTGTACTTATTTTATGAAAGGCAGGTTTTATTATTTGAAAAAAAATCTACGATTTGTTTTGAGCAATAAGGTCCTATTTATTTACCTAGAAGAAACTTAATCATGTATTGAAACAGAAGATTCATTTTACCTTATACGATGAAGACCCCTAGTTAGCAACAAATAGTGCAGCTACCAAAGCTAGTCGAAAAAGTCTTATTTGTGCGAACAAAAGAATGGGTTGTAGCGGAGAAAGGAAACAAACAAATTAATAAAACATAAAAAAGGTTATTAGACCATCAAGATCAAGGGAAAAAATGTGACAGAGTGACAAAGATTCGCGGGTTTGATCCCCTATCAAGACGGGAATGATTTCTATTTCAAAAAATGTTTGTAAAGCTTATGGGACTTAACTCCGGGGAAATCAGTCCCTAATCTTACAAACCACTTATTAACAAACTTATACTAAAGACAACACAAATAGCCATGCCCGAGGGAGGATTCGAACCTCCGACGCGGGAGGACGCGTGATCCGCAACGTGGCGCTCCAGACAACTGATTTCATTTTCTTTTCACTTATTACACTTCTGGAAATGTTGTTCACGTTAAAAAGAATAAGTAAAAGTTTCAGAAACATAAATTCGTAGAGCACCACGCAAATCCGAAAATACATTTGTCATGACACCACACAGTGTTTTGATTTAAATTGAGAAAAATTGTTCTTATGTTGATTATCTTCGACATAAACTAGTGTGTTATCATTTCTGTTAAATCGGATGCGCTCAGTTGATGCAGTGTTAACGTATTTCTTGTAATTAATGCAGTTTCATGGAATTTTCCCTGGAAGCGAATACTTTTACGAACGACAAGCGGTATACACGTTTGAAGAAAGTTAGCAAAGATTAATTACTTATTGTTGAAATTGTTATGGTGGAAATGACTATTTATGAATCACTGCCTCGCGGGGGTGGCTGAGTAGTCTAATGCTTCATGCTGTGGACTGGGCGGCTGCTCCCACCGGGAGGTTCGTGTACTTCCTCAGACAGGGATGTCTGAATATTGTCCTTAGTATGTTAGTTTAAGTAGTTAGTACGTCTAAGGACTGATGTCCATAGCAGTTTGGTCCAACGGGTTTACAAGTGTTTGAACATCTAAATCCGCGTTCTATTATTTAATGATATTCTGAACGATGAAACTTCCGTGGATAAAATGAGGTTGTCTGTGGAGAATCTGATATTAACACTAACAAGTTCACTGCACCTTAAGTTCTGCACTGTCTAGAGGATGATAAAATTCGTCCACAGTCCCACCTGCATATGATTAAATTAAACACCACTTAAATTGAGAAGGAGGGTGCATTAAACTTTTGTTGAAATTTTTAAGAAGTCTGTTTTATTTATCGGATCAAACCATTGTCCCCGGTAAACGCACTGTACGTTGGCATATTTAATATTGCTCGTGAGCCCCCAGACAAAATTTACTTATCAAAAAATATTTTGAATTAGCCTACCAGGCTACTGTTAATTGCATAAAAAACGTTACATTAGTCTGTGCCTGACCACGAATACTTTGTCTTTATGTAATTGACAAAAACAATGTTCAACAACAGATATCGAATGAATGAATGTTTATGAGAATTCAGCTAACACTTTTTGAACAGATGCACTTTTACAACCAGTTTCCAACGGAAATTTATTGAAGTCACAGTGCCTAAATTTCCCACATTGTAATCTTCAAGTTTAACGTAGCACTTGGCAACTCAAGAAGATATATTGCAATTTTAACAGTAACTCGCCACACACTACAAATTTTTCTGAGTTTCACTGCACTTTTACATGCTGAAAACTTTTAAAGTCTCACTCATCCGAAGGTTGCGGAAAACACCGGCATAGGTTCGCCGTCGCGATGCTAGCCAAACACACACTGCCACATGTGAGCCTACTGCCCAGCCTTTTTACCTGTTCTCCGGAGAAACACATACGTCATCAATTTCCCCATTGGCACCCCTCGCCAACGTACAACTATTTGCTAAATATATTATTCATTCATACAAATACATCTTTAGCCCCTTATACTAAACACATGTAAATATGAAATTCATCATAGAAATTAACATTTCATGGGGCGATTATATACAAATAAATTTATTTTAAAAAAGGAAACTTGCGAAAGTAGATTTGAACTATGTGATTTTGTGGTATACTCATTTTCTTGTATGGCACCTGCGAATAAACACTGCAATGCTGATCGTGTATCTGCCTTGTACTTTATGTTACTAACAAATTTATAGAAACGTATTAGTGATTTAGGTTTCCTATGGTTAGTATTGTTTCACGTCGAATGTAAGCATATCAGGTGAAGCAACATAGTGTGACTTTTTATATGGGCCCTCGCTCACTTGTGTTTCTTAAATGGTTTACAAAATGTGAATTTTTAAACTAAACACTAAATTGCTTATTTTCATTCTATTAAAACCTTTTATATGTACTTGATAGGAGGAATGTATGTGCGTTAATAGACATATCATATGCAACCCTTTCAGAAACTGTGTCACACTTCGCTGTCTTAATTATATTTTATTCTTAAATTTAACTTTATCATATACAATACATTGTCGCCTCTCTAGCTTAACTGCACAGTGAATTCCCTCTGACTTCACGGCCTTTCGAAGCGAGCGCCAAGCTACCCCCCCCCCCCCCCCCCCCCCCCCATCATCCAACACCAGACACTAGCCGGCCGTTTCCGCCTTCCACACACATCAGTTCTCTGATGGCCAACCCACTATAAGCCCCAGCTTCACGCCTGTTTAGCAAGATTTTCCAAATTACAAATCCTGTCAGTCTCTTGGGGCCATCTTCTAACGTGTGTGTGTCGTTGCTGTGATATTAAATTATGCTTCCAACTAATATTAAATGCGCAAGGTATCTGACTCGTGATGTACCCTTGGATCCTGCAAGGAAGACATCTACAGCAAGAACATGTTGAAATCAGAGAGCTGCCCTAACACTTATCTAATGATGCCAACATTGGTGTGCCGCTGTCACTCGCTGTCGCTGTTGCTGGAAACTCCTGAAAGAAAAAGCTTACAAGCTAGTAACTAGTGGGGCTCAATAAGGGCACGTTATGATGCCTCTAGCTACAAGAAAAATAAGTTGTTTTACTAAAAGATCACTGGTTTATTTTACTTTAATAAGTGAGATAAAAAGCAAATTTATATGCCTAGTTTTTCTACTGCTCCCGGTTCATTTAAAAATCATAGGATAGGTATAGACTGGATAGTAAATAATAACTGTAGTGGGCTCATAGAATGGCTGAAAATCGCGCCTGCTGGATTTTACACAATTTACCGCACTCTCAGTTTGGAAAACGAGGTAGTCGCGATGCCGTGAAGTATGGTGAGAAATCTGTAACTGCTGTCAGGGGTCTGGGAGGACTCGCCTATTGCAAATTGCTCACTGTACCTTGTTACCGCACCGACGACAAGATGGCTGCCGTTGGGCTCTGTCACTGCGTCACAAACTACTCTCTTTACTGCTTTGATCGACCACCGCCGATCGCACTGTCCCTGAATCCTGATGACGTCAAGATAGCTACAAGCCCTAGGTTAATTCTACTGGCGTGGTACGTCGGCCTTTGCCAACCCACCGCGATGCCACTCAATATGCGCTCGCAAGCGCTATACTATCGCCACTCTGTCGCTTGTTCACAGCCGAATGTGAAGTATCGCAACAACACTCGAACAACGCGTAATCACACGTACTTCACTAAAAGATACTGTGATTCACTCGCCGATAGAGCTGCTCTTCTCCTCCGCATACTTTAAAAATACATCCAGTGTATAAAAGCGTGTGTGTGCGTGACACCCTCCTGGTTAATTATTTCTTTCCTTGTCGCACTGCGACATGACCGTAATTACTATAAGCAATATGATGATAACTTCTTTATTAATTAATTGAATAGTGTCAAGTTTATACTCAAATTGTGCGTATTGAAGAGTAGAAAACGTTTCTGAGGGTGAAACACTCCATAACTGCGGAAAATAATGTAAGGGAATCTTGACTCCTTGCAATATGTACGATGATATGAACAGCTGAAGACGTCTGGACACGCAGAGGAAATTGTGTTACGTTCAAGCATCAGCTGGGCGGGGGCTGTTTACCTCATCTCCCCGATTATGCGGCCACGTTGGTTCCTCGCCAAGTGCCGGAGTAGTCAACAACGTGTACTCAGCAGTCAGTCCCTGGCTGCGCCTCGCGTCGTTCTAGCTGCTTTCCACCTGGGATCCATGACATGCTTTCAGGGCGTTTGTTGATATCCTCCTCCTACACTATCGCGAGGGCGGCTGCAATTTTCTTGGAGTGAGGAAATTAAGTGATCTGTGCATTCCTGCTCCGGAAATTTGTGTGCGTGTGTGTGTGTATTTATCGGGATCGGT
The DNA here is from genome assembly GCA_026315105.1 of Locusta migratoria. Classification (NCBI taxonomy): domain Eukaryota; kingdom Metazoa; phylum Arthropoda; class Insecta; order Orthoptera; family Acrididae; genus Locusta; species Locusta migratoria. The sequence continues at coordinate 526,940,922 of CM048747.1, forward strand.
GGTCGTTCCCCAGGGACATCCGTTGCCTATGTCTACGTCTATTGATGTTCACTTATGTGCTGTGCCACACTTCTAGTTCGGCTCAATTATTCCCTCTTTTGCTCTGTGTAGCAGTTATTCACCTATCACTAACTTGGTTAACGTATTGGGGAATTTATCTGATTTGTGCCCCTCTGCTAGCTCGTATCCACATGGGCGGTAGTTGTATAGCTTTATTTATTTATTTATCTTTTTTTTATCTTCTGCTTGCAGACCATTTCCCCCCGTGAGACATCGCCAGCCCACGGTTGAAATTTGGCGCTGAGTCCGTTTTAGTGTGAGTCCCTTCGTGTTAGAGCTGCAGTTCTCGTGGACGGTTGGCCGCCCTACCCCCTCTCCTTCCTGTCTGGATTCAGCTCACCTGTTTTATATGTTTCAGTGTGTCTTAAGTTAACGAGTAGCGAGTCCTATTGTTAAATTAATGATATCTTATACTGAACGTCTATTATTGATTGTCTCGGGGCTTTATTTTAATTTCTGTTTAAATGTGTGTCTCTTGTTATGTTAAAAGTGTGGCCCGAGTGCTTGAGGTTGTTTCTTTGTTTTAGGTAACCTTGCTTGAGCTTTGCTATGATTCCGGAAAGTCCAGTCTCTATAACTGTGATACATAATTCGTTTATTCGCCCTTCTGCCTTGTAATATCATTGAGCCGGATTTGTTTGATTTTCCTGCTTTCAGAGTGTCACTATTGTGTAAATAAGGTAAGGCCTTCACCTCTTACGAAATTTTGTCAAAAAAAAATTTTTTAAGTCGATCTTCAGCCTGATTCAGCTGGCTTCATTTAAATGTTGGAGCTCACCTTTGCTTGCAGTTCTATTCTATTTTTATTGTAAAAGGTTGCTTCGGGCCCTCAGCCTGTTATTAGCCCATGTTAAAAATTGTTTTTGTCTGGCTTTCTGCCTGGTATTTTGAAGAAGCTGCTTTTACTTAAATTTTAGAGCCCCCTTTTTTGTCTTATTTTCATAGTATTATAGTATTAATGAAAGATTGCTTCGGGCCCTCAGCCCGTTAGTAACTTACATCAAAAAAAATTTCTGACTTGGTCTTCAGCCTGATAAATTTACTTAATTTTGCAGTCGCTCCCGGTTGTCTTGTTTACCGTATTTTATTTATTTTTATACAGGGTTGCTTCGGTCCCTCAGCCCATTACCTACTCATATCAAATTTTAATTTCGGCCTTCTGCCTTGCATCACCCTAGCTGATTTTTTTAAAATAAAACAGTAAAAAAAAGAACTGAGTACCCTTGCCTAACTTTACCAGTCGACTCTCCGCCGCTCCCGCTAGCCCTATCAATATGTGAATGCTTTGGTGAGGCGAGTGTCAACAGCCGTAATATATTTCATAAAATGCATTTTTTTTAAAACCATCAGCTGTTTATTAAAAACCTTATACATCTACCAGTTTCGGTCATGGGCCATCTTCATAGATAAAAAGGTGTTAAAACAGAATGCATTTTACCATTGTGTTTTAACATCTTTTTATCCATGAAGATGGTCCATGACCGAAACTGGTAGATGTATAAGGTTTTTAATAAACAGCTGATGGTTTTTAAAAAAATGCATTTTATGAAACTATCAATATGTCTTTTTGTTACGGTACTGGTAGTGTTTGAAACTTTTAATTTTTTTTTTTAGTTTTAGCATAACTACTGTAATAGTGTCAATGTAAAATATGTACAACGCTTGGTTAGGTGGAAGAAAAGGCCTGAAGGCTCTAATCTTGCCAGGTTATATAAATGAGTAAACAAATAAATATAGGATGCGCACTGTGTAACGAAGAGCAAGAAGACACGACGATTTTGACAGAGTTTCAATGTTGAGTTCGTCTGCGAGAACTTATTGTGGCTTATGATGTACAGACGAACATAAAAACAAGAGCAAGTGATGGTTACACTCACACGTCATATATAGTCAAGTTGTTTTTCTCTTTAGTTCTTCCAAGACAGACAAATATGTAGCTTACAAACTACTTAAACTAAGGTAAACCAACCTTAGGACAACGCAAACTCCCATGCCCGACGGGGGACTCGAACCCCAGACGGGGAACGGCCGCGCGCACACCGCAAATCGGCGCCCCAGTGAGGACGGATAATCCGCCGCGGCAGTTTTGAGACGGTCGGCTTGTCAACACGCCCCGCGCAGCAAGTATATGCGATGTGCACCGGGCAATGCTGGAGCTGAACGAATGTACCGGGAAGCTTACTGGTACTGCTATGATGCAAACGAACAACTCATCCCAACACTTTGACTATTTCGTAGACAGAGTCAAATGCTCAAGTGTTTGTATAGCTTATGGGACTTAACTACGGGGTCATCAGTCCCTAAACTTACAAACTACTTATGAACTAGCTAATACTAAGGACGGCACAAATATCCATGCCCGAGGGGGAACTCGAAACCCCCGACCTTGGTGGCCGTGCAGACCGTGATTGGAGCGCCGCAGTCCCCTCGGCCGGCCGACAGACTCAATAGCAATATCCTGATCCGGAAACATCCCCGGAGACAACGTGACCAGAACCGACAACGCCGCTCGGAGCCGTGGGATTATATCGCTAACGGTGGCCTCACTTACTTGTCCCCGAATCTGCAGCTCTTACTGGTGCTGGGCCTTCGTAAGCAAATCTAAGCCTGGTACTGATCTCGCCATCACAGGTGGGGTTTCCTGTGCAACAGACAAGGAAATGGAAATGAGCGTATGGCTTTCTTGGCTGGGAGAAACCTTGCGGGTTTGTTCGGTCGCCTTAGTGTATGTCTTTTTATTTGACGCCACGTGGTCGACTTACGTGCCAATGTTGATGAGATGATGATGATGATTATTATTATTAGGACAACACACAACACCCAGTCCCCTGCCGGGAATCGAACCCGGGCCTCCTGCGTGGTAGTCAGCTACGCTACCGCTAAGCTACGCAGGCGGACAACCGATAAGGAGAATATGAGCAAAGCTAGAAATAATAAAAAAAAAGCAAGAATAAACAAGACCAAAAATATCACATTCACACCACAGACACGCGAAATACCCAAGGTCCGGGAAGGAAAGGTTCTGCTACCATTGCTATGATGCAGATGGAGGTGGCACCACTGTTAACAGTTCAGGAAATAAGGAAACTAAGGACAAGATGGCAAAATGGTAAACTCAACAAATCTCATGCACACAGGTTTATTAACAATAATAAAAGCTCTGAAGGACTTCTTTAAAGAAATCACTTCACCAATGTAAATCAAAGGAAAACCTTAAGTACACCCCTTTCAAAATAATTTTTTTTACAACTACTGAGTTGCTTAAAATCACAATTTAAACAATGCTTCCAAAGCAGGTAAAAACTGGCAAATGTTGAAACTGGAAATTTAAACTTTCGACCACCAAGGACAATGCACGTTGGTAGCCATCTTCATGCATACTACTCGGCACACACTGCAGGACCGCAGAGGAGGAGACGGGTCGCTTAACTGAACATAGCAAAACTATCCAGCGCTACCGCGGCCCCCTCACGCTCGTAACCGGAAATCACAACTTCCTCCTCCGTTGCGGTACCGCCGGGCCAGCCCCAATAATGTAAATCTGCAACATAAATTCCAGAAGCAGTATCCGGCACCAAATTACGCCGACATATACACCTCCAAAACGCTTTAAATTATAAAACAGTACATAACAAGAGCCAAAATATCAAACCTACTTAGCAATTTGAGGAATACAAGGCACTCAATAAAACTTAGTAAAATTTTAAAAATTAAATAAATGTTAGTACAAAATTCAAACACAGCCACAGAACTCGTAACATTGAAGGCATGAAAGAATTGCTTAAACATCAATACCACACTTTGGTGTCAAACGCCAAATCGCAACTACGTAGCCGCGGTGGAGTAGCCGAGCGGTCTAAAGCGTCTCGCTGCGGAGCACGCCGTTGCTCTCCGTGGAGGTTCGAGTCCTCCTTGGGACATTGGTTGTGTTGTCCTTAGGTTTAGGTTTAAGTAGTTTGTAAGCTACGGACTGATGACCACGCAGTTTGGTCCGATAGACTTACAAACATTTGAACATTTGAACCCAACTGTGTAAGAGATCAGCCCAGTAACAGTTTTCTAAACGACCCGCTCCCACGACGAAGCCTGAGGTGCTCCCAGAATCACTAGGGCGCACAGTGCAGACCTCCACAATCAAAAAGAACAAGATGCCCATCAGAATAACGACACCCAGACCGAGGCGGACACCATAAAATGCCGGGAAACAGACTATTGCATAACCAACGAAGCCTGGGGCACCAACGTTCACAAGGTGTATAGCAGAGCCCGACACGGAAGAACACCAAGAATTAAGCCTTCCGGCGTTCGTACCGGGTCTATCAGGACAGCACTTACACTCGGGAGCAGAGGAAAGAGAACCTGCTTGATTAGGTGACACACGCGGCACAGCATACCGTCGCCCACATTAAGTACTCATTCCAGCTACCTGTCCTGCTGCCCAAATACTTCAGAACTAAACAGCGACTCTGCCTCTAGGACTCTAAGTTTTGCGCTCACGCAGGCCCGCACGACGGTAACAACATAACCACCGCTACCCAGGCGACTAGAACTCGTTGGACGCCAAGCTGTTACTACATCGCTCCGCGCTGGCGGCGGCCCACAAGTCGGTTACAACATCTCCGGAGGAACCCAGGCGACAAGCGCTATTCGAATGTCAATCCGTCACTGACTTCGCCTCCAGCTAGCCATCGGTCAGCGATGGCACAGCGAAAACAACTGCCTTGCGGCAGTTCAAAGCTCCGCCTCAGGGAAAACTCATCACTACTATCGATATAGACTCCCCGAACGTGCGAGCGCCGTAACAGGTATCGCGTCGTTTAGGGTAACGCACTTTCTGTCAGTGATGCAGTTCTATTGACGCTTGCGGCTCAGCGCCAGACAAGGCCAAGCCCTTCAACACGGCCAACCGAGTCTGCTCAGATTTGGTAGGGAGTTTTGTTCATCCTAAATCGAAAGGCTCTAAAATATTTTGCCTCAACACCTCCACATGTATGGGAAAATAATCCCTTAAGCTTTTGACGGGTAATCGAATCAAATTGACGGCACCGGTAGGTAATTATAAATAGACGATTTTTCATCATTATGTATGGAGTCCGAAAAAGTATAGTTCTCAGAAAAGGAGGAAAGTTTACAACTGTTATTTACGTACCCACATGGTAAACGATTTTAGCCGATGAGTGCCGATAGCGCAACTAACAACGTAACTGGCTGGGAAATGGAAAATACGCTTTAGAATCGGAGGATACTCTACTGTCTTCATTTCTTCAAACTGTAATTTTTCCTATCATAAGCCTTAGATACGCAACTCAATGCGGAATAATAATGACGTAGGCAAAAAACTTCACAAATCACGTGAAGCAGCAAAGAATTAGCCTCAAACCTCGTAAACCGTACGACGTTTGTTTCGAGCGAAACATGCCGCAGTGGAATTCCCGAGCGCTCTAAGGCGCCTTGCTGTGGAGCGGGTGGTTGCTCCTCGTCGGAGGTTGGAGTTCTCGCTCAGGTATATGTGTGTGTTTGTTTGTGTGTGTGTGTGTGTGTGTGTGTGTGTGTGACGTAGGTTAATTTAAGTAATTTGTAAGTCTATGTGCTGATAACCTCCTTATTCATGAATCACATATTTACACATATTTGAACAGCGAGGCACGGGACAGAATGCGTTCTGGGCAAAAAGCGTTTACCATGTGAATACATAGGGTCTAAGTGACAGTTCCGAAAGTTTCTTTGCACTAATTCTGGAAACGTATGCGTTCTCGGATCCTATAACTGGTCATGAAAATGATCTACTTGCAATTATCTATATATAGTGTCAGTTTTAAGTCGATTGTGCGTCATAACCTTTAGTGATCTTCATAAAAATTTGGGGGTTGCAGAGCCACATATCCTAAAAATGGACTACTCTATGTAATAAAAGCTTAATTCTGGTAGAAGTTACCCAGATAAGAGTTTACTGTTATAAACAAAAGCAATATTTTACCAGTAAAATTAGCAATAGATCCGTGTGAACTACCGGCCACTCCCTGCTGCAGAACCTTGTTCCCTGGCCCAAACTGAAAATTGACTTGGTTCAAATTACTCTAATAACATGAAGTTAATGATACAGTGGCCAATAAACGTAGCAGCTTACACGAAATTACACACATGCATTAATAAACAAGCCACCACAATTAAAGTTATTTCATAAAGGCGGCTAAAGAAAAACATTTATGACGCAACGGAACTTAAGCATAAAAAATTGCATCTGAGCTTGTTCTCAGCACTGGTGATAAACAATATTGAATAAAAAGGGGGAAGGTGCTTGAAAACTACAATTTATAGGCAAGTCAAAATTATACTGAATCCGTTTATTCAGGTCGAACGCATGCAAAATTGGGAACCAATTTTGTTAATACAATAAAAAATGCATCCCGTTACAGGAACTAATACTGACGATGCCCACCATTGAAATTAACATAAATTATAAAGAACGTAACGCTACTGGGGCGAAGATTTACAAACAACACTCACTCGCTTCCACACACGCAATGCAACAGCTAAACTCTTCAAAATCAGCGCGGTGAGACGAGACAGAAGCAAGTGCCGCTATCGTAGGCGAAATTCAGCAAACCCGGAGGTACAACACAACACAATATACAATAAAACTACGAAGATGGCTCTGATCTGTCGTTCCTGATTTGAGACGGTGCGTGAGTATAGCAAAGTTAAGTTGCATTTAGATTAGTCCGCGAGCAAACACGCTAACGGCGACAAACGGGTACGTTACATGATCGCACTCCACTAAAGGTGAAGTGGTTAAAAATCGGATTCATTACACAAAATCACGGCGGACTCTTAAGTTTCAATCTGAGAGTAAACTATCTAGGCACTGATTTTATGAGAAGTGTGAATTCAGGTGACTAACTGCAAACCCCTGAAGTCAGAGTTCGGACCCACGTGTTACCGAAAACCGATAAAAATGTATAAATTCAATTTCCGAAAAATAAAGAAAATTAACAAAGGCATGCAACCCATAGAACTGCGTAAAACTTCATAAGGAAGCTACTGAAATGCAGCAACATGCGATAGGGAGCGTTCACAGAGACGGAAGAAGTCCAGTCTCAAAACCGGAAAAGTGAAGTAATTACAAAGTCGGAAAAAAAACTATGGCATGCAATCCATAGAAATACATTGAATTTCATAAGCGAGCTATTGAACGAGGTTGTACAAGGCTCGGAGAGAATTACAAAGACTGAGTGCATATTACAAGTTCGGAGAAGAAACGGCAAAATTAAAATAAGCGGGGAGACAAGATTGCGAAAAGTTAGTGGAAATCAGAAGGATACACGCATAGTTACTTGCCTGATGGAACAAACAATAGTGGAAGCTGAAGGATTTGCTGTAAGAACCAACCACGTGGAACACATATCACTCACGGAAGGAAACGATAAGAAAGATTTTACTTGCAGTGTACAAAAATGAACATATCGTCTGTTAGAAATCGGGCCCCACAAAGAAAGAATTCACACAGAGTACGTACACAGCCAGATAATCACTAAAGTTTTAAATATACCAGGCTGTTATCAAACTGCAACTAGTACCACATACACCACGTTTACCTGTTGGAAATCACTGGATAGAAAAACTAGAAGACATTTCCGTGCACGATCGGTAAAAATATTCGAGTTCAAGAGTCTAAGTAAAACATTGGAGAAAACGAATCGCTACTATCTCCGCCGACACAAGAGCAGATCCAACATTACCTCCCCACGATCTGATCAGCAAGTGAAGAGCGAGCGGCCAGGAGGCGCGAAGCTACCGAAAACTGGCAAAACCGGCAAAACAGCGGAGGTGGGGACGCGAGACTCGCCCTGGAGAGGGCTCGTCGACTGGCTTGTAACCAAGGGGTGTACAAGCTTCTATGGTAGCATCAGCAGCGGAGGTTGGTAACGACTAACTATTGACTCTGAGCCAGAGAGAACCATGCAAAGTGAGCTATTACTACCCACATTCAGACAATCATTAGATTCTCGCACGTCCACTTAAAAGTAAAACAAGTACACATTCTCTCAGGGACAGTGGCGTAGCGGACAAGCCGTACTTATTGCCACATTCATAAAAACAATAATAAATTATTTAAATAACAAAATCCTAGTAATATTAACTAACATTTCAGAAACTAATATTTTAAAACATGAAATAAAAATGCTCTTCCTCATGCCTCGAAAAGAGTGGGGTTCTAGTTTTAACAAAAGTCTAATCTAGCGACATTAAATAAATAAAAATTTAATAAAAAATATATGGAATACGACAGACGGTCGTCTTTCATCACCCCTTCGTTAACTGAAAATTTTGATGTCGGCTGAGGTAAATATATTTCATCAGAGACAGCAGACTTTTCTAAGCTAACATGTGGTTGCCTTATGGGCAACATAGACAGCTGAGGCGCATCACGTAAACACAGCAAATACAAACAACAACAAAAACAACATTGTACAATACTAATTCCTATAAAAACTAAATCAATGGAGGTGCAAATGTGGCTGGTGAGACCACGGGATTGGGACAATATGTATAACAATCCAAAATTTATAAAGAAACATTGATAGAAAAATCATAAGTATAGAACATACATGACATTGAAAAAAAATCACATGGTTGAACGTGTCCTGTTGCATTGTATCACATTATTAGTAGAAGAAGTCTTGTGAATACACAAAATAGTGGATGAAATGTCTCTATAAGCAATCAAAATTAAGAAAATATGCAATAAAAGCATCAATTGTTGCCGTTAGCAGCATGTTTATTAATGTCATATTTTAAAGTTGCTGAGGGCGACCAATGTCGCTACAGGGAAAGGGCCTCTTAGCAAGTGAATCGTATTTCGCACTCTCAGAGCGTTCATTGTTTCTACTACTCATACCACTTTCCCACCTGATACTGTCTTTCACATTGTCGTCCACTCAACACTGAAGTCGCAAACACTGTTCTCATTGGTTCGAACTGTAGACTAGGGCCTTCGAAGGGAGAGGGAGACAAGCTTGTAGGAGATACTGGGAGGAAACCAAAATCCGCACACATAACAAGATACTTTTAACTTTTTGTGTCTCTTCCTCATTCAACTGCATCCGACGTGAGTAGGAGGGTTTGGCTAGTGCACCTGTCTGCAGTCCTGCTGGCCCTAGTCCCTGTGGCCGGTGGCCCGACGGGTGCCAAGGCTGACCATCGGAAGAGCTTAGCTGCGGCGACGCGGAGCAGTGCGGCCACATCTTTTGTGTGCGCCAACAGCCAGTAGCGTGGTACTCGACATTGTGTAGCCTGGCAGCCGTGCAGTTTTGGTATTGCTGCTAATCATCCAAATTAGCCGGCTGGGACCTGTTATGGAGGTATGGCAGGTCGGCCGCTCATCTTCTGGCTTCCTGCCGAATCCCTGGTAACTCCGATGTCGGGTTCAGACCGCTCCCGCGCGCGAGTATGGCGTGGAGTCCAACTGACGCATGCCTCCGTCTTGGCCACAGACACCTTAACTTATCTGTCAACACTTTGGTACACTCTGTTACCACAAGACACCCTAAACTTACAAGGAACTCCATCGTGTCACAATTGTGGAGAGCCCTCGAATTCTTTTTCAAAAAACCATTTAATAAAAATACCGTGGCGTCGCAACTTTGAACGCACATGCGCCACAGACATCATCGCCGACGGATTCGTCATACAGAGGCGCCACATGCTCTTGAGGTTACAGAGTCCCTGTCAGCCCTACTCCCACGTCCTCAGCCTCCCAGTCAGTTGCTCTGTTATGAGAACGAGTCCGTAACTGAAGATGGCATCGCGGAGGAACATAACAAATACAATGACCTCAACAGATGTTTAGCCATAACATTTTAAAATTAAAACACCTATTAAGATATATAAAAACTAACACTTAAATTAGCCAAATAGAGAATAGAACTCCTAGGTTCTTAGTCCTTCTGGTTCAAATTACATAAAACATTTTAACATTAAAGATTGAATATTCACAGAGTTAAAAATTCTGTTTCAAATCAAATTGGAGGACAAAACAAAAGAATTGACATATTACATTTAAATCACACAGAGTTTCATATCAATAATCAAATAGGTTAGCCTATAACTTAATATAAGACCGAGAAAATATTTTTAATAAATTAAACATGGTCCAGTACAAGCAACTGTACCTTAGCTACTATAATTCAGCCCACAGGACAATTCGTCACATCAGGTCATAGTGGAAGCCGAAGGTTTTGTTCTAAGAACCGACGTGGACCACATATCACTCACGGAAGGAAACAATAAGAAAGATTTTACATGCACTGTACAAAAATGAACATATCATCTGTAAGAAATCGGACCCTACAAAGCTAGAGGGAGTTAGCAAAGAGTTCGTACACCACCACATAATCACTAAAGGTTTGAATATAGCAGCCTGTTATCAAACTGCAACTAATAACACATACACCTTGTTTATCTGTTGGAAATCACTGCATTGAAAAAGTAGAACACATTTCCATGCATGATCGGAAAAAAAAAATTCTGAGTTCAAGAGTCTAAATTAAACATGCTAGAAAACGAATCGCGCCGGCCGCGGTGGCCGAGGGGCAGAGGCGCTCCAGCCACGGTCTGCACGGCCACTACGGTCGGGGGTTAGAATTCCCCCTCGGGCATGGATATTTGTGCCGACCTTAGCATAAGTTAGTTCTTAAGTAGTTTGTAAGTTTAGGGACTGATGACCCCGTAGTTGAGTCCCATAAGCTATACAAACATTTGAACATTTTTTTGAAAACGAATCGCTACCATCTCTGCGGACACAAGAGCAGAACAAACCTTACCTCCCCACGATCCGATCCGATTATCAAGTGAAGAGCGAGTGGCCGTGAGGCGCGAAGCTACTGGAAAACAGCGGTAGTGGGGACGCGAGTTTCACCCTGGAGAGGCCTTGTCGACTAGCTTGTAACCAAATGGTGTAGAAACCTCGTTGGTAGCATCAGCAGCGGAGGTTGGTAACGACTAACTATTGACTCTGAGTCTGAGCCAGAGAGAACCATGCAAAGCGAGCTATTACTCAAAATGTTCAAATGTTTGTATAGTCTATGGGACTTAACTACGGGTCATCAGTCCCTAAACTTACAAACTACTTAAGAACTAACTTATGCTAAGGACGGCACAAATATCCATGCCCGAGGGGGGATTCGAACCCCCGACCGTAGTGGCCGTGCAGACCGTGACTGGAGCGCCTCAGTCCCCTCGGCCACCGCGGCCTTTTCTTATAACTGGAAAAGATAAGATCAATCATGTCTGCCGTCCCTGCGGATCAGACCATTTCACTGTTCAATATCTCACCCTGGACTGTTATGTCCACCGGCACTGCGGATCAGACGACCTCTACTACTCCCAAAACTGGAGCGTTCGTCTCTAGCCATACAATGATCTCCATGGGACGAGCCAATGATATTATTACACATTTTTACACCTTTGACGTGTAGCAGCAACCTACTACCCACTCAATTATTTATGTACCGAAGATATGCAGACGCGTTTCAATACTTTAAGGAAATTTTGAAAACACTGACGAAACTTTTCTTGACAATAATTTTGTATGACAAATGAAAACTCATTTCTGCCACATTATCTGTATTCAAATCCTTTATTAGGCCCACAATTTGTTCCACACCGTTTGCATCTTCTGCCAAGTGTGTTTTTACATACAATGCTGCGAAAATATAGTGCATGAAATCGGAAAAAGAAATAGATTATTTTGTAGTTATGGAAACAAAAGGTTAGATAACATATTTTTTTGTTGAAAATTTTCAACCCTCGGGCTCAAATTGACTAAAATATTCTTTTAAAATGTCTCTTGTAAAACAAATGAAAATTAATACATTCCGTATTATCGATGTTTCTTCTTTTTTCACTATAATGGAATGTGTTCTAGCAAAATAGGATATATAAACAACTCTTGCTTTAGTACAGAACCATCCAAACTGGTTGAAGATCTAATAAATACTTCTAATGCGACGTGGATGAATTGTTTCAAAAAATTTGTTTTTAACAGTTTCTAACGTGTCTGGCTAGCCAAAATGGTTAATGCGACAGCCGGCCGGCAGCTGAAAAATCCGGGATCGAATACTTGTTCAGCACAAATTTTCAACTTTTCCGTTGGATTTATTTCAGTGCCCTGAAACAGGCGAAATTTTTAAATATTTCGGATTCGTAAAATTTGATTTTCTCGAATGAAATTTGTTGCATATTGTGTTTAGCGAACTCCAACGCTTTGTTGGTTTCAAAGCTGTGATTGCGCTGTCCACTACTATCGCTAGATGGCCTACAAGGGCAAGGAATTGAACCTCGTCTTTCACTTGTCCGAGTTGAGTGGGTGTGTAACAGTTCTGATTTTTACCTTTCTTCTCCTATTTTCTAACGGCTTTCAAATGTTCAAATGTTTGTTAAGCTTATGGGGCTTAACTACGGGGTCATCAGTCCCTAAACTTACAAACTACTTATGAACTACTTACGAACTAGGACGGCACAAATATCCATGCCCAAGGGGGGATTCGAACCCCCGACCGTAGTGGCCGTGCTGACCGTGACTGGAGCGCCTCAGTCACCTCGGCCACCGCGGCCAGCCCTAACGGCTTTATCAAGGTTGAAGAACAGTGGTGGCAACCCGTCACCTTGTCACATTCCGGTCTCTACCTAGAAAGACTTTGATATACCAAAATAAATTTCATAACAAGTGTCTCTCGATAGAGTGCATTTACACATTGTTGTTGCACATTTAGAATCGCACCATGGATGTTTCATTTGTTTCTTGCTGGACTTAAACCCACAGTGGCGCTCTGTGGCGCTCTGTAAACTGCAGAGTGACTAAACAACATTTTATTCTAGAAAAAAAGGAAAGAGGGCCTCTGAAATTCATTTAAAATTTCGTGAATAGCGCTATCAGCGCGAGAGTGATGTTTAAGCCCCTGTGCAGTTATATTAAAGGAAGCACCTGAAACCAGATAAAAAAGTGAATGCACCAGCTAGGAGCTAATTAACTAGGAATTTTTCATCACTCAACTACATCTACATATATACTCCGCAATCCACCACAAGGTGCGTGGTGGAGGGTACACTGTACCACTACCAGGCATTCCCTTTCCTATTCCACTCCCAAATAGAACGACGAAAAAAATGTCTATGGTTCCGTACGAGTCGTAATTTCTCTTATCGTGTCTCTGTGATCATTACGCGAAATTTAAGTAGGCAGAAGGAAGAACGTTCTACACTCAGCTTCAAATTCCGGACCTCTAAATTTTCTCAACAGAAGTTTCTCAAAAAGAACGTCGTCTTTCTTCTGCGATCCCCATTTGAGTTGCCGGAGCATTTGCGTGACACTAACACATGGGCCGAACCTATCTATAATAAACCTAGCTGCTCGCCTCTGAACTGCTTCCATGTCTTCCTTTAGAGTGACCTGCTGCGGGTCCCAAACACTTGAGCAATACTCAAGTCGTGGTCGTCCAAGCGTTTTATACGCGGTCTCCTTTACAGATGAACTACATCTTCCCAAAATTCTCCCAATAAACTAAAGCCTTACTCACAACTGTCCTTACATGTTCGTTCCATTTCATATCGCTCTGCATTGTTACGCCTAGATACTTGAACGACGCGACTGCATCAACAATCCCACTACTAATGCTGTATTCGAACGTTAGGGGATTGGTTTTCCTACTCAAGCGCATCACCTTGCATTTCTCTACATTTAGAGCTAGTTGCCATTCTTCACACCAACAAGAAATTTTGTCTAAGTCATCCTGTATGCTATTAGAGTCAATACACCATACACCACATCATCAGCAAACAGCTGCAAATTACAAGTCACTCTGCCCATCAGATCATTTGTATAGATATAACTTAATAGCGGTCCTTGATAGGAATCCCCGGGGACGCCTGACGATACACTCGTCTTCGTCTCTGATGAACACTCGCCGTCGAGAACATCGTACTGCGTTCTATCACTTAGGAAACGTTCCAGACAGCGTTCTCGGAAAGATCTTTTGCTAAGGTATGGCTGTGGTAATTATTGTATGCTTCACGCATCGATGTTTTTATAGACGCTCTAACAAGACTTATCGACAGAGTTAGCTACTGGAAGTAAAATTCCAGTTCGCGTGTGTGTGTGTGTGTGTGTTTGTGTTATCAATGAAGAAGGTAGATTTGTAAGCCAGCATATTCAATAATGTTCATCTTTTAACTATACTTGTAATTGTACTATTTGATGAGTACCATATCCAATGATTACGAGTGATGTGAATCATTTAATTATTTATTTCAATTCTGCATAAGTAAAATGGTGCGAAGAATTTCATGCACACTATAAACCAGGAATAGTTGTAACGAGATGTAAAGGTACTTCCGGGCATCACTTAATACTGATTCGGAGTATTGTGTATCAGAAATCTTAGTTTGCCTTGGAGCATACTGTTTTCAAGCACAGTGCTTATTGGAAACTCTAAATTATAGTAACTAGGTTCCGAATAACAACAATGGAAAGACTTGGTACTCATCCACTCAAAATAACGAATATGATCAGTTCCTCTCGCCTTACTTCAGAGTCGCGTTTCCGAAACGTAACTTACTGGGAGGAACCACGATCTGGGTAATTCATTGCAGTTAGGCCCATGAACCACAGACGTTGCCCACTGATTGCTATCGGACGGCGGCCTTCTCAAGGGAGTGTGTTAGATTTTCCATAAATCGTCACCCATTACACAGCAGGTAATCACGGTAGGTTCGCGACTTTACATTTCCTACCGACAGCTGCAAAAGCATCAGCTAACTGAAGTCCGTAGAGGGCTCCTAACGTAGAAAGGAAACGTTGCTATTGATCTTTAGCGAACATGTTTGTGAACAATGCAATGGTGTCCCACCCCCATGAACCACAGACATTGCCTAAATGGGATGGATTGCGTGCCTCTTTGAGACAGATAGCCGTACCGCGTAGGTGCAACCACAGTGGAGGGGTTATCTGTGGAGAGGCGAGACAAACGTGTGGTTCCTGAAGAGGGGTAGCAGCCTTTTCAGTAGTTACAGGTGCAACAGTCTGGATGATTGACTGAGCTATCCTAGTAACATCAGTTAACGTGGCTTTGCCACACAGTTACTGCAAACGTCCTAAAGCAAGGGGAAACTACAGTCGTTACTTTTCCCGGCGACATGCAGCTCTACTGTATCAATATATGATGGCGTCTTCTTGGGTAAAATATTCCAGAGGTAAAATAGTCCCCGGGCGGGGACTACTCAGGAGGATGTCGGTCGTCATCAAGAAATCCAAAATAGGCATTCTACAGGTCGGAGCGTGGAATGTTCTAACCCTTAATCGCTTAGGGAAATTTAAAAAGGTTGAACTTAGATATAGTGGGCATTAGTGAAGTTAGCTGGCAAGATGAACAGGATTTCTGGTCAGATGAGTACAGGGTTATAAATACAAAATCAGTTGGTGGTAACGCAGGAGTAGGTCTCATAATAAATAAGAAAATAGGAATGCGGGTAAGTTACTATGAACAGCGTATTGAACGCATTATCGTAGCCAAGACAGAAACGAAGCCAACACCGGCCAAGGTAGTGCAAGTTTATATACCAACTAGCATGGCCAATGCTGAGGATATCGAAGAAATGTATGAGGAGATGAAAGAAATCGTTCAGAAAGTTAAGGGAGATGAAAACTTGATTATGATGGGGGACTGGAAGTCGGTAGTAGGAAAGGACAGAGAAGGAAATGTAGTAGGTGAATATGGGCTGGGAAAAATGAATGAAAGAGGAGATCGCTTGGTGGAATTTGGCGAAGAGCACAATTTAATGACACTTGGTTCAAACATCATGAAAGAAGGTTGTATACGTGGAACAGACCAGGAGACACTGGAAGGTGCCAGATTGACTTTATAATGGTAAGGAATAGATTTAGAAACCAGGTTTTAAACTGTAAGACATATCCAGGGGCAGATATAGTCTCTGACCATAACTTGTTGGTTATGAATTGCAGATTAAAACTTAAGAGACTGCAGAAAGGTAGAAAAGTTCGGAGATGGAACCTGGACAAATTGAAGGAACCAGAGATGTTTAAGAGTTCCAGAGGGAGCATTAGGAAAGGATTCGCTGAAACGGGGGAAAGTAATACAGTAGATAAAGAATGGGTAGCTCTGAGAGACAGGGTAGTGAAGGCAGCAGAGGATCATATAGGCAGAAGGACAGGCCTAATATAAATCCCTGGATAAAACAGGATATACTGAACTTAATTGATGGAAAATATAAAAATTCAGCAAGTGAAGCAGGAAAATGGGAGTACAGACGTCTGAAAAATGAGATTGACAGCAATTGCAAATTGGCAAAGCAGGAGTGGCTACAGGACAAATGCAGAACCGTAGAAGAATGCATAACTGGGGGGCATATAGATACCGCCTACAGGAAAATAAAATAGAAAAGCAGCTGTATGAACATCAAGAACTCAGACGGAAAACCAGTACTAAGCAAAGAGGGGACAGCTGCACTGTGGAAGATGCATATAGAGGGTCCATACAAAGGAAATAAACTTGAAGGCAGTATTCTAGAAAGCGAAGACGAAGTGGAGGAAGATGAGATAGGAGATATAATACTGCGAGAAGAATTTGACAGAGCGCTGAAGGGCTTCAGTCGAAACAAGGCCCCTGAAATACCCTGCGACTTCAATAAAAATATTGTAATTCCAATTCCAAAGAAAGCAAGTGCAGACAAATGTGAAAATTACAGAACTATGAGTTTAATAAGTCATGGTAGCAAAATACTAACACGGATTATTTACTGACAAATGGAAAAACTTGTGGAATCTGACCTCGGGGAAGATCAGTTTTGATTAAGGAAAAATGTAGGAACACAGCAGGCAATACTCACATTCGACTTACCTTAGAAGATAGGCTAAGGGAGGGCAAACCTACGTTTTTGGCGTTTGTAGATTTGGAGAAAGCTTTTGACAATGTCGACTGGAATACACTCTTCCAAACTCTGAAGGTAGCAGGGGTGAAATATAGGGAGCGAAGAGTTATATTCAACCTTTACAAAAACTAGATAGTGGTTATTAGAGTCGAAAGACAAGAAAGGGACGCAGAGGTTTGGAAGGGAGTAAGATAGGGTTGTAGCCTTTCCCTAATGTTGTTCAATCTGTACATTGAGCAGGCAGTGAAGGAATGGAAGGAGAAATTTGGAGAGGCAATTAAAGTTCAGGAAGAAGAAATAAAAACTTTGCATTTTGCCGATGACAGTAATTTCTTCAGAGGCTGCAAAGGATCTGGAAGAGCAATTGAATGGAATGGATAGTGTCTTGAAAGTAAGGTATAAGATGAACATTAACAAGGTAATGGAATGTAATGTCAGAAAATTAGGTGATGCTGAAGGAATTAGATTAGGTAATGAGACAATGAAAGTAGTAGATGAATTTTGTTATTTCTTATGGTCGAAGTAAAGAAGATATAAAATTCAGAATTATGGGAAGAAAAGCGTTTGTAAAGAAGCGAAACTTGTTAATATCCAATATTAATTTAAATATTAGGAAGTCCTTTCTGAAAGCATTTGCCTGGAGTGTAGCATTGTATGGCAGTGAAACGTGAACGATAAGGAGTTTAGACATAAAGATTATAGAAACTTTTGAAATGTGGTGCTATAGACGAATGATGAAGATTAGGTGGGTAGATGATGTAACTAATGAGGAGGTGCTTAACCGAATAGGGGAGAAATGGAGTTTCTGGCATATCCTACGAGAAGGGACAGATTGGTAGGACCCATTCTGAGACATCAAGGATTTGTCAGATTAGCGTTAGAAGGAAGTATGTTGGGTAAAAATCGTATAGGGAGACCGAGAGATGAATACAGTAAGCAGATTCAGAAGGATGTAAGTTGCCGAATATATTCTCAGATGAAAAGACTTGCACGGGACAGGGTAGCGTGGAGAGCTGTATCAAACCAGTCTGCGGACTGAAGACCACAACAACAACAACAGGCCTGGGTAAGTCAGGATATGCACTCATAGGAGGTACAGCCTACTATCCAGCAATTATGAGGCCAACGAGGCAGTAAAATTCCAAGTACAGCTTTGTGCATTACAACTGTTTTCATGTAGAGTAGACAGCTTTGCGAGTGTGGAGTCCATTCTTGAGTTTAACAAGAGAAACAAATAATAACATAATCAACAATGAAATTCACTACAGTTAAGCAGTAGGCCAGCACAGGCAATGTGTTTCCTATTCGTCTATTAATAACAGAATTTTACAACTTTATTTTCAAAGAAGTGCAACCATCTGCCAGTTGAGCGATATTACAGTTATCAGTGAGATGTTTTAGGTGACATAGGAGAGTGTATTCGTATGGTCTTGATTTTAATTGGATGTTTTAAACGAGTTTTACGTCTCCACTGATTTGAGAAAGTAAAATATTGCAGCTCAAACTCAATAATATGTAATTAATGAGTAAAGATCACAGTTCTTCAACAATATTGGCAATCTATATTAACATTAAAAACTAGTGATTCATCACTGCTTCGCACAGATGCAATTTCTTAATCAATCAAATGATAGGTGTATTTAGCGAAAGAATATCAAGTATAATATTTCATGAAATGTCTATATAGCATGTAGTTACCTGTCATTCCGCCAGTCAGTTCACTTAGAAGAGATTTATCCAACTGAACCTTTCCTAAAATTTTAACAAATCAATTTCAGTACGATCATGAATTTAATGAAAAGAAATAAACCGAATGTGTCTGTTGCAAAAGAGATTGCCTACTTATTTATCACGGAATTAAATCAGAATTGATTCTGTTCACAGTCATTTGTTGGTGTTTTTAAGGCTTCTGTCTTCCTAATCGGCTATTTATTTCTTTTAGTCATCTGTTCGTTTTCACTTGACTCCACTCACTGACTCTCTCCACCCCTCCTCCTAATATAAACGTAGTACAAGTAATGTACATGTAATGCACATTAACGTTTAGTAAATTACATATTTATTCCATCTCCTCCTTCCCCCTCTCTCTCTCTCTGTTTATCTATGCTTCCCGTGTACCTATCTGTTTCGTCTTGCCCCTCTTTATAGTTCTCTCTCTTTAAATCTCTTCCTCTGACCGAAACATCCCCTCCACCAACCTATATCTCTAGTAATTACATGCCGCGGTGGAGTAGCCGAGCTGTCTAAGGCGCCTTGCTGTGCACGTTGGAGTCCTCCCTGGGGCATGGGTGTGTGTTGTCATTAGGTTAGTTTACCTTAGTTTAAGTAGTTTGTAAGCTACGGACTGATGACCACGCAGTTTGGTCCGATAGATTTACAAACATTTTAACATTTTTTTGCTAATGGGAAATTACAAATATCTGTCAAGTTTCATGGTTATTGTCAAATAATATCGAAGCTTATAGCAACATACTCTCTGCCTTAAACTATATGGTGTGTTAAACGTCTCCTTGGAAACAGATATGTGTGTGGCAAATATCATGGTCATCTGCCAAAATATGTCATTCCTATCTTCAAATCTGATTGCATTCAAAACATGATTTTTACAGTTTGACCAAATTTTCCGAATTTTATTCCTGTCAGAATTTTTTCCTTTGTTTCTAAACGAAGACAGAATCATGGTTATTCAACATTTGAATGCGGAATTGCGCTCTTGAGTGCATAGAAGTAGCCAATGGAAAAAGACTTTGTAGTTTTTAATTTTCTGGGAAACTTTTCCGAATATTTCTACTGTACAGGCCTTGTCCCGACTGTTAGGAACATGACGAATAATATTTCGTACATGGAGGATTTGAACCTTATATATGGTCAATAAATATAATGCAGATACACCCCAATTCACTGTAAAGACGATTAACTAGCTGCAGACAAGCATATGGTTATTTTACTAACGTAAATTACCAATATTACTCTTATCCATTCTGATTTACAAGTATTTTAATACTTCATCACTACTATGCATTGTTATTACCTCTATCCTTTAATAATTTTCAACCATGTTGATATATTTTATCATTCAAATTTAATCGCCCAAATCTTAGTGACGTATGGCGGCTCTTTAGTAGCGCCGCCTAGCGGCGTTTGCTGTAGTCCGGTTCCTCACGTCACTTGACCATCACCTGTCCGCGCAGTAACGATTGCTCATGTGCTGTATCGATATTCATTCTGTGAACGCGGACCTATCCATCACAACGCACCTCATGTGATACGTTATACATCTCCACACTCACTCTGCTTACCACTGTCCATTCACGATCGTTTTTAAATTATCTTCCACTTTTAGGAATGTTTTGTGCCACGTCTTATAACACTTGACGATGCTTTTGATTAAATCTCTGTTTTTATCCAGTCCAAAATGGTGAGCATCGTGTGCTTCTATGACAACTGAAGCTTTCTGAGGTATGTTCACGCCACCAATTCATTATTTCCTGATACTGTAGTGGAAAGGTCCGCGGCATGAAACTGACATATTTGTATATTTTCCCTGTTAGTGTTCTGATGATGCTCCAAAAGTGTGAAACGCGTTAAAAAGAAATAGATATTACAATTTGCAGCAGAGACTACTTTTCAATTCAAATATAGATTCACTGTTGCTACACCTGGCCAACGAACTTTGGAGTATTATATATAAGTCAGAGTCCACCTTTTGGCTACAGCCTTAACAGTCTAGTGCAGTGGGTGCACGGCAGCCGCAGACGGTAGTCGTGTGTTGGTCGTTTATGACTGTGTGAGTGCCTGTTTCTAACAAAGGCTGTGGCTACGGCTGAATGTTAAGTTTTGTTAGTGTGAGTCTCATTTCTACGTACATATCCAAGCAGTGACTTGCAACACCTCCTCATTACATGAGTATAAATAAAATGAAATTTCCCCTCCCAGAAAAATAATCCTATGTACGGGCCTGGCGACAACCCGCGCGTCCAGAATGGCTCCAGGATCACTCATATAGGTTGAAGCACTTCCGATGGGCACCAGACTCCCTAGACCTGAACGTTGTTGAGCATACCTGGTATGCCTTGGAACGTGCTGTACAAGACACCCCCAGCCCTCGTATTTACGGACAGCCCTGCAGGACGCGTGGTGTCAGTTCCCTGCCCTGTCCTCCAGCACTGCTCCAGAGGTGGCTCCACGCCACGGGGTGTTGCGCCACTTTTATGTGCACGTGGCGACCCTGCGCGATATTAGGCAGGTGTGCCAGTCTCTGTGAATGTATGCACTTATAAAACAGCAACCAAATCGCTAATCTTTTATTTATTTAGATTGTTCCGTTCCGGTTTGTTATACTACCTTCATCGGATCTGTCTTTAATATCCGCCACATTACAAAGAAGCTTAATAAAAATGAAGTTTCTCTCCAACAGCATGGCTAGCACGTCATTATAAAAGGAAAATGTTCCCTACATCTTGCCACAATATTGTAGCGTTGAAATGGAAGCAGGCTTAATTTCGATGGCAGGGTTGTCGACTGAATACAGCAATTATACTGAAAGCAGGTTTATTGCGAACGGAAACGTACACGCAGCACTGACTGCCTCTCAAGCAGAGTGCTCTGCTATTTATATACAGACAGAAAGTACCAGAAATTAGAAGAATAGTTAACATAAGAAACAAGTAGAAAATACAAGTGAACAGAAGGAGCATGTAGAATTTTCTGGAAATGTTAATTACAAAGAAATAAACTTTTGCCGGTGGGCGGGATTCAACCGGCGACCTCCAGCAACGCAAACGGTGACGCTGTCCGTTGCGCCACGCCGGCAATCGATTAACGTGGGGCTTCGCGGCAATATGATGACGTTTCAATCAACTCGAATGAGGATTTAAATTTACTGTAAAACCTTAGTCAACGGAGGAAGCACTCCATTGAACCATATGATCTCTAGTTAAATAAAATTTCTATTTGCCCTTGTTACCATCGCCTTTTCATGTTGTTATAGCGCAAAATTGGAACAAAGAATCGTGTTAAAATCATAGGCTGCTCAAGCAATAGCCAGCCAGAAGCAGATCATCGGCTCTGTCATAAATGCGACGCCAGTCTTTCCTGTCGACAGCTGCGTCGGCAGACTTTTGACTGCGACGGAGACAAAGAAAGCGAGCGTATTTGAAAACACGTAACTCTGTCAATAAGACCGAGGATACATCAGAGGTTAAAGAGCTGATTGAGTAAACGCTACACTCACAAGTAGGACACATTCGGCCTTTAGGAACCATCCCGTACCTCATAGCTTCAGCCAATTTATGTATGTATACTTCCGCTTTTAGAAGTGTAGTCACTTGGATTTTGGAATCGAAGATGCTCAGCAGAGTAATCGTGGATCCAATGATCTAATTTGTGTATTTAGCTTACGTCTCAGATAAAGCAGTACAGACTAGGAACCACTAGTCGCAACCAGGAGATGGGGACAACTACTACGCTTCTAACTGACCATCATCCTGGGAGATGATGAATCGATATCAACCGTCTTCACGATTCTGAGTATGGTTGCTGCCTGAGGCCAGCTCGGTCTTCATTGGTTGGTTTCCTGAAGGCCAATGATCCTGCCGGTTAGCTAGCTCTCTGGTGCTAACTCTGCCAGTGGTATCGAGAGGTCAACTATCAGGGTATCCGACTCCAGTGGTTCCAAGCAAGGACCCACTGGCAGCTGCAGAGGCCGTAGGAGGGATATATAACTTCTCCTGGCAGTCTTTGCTTCAACATCCAGTCGTCGCGACGCGGAACCTGCGTCCGAACTTTACAACAGCCGGCCCATAGAAGACGTGGCGAGGAGGCGAGCCAACGCGGCCGTTGGGAGACGCCACCTGCTGATCTAGCTTCTTCTGACCTAGCGCATACACCACGGAATCTTGTATTCAGTTGAACAAATTTGTAAACTTTAACACAGTTTTACTTGTGTCCGGCGCTCCACCAGGTTTGACGCCTCATCCTGAGACAAAGCTGGAAACCTACCATTCGTCCCCAGAAATGGGTTTTATTTCTGACCAGCCTTCCCGGTCTACCTACCTTTTCCACCGCCATAGTAGATATCACTAACTACGAATTTTGCTTCTCTTCAGCCCGGAGAACATGACATTTCGGAAATAAACCACAGCCAGTCGTTTGTCGGGGCCTGTGCGGTAAACCAATATCTTGCAGGGCAGGTCATGTAGATACTTTACTGGTACACGTTCCTTTGGCTACGAGGTTGAATATCCACAAAGAGAATCCCTCTGCAGTGGGGTGTGCACTTATATGAAACTTCCCGGAAGCTAGATTAAAAATTTAGGTTGCACCGGCGAGCTTTGCTCTTTTTGCGGCAGCTTCTCTGCCAACGTCGCTAGCTCAGCGTCACTCATAAGCTCTCCCAACATACTTCCATCAACATATCTTGCGTTCCATTCATTATAGATGTTCTCCTGTGTAATTAGTATGAACAGTACTCATGGAACAGGGGATATTGCGCAGGCATGACGCACACACTTTGTAGCGAAGTGGGCGCCGATATGAAACTTCGCGAGAGACTAAAATCGTCTTTCAGAACGCGATCGAACAAAGAACCTTTGCCTTTCGCGGAAAGTAGTCTACCTCTTGAATTACCGGAGCATGCTTCATGATCCGTTGTCTCTGGCTTACTTCCACTAGTATCTCAACTCCTAATTTCCAATCTTCACAAAATCTCCATTAGCTTCATTTCAATCTAAACCGATCCCTTGTATTGTAAGAAACCTGTGCCTCCACAATATCGTGTTTAGTCGGTGTGGATCCAGACTGTCGTGGAGGGTGGCACAGCGGCTGCCCGAGGTGTGGTTCACAAACATTTATTACGTACACCAACAACCGTCAACTTTCATTCAGCTTTATTACTTCGTTCCGATAGCAGTTTATACACTATAATGGTATTATGTTCAGACTACAAAAACGACGTCCCTCCAGTTACGTGTACTGTCAATGTGACCGTATTTACCGGAAGGCGCAACTTCTGGATATTCGTACGTGCGTCTAACACATGTGACGATTACTCAACTTGAAAATGCATGAACGCTGGAAATGTAGCTTAAAGAAGCTGCCATTGGAGTATCGAAACCAATAGCGAAATAAAATAAAAAAGCTGAACCAAAGTTTACGGCTGTTGGTGTCTCACCCAATGTTTTCGCCCCGGATATCTCTGGAACTAAAAGAGGTACAGAAACACCACTTTCACGGTCATGAACGTAAGTTAGGGGCTTATGAAAGTAGGTCGTATGAGACAGTCTAAAACGTATTATTTTCAACGCAAACTTTTGGTTTTTTAAAATGGATACCCCATATTACTTCTTAAGCAATCAATCATCATCATCATCATCATCATTAGAGACTGATTATGGCTTTCAGCGTTCAGTCTGGAGCAGAGTACCTCTAATAAAGTTGATGATCCACTATCAAATGCTAACATTGATGCCTCGTCTGATATTATGCCTTTTATTTCAAATTCATTCTGCACCGAATCTAAGTACTTTCTTCTTGGTCTACATCGACTCCTCTTACCCTCCGCTGCCGAGCTCATGAGCCTCTTAGGCAACCTTGCTTCTCCCATGGATGTAACATGACCCCACCATCTCAGTCTGTTCGCTCTAACTGCTTCATTTATGGTGTTTATTCCCAGTTCTTCTTTGATTTCCTTATCATGCACACCCTCTTGCCATTGTTCCCATCTATTATTACCTGCAATCATTCTTGCCACTTTCATACCTGTAACCTCTATCTTATGAATAAGGTAACCTGTATCCACCCAACTTTCACTCCCATACAATAAAGTTGGTCGAAAGATAGAGCGGTGCACTGCTAACTTACTCTTGGTACTTACTTCCTTCTTGCAGAAGAGAGTAGATCTTTGCTGAGCACTCACTGCAGTAGCTTTGCTACACCCCGATTACAGTTCTTTCACTATGTTGCCATCTTGTGAGAAAATACATCCCAGGTACTTGAAACTGTCTACCTGTTCTAATTTTGTTCCTCTTATTTGGCACTCAATCTGTTTGAATCTCTTTCCTACAGACGTTACTTTCGTTTTGGAGATGCTGATCTTCATATCATAATCCTTGCACCTGTGATCGAGGTCTTAAATATTAGTTTGCAACCTTTCAATCGAATCGGCCATTATAACTAAGTCATCCGCATATGCGAGACTGCTTATTTTGTTTTGACCTATTTTAATCCCGCCCTGGAAGTCTACTGTTTTTAATATATGATCCATGAATAACATGAACAACAGTGGTGACAGGTTACACCCTTGTCTTGCCCCTGAAACTACCCTGAATCAAGAACTTAATTTGCCATCTACTCTAACTGCTGCCCGACAGGCTACGTAAAGCCCTTTAATTGCCTGCAGAAGTTTGCCTCTTATACCATACTCTTGTAGAACTGACAGTAGCATCCTCCTAAGAACACGGTCGTAAGCCTTTTCTAGATCTATAAAACTTAGATACAATTCCCTGTTCCACTCATAGAACATTTCCATTACCTGCCGTAAGCTAAAGATCTGGTCCTAACAGCCTCTAAGACGCCTAAACCCACACTTATTTTCATCTAACTTGTCCTCATTTAATACTCGCACTCTCCTTTCAACAATCCTGAGAATATTTTGCCTACAACGCTAATTAAGGAGATACCTCGATAGTTGTTGCTATCTTTTCTGTTTCCATGTTGGAAAATTGACGTGATTACCACTTTCGTCCAGTCAGACGGGACCTGTCCCGATTCCCACGCCTTTTCAGTTATCCTGTGTAACCATTTGAGACGTGATATTCCACTATATTTGACGAGTTCCGGCTTAATTTCGTCCACCCCAGCCGCTTTGTTGCACTGTAATCTGCTGACCATTTTCTCAACTTCTTCAAATTAGATCCTGTCTCCATCGTCGTTCCTATTCCATTCTACCAGAAAATCTGACACATCATTGAATGTTTCACCTACATTGAGCAATTCTTCAAAATATTCCCTCCATCTGCTCAAGGCATTTACAGGATTGACTAGTAGTTGCCAAAAAATGTTTGTAGAGCTTATGGGACTTAACTACTGGCGCGCTGCAGTCCCCTCGGCCACCGCGGCCGGCTTAGAAGCTTTCCTGATCTGTCCAAAACACTTGTTAAATCCTTCTTCCCTCCCTTTTGAAGATTGCTAATTACACTCCAAAATGGTTTGCGCTGCTTGACCCAGAGTTTCCAGCTTATTTCTTCCCATGATTTCTGCTTGGAGTCTGCAATTATCCATTTGGCTTTATTTCTTTCTTCAACATAACTTTCTTAGTCTGCCTGATCTCTAGTATGGAGCCATTTTTGAAATGCCTTCGTTTTCTTATTACAGGCTGCCTTGGCTGTGTCATTCCACCAAGCTGTCTGCTTCTTCCTGCCTTTACACACTACAGTTCCAAGACATTCTCTAGCTCCTTCCAGTAGTGTGTCACAGTACGTTGACCATTCCTCTTCCAGTGACAGTTAATCATTACATTTAACTAACTGGTACCTTCCCGAGATCATTGTTATGTATTTGTTCCTAATTTCCTTGTGCTGAAGCTTCTCCACTCTTATCCTTCTACACATTGATCTGACTTTCTGCTCTTTTGGCCTCACAAAACCAATGTTACTGCAGATTAAATAATGATCAGTATCATCAAAGAACCCCCTAAATACACGTGTGTCCTTGACTGTCTTCCTGAATTCCTGATCTATTATTATATGTTAAATGAAAGATCTGCTTCCCCTTCCTTCCCAAGTATAGCGGTAAATGTCCTTATGCTTAAAGAAGGAGTTTGTGATAGCTAAGCCCATACTGGAACAGAAATCCAAGAGCTGTTTTCCGTTCCTGTTGGCCTCCATATCCTCTCCAAACGTACCCATAACTTTTTCATAACCTTCTGTTCGATTTCCTATCCTGGCGTTGAAATCACCCATGAGTAAATCACTATCGTTATCCTTCACTCTAACATCACTAAGTGCGTTGTAAAATCTGTCCATCTCATCTTCATCTGTCCCGTCACAAGGTGAATACACTGCCACAAGCCTAATTTTCTTACTGAAGATGGCCAAATCTATCCACATCAGTCGTTCATTTACATACCTTAGTGCAATTATGCTGGGTTCGATTACTTTCCTGATGTGAAATCCTAAACCCCATTGTGCTCTTCCTACTTTGACTCCTGACAGGTAGACCTTGTATTCTCCTACTTCGTCATCTTTCTCTCCCCTTACTCTAATGTCACTAACAGCTAAAACATCTAACCCCATCTTACTTGAAGCCTCCGCCAGTTCTACCTTCTTTCCATTGTAATCCCCATTGACATTAATAGCTCCCCATCTAATCCCAGTTCGTTTGCCAAGTCGTATCTGAGGAGTCCCTGGTTTGTCAATTAGAGGTGGGACTCCATCACCTCCAAAGGTCCGAGGCATGTTGCTCTGATTGTTGCCAGCATGATATTGAAGTATCTGGGAAGCAGGTTGCTATCCTTACTTGCCAAGTTCCCCATTGGTTTTGCCCCTAACGGTCGAGGGACTAACCGGTGGACTTGGTAGTCTTTGCCGTCTGAGCACAAAGGTGGCCACGACTCAGAATATGTCCGAGATGCCCAAGCGTATTCCAAAGTAACTGGTATCCCAACTGTCAGGACTACTTACTTGGCCACTCATACGTTGCCCGTGGTTCATGGCCTAGGACATGACTGCTGGAACCATTAACCAATCAATAGCTTGAAAAATCACAAAAAGAATAGCGTTG